>CM033719.1:26362408-27052231 GCA_019671005.1 Hibiscus mutabilis | reverse complement strand
TAATATGATGAGAAGAAGAGGGGCCGCCCTCTTTTCCGCACCAATCCTTATTTACTACTACATATTTTTTTGGGAAATGCCCAAGTTCGTCCCCAGGGTTTATCAAACCTGCTCTCCTCCTTAGCCTTGATTTGTTACCTAGGATTTAGCTTCCATCGACTCCCTATTCCAAGCGGGTCCTTTTTACCGATTTGATGTGGTTGTTCCAGTACTGAAATAAACTCGCTTTTCCAATTCCAATTGATATTTATCATATAGTAATAGTGGAACCCATGTATGTGGAAAATCCGGTTTACCATGTCTCCAGAAAAGGCCCTTATTAAGCCTTTCTTTTTACAAGACTCTTGCCCATTCATCGCCTGTGAATGATACAAGGCCGTATTCTTTGGTGTGTTTTGAGGTTTTCTCTATGACTATGATGTTCAATTGCCTTCTGTATATTTTCAACCCCGGGATGTTATGCTCGCCGCATGTACTAAAGTGGTAACGGTCGATGGTAGATGAAAGAAGGAAAAGCCCTTTCTATGTTATTAGTAAAGCGCCGAATCGCTGTTTCTACCACTTTATTGGACTTCGGGACTTTACGGCAGAGTACTCGGAAGGACGTCGAAAAAAGGCGTCGGGAGAAGACGGCCCGAGTGCGCACAACAGATTACTACCGGCTAGACGACTTACTCTACAAAGACGGCAGACTATGTCGGGCAAAGAAAGACGTCTCGCGGTCCTTCATGACGCCAGAGTTGGATTACACTTTGGAGTTGATCAAACTCTGGCTCACCTAGAAAGGCATTCTTATTGGCCCAAGATAGAAGCAGAGGTCCAACGGTGATGAGTTGTGTGTGCTCTATGCAGCACGTCGAAGCTGTCCAATAGGAAGTTGGGGCTTTATCAGCCCAATACCTTCATGGCCATGGGAAAATCATAACCATAGATTTCGTAGGACGATCTCCCTATCTCTTAAAGGGGGGATAACTACGTTTTTTTCGTAGTCGACTTCTTTCACTTTATCTCGCTATTGGTCACTAGTAGAACTCCCCTACTCCCTAGATATGATTTATTGATTGATGAACCCTGATCACTAAGCGCACTTACTTTCACTTTCAGGCTTTATTGAAAGGAATGGGAAATCTTCTTATTCCTTAAAGGTGAGTTTTCTTACTAGTTCAAGGAAGCTTTGTCTGCGTTCCAGTAAGCGCCTCTCAAAGTAAGCCTATCCCTGATAGTAGAGTCTGAGAAAGCAAGCACTAAACTCAAAGCTTATGGCAGCAGCTAGAGTCACTCCAGTATTCAGAAAAGAATTGAACTTATTGCTGGGCTGGTTATTCAGAGCCAGCAATTGGCTGCCTGATTTCGTCCCGCAAATAGAAGAAGATCGCTTCGGGGGTCACTGTGGCGTGGCTGAATGTAGAGCAGTCCACCCCTACAGCCTTTGACCAGTAGATTATTTAGAACTTCGGAAGATGGTCAAGGTAGCTTGCTCCCAAGCCACTGCACTAGATGCGCATGTAGTCATAGTAGTCAGCCCAGAATGCCTCTGTTCTATACTAAAATACTACTTCGGATGAATGGGGAATTACGTCGCTCTTTGATCTGCGGCCTACGAGCTCTCTATTTTATGGCAGAAATTTCTCCACGCCAAGGAACCAAATCACAATGGGTCGAAGACCTCTTTTCTTTCCAATTAGTCAAATTCTATCTCTTTCTTACTTGGGAAATTGTGGTCGACCCCGACTAGATGACCTGGGCCTGAAGAATGACAGGTCTTGTGACTTATCTAGTCATACATGAAGTAGAATCGACTAGAGGCGTGATTCTTCTTCCGAGCCACTTATACAGTACAGAAAATCCCCTCTAATGTTGTCTAAGTGCCTTTCGCCTTCCACTCTTTTTGTGAAGTATTTGGCTGAAAGGCCTCGCTCTTTGCTGGATGGGTGGTCTTTTTTTTTCTTTGACGTTAATCGCTTGAGAGGCGATATTTTTCTTTTGAGGTGAATGGGTCGTCCTCTTACTTGACCATGGTATCGCCAACATGAGTCTGTGTTTGGTGGTTGATAAGCTGCTAGTTGGTATTTAGTTTAGGGGAGAAATTTTAGTTTTTCATCCGTTAACAAAGTCAAAAAGCAATGAGGGATCCAGTCCCATTACCAGTCAGAACGATCTTGATTCATTTCCTATCGTTAGTCTCTCTTTCGGTGCTAATAGATTTTAACAAACAAAAGTAAAGTGGGCTTCTTTGATAGACATCGAAAATCTTTTTGGGAGTTAGAGGCCTTAGGAAAGAAAAGTAATTGAAAAGAGAAGAAATGCAACTGCCACTAGATGGCCAGGAGATCGTTATCCTTAGCTCCTTAGAGCGGGAATAGGGGTCTTGGTATAAATGGAAGGAATAGTAAGAGTAGACACTTAGACATCGTATCCACGACTCTTATCCTACCTGGCTTACTTCAGGGACTCCGGGCTTGCCCTAAAACCTACTTGCGTACTGTATGAGAATCTATGCCTAAGCACTTTTTCATTTCCTTAAGTCATCTAATAGGATAACTTGAAAACTATCTTAACTGATAGAATTGCCCCTTGCTTGTTGGAACATATCCCTTTTGACTTATCCACATAATAGAAAGCCCTCTCTCGTACGGATACTCCTACAATTGGGACAACTACTTCTACTGCTACTTCAACTGGACTCGTAGGGAATAATTCGTATATAAGATGGCATAGAACTCCCAATAGCTCTATAAGATTCGCTTAGAACTCCTACTGACTTATAGGGCACTCCCAATGGATAGTTGACCTAGAATCAGCTTCTTCCTTTCCTGATGGCTTAAGAGTGGCTGTAGAGAGAGCATATGCACAACCCTTCTTTAGAGGCTAGAAAGAATACAGCAACCGCGTACCCGGGAAAAGTGACTTACTTGAATGGAGAGCTATCCTATAACACTAACAAGTGGGGACAGAAAAGGAAAGGATAACCTCTTTGAAAAGGACAGAGCCGCTTGGCCGCAACTTACACATCTGGAGTTCTGGATTGAACTACGGAACGAAATTCAAGGGCTGGGCTTATAAGCCCCTTAGATAGCACTTACTCTATGAATATAAGATATTTTCTTTCTAGTAGAGCTCATCACTGATAATATCTTAGTTGTCCCAACCCGCCCTAGGAACAAGAAGGAAGAACTGGAATGAGAACTTTCTCTGAGCTCTCTGTTTGTGGCGCCTTTTACGAGCCTTTAGGCATGAAAGGAAAGTCCGTCATCTTTGTATACGCAATTAAGTCTTTCGCTTTGTGTTTTTTGTACCAAACCCCCATTTCTATCCGCCAGGGAAGCAAATCCATTCATATAGATTTTGTTGGTTTCCGATTCTTCCCCCTCAATCCTTTAAAGAAATCGTTTAGTCCACTCTCATTCAAGCAGCTGAAGACATTTCGTCTCAATCGAAGGTGTCTCATCTAAGCCAACTGCTACTAAAACCCTAGAGAAGGCAGAAGACAGGGGGGTTGGCAGCGAACTGGAACTGATGCAAGTAATACTCAAACTTAAACTAGCTTAAAATACTCAGGCTTTCCTCTTTACAAAAGGGCTTACCAGTAAGGTAAATAGTAAGAATTTGCCTACTTAATAGATTGCTTTCAAAAGTCCTGCCTTCAATGCCAATAGTTCAATTGCTCCTAGTAGAGCAACTACTTATTCTGCTACTGTTAGAGGGACTTCTACTGCTTTGAATGGCTTTCCCTTGTCTACTTTTCTTATTTTACAGACTAACTTGACTTTTTTTACTTACTTCATTGCTTTTTAAATTCCAATTAAAAAGAAGAAATGGGATTGGAGAAGGAGTTTCATCTACAACACTTTATTATGTCTAGATCCGTATGATGAATATACGAGGATCTCCGGCCCCAGGGGTCATCTATCTCATTCATATAAATCCTTTTCTCTATTTTCGCTCTTTAGTAGGTTTCGCCCCTTTACATCCGAACTATACTTATTGCGAGTGGCTACGCTCCTTTCTCATGCTGATGTTGTAGATGATGCGTCAGCTAGTTGAAGCTCCAACGGATTCCTTGGATAGCGATGTGGGATGCGTCAAGCCTCTACTAGGAGAGGTCCGTGCTTTCTAAATCTTTCACAGGATCTGGAATTTCTTTGTATTGTAATAGACGGGTAGGAGAAGGAGTCAAAATGATAGATGTGCGTAGTGACCTATCATATATGCTCCATGACTATGTCTTGGTCTTGGAAAACTAAATAGGCTCCGTCGAACCCCACCCATAGTACATCGCGTACTTTTGCACTCAAGGCTCCAACCTATACTAGTTTCCGGTTAAAGCAGTAGGCAGGAGCGAAACTCGACCAACGGGAGAGGAGCGATAATTCCTGGTAGTTTTTTTACAAGTTTCCTTAATCAATTGTATACATTCTGCATTCAGAAGCCATTGTTGATCCATCAGCTTCTGAGCTAGCAGAGTCAAACTAAAAAAAAGGTCTACAAGTCACCTATTGGATATCCGATCGAGACATAATTGTAGTGGTCCGAACAACGACTCCTGTGCCATATTCGAACCTACCAATAGCTGTGGGAGAGGCACCACCGCCGCTTAGCATATACACTTCCAGAAGTAGATGAGAATGAAATAGAAGAAAAAAATCCAGTCGTTTATCCAAAACCAAAACCAGAATGAGGGCTTATTCGAGCGGAAGCAGCAGTTCCACCAGCAGCTCCAGTCGCGGTTGACCCATCATCATCTCGCATCCCTCTCGGATCGGGAGCCCGAAGCATACCTATAGTTAGTTCTTGAGCCCCATGTTGCCAAAGCGGCAGTCCCCAACTAGCATCTATTAGTGTTGGGGTTGGGGTACAGACGAGGCGCGAAGCATAGGGAGTGATAGCAAAGCAATGGATCCTGATCCGATGAAAGACCAAGAGCATTCCTACCTACGGGATTTCGATGTTGAACAACCAATGGTGGAGGCGGTTGATCAACATCACCCGGTTGCGATTCGGATGCAGATCGAATTGAACCCGTTCGTTCCAGCCAAAAAACGTGAGCGCCTAGCGCGAAAGGTTGCTTTAAAAAGACTATAGTAAGGGTTTCTTTCTTGCTCGTTAGCGCTTTACTAATAACATAGAAAGGGACAAGCCCTACTCCTAACAAGTTGCTGAGTTCGGCTTTCGGGGCTACCTACTTTAAGGCTTATATAATATATAAAGAAGAGCCCTCTTAGGGCCTTTTTGTTTAAGGGCTGCTCGCCTTTTTGAATAGAAGGGGCCTTTCAGACAACGACTTTAGAAAAGGGTGAACGGGTCATTCGTCGCGGGCTTTTCCTGTTCCTGTTGACAGTTGGATAGTGCTAAGGGAAAAATTGGGAGGGGGCAAGAAGAAAAGCAAATTCAGAGCAAGTAGGGGACTCACCACGGGTCCAAAGCCGTGGGTTGAATGAATGCCACCATGGAATAGGAGCACAAAAGGAAGCGGTCCAGATCTCGTCTCTGGGGATCCTGCTAGGGGAAAAAAGATGATTTTTGGGGTTGGGTTGGCCCCCTTGTTCCAGGTCCCAGTGAAGCTGATCTGTCCCGGTGCTGTGTCTTGTTGTCGATGCCACGGGATTCGAGGTAGCTTGAAAGCGGAGCAGAGGATGCTGAAGATAAGAAGAAGGGATATCTCTCGACGGGGAAGAAGCTGCAGCTACACGTCACGAACTAGCTACCAACTGAGCTTCCCTAGATGTAGTAGTAAATCAAGATGGATGCCGGACATTCAAAGAAGGCCCGACCCCTTCTTCTCGGCAGCAAACGTAGGGCTCTGCTCTGTCTGAGGCTCGTACTGGGCCGGAGCAACGCGTCTGGTCTTTTCGGTCATTTAAGATAGGATGAAAAATGAATCCATCCGAAGGGAACATTCCTTCCCCACCCACCGCCCAACCTACTTAATAGGGTAGAAAATGCCCTTCAAAAACGACAAAGTAAAAAATATCTGAAATTCGAGAGAATTGATTCTAGTTCACCTTCTTTTGCTCAGCATAATCTTACTGATTTTGGCTTTTATGGCGGAATGAACTATCAACGGCCACTACTAAGGATAGAGAGCTGACACAAAAGTGGCTTTTAGGCTGGTTTAGAACCCTTGGGTAGTACTCCCCTTGGGGCGAAGAGATTTTCCCTTTATCACAGCTTGTTGAGAAATGGGTGAAAGGGCTTAAGGAGCAGCATTAGTGTATAGAATGCCTAGTTACGTTCAACGCAATGTTTCCAGTCAACATTTTCTTCCTTTCTTGGGCCTTTCGCGCGTGTTCGTATTAATAATAAATAAAGGCTGTAACCTCCTAATCAAGGAGCCCTCGGAAAACTCCATTGCTTTGACCATCCTCAATGACCTGAGGTAAAGCTAGCCCTAATAGAAGAGCAATTTACCACTTCTATAATAATGGAGAAAGGACAATCTGCCTTCTAACTCGAGGTCCAGGTATTACGGCCTCCCAGAGAGAGCGTGCCAAAGCCCGATAAGGGGATGGACAGTCCTCGCGTTCATGGAGGTTTACCTGTGCTCGCTTCCTGAAGCGAGGGAGGAAGAATAGGGAAAAGCCGTTGGCATTCCCCCCAGTCGTTATCTTGTACCTGTAACCTTATTTGCAGTAGCAGTACTAAGCGTCAGTCCCGAAGTAGATAATATGCCAAGCCAGCCTAGATTAGATGATAATAAATATCCCTTCCTCTTCTTTCAGTTCTAGTCGCATCTTCTGACCTATTCCTTAAGGTCGGAGCTAGTAATTCCAACTAATGAAATTCAACAACTAGGGGCATCCCAATTGTTAGCTTCCCTTCGATCCTCATACCATATTGAGCTGCCTAGCTCCAAGACTTGTAGTTGAGCCTATTACTAACCTCCTAGCCTATGAGGTAGCTAGCCTTGGGTGACGAAGGAAAAATCATTTCATGTTAGAATGAAGAATTCCTTTTGGGAGATTCCTCATTTAAGGAGCTTGAGAATAGGGTGATCGGATCGTTCCAATGAGGGATGCCTGCCCATCGAGTTGAGTGTAGATTCTAAAGGAAAAGGTAAAGGTAATGGCACCACTACTGCTTTCTATCATCCTGGTCGTTTTGGTTGTTTATTGATAGAACGTAAGACGACTTCTTATTGATCCGATCATTTTTTTGGTTTTGGGAACCTGAGTATGAGGATTAGCTTACCAAGAAAGCCTATAATATAAGTGGCTGTCACCGCCCTCATTGTCCACTCTCCACGCGTGTGGCCACCACGCGCGCCACCATTTTCCACGCGCGCCGGCCACCGTCCACCACCGCCCAAAACCTGCAGAAAAATCAGATCAAGTTGTTAGTTTTTTTACACTCGTGCATGTATCAAAATGGGTATAAAAACCCATGCGAATCATATGTAAAGGGGATTTTTTCGGTTTTCAGTTCGAATGTAAAATGAGTTCTTCGAATACAAAAAAGAGAAGTTCCTTTGGTTCGAAATATAGAAAAAGAGGGGTTCAAAATAAAAGCCATCCCATATTTTATTTCAGTCAAACAGCAAAAAAAAAACGCTAAAGTACATATATAAAAGATTTTTGAAGCAAGGTTTTGAAAAGGTAAAAAAGGTTCATACCTTTGTTTTTAAATCTACACACGTGTGATTCTTTTTTCGAAAATCCGGCCTCAGATTCGGACTTAACGCGTCGGAAGAAGTCAAAAAGGTAGTAGCTTTTCGTATTTCAGCCACCGGCGACGGCAACGCCACCACCGGCTGCCAAGCTTGGTTGGACTGGCAGAGAGAGTTTGAGATAACTCTCCTTTTTTATTTGAAACATATGAAACAAATGTTTTTTTTTGGTTTAATTTTAAGTTATATACATGGTTTTTAAAAATGAAAATTTGCATAATAAGTCCCTCCGCTCCTAGCATATTTACGTTTTGCCTTGCCGCATGGTATATTTGCAACATAGGTCCCTGTATATTAAAATCATTTTTCAAATCGGCCACTAAATTGGATTTAATCAGATTTTTAAAGGTCTAATTACATGGACAGTCACTCAGCATTAAAATTATTTTCGTTTTGGGTCTGTCGCTTAGTAAAATTTCCTTTTTGGTCCTTTAACTTTCAATTATTTTACGATTTCGTCCTTTTCTCTTTTAGTTTTTGTAGTCACTTTCTTATTTTTATTTATTTTTGTTTATATTATTATTATTATTATTGTGTAGATCATAAATATTATTATTATTTTTATATAAATATTTTTATGTATATATTATTATATGTTCATTATCACTTTTATAATTACTTTTATTATTACTACTATAATGTTTAGAGTATATCGTATTAGTAAATTTATTACATTACGTACATATTTAGTATATCATATTATATTACTATATTATTATTATTATTATTATTATTATTATTATATATGTATGTATAAATATATATTACCTTCTTATTACATATTAGGTATTTTGTATATTATTATTATTATTATTATTATTATTATTATTATTATTATTATTTATATTATATGTATAGTATATTACATGTATATTAGTCTTATATTTAATATTATTTTTGTTTAGTATTATTACTATTATCATATATATATATATTTCATTTTTTTAGTACCTATTTTTATTTTATGTTTATATATATGTATATTATATTATCATTCTTACATTTTTTATATATAGATTTTTCTAAACTCGGTTCATTTAAGGGAATATTTTACACTTTATTTCAGATATCGGCTAGGAAGTGACATCCTGACTCATTCATATGTCATATTCCTCGGTTTCGTAAATAAGGAAATGCTCTCCTTAGACCGTTCTTTTTTTCTTTTGTTTGGGATTAAAATTTAAATTAAAAATCACATTTTTGTTTTCTTGCAATGACAACACTCAATCAACGCGGTACCAATTTTGGGCGTCGTGGGGGTGCTAATCCTTCCCCACGCGTAACCGACTCCCGAACCCGAACATTTTGAATCTCTGGTTACCTTTTAACGGTGTCCGGCCTACCAAAGAGGGGGTTATGTCGTAACAGGGGTTTTACCCTTTACGAAAAATAGATGTTTTAAGAAAAAAATGTGTTTACGGAGTCAAAGGAGGCGTCACCCGGAGATTGGGATGACGCTCCTAACAGAACACCTTAAATATTTTAAAAATGAAAAATCGTGGCAAATGTGAAAGTTGGAAAATGGATGGAGTCGTCACCGACCACTTTGGTAGGCCAGACACCATAAAAAGGTAACCAGAGATTCAAAATTTTGAGTTCGGGAGTCGGTTACGTGTGGGGAAGGATTAGCACCCCACAACACCCAAAATTAGTACCGTGTTGATTAAGTGTTGTCATTGCAAGAAAACAAAGATTCAATTTTTAATTCAAAATTTAATCCCCAAAAGACCGACTAAGGAGAACATTTCCTTATTTACGAAACCGAGGAAGATGACACCTGAATGAGTCAGGATGTCACTTCCTAGTCGGATTCCGAAATAAAGTGGAAAATATTCCCTTAAATGAACCGAGTTTAGAAAAATATATCGAAATAAAATAAGCAAAAAATATATACAAGTTTAATAATATAATATACATATAAATTATAATGCACATATATTATATAGCAAAATAATAATAATAATAATAATATACACATATCTTATAATATTTTAAATATAATATAATATACATAATATAGTAAATATATTAATGAAAATAATCATAAAAGTAATAATAACCATATATATACAAAATAATATAAACATATTAAAATTTAATATAAAATAGCATATCATGTATAAAAAACAAAGAAAGAAAGCTAATAAATAAACCCCCGTACATTATTTAAAAACATATTATGTACACAAAAAGGAAAGCAAGTACAGCTAATATACATATATGATATACGTGAATATACAAACCATAAAAAAAAATCACTTATAACGTTAAACAGGTTTAAAAGGGGGGGGGGGAAATAAAAAAGGGAATCAAAGCAGAATTAAAATGATAAAAAAAGGAATAATAAATCAGGTTTAAAAAGGAATAAAGTCAGCATTAAAAAATAATAATAAATAAAAAGGCAAGTCAAAGAACCTATTTTCATTTTAAATTATTTGAATTATGGATCGAATTAAAAATAAAATGCAATTTGGAGACAATTTAAGAGAATTAAAAGCAGACAAGGGTGAGATTGAAAAAAAATAGAAAAACTAAGAGGGACCATGTGAGTAGTTTACCATGCGGCAGGCCAGGAATAGAAAATGGGCCGGGGCGGAGGGGTTTAGTGTGCAATTTCTCACTAATTTTAATCTTGTATATAACTTAATATTCAACCAAAAAAATTCATTATCCCATTCATTTTAAAAACACAGAGAGCATATCCAAATCTTCTGCACTGCCCGGCCGGTTACCATTGCTGTCGTGGCCGCTGGTTGCTGGTGGCGGTCGCCACCGTCTTCGGCGGCCGTAAAGGGAAAAGTCGGTGACTTTTTGATCCCTTACAACGTGCGGAACTCGAATCCGAAGTCGGATTCTCAAAAGAAGCCTCTATTCGCGTAGATCTAAAATGAAAAAAACAAAGGTATGTTTATAGTTTTTACCTTTTTATTTCAAATATTCTCCCTCTTTTTTTTTTTTTTCTCGATATGTAAATCTAAAAAATATTTGAATTCCTTTTTTTACATCCGAAACTCCCTCTTTTTTTGCTTTTCGAATCCTTTTTTTATATATTCGAATCCTCAAACTTTTTTTTCTATTAAAAAAAACCTCCACGATTACATCTGATTTGGGGTTTTTATAACCCTAAAATAAAGATAAAAAATACATGCAAGTTGTTTTTCAGATATGACATAATGTATTTCCTTGCTTTTCAGGTTTGGATTGGGCGGTGGCACAGGCCAAGTGGGCGTGGTGGCAGTCAAGTGGCCGGTGGCGGTGGCGAGCATGGCCATTGACGCCGCGCGTGGTGGCCAGGCGCACAGATGATTGGGCGTGAGGGGCGGCGGCGGCTGCAGAGTTTAAGAGGATTAGGGTTTTAAAATCTAGGGTTTTTTAGGTTTAGGGATATAACGTTAATCTTGTAATATTGGGTCTGAGGGGTTAATTATTGGATATGGGTTTGGTTTATTTTTTGTAAATGGGTTTTTTAAAGAAACGGGTTTGGGCTGTTGGATATTTTTTATCGGACTAAGCCCAGACAGAAAATGGGCACTATAGCTGCCCTTCTTTGCGCATTGATGTATAATAGAAATAGGGCAAAGACAAAATAGTAACCATTTTATGTCCAGTGGGGTTTGGGTTCCTTTTCTCTTGCCACCGCTTCTTCCTTGGGCTTCTCTTGATCTTCTTTTTCGCTCTTCAAAATGAAGGATTCGTTGAGGAAGACAAAAATCTGAGGCAATCCGTTGGAGGAGACAAAACGAGCTTGGCTTGCTACGACTCTAACGATGACGTAATGCCTAAAGAAAATTTGACCTAGCTACAACACTGACTAAGAGACAAGGTCTGCAAAACGTGATCCAACAGCAACACTAACGAAGACGTAGGATCAAAAGATGAAGGTTTGGCCCAACTACAACACCAACAAGGAGGCGGGACCGGAAGTTGGTAAATTTTGATACAGAATTTCTTTTGTATTTTCCCAAATGCACAGGGATTAACATTTTTAAGTTGCCTTTACCAGTAGCCGTTTGCTCCGGGCTAGTTGTACCATTCCCTATGGTACAATCAGTTTATACCAATCATGACATTGGATTTTTCAAAGGATTTATTTTTCTTCGGCCATTCATGAAAATGGATTTTTGATGGACATTTGAATTATCCATTTTCTTAAACTTTATCGTGTTTAAGCACGTTGTGCAAACATTTTTGTCGGACTTGTTAAAAAAGTTTTGGATCCAGCTACAACACTGACGAAGAGGCAGGATCGAAAGTTGGTAAATTTTGATGTCTGATCTAGCTAGGACTCTTACGAAGAGACATGATCTGAAAGAGTAAATTTGTCCCAGCTACAACACCTGACGAAGAGGCAAGGTCTAAAGTCAATGGGGTTGATCCAGCTACAGCACCGATAAAGAGGTAGGATCAGAAATTAGTAGATTTGGTCCAGCTACAACACCGACGAAGAGGCAAGACCGGAAGTCAGTAAAGGTTGACCCAACTACAACACCGACGGAGAGACATGGTCAGAAGTCAGTAAGGTTGATCCAGCTATAGCACGACGAAGAGACAAGATCTGAAAGTCAGTAGATTTGGTCCAGCTACAACACCGACGAAAAGACAAGACCTGAAGTCAGTAAAGGTTTAATCTAGCTACAACACCGATGAAGAAGCAGGGTCTGAAGTCAGTAGGGTTGATCCAGCTACAACTCCGATGAAGAGGCAAGATCGGAAGTCAGTAAATTTTGGTCCAGCTACAACACCCGACGAAGAGGCAAGACCATAATTCAACCAAGCTATAACACTGACGAAGAGGCACGGTCTAAAGGTGAAAGTTTTGATCCAGCTACAATACCGACGAAGAGGCAGGATCGAAATTTGGCATATTTGTTTAGTCACTCCATCAAAGGAAGGACAAAATTAGATTTTAGTAACTTGGATTCTACCGCACCATCAACGGAGAAGCAGAATTGAATAACAACAGCTCAAACCTCACTACACCATCAACGAAGGAGCAAGAATGAACAACAACTTGGACCTTACTATGCCCTCAACGATGGAGTAATAACAATCAATAACTTGAGCCTGGCCACACCATCAACGGAGGGACGAGATCGAATAGCTTAGACTTGGATTCTACCATGCCGTCAACGGAGAAGTAGAATCTGGGTAACAACAACTCAAACCTTCTACACCATCAACGAAGGAGGAGGAATGAATAGTAACTTAAACCTTACTACGCCCTCAAAGACGGAGTAAGAACAATCAATAATTTGAACCCGGCCACACCATCAACGGATGGACAAGATCGAATAGATTAGACTCTACTACACCATCAACGGAGAGGCAAAATCTGGATAACAGGAACTCAAACCTTACTACACCATTAACGGAGGAACGTGAATAAATAGTAACTTGGACCTTAATATGCCCTCAACGGTAGACTAAGAACGAACGACAACGTAAACCCAGCCACACTATCAATAGAGGGACCAGATCAGGTAACTTGGATTCTACCACGCCATCAACGGAGAAGCAGAATCTGGATATTAGCAACTCAAACCTTACTACACCATCAATGGAGGAGCATGAATGAACAACAACTTGGACCTTTCTACGCCCTCAAAGACGGAGTAAGAATGATTAATAACTTGAACCCAACCATACCATCAACAGAGGGATAGGATCGGATAACTTGGACTCAACCTCTCCATCAACACAAGAGGTGAAATTGGATATCTGTAATTTAAACCTTGTTACACCATCAACAGATGAACAAGACCGGATGAAAACAACTTTGAGACAACCATTCCATCAACGCAAGAGGCTGGACGGGACAACTGTGATTTATACCTAACTTCTCTATTAACGCTAGAGGCAGGATTTGATATTTGTAACTCCGGCCTTTGTCACGCCATTAATGGAGGAACAAGACCGGATGAAAGCGACTCGGACCTGGCTACACCATCAACGAAGGAACTAGATCGGATGATAATAACTCGACCTAACCATTCCATCAACGAAGGGGTATGATTGGAGGATGAAGCTTTGATTTTTTTTTTATTTTTCTTGATTTTTAATTTTTTTGAATTTTTCTTTTTTTCTTTTTTGATCTTTTTTTATTATTTTTTTGAATTTTTATTTCTTTTTGATTTTTTTGCTTTTTTAGTTACAACTCTTAGAAAGATATAATATCTAAGGAAAAAGTTTGGTCTAGCTGTGACACCAACGAAGAAGAAAGACCTGGATAGGGTTTGATCTGCTACACCACTGACGGAGAGACAAGATCTGAACTAAGTTGGTTTACCACCACTGGCGGAGTCATAACCCACAAAATACTTGATCTATTACGCTACCGACGGAGAAGCAAGATCTTTAGAAATTTGATCTACCACACCACCTATGAAGAGGCAAGATATGGGAAAAGTAGGATCTGCTACACCACTAACGGAGAGACAAGATATGAGCTAAGTTGGTTTACCACCAATGATGGAGGCATAACCCACAAAATACTTGATCTGTTACGCCACCGACAGAGAAGCAAGATCTTCATAAATTTGATCTACCACATCACCGTCAGAGAGGCATGATATGGGAAAAGTAGGATCTGCTACACCACTAACGGAGAGATAAGATCCGGAGGGAAATTTGATCTTGCAACACCACTGACAAGAGGCGAGATCGGGAAAAAAGTAGTATCTGCTACATCACTGGTGAAGAGTCGAGATCTAGAGAAAACTTTAATCTGTTGCACCATCAACGGTAGCGCAAAATCTAAAAATGAAGAAGAACATTAATTAGTAAATGTTCAAAATTTTGCCATGAAGCTGGACGTTTGAGCTTGTCTGCATATTCGGCCTTCTTCAAAGCTAGTGGTTGATCATCATTTTGTTGCCCCCATGATTGAGGTTTCTCGGTCTTTTTTCCTGGACCTGTTTATGTGTTCCAGCCAAAAATGAATGCATGATGTATGCCTCTAACCTTATGCCTAATGCATGTTTAATGCATGAGAACTCGTATGAATCTATGATGTATGCACTTGATGCCAAATGATCTTAGTGAATGTGTAAATGATTTTTTTGCCCCTCAAAGGGATGCCCCTAACCACATGTTGAGCTTTCGGTCTTGTTTTATGGGGATGCCCCCAATCTTCCTTGGCTTTGATCATCTTCTTCTATCTTTTTTGGTGCATGCACCAAAATTATTTTCATTGAACTTTGTAATCACCCATTTTTATCCAGTGTATAAACATCGCTTTA
Source organism: Hibiscus mutabilis (assembly GCA_019671005.1). NCBI lineage: Eukaryota > Viridiplantae > Streptophyta > Magnoliopsida > Malvales > Malvaceae > Hibiscus > Hibiscus mutabilis. The sequence goes on along the minus strand of CM033719.1, from coordinate 27,037,330 downwards.
ATTTACGTTAGTGTAATAATGTACATAGTACCGTTGTATGTATACGTAATATATTGTAATGTACGTAAAAAGTGTGTGATGTGTTATGTATGCCTTAGTAATTATCTGCATATGTATATTATTAAAATCCTTATTATTATGTATACGAATGAGTATTGCATGATTTGTATGTATTATTATATGTGTGGTCGTGTGCGAATGTGTTGTCATAATTGTATGTATGTGTACGTAAGTAAGTATGTATGTGTATGCTATATACGTATCTGTGTCCATGTACGTATGTGCTGGCATGTATGTATATATACGTATTATTATTATTATTATTATTATTATTATTATTATTATTATTATTATTATTATTATTATTATTATTATTATAAAATAGAAAGAATATCAAAACCCAAAAATTAATTAAATATCTAGTCCATTAAAACCCAAATTTTTTACATCAGGCCTAAACCGGCCAGCCCACATCCTAAGAAATCCTAACCCACATCAGATAATAGAGCCCTGATGTCATCCTTTTATCTTGTGCAGCTACACGAGGGCCGTTGGATCAGATCTGGATCCAACGGCCACAATTGAAGCATAAAGACCCCTCATCTACCGTGTGAAGTCCACGCGCGGGCTGTTGGATTCTCCACTCGCGCGTGTGAGACACGTGCAAGACCGGTCATCTTCTTCAGGCCATGTGGCGCGATCCTGGACCACTACATCATTTTCGATGTCTCATCTCAGCCATATGATCGTCGAGCGATCCTAACCATTAGATCAGATCTGATCCAACGGATAGGAACGATTCTGGCAGTAATAATCACCTCATCCCCCGAGACGCCAGTCTGCGCAACCGAATGGTCACCTCCACCACGCCGCTCCCCATACCGGCCGTACCAACCACCAAGCATGGCCGGGCACGCCAAGGACACGAAAATGAAAAGGCATCAGAAAAATCAGATCAAAAAGACTATATCTTATGTACTAGTCTAAAAAAGGGGAAGAATATATGTAACTCAAGAAACAAAGATTAGGAGTCAGTTGTAATCAGTTACCAAAAAAAAAAGAAGCACCAAGTTTCAGTGGTAACCTCTCTTTCTTTTTCTTACTTCCTTGCATGCATATACAATAAAAATAAGAAGTGATAACAAAAAGGGAGAGATATATAGATTTGTTACCCTCGTCGTCAACGGGTCTCCCCTCACCAGTGACAAGCCGCCTCAGTTTCCAAAACTGAACATGGTGAACTGAAAGGAGAGGGAGGTCCCTTTTGGTTTCATTTCGGTTAAACAAAAAAACATTTTTTTCACTTCGTATTTGTTCAGATATAGGCAAAAACATGAGTCTTAGTGTAAATCTAAGTTTAGATTTGGGTTCGGTTTGAAACGAGGCTTGTTTTGGGTGTTTCTTTTGGTTCACCGGCGCTGACTAGCGGCGGTCGGCGATGGAGAGGACGGCGGATGGTCACCGATTTCTGGGTTCATTGAAGGGTTGGGATGGTTGCGTTGAGAGAAAAAAGAAGATGGGTTATTATAAAAACTGGTTTTGAAGAAAAATGAGGGAAAATTTGAGTTCGGGCAAGAAAAGGGGATTTTATAGGCATTTTATTTTGTGAAATGGTGAAATTCTGCAATAAATCCTCCCGCGTTTTTGATATTTTCATTTGTCTTGCCGTAGGGGATATTTACAACCCTGGTCCTCCTTATATTTTAAAATATTGCAATCCGACCCCTGGATTAAATTGAATCAGTTTTTAAATGGCGAAATTACCTCACCAGTCCCACCGCGTTTTTGAAATTTTCACTCCGAGCATGCCCCTTGGTCCAATTACAGATTTAGTCATTTTAGGTTCCGTCTGATTTGTAATTTCGTCCCTAAATCGCATTTATTTACCTTTTAATTTATGTTTCTTGTTTTCATTTTTTTATTTCAGTCTTGTTCCATATCTAAATATTCATGCTTATTTATTATGATCGTATATGTTGATATGGCCCTTTTGCATTCTCACGTGTTTCTTGTACATGTTTCGTATTCTCATGTTTATATATATGTGTGTTTAGTTTATGGTGATTATGTATTTTTATGTGTTTGTTCAGTCATTCATATCATACATGTTCGATTGATCTTTTAGTTGGCTCGTACACGACATGTTTTGTATTTTAGCATGTATTGTATGTTCTCTTTGCTTTTAAGTTATGCGCTAGTATGTTTTTTTGTCATGTATAATACCGTGTCTCTATTTTTCATATGTAAATTATGTCGTAAGCTATGTGCTAGGTATTAGTTCCTTTATTAGTATGTTGTTCTGATTTGTGAAATTGAAATTATAATATAATTATGTCTTGCATATGTTACACTGTGCTTTATTTTTAATACGTCTGTCTTCTTGAAATATGTGTTTTTGTTCCCACATGTTTTTACCCATGCTTCGTTATTATGATGTGCTATGTTCGTGTTGTTTATCATGTTTATTTACTTTCGTGTCACATGTTTTTTTATTTATTTTGTCCTTTACTATGTCAATGCGAATGTATGTTTCCAAGTTATTTCTCTAAGATTGCATAATGGAATATAAATTATCAACGTGGTGCCCTTTTATCCGAGCGTAAACGGGGCCAGTATCAGGCGTAGTGATAGTGGTTGGGCGTTTACTCTCGGATAACGGGGCCTTTAAAATTTACCCGCACTTATAACCAAATTTTAAATTAATCGTCACTTTAATCCGGAAAATCTAATATTAATAAAGCGGTAATTATTAAAGTATCAATTTTGGGCGGTGTGGGGGTGTTAATCCTTCCCCATCAGTAACCGACTCCCGAACTCAATAGTTTTCAAATCTCTGGTTTTATGGTGTCCGGCCTACCTAAGTGGCCGGTGGCGACTCCTCATTTTTAAATAAAATACGGTATTTTTAAAACCTCCACGGAATAAATATTTTTTATCCGAAAAACCACAAACACTTCGAAAACCCTGTTTTTTAGCGAAACGGACATCGCTACAGATGGCGACTCCGCTGGGGACCATTTTTTGTTAAAAAAAACAAAAAGAGAGTCGAGCTTTTTAAAATAATTACCGCTTTATTAATATTAGATGTTCCAGATTAAAATGACGATTAAATTAAAATTTGGTTATAAGTGCACGTTTATTTTAACGCATTTAAAGTTTGGCATATAAACCCATTTTTTTAAGTGGGGGTAAAACGCTAATGCTTTCGTGGAGATATCGTTCTCCCGTGTAGGCCTAGCAAGTACCTTCGGGGCTCGAGTACCTTATGGTTTCGTAAGGATATCATTCCTTCGTGCAGACATAAGTGAATGGGTCCCCCTGAATTGAACCCGGTTGAGAGGAGCCTATAATGGGTGATGATCGGGGGCCTTGCTACTCTTAGTAGAGGACAGTAAGGACAGTTCGGGTACCTCCTAGAACCAAAACTGCATATAGAGAACATAGAAACCCACCCTGGTAGAGCCATGCAGATAACCTAGGTGTCTTAGAAGGATAAATAGGGTTGTTTTGTCTGTTTACCTTATTTAATTCATCTTTTTATTTATGTATTTATTAATTCTATCCGGTACTGACTTGTCTTCTTTTGCTCTATTTTTTTTCATGCATTATTACATTTGCATCACATAAAGGTACTGGATCAAGTGGTTTGCCCGATTAGAAAGTCTTTCACCATGGAAAAAAGATGTCTTAGGAAAGAAGAGTTTAACTTGTCAGTCAGACATTGGTCAGAGGTCAACCAGAAGGCCCAAGGGGACAGTTTACCAAGCGAGCGCGTAATAGCAGGGTACACCTATGTGAGTCTTCAACATAATAACTTATGGGATCTTCAAAGTATCTTGGAAGGATGGGACCAGAGATTACAAGATAGGTTATGTGATAGTTATGGCGACATTGCACAATTGTTATACATTCGGGTCAACCAGCCCCTACTCCGAGCCATTTTTCAGTTCTGGAATCTTGGCTTTTGCTACTTCACCTTCAATGGACAGGACATGATGCCCACAGTAGAAGAATATACCGCCTTACTTAATCAGAAAAATGTTCAGAAAGATTGGATTTACGCGAAACCTCCGAGGAATCAGAATTACACTTCAAAGCTCAAAACTTTTACCGAAATGAGTGACGATTGGGTTAATGGCTTGATCCGACTTCGAGGAGACAATACAGTATTTGCATGGGAGAACATTCGAGACATCCTACCTGCACATCCGGATGAGGAGAAAAAGATAGACATGCTTGCCTTGGGAATATATGGGTTGGTGATCTTTCTAAGAATTCTTGGAAACATTGATGTAGCCATTCTAGATCTGTTTGAGCGTATAAAACGGCGAGCAAACCCAGTACCATCAATCTTGGGCGAGACCTTTATTTCTTTAAATGCCAGTCAGAAGCATGAAGAAGGATGTTTTCAAGGATGTGCGCAACTGTTACAGGTATGGATTCAGAGCCACATGTGGAAGACACCGACGAGGGACCTACTGGGGGTATCCTTCCAAGGTTTTTCGCCTTTACGAGAGTACTTAGCAAAAGAGTGGCAAGAGGACTTGAAAACAAGAAAATGGGCTAGTTTCATCAGGAACATTCAAGACGAAGACATAGTATGGAGGGTCCTATGGCTCGGTAGAGTTAATTACTTTTTATACAGTTGCAGTGATTTCAACTGGCTGATGATGTTGGGACTGCACATAGGGATTGCTTGTGTTCCGCTTTTGGTGTCCCGACAATTTGGATCACGACAGTTTATTCCCAATTCCGCCGGGTTAAGCCGAACTGAATTTCTTTTCAAAGGGGAGTTCAAAGAAAAAGTTCAGACTATCATGAAGGCTTGGGACCATTGTTACCGGATCAGGGTGGAAGGAGACACCGAGCACATGGCCACCCTAGACTATGATCTTTGGAGACGTTTGAGGGTTAATAATGTGATTCCCGAATCCGATCAAGGACCAGTGGTGTCGCTTGAGGAGCTTACAAGGGTGGTACCGTCTGAAGCCGATATCTTACGGAATGAACTCGAAGAAATTAAGAGGAAAATGGACACCCAACAGACTCAACATGCGAGTGAGCTCTATAAAGCAAGCTTAGGATACCCAACAAACGGGATGGGATCATTAGACAGTTAAAGAAATTAAATGCGGATTTGAGCGATAAGAACGCTCTTTACGAAAAGGATACCCTCCTACTTCAAGCAAAAATACAGAAGGCCGGCCGAAGTCTGTTTGTAGCCGTGGAAAAGGAAAGAATGAATGGTATCCGTTTGATGGAAGAAGAATGAGAAATCAGCAAGAGAGCGATCGAGAAGGAGATAGAAAGCTGCCGATTGGCTATTGATGAAGAAAGACAGTCCTTCAAGAAGGCCATTGACCAAGAAAATGAAAGAACTAGGCAAGAAATTAGCAAAGGAAAACAAGCGGTCAACTATGAGAGAGAAAACGTCACCGCTTGGAAAAAAAGGTCTATGAGTAGCCGGAATAGACCGTTAGAGATGAAAAAGTTGTACTACGACAGTATCCAAAGTCTGGATCAGAGCCGAAGTCAAAATGTCGAGTTGGGAGAAAAGGTGGCAGAAGTAGAACACTCATTTCGAACTTACTGTCAGAGGAATGGCTTCACTGAGCTACAAGAAAGAGAACGCGAAGTAGGCACGTTACGAACCCGAATTAAGTCCCTTGAAGCGACTGTTGAAGATTATAAGGAAAGAATCAGTGTATTCGAAGAGGCCGCAGCCGGAGGGGACATTTATTGGCAAAGGAGACTGCGTGACGCTGTCCAGATGGTGCAGGATAAGGACCAATATTACGCCAACCTGATGGTGGACATACAGCGAGTCGTAGGCATGTGAATGATTTGGCCATTGAAGCTGAAACACTCCGACCTTTCGTAGTCCCAGAAATGGAAGAAGCTCCCAGGTTCATCAAGCTGCTCAGGGCAATTGGAAAATTAGGAGATAGAGCCAGGGCTTATCTGTAGGGCTCTGTATTGTAATTAATACTCTTTTGTATTAGGGACCTTCATTTTTAATATGAATTCTATTGTAATTTAGACCCTTTAATTCCCGTGGAAGTAGTTCAAAAGGGTGATTACCAGCGGAATCAGTACCTTTATCTGCATACATTCTTGTATTGCATCATGACATCCGCATCATTATACACGCATTTATTTTCCTTGCAACCATATTAACGTTATAAATATTATGGCAGTGTGTGTGCGAAAATAGAAGTTAAGCCACAATCATTCATCATCCATATCTTACCCGATTACAAAGCAAGCTCATGGAAGACAGGATAATCAGTCTAGAAAAGGGACAAAGAGAGCTCGAGGCAAGATTTGACGAAGCCCAAAGAAGCCTCAGTGACCAGATTGCCCAGTCACAAGCATCAATACTATCTGACATAACCGCATTGCTGGCTAAGAGTCTCGGAAAGAGAGTTAAAGGAGAAACCGCCCAAGAACTGGAAAGTACCCCGGTTCACAATAAGGTTCAACAGGCCGCGCCGAATCTGACTAGAAATGTATATATCGACCCTGCGGGGATGCCAACTAATATACCGGTAGGGGCACCTAAGACTCAACCCCTTGACACTGAAGCACTCTATGAAGAGGAGGTGCCATACCTAAATTTGGTCGAAAGGATCAGGATAGAAGTAGAAAAAAATGGGAGGAGAGGTTTCGCCTCATAGAGGAAAGATTTAAAGCTTTGCAAACTATGGAAGAATCAGGAAATGACGACAGTGACTTGAGTTTGGTATCCGACCTTGTCTTACCACCAAAATTTAAAACACTAGAGTTCGACAAATACGATGGAACCACGTGTCCTTCCGTGCACATAACGATGTACTGCCAGAAGATGGCGATTTGCCTTAAGGATGAGAAGCTATTGATTCACTGTTTCCAAGACAGCCTAACTGGGGCAGCGTTACGGTGGTACACCCAGTTGAGCAGGGTGAATGTCAAAACATGGAAAGATCTTTCAAGAGCATTCATTGAGCAATATAAGCACGTAACAGATATGACCCCCAGTAGAATTATGTGGAAAATATGGGGCAAAAGTCCAACGAAAGTCTACGACAGTATGCCCAGAGGTGGCGGGAAGTGGCTGCCCAAATTTAGCCACCCCTCCCGGAACATGAAATTACGCCATTATTCGTTAATACTTTGAATGGAGCACTCTTCGATCGCCTCATTAATAACATAACACAGAGTTTTGCTGATTTGATTAGGATTGGGGAGTCCCTTGAATTGGCAAATAAGAGTGGAAGAATTAATAGCGAGGAAGGATCTCGAAAGTACAACAAGAAGAATAAAGTAAACGTCGCCAGTACTTACACTGCCCCGAAAAATTTTACAGTCTCACAGCCACAAGCACATGTGGGAAAAGCGCAAAACTCAAATCAAAGAGAGAAGATAACCTCGAGAAAAAAGAAATAGAGGCAAACTTTTACTCCTCTACCCGTTCCGTACTCGGAGCTTTACTCCCAGTTGTATGAAGCAGACCTGGTCTGTTCGTATTACGTTACTCCTTTCAAACCACCATTCCCGTCCTGGTATAACCCGAACGCGCATTGCGACTATCATGGCGGTGCCCTTGGACATCCTACCGAGAACTGCCTTGCTTTCAAAAAACTTGTGCAGAACTTAATTGATTCTCGGATACTAAAGTTTGAAGAACCAAGTGTAGCTACTAACCCGTTACCTAATCATGGGAACAAAGGAGTAAACGTGATTGAGGAATACTTTACCAGGAAGATTAAGGATGATGTTTCGGAAGTCAAATCTCCTTTGCGGTGGGTATTTCAACAATTGTGCATGGCCCATGTGATCGACAAAGGCATGGTAATAAGGCAGAAGGGATGTGAAGTGTATTGCGAATTCCATCAGGACGAAGGGCACGACATCCAAAAGTGCGACGAGTTTAAGAGATTGGTACAACAATTGATGAATGAAAAGCAAATAGAATTCTTCGAAGAGCCCACGGGAAAGAAGGGGTCGGACGTACATATAACGGACAGTCCCAACGCTAAATACGGGAGAGATAGACCTCTTATCATCTCCTCCAGGCCGGGGAGTGTAGGTGCCTCCCAAGGAGAAACCACTAGGATAAATCCCAAGATCATCATCTCAGCACCATCCCCGTTCCTATTCAAGGATATGAGGCAAACTCCCTGGAACTATGCTGTAAATGTGACCACGCCAGAAAAGCCAGAATATGGTGAGGCAAAAGAGCTTATACTGAAAGACGAGCAAAGCAAGAGCGATGTGAATGTCGGTGAGGTGGGCCATTTCAAGAGGAGCGGCAGATGTTACTCCTCTGAGACCTTGAGGGCTGCTGAAGCGGCCAAAGATAAAGAAAAGAATACATCGGTTACCCCCACGCAGATATTCGGTGAAGAACCTCTTCCAAAGATAAATGAGCCAGTAACCGAGGCTCAGGCCAAAGAATTTCTAAAGTTCTTGAGACATAGCGAGTACAGCGTAGTGGAACAATTACAAAAGCAACCAGCTAGGATCACGGTGCTGGAGTTGCTCTTGAGTTAAGAAAGACACCGTGAGGCACTATTAAAAGTACTAAATAAGACTTTTGTGCCCCAGGACATTTCTGTGGCAAAACTGGACAGGATAGTGGGGCATATCACTGCCTATAACCATATAACATTCAGTGATGACGAGATCCCTGAGGGTGGAATGGGGTCCACCAAAGCTCTTAACATCACAACCCACTGCAAAGGGTATGTGGTACCGGGGGTACTGATTGACAACGGGTCAGCACTAAACGTGCTGCCTATGGTGACCTTGCAGAAGCTACCAATAGATGGTTCTCACCTAAAGCCTTGCCATAACTCCGTGAGAGCCTTTGGCGGCACACAAAGAGGAACAATGGGAAAAATTGAGGTGCCTCTATTGATCGGGCCGACTGAGTACGTGATTGATTTTGTGGTAATGGACTTAAAACCATCTTACAGCTGCTTATTGGGAAGGCCATGGATCCACTCCGCAAGAGTTGTCCCCTCATCATTACATCAGAAATTAAAATTCGTAATCGAAGGCAAATTGGTCACAGTGAAGGCCGGGCAGGAAATTATTGCTTCAGTGACATCAGATGCCCCCTACATTCAAAATGACGAGGATGTTACAGAATGCTCTTTTCGAGCATTAGATCTAGTGAGTGCCACCTTCGTCGCGGAGGGAAGTCGGATCCCCTATCCCAGGTTATCTAATTGTACCAAGATGACCGTCGCTGAAACTTTGGGCCGAGGAGCCAAAGCAGGAAGGGGTTGGGGAAGAGATTACAAGGGAGCCTACGAGCCAAAAGTATGATAACCAAGAAGGACCGTTTTGGGTTGGGTTACAAACCAAATGTCCAGCAAAGAAAAGAAGAATACAAGAGAAAAGAAGAACAAAGAAAAGCCAGATTTAAGGGAGAAGACATTCTATGGAGACCGATGTCCTTCCCTAGTTTGAAAACCACTTTTGTCTCTGGAGGATTCTACCAACCAAGACAAGAGGTTGAAGAGGCAATTAAGGAAAATGACATACTCAACAAGGAGGACATGTTTAATGAATCACTTGAGAGGATGTCCATCAACATGATAGCTGGAAAAGGCCAAGTCAGCAATATGTTGACCAACATCCGCCCCTGCCATCCCGGGGAAACTCTTGATAACTGGAGCCACATTGATCTACCTGAGGTCTTTAGGACTAGATCAGAGTAATGCTCCGAATCAACTTCTTTTTTACCCATAAACATTGGGGATCTCTTGTATAGGGCACCTATGTTAACATTTTGTTGAAATGAAAATATATTCTTAAATGGCAAACGTTTCATTAATTTCATTCATTCATTCTTCATGTTCATTCACTTCATATAAAGCCATTCTCTTCCCAATACAATTTATTCTCATTTAATGCAGGCCTCTCATGATTAAATGTATGAATGATACCGGACCCAATCCCAGAGTGAATTTTGAATGCTCCGAAATCTCAGAGGGAATTGGGGAAGAAGATGATGAGATAGAATGTGAGGTCCCTATAGAGTTGAGGAGAATGGTGGCCAACGAAGATAGGCAAATCATGCCCCACCAAGAAGAAACAGAAGTTGTAAACTTGGGGACTGAAGAAGAAAGAAAAGAAGTAAAAATAGGGATGACGTTTTCCTCGAAAACCAGGCACGAACTGATAACCCTACTCCAGGAATTTAAGGATGTTTTCGCCTGGACTTATCAAGATATGCCAGGTTTGAATACTAACATAGTGATGCACAAACTGCCAACAAAGCCGGAATGCAAACCAATACAGCAAAAACTCCAGAGAATGAGGCCAGACATGTTGTTAAAGATCAGAGAAGAGGTAAAAAAACAGTTTAATGCTGGCTTCTTGAAGGTGGCCAAATACCTCGAATGGGTTGAAAACATCGTACCAGTACTGAAGAAGGACGGAAAGGTCCGCATGTGTGTAGATTATAGGGATCTCAACCGAGCCAGCCCTAAAGACAATTTCCCCTGCCACATATTGACACGCTGGTTGACAACACTGCGGGACACTCATGGTTTTCATTCATGGACGGCTTTTTAGGGTACAACCAGATAAAGATAGACTCTAACAACATGGAGAAAACTACATTCATAACCATGTGGGGCACTTTTTGCTACTGGGTGATGCCTTTCGGGCTCAAGAACGCAGGGGCAACTTACCAAAGAGCAATGGTGACTCTTTTACATGACATGATGCACAAAGAAATAGAAGTATACATGGACGACATGATCGCCAAATCCCGAACAGAAGAGGAGCACCTACAAAACTTAAGAAAACTATTCCAAAGACTACGGAAATACCAGCTGAGGCTTAACCCTGCCAAATGCACCTTCGCCGTTACTTCTGGAAAACTCATGGGGTTCGTGGTAAGCAGAAGAGAGATTGAGATTGCTCCAGATAAAGTGAAAGTCATCCAAGATCTCTCGCCACCCCACACTCAGAAGGAAGTTCGTGGTTTCCTGGGGAGGTTGAATTATATCTCTCGTTTCATTTCCCAATTAACTGATCGGTGTTACCCAGCCTTCAGACTTCTTAGAAAGAATAATCCTGGTGTGTGGGATGAGGAATGTCAAAGAGCCCTAGAAAAGATCAAAAGGTACCTGACAAATACCCCGATTTTAGTCGCGCCAGTACCAGACATGCCTTTAATCCTCTACCTGACAGTCTTTGAGTATTCAATGGGATGTGTATTGGGGCAACATGATGAGTCAAGGAAAAAGGAGCAAGCCATCTATTACCTAAGCAGAAAGTTCAATGATTGCGAAACACAGTACCCGCCAGTTCAGAAGCTGTGTTGTGCTTTAGGTTGGGCTACCAAGCGGCTTAGGCAGTATATGCTGTACCATACTACTTGGTTAATATCTAAGCTAGACCCCTTGAAGTTCCTAATGGAAGTACCAACACTAACGGAAAGGATGGCCCGCTGGCAGATGCTCCTATCCGAATTCGACATTGTATACGTGAGCCAGAAAGCTGTAAAGGGAAGCGCCGTAGAGGATTACCTAGCTAGTCGCGCTTCAGACGATTATGAAGCGTTGAACTTTAATTTCCCGGATGAAGACTTAATGTGCATTACAACCGAGGAAGAGGTTTCAGATGATAACTCATGGAAGCTTTACTTTGATGGGGCCTCTAACGCCCTCGGACATGGGATAGGGGACGTGCTAATTTCCCCCGAGAATGTCTATTAGCCATTCACCAGCAGACTAGAATTCTTCTGCGCCAACAATATAGCTGAATACGAAGCCTGCGTCATGGGACTAAACTCAGCTATTGAAAGAAAGATTAAGGAACTTTGAGTATTCGGAGATTCATCCTTAGTGATTTACCAGTTGCGTAGGGAATGGGAAACCAGGGACCCGAAGTTGGTCAAATATTATGAATTGATTCAAGAGCTCACCAAGGAGTTTGAAAAGGTCAGCTTCAATTACCTTCCCAGAGAAGAAAATCAGATGGCAGACGCCTTGGCAACCCTGGCTTCCATGTTTAAAACAAACACTGGGGCAGAAATGAAGCCCATTAAGATGCAGACGTTTGAAAGGCCTGGTCATTGTTGTAATGTGCAGGAAGAGATTGATGGAAACCCATGGTACTATGACATCTTGCAATATGTCAAGATTCAAAAGTATCCCGAAGGGGCAAGTGACAATGACAGAAAAACACTTAGAAAAATGGCAACATGATATGTCCTAGATGGGGAGATCCTATATAAAAGAGGCCATGATCAGACATTGTTGAGATGTGTGGATGCCCGGGAGGCGAAGGAGATTTTAGCCAAGGTGCACGATGGTCTATGTGGGGCGCACGCCAACGGGCTGTCTATAGCCCAGAAAATTATGAGACATGGCTATTTCTGGTCGACCATGGAGGGAGATTGTATCGATTACGCCAGAAAATGCCAAAAATGCCAAATTTATGTTGGCAAGATTCACGCTCCCCCATCACCTCTACACACCATGAATTCTCCGTGGCCTTTTGCAGCGTAGGGCATGGACGTCATCGGGTAGATTCACCTGAAGGCTTCCAACGGACACCGTTTCATTTTGGTCGCTATAGACTATTTCACTAAATGGGTGGAGACAGCGTCTTACGCCAACATCACAAGGGCTACAATATGTAAATTCCTAAAGAAGGAAATTATTTGTCGATACGGTTTGCCAGAAAGGGTCATCACCGACAACGCTTCCAATCTGAATAACAAAATGATGACGGACGACTACAACCAATTCAAGATAACACACCATAATTCCACAGTCTATCGTCCTAAAATGAATGGGGCAGTGGAAGCAGCAAACAAGAACATAAAGAAGATCATAGCGAAGACGACAGATACCTACAGGGATTGGCACGAGAAGCTGCCATTTGCCCTTTTCGCCTATAGGACGTCCATTCGCACATCGACAGGGGCAACACCCTACTCCTTGGTGTATGGTACCGAAGCAGTACTCCCCATTGAGGTGGAGATTCTATCGCTCCGGGTCTTAAATGAAGTAAAATTGAAAGAATCTGAATGGGTGCAAGCCAGACTCGACTAGCTAAATCTCATTGAAGAAAATAGACTAAAGGCCATTTGCCATGGTCAAATGTACCAAAAACGAATGATGCGGGCATACAACAAAAAGGTGGGCCCAAGAGAATTCAGAGAGGGGGATCTGGTGCTCAAGAAAATCCTCCTGATTCAGAAAGATTCTCGAGGAAAGTGGATGCCCAACTGGGAAGGGCCATACGTGGTAAAAAAGGCATTCTTAGGAGGAGCCTTAATCTTAACTGAAATGGATGGAGACAAGCTGAAAAGCCCTGTAAATTCTGATGCTGTTAAGAAATACTACGTTTGAAAGAGAAAAAAAAACAAAAGAAAAAAAAACAAACAAAAAAGGAAAAAAAGAGAAAAAAATGAAGAAAAAAGAAAAATGAAGAAGAACAAAAAATGGAGAGCTCGGGGTGAAAACCTGAAACAGGGTGTCTTGAAGCAAAGGAAGGACCCGAGTCGAAAACCCGTAAAGGGCGACTCGGATAAATTGAGAGGTTGGATATCCGAAGAGAAAGGTCATCCCCATGAACCCTGTGAAGAGGGAGCTTCAGGCAAAGATCCTACGCCGGTTGACGGGATCATGTATCATTCATACTGAAGATAATGAGGGATCTTGTATTTCATGTTTGGCTTTTCCTTTTCCTCATGTGTGTCATGACTCTCTCAAAGTTGTCCTAAACCCTTAATCGTAATAAAATCATATTTTTGAGCATCCATTCCTTGCCTTCTTGTTAATATCATACAAATAAGCTAACATAGGCTTATGATAAACAAGAAATTTCTGAGCATTATTGTAATCTAATATTAAAGATGCATGTGATTAGAAAACGTTGTTAACTTTGCCCTCTAGCTGCCTACATAACGTCTGTTGACAGGGCGGGTAGAAGGCTTCAAGCACCAGGGTAGGATGACCAATGGCACACACCCTGCTTGTTTAAGAGAAAGCATGCGAGACAACAAGAGAGATCTCCCAAGTGAAAACCCGGAAGGGCACCTAAAAAAACGAAAACGAGAAACCTCTAAAGCGAAAACCTGAAATGGCACTTTAGAAACCCGAATCAAAAATTCAAAAAAGAAAGGTTAGAATAGTTGAACCTGACAGTAAAATAAGGTATCGCCGCTAGAAGAAAAAGGAGAAAGCAAGCAACATAAGGTCGAGATTGATTGAGGACTTAAGCAGGCCCACCAAGATATTGACACTCATGCATCATAAATAGTTAGACATCCCTAGGATTAGGGGCATGTTAATTCATTTGTCATAGAATCTTGTCTTATTCTAGACAGGTATCTACAGATTCAAAGAAACATCGGTAGCCATCCTGGTGTGAATCCTAAATGTGAAGAAAAATGTTCTATATAGGAAGGGTCTATATTTCCAAGCGCCTGCAGCAAGAGGTTCTATATAGGAAGAATACGCTGCTCTGGGGGTCCAGGAGCTAAAAGTTTTGTATAGGAAGGGCTCGCAGCTCCAGGGTGAAGACTAGCAGTTCTATATAGGAAGAACTCCCAGCCGAAGGAATTCACCCATGATACACAAGGTTTTATATAAGGGAAACCTGTTGTGTTGAAAGCTAAGAGTCCTATATAGGAAGGGCTCCGAGCTTTACTGTCTTAGAGTGAAAGGTTTTATATAGGAAGAACTCATAGCTTCGAGATTTCAGAAGCTAAAAGTTCTATATAGGAAGGACTGGCGGCTCACGGGTTTGAAGAATATCAGTTCTATACAGGAGAAACTCCTACTCGAAAGAACCCATCCGTGGCGCAGAAGGTTTTATGAAGGAAAAACCAGCCGCGTTGAAGACAAAGAGTTCTATATAGGAAGGACTCTGAGCCTTACCGTCTCAGAGTGAAAAGTTCTATGTAGGAGAGACTCATGACTTGAGGCTTTAGAGCGAAGGGTTCTATATAGGAAGAGCCTGTAGCTCCAAGATCGGAGGAGGAAGAAGTTATATATACTTACGAGCCCGAAGATTCAGCTGAGGAAAAGCGGAGAGTTCCAGAAGAACACGTGATTCCAAAGCCACAAACAGGGAAGTCGGATAAAAATGGGTGCTTATGATCTTTGCTTTGTTCATGTTCCACAAGAACAAGCAAAGAGGGGCAACTGTAATCACCCATTTTTATCCAGTGTATAAATATCGCTTTAATTTACGTTAGTGAAATAATGTACATAGTACCGTTGCATGTATACGTAATATATTGTAATGTACGTAAAGTGTGTGTGATGTGTTATGTATGCCTTAGTAATTATCTGCATATGTATATTATTAAAATCCTTATTATTATGTATACGAATGAGTATTGCATGATTTGTATGTATTATTATATGTGTGGTCGTGTGCGAATGTGTTGTCATAATTGTATGTATGTGTACGTAAGTATGTATGTGTCTGTTATATACGTATCTGTGTCCATGTACGTATGTGCTGGCATGTATGTATATATATGTATTATTATTATTATAAAACAGATAAAATATCAAAACCCAAAACTTAATTAAATATCTAGTCTATTAAAACCCAATTTTTTTACATCAGGCCCAAACCGGCCATCCCACATCCTAAGAAACCCTAACCCACATCAGATAATAGAGCCCTGATGTCATCCTTTTATCTTGCGCAACTACACGAGGGCCGTTGGATCAGATCTGGATCCAACGACCACGATTGAAGCATAAAGACCCCTCATCTACCGCGTGAAGTCCACGCGCGGGCTGTTAGATTCTCCACTCGCGCGTGTGAGACACGTGCAAGACCGACCATCTTCTTCAGGCCACGTGGCCGATCCTGGACTACTACACCATTTTCGAGGCCTCATCTCAGCCATCTGATCGTCGAGCGATCCTAACCGTTGGATCAGATCTGATCGAATAGATAGGAATAATTTTGGCAGTAATAATCGCCTCGTCCCCCGAGACGCCAGTCTGCGCAGCCGAACGGTCACCTCCACCACGCCGCTCCCCATACCGGCCGTACCAACCACCAAGCATGGTTGGGCACGCCAAGGACACGAAAATGAAAAGGCATCAGAAAAATCAGATCAAAAAGACTATATCTTATGTACTAGTCTAAAAAAGGGGAAGAATATATGTAACTCAAGAAACAAAGATTAGGAGTCAGTTGTAATCAGTTACCAAAAAAAAAAGAAGCACCAAGTTTCAGTGGTAACCTCTCTTTCTTTTTCTTACTTCCTTGCATGCATATACAATAAAAATAAGAAGTGATAACAAAAAGGGAGAGGGTATAGATTTGTTACCCTCGTCGTCAACGGGTCTCCCCTCACCAGTGACAAGCCGCCTCAGTTTCCAAAACTGAACATGGTGAATTGAAAGGAGAGGGAGGTCCCTTTTGGTTTCATTTCGGTTAAACAAAAAAACGTTTTTTTCACTTCGTATTTGTTTAGATCTAGGCAAAAGGGTGAGTCTTAGTGTAAATCTAAGTTTAGATTTGGGTTCGGTTTGAAACGAGGTTTGTTTTGGATGTTTTTTTGGTTCACCGGTGCCAGCTAGCGGCGGTCGGCGACGGAGAGGATGGCAGATGGTCACCGGTTTCTGGGTTCATCGAAGGGTTGGGATGGTTGCGTTGAGAGAAAAAGGGAGATGGGTTATTATAAAAATTGGTTTTGAAGAAAAATGAGGGAAAATTTGAGTTCGGGCCAGAAAAGGGGATTTTATAGGCATTTTATTTTGTGAAATGGTGAAATTCTGCGATAAATCCCCCCGCATTTTCGATATTTTCATTTCGGTCTTGCCGTAGGGGATATTTACAACCCTGGTCATCCTTATATTTTAAAATCTTGCAATCTGACCCCTGGATTAAATTGAATCAGTTTTTAAATGGCGAAATTACCTCACCAGTCCCAATGCGTTTTTGAAATTTTCACTCCGAGCATGCCCCTTGGTCCAATTACAGATTTAGTCCTTTTAGGTTCCGTCTGATTTGTAATTTCGTCCCTAAATCGCATTTATTTACCTTTTAATTTCTGTTTCCTATTTTTGTTTTTTTATTTCAGTCATGTTCCATATCTAAATATTCATGCTTATTTATTATGATCGTATATGTTGATGTGGCCCTTTTGCATTCTCACGTGTTTCTTGTACATGTTTCGTATTCTCATGTTTATATATATGTGTTTAGTTTATGGTGATTATGTATTTTTATGTGTTTGTTCAGTCATTCATATCATACATGTTCGATTGATCTTTTAGTTGGCTCGTACACGACATGTTTTGTATTTTAGCATGTATTGTATGTTCTCTTTGCTTTTAAGTTATGCGCTAGTATGTTTTTTTGTCTTGTATAATACATTGTCTCTATTTTTCGTATGTAAATTATGTCGTAAGCTACGTGCTAGGTATTAGTTCCTCTATTAGTATGTTGTTCTGATTTGTGAAATTGAAATTATAATATATTTATATCTTGCATATGTTACACCGTGCTTTATTTTTAATACGCCTGTCTTCTTGAAATATGTGTTTTTGTTCCCACATGTTTTTACCCATGCTTCGTTATTATGATATGCTATGTTCGTGTTGTTTATCATGTTTATTTACTTTCGTGTCACCCATTTTTTTTTATTTTGTCCTTTACTATGTCAATGCGAATGTATGTTTCCAAGTTATTTCTCTAAGGTTGCATAATGGAATATAAATTATCAATGCGGTGCCCTTTTATCAGAGCGTAAATGGGGCCAGTATCAGGCGTAGTGATAGTGGTTGGGCGTTTACTCTCGGATAACGGGGCCTTTAAAATCTACCCGCACTTATAACCAAATTTTAAATTAATCGTTACTTTAATCCGGAAAATCTAATATTAATAAAGAGGTAATTATTAAAGTACCAATTTTGGGCGGTGTGGGGGTGCTAATCCTTCCCCATCCGTAACCGACTCCCGAACTCAATAGTTTTCAAATCTCTGGTTTTATGGTGTTCGGCCTACCTAAGTGGCTGGTGGCGACTCCTTTTTAAATAAAATACGGTATTTTTAAAACCCCCACGGAATAAACATTTTTTATTCGAAAAACCACAAACACTTCGAAAACCCTATTTTTTAGCGAAACGGACATCGCTACAATCTTCGTCTGGAAATCAAGCGAATTTTAAGCTTGGAGTATGTTTTCGCCTTTTCTTGAAGGGTGAAGGCGATATGTTGCCCCCAGTTGGGCCTGAAAATGCCCCTATATGTGGGGCTTGTAGAGGCATGGTGCATGTATGAACGCGAAGGTTATTCTCAAAAAATGCCTTTGGACCGGTTTCTTGCGTAGGTTCAACATGATGCTAGACTTCGCTTTTTATGGTATTGCTGGCATGGGGCATCCTGGGACCGATTTCAAAACTGTGAATGTATGCATGTAAATGCAAGGTGTATACCATAGATACAGAGGTGCTAATTCAAAAATGGTTCTCGTGGCTTAACTTTCGAACTCACGGGATTTATTCGCAACTTTGAACGTTGCATTTGATATCTAGGGTACTAGATTTTCTCCCGATAGTGATTTTTTCAAATTTGGAACCAGTCGTGAATCAGCACTCGATGCTGGTGAAATGCAAAAAAAAATTAAAATGACAATGTCATGCAATTAATTCAAAATGAGTAGATTTAATATGAAGCGATCAAAACAAGGAAATAAGGTCAGTTCAAAATAAAATAACCGAACGAATAAATTAAACGGTAAAAAAAGATAAAAAAAACTGTATATAAAACAAATAAAGGCACCAAAGCCTAAAAAGGTTGACCTCTAAACAGGCAGAGTTTCGCATGGCTTTAAAAGGTTGGCTCTTACGGCTCACTATATGCGATTCAGATCTAAAGGAAATGGTATTTGAACTGTTGCGAGGACATCGATTCAGGGGAATATGACCCTTATACCATACGGGGGTGAAAACCCCACGAAATATAAGGACCAGTACTCCAAGAGCACATTACAACACTATGGAGGTGAAAACCCCATGAAACGAAGTAATCTCTCCCACTTCAGGGTTGAGGAGCTCGGGTAGAAAGCTCATGCATGAATGCCAAGGGATTAAAATTAAATCAAATCAAATTTTTGAATTTCTTGCAAGACAACACAAAATCAACATTGGCCCGACTCTCTAAAAAAATGTCCCAACAAAGTCGCCATCTATCATAATAGGGTTTTTACCCTTTACGAAAAATAGATGTTTTAAGAAAAAATGTGTTTACAGAGTCAAAGGAGACGTCACCCGGAGATTGGGATGACACTCCTAACAGAACACCGTAAATATTTTAAAAATGAAAAATCATGGCAAATGTGAAAGTTGGAAAATGGATGGAGTCGCCACCGGCCACTTTGGTAGGCTGGATACCATAAAAAGGTAACCAGAGATTCAAAATTTTGGGTTCGGGAGTCGGTTACATGTGGGGAAGGATTAGCACCCCACAACGCCCAAAATTGGTACCGTGTTGATTAAGTGTTGTCATTGCAAGAAAACAAAATTTTAATTTTTAATTCAAAATTTAATCCCCAAAAGAACGGTCTAAGAAGAACATTTACTTATTTACGAAGCTGAGGAAGATGACACTTGAATGAGTCAGGATGTCACTTCCTAGCCGGATTCTGAATTAAAATGGAAAATATTTCCTTAAATGGACCGAGTTTAGAAAAATATATCAAAATAAAATAAGCAATAAATGTACATACAAGTTTAATAATATAATATACATATAAAATATAATTCACATATATTATATAGCAATAAAAATAATAATATACACATATCTTATAATATTTTAAATATAATATAATATACATAATATAGTAAATATATTAATGAAAATAATCATAAAAGTAATAATAACCATATATATACAAAATAATATAAACATATTAAAATTTAATATAAAATAGCATATCATATATAAAAAAACAAAGAAAGAAAGCTAATAAATAAACCCCCGTACATTATATAAAAACATATTATGTACACAAAAAGGAAAGCAATATACAAACCATAAAAAAATCACTTATAACGTTAAACAGGTTTAAAGGGGGGGATAAAAAAGGGAATTAAAGCAGATTTAAAATGATAAAAAAGGAATAATAAATCAGGTTTAAAAAAGGAATCAAAATCAGCATTAATAAATAATAATAAATAAAAAGGCAAGTCAAAGAACCTATTTTCATTTTAAATTATTTGAATTATGGATCGAATTAAAAATAAAATGCAATTTGGAGACAATTTTAAGAGAATTAAAAGCAGAAAAGGATGAGATTGAAAAAAATTAGAAAAACTAAGAGGGACCATGAGTAGTTTTACCATGGGCAGGCCAGGAATAGAAAATGGGCCGGGGCGGAGGGGTTTAGTGTACAATTTTCGCCTAATTTTAATCATGTATATAACTTAATATTCAACCAAAAAAAATTCATTATCCCATTCATTTTAAAAAACAGAGAGCATATCCAAATTTTCTACACTGCCCGGCCGGTTACCGTAGCCATCGTGGCTGTCGGTCGCTGGTGGCGATTGCCGCCATCGTGGCTGCCGGTCGCTGGTGGCGATTGTCGCCGTCGCCGGCAGCCGTAAAGGGAAAAGACGGTGACTTTTCGATCCCTTACAACGTGCCGGACTCGAATCCAAAGTCAGATTTTCAAAATGAAGCCCCTATTCACGTAGATCTAAAATGAAAAAACAAAGGTATGTTTATATTTTTTACCTTTTTATTTCAAATATTCTCCCTCTTTTTTTGTTTTTTTTCTCGATATGTAGATCTAAAAAATATTTGAATCCTTTTTTTTAACATCCGAAACTCCCTCTTTTTTGGCTTTTCGAATCCTTTTTTATATATTCGAATCCTCAAAAAAAATTTCTCTTCGAAAACCTCCACAATTACATCTAATTTGGTGTTTTTATAACCCTAAAATAAAGATAAAAAAATACATGCAAGTTTTTTTTTAAATCTGACATAATGTATTTCCTTGCTTTTTAGGTTTGGCTTGGGCAGTGGCACAGGCCAAATGGGCGTGGCGGCAATCAAGTGGCCGGTGGCGGTGGCGCGCATGGCCATTGACGCCACGTGTGGTGGCCACACGCACAGATGATTGGGCGTGAGGGGCGGCGGCGACTGTAGAGTTTAAGAGGATTAGGGTTTTCAAATCTATGGGGTTTTAGGTTTAGGGGTATAACATTAATCTTGTAATATTGGGTCTGAGGGGTTAATTATTGGATCTGGGTTTGGTTTATTTTTTGTAAATGGGTTTTTTAAAGAAACGAGTTTGGGCTGTTGGATATTTTTTTATTGGACTAAGCCCGAACAGAAGATGGGCACTACAACTGCCCCTTTTTGCACATTGTTGTGTAATAGAAATAGGGCAAAGACAAAAGAGTAACCATTTTATGTCCGTTGGGGTTTGGGTTCCTTCTCTCTGTCCACCGCTTCTTTCTTGGGGTTCTCTTGATCTTCTTTGTCGTTCTTCAAAATGGAGGATTCGTTGGGGAAGACAAAAATCTGAGGCGATCCGTTGGAGGAGACAAAACGAGCTTGGCATTCTACGACTCTGACGACGACGCAATGCCTGAAGAAAATTTGACCTAGCTGCAACACTGACGAAGAGACAAGGTCTGCAAAACTTGATCCAGCAGCAACACTAACGAAGACGCAGGACCAAAAGATAAAGGTTTGGCCCAGCTACAACACCGACGAGGAGACAGGACCGGAAGTTGGTAAATTTTGATATAGAATTTCTTTTGCATTTTCCCCAAATGCACTTGGATTAACGGTTTTGAGTTGCCTTTACCGGTAGCCAATTCAAACTTTGAGATTCATGATGCCTTATATCACGGTATTTCTTAGGTCATACATAAATTTTGGCCCTTACAAAAATATATCACGGGTACGATCAAAGTAAGGTAAAGAAAGTGCATTTTCATTGAACCTTGTAGTTTTGGCCCTTACAAAAAGATCTCACTGCCATTGGGCTTAGGCAAATGAGATACACAAAAAAACATCACTTTGAAAGAGATGACAACTATAAGAGGACCTACTATGGTCATAACATTGTAGTTTTAGGACCTATCAATCATGGGCCATTGCCTCTTTAACAAAAAGGCATCATTGATATATTCATACATTTTCATGCTTCAGTAGAGGATCCTTGCTTACGGCTGGCCCAACTGTGTCCTCAAAGCTTATTACCCCAAGTTTGATAAATTTTTCCACAAGCCTTTTGAAGCCTTGGCAGTTCTCGATCAAGTGGCCTACTTGCCCTACGTGATAGTCACATCTAGTGTTGGTGTTATACCATCCTGGGAAAGGAGAGCTTGGTGGAAATGTGCTACCAAATGGCTGTCATACAATTGTTTGTATAGTTCTCTATAGGAAATTGGTAGTGGAGTAAATTCTTGTTTCTCGGTGTTCTTTCTTTGAGCATAGTCTTGGCTTGAAGAACCTTGGGCACCTGCAGTTTTGGGTTGTATCAGTGTCGCCGATTTTCCATAATTAACATTATAGACACCCGAGGCGTTCACTTCATTGTCTTTCTTTCCATATGATGTCTTCTTGTGGGAAGAACTTCCACCAACATCAATTTTGCCATTCTTGATAGCATTTTCGATAAGCTCACCAGATAAGACTAGATCGGCAAAGTTGGTGGTTGCATTTCCTATAAGGCGATCCAAAACTAGGCCTTCCAATGTTTGGACAAATGTAACCATCATTTCCTTCTCACCGAGTGAGGGTTGAACTTGGGCAGCTACATCTCTCCTGCGTTGTGCGTATTGTCTAAAGCTTTCGTTAGGCTTCTGCTTCATGTGTTGCAGAGCCCAACGGTCCGACACCATATCGCTGACGTGTCGATATTGCTCTAAAAAAGCCCTAGCCAAGTCTTTCCATGATTTTATCTGGTGACAGCTCAGTTGATTATACCATCGGTGGCAGATCCAGTTAGGCTGTCTTGGAAGTAGGGGATCAATAGCTTGTCTTCTCTACCGTATCCTGTCATTTTTTGGCAAAACATGGTAAGATGAGCACGGGGACAACTCGTCCCATCATATTTTTCAAACTCCATGGCTTTGAACTTAGGGGCAGCACCAAGTCTGGGACAAGGCTGAGTTCATTGGTATCAAATCCAATGAAGGTGTCTACTACCTCCATGGCTTCCAATTTTTCCTTGATTCGCTTGCAACGGTCCTCGATCTCTTTGAAGTTTCTAGTTTTGGTTTTCCAATATCCACCAACTGATCCATTTCTGAGATGAAGTTTTCAACTTGATTTCCCTCAAGCTTAGCTCCTAAAGCGGTGGGCATATTCATAGGAGAAGAGGTACCAGCCTGATGGAGTGGTGACTTCCCTCGAGAAAGTATTCTTTGAGGGTCAAGTCGAAGATCAGCATGAGGAGGAATAAATCTCGGAGGATACGTGGGGACTTCATCCACATCAACGGGACTATAGGATTTGCAACAAAAGCCTCTCCTTGCTCAGGGAGTTTACGTCCTAGCATTTGCGCTATCTGGCCTAGCATGTCTTGTTGGTATTTCTTGATTTGTTCTCCCATGTCTTGCTGGGTCTTGGCTAGCTGTTCTTCCATCTTCTTAGCCAAGTAGGCTTGCATGTCTCTTTGAATTTGTTCGATGCGGTCTAATCTATCCTCGTTTGTCATTTTGGTCTTGCGTTGAGTTCCGTAGTGGTGCTGAATTGGTTGACCTTTTGCTCTATCCAGTATCACTGTCACGGGGCATCTCGAGGATTAGTCTTAAAATCTTCAAACATGAATGCATATAAATGCAGGGTACATGTCCTAAGTGCAGGGGCACTGATTCAAAAATAGTTCCCCCGGCTCAACTTTCAAACTCATGGGATTTGTTCGCAACTTTGAATGTTGCATTTGATATCTAGGGTACTAGATTTTCTCCCGATGATGAATCTTTTTCAAATTGGGAACCAGTCATTAATCAGTACTTCGTGTAAATAAAATGCAAGAAATTAAAATGATGGGTCATGGAATTAATGCAAAATGAAAGAATTTAATATGATGCAATTAAAAAATAAGAGAGGTCGATCTGGAATAAAATAATCGAATGAAATAATTAAATGGTAAAAAAGGGTAAAAATAGTACATAAAACAAATAAAGGCACCAAAGCTTAAAAAGGGTGACCGCTAAACAGGCAGAGTTCTGCATGGCTTAAAAGGTTAGCTCCTACGGCTCACTATATGAGGTTCGGATCTAAAGCATAGGGTACCCGAACTGTCGCGAGGACATCGATTCAGGGGAATACGACCCTTATACCATACGAGGGTGAAAACCCCATGAAATATAAGGACCAATACTCACATTACAACACTACGGAGGTGAAGACCCCACGAAACGAAGTAATCTCTCCCACTTAAGGGTTGAGGAGCTCGGGTAAAGCTCATGCATGAATGTCAAGGGATTAAAAATTAAATCAAATTGAATTTTTGAATTTCTTACAAGACAACACAAAATCAACATTGGCCTGACTCTCTTAAAATATCCCCAGCGGAGTCGCCATCTGTCGCAATAAGGGTTTTACCCTTTACGAAAATAGATGTTTTAGGAAAAAAATGTTTTTACGGAGTCAAAAGAGACGTCACCAGGAGATCGGTATGACGCTCCCAGCAGGACACCGTAAATTTTTTAAAAATGAAAAATGGTAAATGGTGGAAAATGTAGAACATATGAAAAATGGATGGAGTCACCACCGGCCACTTTGGTAGGTCGGACACCTTTAAAAGGTAACCATTGATTCAAAACGTTTGGGTTCGTGTAGCTGCGCAAGATAAAAGGATGACATCAGGGCTCTATTATCTGATGTGAGTTAGGGTTTCTTAGGATGTGGGCTGGCCGGTTTGGGCCTGATGTAAAAAATTTGGGTTTTAATGGACTAGATATTTAATTAATTTTTGGGTTTTGATATTTTATCTGTTTTATAATAATAATAATAATAATACATATATATACATACATGCCATCACATACGTACATGGACACAGATACGTATATAGCATACACATACAAACTTACTTACGTACACATACATACAATTATGACAACACATTCGCACATGACCACACATATAATAATACATACAAATCATGCAATACTCATTCGTATACATAATAATAAGGATTTTAATAATATACATATGCAAATAATTACTAAGGGGCCCCTCTCCAAATTAAAAGATACTTTTCGACATCCCGAACTAAAATCCGACCACAGATTTCAACGTAGGAGCCCCTATTTGCGTATATCTGAGATAAAAGGTTCGATTTATTTTTTTTACCTTCGGTTTTTGCTCATTTTTTGTTGTTTGCGATTCGATATAGGATAAGAATTTTTTCTTGTATTTCGAACCTTCAACCTCTCTTTTTTGTATTCGAAGAACTCCTTTTACATTCGAACTGAAAACCAAAAAAAATCCCCATTTACATATGATTTGCATATGTTTTTATACCCATTTTGATACATGCACGAGTGTAAAAAAAACTAACAACTTGATCTGATTTTTCTGCAGGTTTGGGCGGTGGTGGACTGTGGCCGGCGCGCGTGGTGGCCACGCACGTGGAGAGTGGGTAGTGAGGGGACGACAGCTCACTAGGCTAGGGTTTTTTTTGGTTTTGAATATTAGGGTTTTTTTAGGGGCATTTTGGGGATTTAACAATTGGGTGTAATGGGTTAATTGGATATCATATTGGGTTTATATGGGTATTTTAAAATGTTGGTGGTTATTTGTATTGGGCTTATGGCCGGAGAATAAACCCCGACCGGACATAAATGGGTTACTACAGCTGCCCCTCTTTGCTCATTGCTGTGAAAATAGGTCATTTTTTATTTTTTCCCCTCCGCCCCATTTTTATTGTTTCTGTGACCTCCCTAACGGAGTCGCCAAGCTGTCGTAATAGGGGTTTTACCCTCTACGAGAAATAAGAAGTTTTAAAAATAAGCGTGTTCTTTACGGAGTCAAAGGAGACGTCACCCGGAGACCGGGATGACACTCCTAACAGAACACCGTAAATATTTTAAAAATGAAAAATCGTGGCACATAGATGGGAAATATGAAAAAATGGATGGAGTCGCCACCGGCCACTTTGGTAGGCCGGACACCATTAAAAGGTAACCAGAGATTCAAAATTTTGGGTTCAGGAGTCGGTTACGCGTTGGGAAGGATTAACACCCCCATAACGCCCAAGTTGGTACCGCGTTGATTTAGTGTTGTCTTTGTAAGAAAAAAATCAAATTTTAATTTAAAATTTAATCTCAAAATTGCGGTCTAAGGAGAACATTTCCTTATTTACGAAAACCGAAAAAGATAATACCTGAATGAGTCAGGATGTCACTTCCTAACCGGTTGCTCGAAATAAAATGGAAAATATTCCCTTAAATCAACTGAGTTTAAAGAAAAATATCTAAAATAAAATAATAAAAAACAATACATATAATATAATACTCATATATAATGAAAACAATAATACTAATGATGATAATAATATACATATATTTCATGAAATAGTAATAATATACATAGCATAGTAATGATATAATATATATTAATAAAAATAATTATATATAAAAAATCACATTAATATATATAATAATAATATATACATATTAATAGTATACTAGACATATACTATATAAATACACCATACATTAATATATAATACTATAATATACATACATATATATATAATAATGGTAATAATATTAGTATGGGAATATTATTATTAATAATAAACATATAATGATAATTATAAATATATTATACTAATATTAGGTATATATATAAATATACTAAACATATACGATACATTAATAAATAGTACTATACATATTATAAATATATATAGTAATAGGTATTATAATAATATAAATAATTAAGTAAATAGAAAAAACGAAAATAGTGACTAAAATAGAAGAAAACACAAACTGGAAGGTGAAAACATAAGGACCTAACAGAGGAAGGGTCGGATCGGTAATTTTCCCATTCGTCAAAAGTGCGCGGGTCTCCAGGCTAGGTCGGGTTTGGGAAAGGGTCGAGAGGCCAAAATGAGGTTGTTTTGGGCTTGAAAGCTGGGTGCCAAAACGACGTCGTTTTGGAATCCATATAAATAAGTATTTTAACCCAAAAAATTTCATTTGTGCATTTGGTGTAAAAAAATTGAAATTTCTCTCAACTTTCTCCTCCCTTGGAGCTGGCCGTTGGTCTGTCGCCGGTGGTGTTCGCCGCCGTTGTTGGTGGTCGGGACTTCAAATCTCTCACCTTTTCAGCTCTCCTTAACGTCCCGAATCTGACCTCAAATTTCCACAATGATGCTCCTAAAAACGCAGATCTAAGGCAGAAAAAAGTTAAAGGTATTCGTTTTACCTTTTTTATTTTTTTTGATTTGCATCTTTTGCTCGAACGACGAAAATCACAAATATATGACAAAATCATTTTTGTATCCGAACGCTTTTTTTAAATCCTCCATTTTTTCTATAATCGAACCAAAAAATCCTCCCCTTTTACATATTTGCTCTTGGGTATTTATACCCATTCAAAATATAATAAAAACATACAAGTTGTTTATTTGTTTTTTCATTTCAGATCTGACATGATGTTCCTTTCTTACTTTTCAAGTTCGGATTGGGCGGTGGCCGGCAGAGATACGCTGTGGTGACAGAGGTGGTGGCGTGCGTGGCCAATGGTGCCGCGCGTGGTGGCCAATGGTGCCGCGCGTGGCGGCCATGCGCACGGAGAGTTGATGGGGGTATGGCGGCGTCTGGTAACTTGTTAATGTATTATTTTTTTTAGGTTTTTTAGGGTTAAGGGCAATTTTGGGTTTTGGATCTAGGTCATTTTTTTTATTTTCCATTTTTATCCATTTTTTAATTTTACGGTGTTCTTTTGGGAGCATTATCCTGGTCTCCGGGTGACGCCGTCTTTGATACAGTAAAGAAACAAAAAAAAATTATAATATTTTTCAAAGGAGGGGAAACACCCTTGCGGCGGATGGCGACTCCACTGGGGACATTTTTTAAGAGAGTCAGGCCAATGTTGATTTTGTGTTGTCTTGTAACAAATTTAAAAATTCAATTTAATTTAATTTTTAATCCCTCAGCATTCATGCATGAGCTTTCTACCCGAGCTCCTCAACCCTTAAGTGGGAGAGATTACTTCGTTTCGTGTGGTCTTAACCTCTGTAGTGTTGTAATGTGCTCCTGGAGTACTGGTCCTTATATTTGGTGGGGTTTTCACCCCCGTATGGTATAAGGGTCGTATTCCCTCGAATCGACGTCCTTGCGACAGTTCGGGTACCCTTTCCTTTAGATCCAAACCACATATAGTGAACCGTAAGAGCCAACCTTTTAAGCCATGCGAAACTCTGCCCGTTTAGCGGTCACCCCTTTTAAGCTTTTGGTGCCTTTATTTTTTTGTATAGTTCTTTTTTATCTATTTTAATTTTTTTACTTTATTAATTTATTTATTTGATTATTTTTTATCCAGACTAACCTTATTTCATTGTTTTGATCGCATCATTTTGCATTAATTGCATGACATTGTCATTTTAATTTTTTGCATTTCATCAAATGAAATATTGATTCACAACTGGTTCCCAATTCGAAAAGATTCACTGTTGGGAGAAAATCTTGTACTCTAGATATCAATGCAACATTCAAAGTTGTGTATAAATCCCGTCAATTCAGAAGTTGAGCAGCGGGGACCATTTTTAAATCATTACCTCCACATCTAAGACATGCACCTTGCATTTACATGGATACATTCAATTTTGAAACCGGTCCCCAGGATGCCCCGTGCCAGCAATCCCAGATAAAGTGGAAATTGACCGATCTAGCTCTTTACCAAGCCTATGCAAGGGCCTAGTCCAAAGGTATTTTTGAAAATGACCTTCGCGTTCATACAGACACCATGCCTCTACACGACCCCACGTCTAGGGGCATTTTCAGGTCTTACTGGGGGGCAACATAACGTGTTCTTCCTTCAGGAAAAGGAGAAAACATACTCCAAGCTTCGAATTCACTTCATTCCAGACAAAGTTTAATGAAAATAATTTTGGGGCATGAACCCATAAAGATAGAGGAAGATTATTAAAGCCAAAGAAGATTGTGGGCATCTCCGTGAAACAAGTTCAAGAACTCAATTCGACCAACATGAAATCAGGGGCATCCCTTCGAGGGGCAAAAAAAAGTCATTCATACATTCATTGAGATCCTTTAACATCATTGTGCATGCATCATACATTCGCACGATTTATCATGCGTTCAGATTAAAAACATACATTTAGACATAAAGTTACATACATCCATCATGCATTCATTTTTTGGCTGGAACATATAAACATGTCCAGGAAGGAGACCGAAGAACCTCAATCATGGGGGCAACAACTTGATGGCCAACTTTTAGCCTGAAGAAGGCTGAATATGCAGAAAGGCTCAAACATCCAGCTCAATGGCAAAATTTTGAACAATTACTAATTAATGTTCTCCTTCATTTTAAGATCATGTTTCTCCATAGATGGCGCAACAGATCAAACATTTTTATCAAAGTTTTCCTCTGGATCTCATCTCTCCGCCAGTGGTGTAGTGGATCCCATTATTTTCGGATCCTGTCTCTCCGTCCGTGGTGTAGCAGATCCAACCTTATCTAGGTCTTGCTTCTTCGTCGGTGTTGCAGCTAGACCAAACTTCTTCCTTAGATATTATATCTTTCTTGTAGTTGCAGCTCAAAAAATCAAAAAATTAGAAAAAAAGAAAAAAATTAAAATCAAGAAAAATCAAGAAATAAAAATAATCAAAGCTTCATCCTCTGATCCTACCCCTCCGTTGATGGAGTGGTTAGGTCCAAGTTATCATAATCTGATCTTGTTCCTCCGTTGATGGTGTAGCCAGGTCCAAGTTGTTCTCATCCGATATTGTTCCTCCGTTGATGGCATAACAAGGTCCAAACTACAAATATCCAATCTCACTTCTTGCGTTGATGGAAAGGTTGAGCCCAAGTTGTAGCTGATCGATCTGCCCCTTGCGTTGATGGAGTGGTGGGTCTAAGTTGCTATTATCCGGTCTTGTTCCTTCGTTGATGGCGTAACAAGGTCCAAATTGCAGACATCCAATCCTGCCTCTTGCGTTGATAGAGAGGTTAGGTATAAATTGCAGCCGTCCGGTCTAGCCTCTTGCGTTGATGGAGTGGTTGTGTCTAAGTTGTTTTTATCCAGCCTTGTTCCTCCGTTGATGGCGTAACAAGGTTTAAATTATAGATATCCAATCTCACCTCTTGCGTTGATGGAGAGGTTGAGTCCAAGTTATCCGGTCCTATCCCTCCGTTGATGGTGTGGTTGGGTTCAAGTTATTGATCGTTCGTACTCCGTCTTTGAGGACGTAGTAAAGTCCAAGTTGCGGTTCATCCCTACTTCTCCGTTGATGGTGTAGAAGGTTCAAGTTGCTATTATCTAGTTTCTGCTCCTCCGTTAATGGTGTGGTAGAATCCAAGTTACCCGATTCGGTCCCTCGGTTGATGGTGTGGCCGGGTTTAAGTTTCCGTTCGTTCTTACTCTACCGTTAAGGGCATAGTAAGGTCCAAGTTGCAGTTCATCCCTGCTTTTCCGTTGATGGTGTAGCAAGGTATGAGTTGTTGTTATCCAGATTCTGCTTCTCCGTTGATGGTGTGGTAGAGTCCAATTTATTCAATCCCGTCCCTCCGTTGATGGTGTGGCCAGGCTCAAGTTATTGATCATTCTTACTCCATCGTTGAGGGCGTAGTAAGGTCCAAGTTGTTGTTTCCTGCTCCCTCGTTGATGGTGTTGTGAGGTTTGAGCTGCTGCTATTCAATTCTGCTTCTCCGTTTATGGTGCGGTAGAATCCAAGTTACTGAAATCCAATTTTGTCATTCCGTTGATGGAATGACTGAACAAATATGCCAAATTTCAATCCTGCCTCTTCGTCGGTGTTGTAGCTGGATTAAAACTTTCACCTTTAGACTGTGCCTCTTCGTTGGTGTTGTAGCTAGGTCGAATCTTGGTCTTGCCTCTTCGTCGGGTGTTGTAGCTGGACTAAAATTTACTGACTTCCGATCCTGCCTCTTCGTCAGTGTTATAGCTGGATCAACCCTATTGACTTCGGACTCTATCTCTTCGTCGATGTTGTAGTTGGGTCAACCATTACTGACTTCCGGTCTTGCCTTTTCGTCGGTGCTGTAGCTGGACCAAATTTACTGACTTCCGATCCTGCATTTTCGTCGGTGTTGTAGCTGGATCAACTCCATTGACTTTAGACCTTGGCTCTTCATCATGTGTTGTAGCTTAGTTGAACCATACTATTTTTTAGTCCTACCTCTTCATCATGTGTTGTAGCTGGGCCAAATTTACTCATTCAGATCATATCTCTTCGTCAAAGTTGTAGTTGGATCAGACATGAAGAACCCTCAATCTTTCAATCCTGCCTCTTCGTCAGTGTTGCAGCTGGATCAAACTATCTCGACAAGTCCGACAAAAATGTTGGCACAACGTGCTTAAACACGGTAAAGTTTAAGACAATGGATAATTCAAATATCCATCGAAAATCTATTTTCACGAATGGTCAAAGGAAAATAAATCCTTTGAAAAAATCTAATATCATGATTGGTACAAACTGATTGTACCCAGGGGAATGGTACAACTAGCCCAGAGCAAACGGCTACCTGTAAAGGCAACTCAAAACCGTTGATCCCTGTACATTTGGAAAAAATGCAAAAGAAGCTCTGCATCAAAATTTACCAACTTTCGGTCCTGCCTCCTCGTCGGTGTTGTAGCTGGACCAAATCTTCATCTATCGATCTTGTGTCTTCGTCAATGTTGCTGCTAGATCAAGTTTTGCAGACCTTGTCTCTTCGTCAGTGTTGCAGCTAGGTCAAATTTTCTTCATGCATTGCGTCGTCGTTCGAGTCATAGCAAGCCGAGCTCGTTTTGTCTCCTTTAACGGATCACCTCAGTTTTTTGTCTTCCCCAACGAACCCTCCATTTTGAAGAGTGAAAAAGAAGATCAAGAAAAGCCCAAAGAAGAAGCGGTGGCCGGAGAAGAAACCCCGATCGGCCAAAAATGGTTACTCTTTTATCTTTGCCCTATTCTTGTTTCACAGCAATGAGCAAAGAGGGGCAGCTGTAGTAACCCATTTCTGTCTGGGCCTATAAACCCAATCTGGTATCCAATTAACCCATTACACCCAATTGTTAAATCCCCAAAACACCCCTAAAAACCCTAATATTCAAAACCAAAAAAACCCTAGCCTAGTGAGGTGTCGCCGCCACCCTCACTGCCCACTCTCCACATGCGTGGCCTCCACGCGCGCCACCATTGGCCACGCGCGCCGGCCACTGTCCACCACCGCCCAAAACCTGCAGAAAAATCGGATCAAGTTGTTAGTTTTTACCCTCGTGCAAGTATCAAAATGGGTATAAAAACCCATGCGAATCATATGTAAGGGGGATTTTTTTCGATTTTCAGTTCGAATGTAAAAGGAGTTCTTTGAATACAAAAAAAAGAGGTTGAAAGTTCGAAATACAAGGAAAAATTCTTATCCTATATCGAATCGCAAACAACAAAAAAAGAGCAAAAACCGAAGATAAAAATAAAATAAATCAAACCTTTTATCTTAGATCTACGCAAATAGGGGCTCCTACGCTGAAATTTGTGGCCGGATTTAAGTTCGGAACGTCAAAAAGTATCGGAAAAGCGCTACACCGGCGACCAGCGGTCTACGGCGGCGACCGATCACCACTGCCGGCAGAGATTGGAGAAGGTTTGAGAGGCTCCCTTTTATTTTTATGTTTGAAATGAAGGATGACTGATTTTTTTATGATTTTAACTTTTATACTAGTACAAAAAAGAGGGTAAATTACATACTAAATCCTTCCTTCCCATTCCTTTTTTTAAAAATGGCTTACCGCATGGGATAACTGCACTCCCAGTCCTTGAAGTTTTTAAAATATTTTTGATTTAGTCACTATTTCGTTTTAAATCTAATTTTAATGGGCAAATTATGCCATTAGTCCCTCCACCCCCATTTTTATTGTTTCCGTGACCTCTCTATTTCATATTTCTTTCAATTCCATCCTTCATTTGTTTTTTAGTTTCTTTTTCTTGTAATTTGGTCACCTTTATTATTATTATTATTATTATTATTATTATTATTATTATTATTATTATTATATTTCCTTTTCCTATTACGTATTTGTATATTATTAGTATTTTCATATTATAAGTATATATATTTAGTATATGTATATAGTATAATATTGTATATATATTACGTAGTTTATTATTATTCTATTTAATATAAATATGTATATAATATTATGTATAACATATTATTATTATATTTAACATATATAATATTTTACTTGTATTAGTATATATTATGTATAATATAGTATTTTTATTTAGTCTTCATTTTTGTTAATTATTATTATTATTATATTTACATATTGTACATATATGTATAGTTTATTTTCTTACTACGTATATTATACCTTTTATATATATGTACATTATATTATCATTTATATATATATATATATATTGAATATATAGATTTTTCTAAACTCGGTTCATTTAAGGGAATATTTTCCACTTTATTTCGGATATCGGTTAGAAAGTGACATTCTAACTCATCCAGGTGTCGTCTTCCTCGGTTTCGTAAATAAATAAATGTTCTCCTTAGACCGCTTTTCTTTGGGGATTAAATTTAAAAAATCAAATTTTTGTTTTCTTCAAAGACAACACTCAATCAACGTGGTACCAACTTTGGGCGTTGTGGGGGTGCTCAATCAACACGGTACCAACTCTGGTTACCTTTTAACGGTGTCCAGCCTACCAAAGTGGTCGGTGGCGACTCCATCCATTTTTCATCCATATTTTCCATATTTGCCATTTTTCATTTTTTTAAACATTTACGGCGTTTTGTTAGGAGCGTCATCCCGGTCTCCCGTGACATCTCTTTTGACTCTATAAAGAACTCATTTTCTTAAAACATAATATTTTTTCATAGAGGGTAAAACCCTATTACGACAGATGGCGTAATAGGGGTTTCTTCCCTCTACGCAAAATAGAGTGTTTTAAAAAAATGTGTTCTTTACGGAGTCAAAGAAGACGTCACCCAGAGACCGGGATGACGCTCCTAGTAGAACATTGTAAGAATAAAAAAAATAGAAAATGGTGGGAAATATAATAAAAATGGATGGAGTCGCCACCGACCACTTTAGTAGGCCAGACACCGTTAAAAGGTAACCAGATATTCTAAAATGTTTGGGTCCGAGAGTCAGTAACGCGTGGAGAAGGATTAGCACCCCCAGAATGCCCAAAATTGGTACCGCGTTGATTGAGTGTTGTCATTGCAAGAAAACAAAAATTCGATTTTTAATTTAAATTTTAATCCCAAACAAAAGAAAAAAAGAACGGTCTAAGAAGAACATTTCCTTATTTACAAAACCGAGGAAGATGACACATGAATGAGTCAGTATGTCACTTCCTAGCCGATATCCGAAATAAAGTAAAAAATATTCCCTTAAATGAACCGAGTTTAAGAAAAGCTATACATTCAATATATATATATATATATATATATGATAATATAATGTACATACATATATATATAAAGTATAATATACCTAGTAAGAAAATAAACTATACATATTTGTACAATATGTAAATATAATAATAATAATTAACAAAAAGGAAGACTAAATAAAAATACTATATTATACATAATATATACTAATACAAGTAAAATATTATATATGTTATAATAATAATATATTATACATAATATTATATACATATTTATATTAAATAGAATAATAATAAACTTAAATAGAATAATAACAAACTACGTCATATATATATAATATTATACTATATATATATACTAAATATATATACTTATAATATGAAAATACTAATAATATACAAATACGTAATAGGAAAAGGAAATATAATAATAATAATAATAATAATAATAATAATAATAATAATAAAGGTGACCAAATTAAAAGAAAAAGAAACTAAAAAAACAAAAGAATGATGGAATTGAAAGAAATATGAAATAGGGAGGTCACTGAAACAATAAAAATGGGGTGGAGGGACTAATGGCGTAATTTTCCCATTAAAATAAGATTTTAAACGAAACAGTGACTAAATCAAAAATATTTTAAAAACTTCAGGGACTGGAAGTGTAGTTATCCCATGCGGCAAGCCATTTTTAAAAAAAGAAATAGGAAAGAAGGATTTAGTATGTAATTTACCCTCTTTTTAGCACCACTATATAAGTAAAAAAAAATTAGAAAAAAACCATCCTTTCATTATTTCAAACAAAAAATAAACAGTCTCTCTCAAACTCTCCTTTTAGTCCGGTGATGGGGCTGCCGGCCGTCGCATGCCGCCGCGGATCGGCCGCTGCGAAGCGCCGCCGCTTACGGCTGCTGGTGTCGTCCAAAAGTTGCCTCCAAGTTCATTTCTTTACCCCCGATCTTGGATCTAAGATTATTTTTTATTGAATCTGAACGAAACTTGCTAGATTTAAAAAATACCCAAAAAGAAACCCTTTTTTTACCTTTCGATTTGGCTCCCTTTCTTGGTTTTTGTTCGAACGAACGAAGTTTTTATATATATTCGAAACTGAAAAACTCCATTTTTTATTCAAAATCTTCCATTTTTTTACATTCGAATAAAAAAGAAACCTCCCCCTTACATCTGATTAGATTGGGGTTTTTATAACCCATTTGCATACATGCATTTGAAATAGAAAATAGCAGTTGCTTGTTTATTTGATCTTGCTTTTCCGATTTTGCAAGACTGTCGTGGCCGCTTGGGCGGTGGTGGACGTTGGCCGCCGCGCGTGGCTAATGGTGGAGCGCGTGGCGGCCACGCGCGGTGTGAGTGGACAGTGAGGGGGTACGGCGGCAGACAACTTGTTTAGACTAGGGTTTTTGTTTTTTAGGGTAAAAGGTATTTCGGGTAAATTTGGATATTTTGTATTTGGGTATAATAATAATAATGGGTAAATGGATTTTTTTGGGTGTAATGGGCTTTAGGGTTATATTTTAATTTGGGCTCAAAGCCTGAACTAAAATAGGTTACTACAGCGGAGTCGCCATCTTTTTTTATTTTTTGTAGCCAATTCGAGCTTTGAGATTCATGATGCCTTATTTTAGAGGGAAAAAATGACCTTTTCTTTTTTAGTTTTTTTAGTCACTTTCTTATTTTTATTTATTTTTGTTTATATTATTATTATTATGTAGATCATAAATATTATTATTATTATTTTTATGTAAATATTTTTATGTATATATTATTATATGTTCATTATTACTTTTATAATTACTTTTATTATTACTACTATAATGTTTAGTGTATATCGTATTAGTAAATTTATTACATTACGTACATATTTAGTATATCATAT
The DNA here is from genome assembly GCA_019671005.1 of Hibiscus mutabilis. Lineage (NCBI taxonomy): Eukaryota > Viridiplantae > Streptophyta > Magnoliopsida > Malvales > Malvaceae > Hibiscus > Hibiscus mutabilis. Next base: position 27,000,868 of record CM033719.1, on the reverse strand, counting down.
TATATTACTATATTAATAATATTATTATTATATATGTATGTATATATATATTTTACCTTCTTATTACATATTAGGTATTTTTTATATTATTATTATTATATATATAGTATTTATATTATATGTATAGTATATTATATGTATCTCAGTCTTATATTTAATATTATTTTTATGTTTATTATTATTATTATTATCATATATATATTTCATTTTTTAGTATCTATTTTTATTTTATGTTTATATATATGTGTATTATATTATCATTCTTATATTTTTTATATATAGATTTTTCTAAACTCAGTCATTTAAGGGAATATTTTAAACTTTATTTCGGATATCGGCTATGAAGTGACATCCTGACTCATTCAGGTGTCAACTTCCTCGGTTTCGTAAATAAGGAAATGTTCTCCTTAGACCATTCTTTTTTTCTTTTGTTTGGGATTAAAATTTAAATTAAAAATTGAATTTTTGTTTTCTTGCAATGACAACACTCAATCAACGCGGTGCCAAATTTGGGCGTTATGGGGTGCTAATCCTTCCCCACGCGTAACCGACTCCCGAACCCGAACATTTTGAATCTCTGGTTGCCTTTTAACGGTGTCCGGCCTACCAAAGTGGCCGGTGGAGACTCCACCATCCATTTTTCATATTTTCCATCGCATTTTCCATTTTTTTCATTTTTTATTTTATTTTTACGGTGTTCTGCTGGGAGCGTCATCCTGGTCTCTGGGTGACGTCTCCTTTGACTCCGTAAAGAACACACGCCCATTTTTTCCTTAAAACATAAGATTTTTCGTAGAGGAAGGAAGCCCTATTACGACAAATAGCGACTCTGCTAGGGACATTTTTTAGAGAGTCGGGCTAATGTTGATTTTGTGTTGTCTTGCAAGAAATTCAAAAATTCGATTTGGTTTAATTTTTAATCCATTGCCATTCATGCATGAGCTTTCTACCCGGGATCCTCAACCCTTAAGTGGGAAAGATTACTTCGTTTCGTGGGGTCTTCACATCCGTAGTGTTGTAATGTGCTCCTGGAATATTGGTCCTTATATTTCGTAGGGTTTTCACCCCCGTATGGTATAAGGGTCGTATTCCACCGAATCGATGTTCTCGCGACAGTTCGGGTACCCTTTCCTTTAGATCTAAGCTGCATATAGTGAGCCGTAAGAGCCAACCTTTTAAAGCCATGCGAAACTCTACCCGTTTAGCGGTCACCCTTTTTAGGCTTTGGTGCCTTTATTTGTTTTATGTACAGTTTTTTTTATCTTTTTTTACCTCTTAATTTATTCATTCGGTTATTTTATTTTGAACTGACCTCATTTTCTTGTTTTGATCACATCATATTAAATTCACTCATTTTGCATTAATTACATGACACTGTCATAACATTTTAATTTTTGCACCTCATTCGCACGAAGTACTAATTCACGACTGGTTCCTAATTTTAAAAAAATGGAAATTCATCATCGGGAGAAAATCTAGTACCCTAGATATCAATGCAACATTCAAAGTTGCGAACAAATCTCGTGAGTTCGGAAGTTGAGCCGCGGGAACTATTTTTGAATCAGTACCTCCGCATCTAGGGCATACACCTTGCATCTACATACATACATTCACAGTTTTCAAACCGGTCCCCAGGATGCCCCGTGCCAGTAATGCCATATAAAGTGAGGTCCAGTATCATGTTGAACCTACGCAAGGAACCGGTCCAAAAGCATTTTTGAGAATAACCTCTGCACTCATATAGACACCATGCCTCTACAAGGCCCTACATCCAGGGGCATTTCCAGGCCCAACGGGGGGCAACATATCGCCTTCACCTTTCAAGAAAAGGCAAAAACATACTCCAAGCTTCAAATTCGCTTCATTTTCAGACGAGGTTCAATGAAAATAATTTTGGTGCATGCACCAAAAAAAGATAGAAGAAGATGATCAAAGCCAAGGAAGATTGGGGGCATATCCAAAAAACAAGACCGAGAGCTCAACATGATATTTTGCGCTACCGTTGATGGTGCAACAGATTAAAGTTTTCTTTGGATCTCGACTCTTCGCCGGTGATGTAGCAGATCCTACTTTTTCCCGATCTCGCCTCTCCGTCAGTGGTGTTGCAAGATCAAACTTTCATTTGAATTTTATCTCTCCGTTAGTGGTGTAGTGGGTCTCATTATTTTTGGATCATGTCTCTCCGTTAGTGGTGTAGCAGATCCAACCTTATCCAGGTCTCGTTTCTTCGTCGGTGTTGCAGCTAGACTAAACTTCTTCCTCAGATATTATATCTTTCTTGTAGTTGTAGCTCAAAAAAGTAAAAAAAGAGAGAAAAATTCAAAATTCAAGAGAAAAAAGAAAAAATTAAAAAAATCAAAAATCAAGAAAGATCAAAAATAAAAATCAAAGCTTGATCCTCCGATCCTACCCCTCCGTTGATGGAGTGGTTAGGTCCAAGTTATCATCATCCGATCTGGTTCCTCCGTTGATGGTGTAGCCAGGTCTAAGTTGCTCTCATCTAATCTTGTTCCTCCGTTGATGGCGTAACAAGGTCTAAATTACAGATATCCAATCTCACCTCTTGCGTTGATGGAGAGGTTGAGTCCAAGTTGTAGTTGTTCGATCTGCGGTGGGTCCAAGTTGCTTTCATCCAGTCTTGTTCCTCTGTTGATGGCATAACAAGGTCCAAATTGCAGACATTCAATCCTGCCTCTTGCGTTGATGGAGAGGTTAGGTACAAGTTGCAGCTGTTTGGTCCAGCCTCTTGCGTTGATGGAGTGGTTGTGTCCAAGCTGTTTTCATTCGGTCTTGTTCCTCCGTTGATGGCGTAACAAGGTCCAAATTACATATATCCAATCTCACCTTTTGTGTTGATGGAGAGGTTGAGCCCAAGTTATTCGATCCTATCCCTCCGTTGACGGTGTGGCTGGGTTCAAGTTATTAATTGTTCTTACTCTGCCGTTAAGGGCATAGTAAAGTCCAAGTTGATATTCATTCTTACTCCTCTGTTTATGGTGTAGTAAGGTTTGAGTTGCTAAGATCCAGATTCTGCTTCTCCGTTGATGGCATGGTAGAATCCTAATTACCCGATCTGGTCCCTCCGTTGATGGTGTGGCTGGGTTTAAGTTGCCATTCGTTCTTACTCTGCCGTTGAGGGTATAGTAAGGTCCAAGTTGTTTTTCATTCCTACTTCTCCGTTGATGGTGTAGTAAGGTTTGAGTTGCTAATATCCAGATTATGCCTCTCCGTTGATGGTGCGATAGAATCCAAGTTACTGAAATCTAATTTTGTCCTTCCGTTGATGGAATGACTGAAGAAATATGCCAAATTCTGATCCTGCCTCTTCGTCGGTGTTGTAGCTGGATCAAAAATTTCACCTTTAGACCCTGCCTCTTCGTCGGTGTTGTAGCTCGGTCGAATCCTGGTCTTGCCTCTTCATCGGGTGTTGTAGCTGGACCAAATTTACTGACTTCCGATCCTGCCTCTTCGTCAGTGTTGTAGCTGGATAAACCTTATTGACTTCAGACCCTGCCTCTTTGTCGGTGTTGTAGCTGGGTCAAACCTTTAGTGACTTCAGGTCTTGCCTCTTCATTGGTGTTGTAGCTGGACCAAAATTTACTGACTCCCGATCCTGCCTCTTCGTCGGTGTTGTAGCTGGATCAACCCTACTGACTTTAGACCTTGCCTCTTCGTCTGTGATGTAGCTGGGTCAAACCTTTACTGACTTCAAGTCTTTCCTCTTCATCGGTGTTGTAGCTGGACCAAATCTACTGACTTTCAATCCTGCATCTTCGTCGGTGATGTAGCTGGATCAAACCTTATTGACTTCAGACCTTGCCTCTTCGTCAAGTGTTGTAGCTTGGTCGAACTATTATATTCTTCGATCCTGTCTCTTGGTCGGTGTTGTAGCTGGATCAAACTATCTCGACAAGTCCGACAGAAATGTTGGCACAACGTGCTTAAACACGGCAAAGTTTAAGACAATGGATAATTCAAATGTCCATCAAAAATCCATTTTCACAAATGGTCGAAGGAAAATAAATCCTTTGAAAAATCCAATGTCATGATTGGTATAAACTGATTGTACCCAGGGGAATGGTACAACTAGCCTGGAGCAAATGGCTACCGGTAAAGGCCACTCAAAACCGTTGATCCCTGTGCATTTGGGAAAATGCAAAAGAAGTCTACGAACCAAGCTCTACATCAAAATTCACCGACTTTTGGTCATGCCTCCTCGTCAGTGTTGTTGTTGGGCCAAACTTTCATCCTTCAATCTTGTGTCTTCATCAGTGTTGTAGCTGGATCAAGTTTTGCAGACCTTGCCTCTTCATCAGTGTTGCAGCTAGGTCAAATTTTCTCCAGACATTGCGTCGTCGTCAAAGTCGTAGCATGTTGAGCTCATTTTGTCTCCTCCAACGGATCACCTTAGATTTTTGTCTTTTCGAATGAATCCTCCATTTTGAAGATTTTGCTTACAAGAGCGGCCAAGAAGATCAAGAGAAGTCTGAGAAAAAACGGTGGCCAAAGAAAAAACCTAGACCCGACCGGACGAAAATGGTTACTCTTTTGTCTTTGCCATATTCCTGTTACACAACAATGTACAAAGAGGTGCAACTGTAGTCCCCATTTTCTGTCCGGGTCCATAAGCCCAATAAAAATAACCACCAACATTTTAAAATACTCATATAAACCCAATCTGATATCCAATTAACCCATTCACCCAATTGTTAAATCCCCAAAATGCCCCTAAAAGCCCTAATATTCAAAACAAAAAAACCCTAGCCTAATGAGCTGTCGCCGCCGCCCTCACTGCCCACTCTCTACTTGCGTGGCCGCCACGCGCGCTGGCCACCGTCCACCACCGCCCAAAACCTGCAGAAAAATCAGATCAAGTTGTTAGTTTTTTTTACACTCGTGCATATATCAAAATGGGTATAAAACCCTATGCGAATCATATGTAAGGGGGGATTTTTTTTCGATTTTTAGTTCAAATGTAAAAGGAGTTCTTCGAATACAAAAATGAGAGGTTCCTTTGGTTCGAAATATAGAAAAAGAGGGGTTCGAAATAAAAGCCATCCCATATTTTATTTCAGTCGAACAACCAAAAAAACACCAAAGTACATATATAAAAGATTTTCGAAGCAAGGTTTTGAAAAGGTAAAAAAAGTTCGTACCTTTGTTTTTAGATCTACACGCGTCGGAAGAAGTCGAAAAGGTAGTGGTTTTTCGTATTTTGGCCACCGGCGGCCAAGCTTGGTTAGACTGGCAGAGAGAGTTTGAGATAACTCTCTCCTTTTTATTTGAAACATATGAAACAATGGTTTTTTTGTTTAATTTTAAGTTATATACATGGTTTTTAAAAATGGAAAATTACATAATAAGTCCCTCCGCTCCTAGCATATTTACGCTTTTGCCTTGCTGCATGGTATATTTGCAACATAGGTCCCTGTATATTAAAATTGTTTTTCAAATTGGCCACTAAATTGGATTTAATCAGATTTTTAAAGGTCTAATTACATGGACAGTCACTCAGCATTAAAATTATTTTCATTTTGGGTCTGTAGCTTGGTAAAATTTCCTTTTTGGTCCCTTTAACTTTCAATTATTTTATGATTTCGTCCTTTTCTTTTTTAGTTTTTTAGTCACTTGCTTATTTTATTTATTTTTGTTTATATTATTATTATTGTGTAGATCATAAATATTATTATTATTATTTTATGTAAATATTTTTATGTATATATTATTATATGTTCATTATCACTTTTATATTACTTTTATTATTACTACTATAATGATTAGTGTATGTCGTATTAGTAAATGTATTACATTACGTACATATTTAGTATATCATATTATATTACTATATTACTATTATTATTATTATATATGTATGTATATATATATTTTACCTTCTTATTACATATTAGGTATTTTGTATATTATTATTATTATTATGTATAGTATTTATATTATATGTATAGTATATTATATGTATATTAGTCTTATATTTAATATTATTTTTATGTTTAGTATTATTACTATTATCATATATATATTTCATTTTTTAGTATCTATTTTTATTTTATGTTTATATATATGTATATTATATTATCATTCTTATATTTATTTATATATAGATTTTTCTAAACTCGGTTCATTTAAGGGAATATTTTCCATTTTATTTAGAATATCGGCTAGGAAGTGACATCCTGACTCATTCAGGTGTCATCTTCCTTGGTTTCGTAAATAAGGAAATGTTCTCCTTAGACCGTTCTTTTTTTTCTTTTGTTTGGGATTAAAATTTAAATTAAAAATTGAATTTTTGTTTTCTTGCAATGACAACACTCAATCAACGCGGTACCAAATTTGGGCGTTGTGGGGGTGCTAATCTTCCCCATGCGTAACCGACTCCCGAACCTAAACATTTTGAATCTCTGGTTACCTTTTAACGGTGTCCGGCCTACCAAAGTGGCCGGTGGCGACTCCACCATCCATTTTTCATATTTCCATCGCATTTTCCAGTTTTTCATTTTTATTTTATTTTTACGGTGTTCTGCTGGAAGCGTCATCCCGGTCTCCGGGTGACGTCTCCTTTGAATCCGTAAAGAACACACACCCATTTTTTCCCTTAAAACATCTTATTTTTCGTAGAGGGTAAGACCCCTATTACGACAATAGGAAATTATATTAATTTGTATTAGCTAATTATATAAAAGTGTTTGGTAAAATTAACGGATAGTTGATAGCTGTTTGATTATTTAAACAAGCAAAATGACATATAAGGATATGATTATATTCAATAGGATGTAAAAAGCTGACTCGACCTAAAAATTCGACTGAAACCTGCTCGAGTCAGAACCTGGTTTAACCCGAGAATGCAATGACCTGAAATCGATATGTAACCGACTGTTGTTGACCCGAACAAGATTTGGACCTGTTACTGTAGTAACTGAACCCGACATGCATTTGACCTAGAACGACCCAAACCCGAATTGAACCTGTTACTGTGGACCCGAAACCCGACCTGCACCTGACTAAAGTGAACCCGAACCCGAGACTAACCTTGCAGATAACCGATATTACCCGACTGAATCGACCCGATATCCGATTTTACCCAACCTGTTTTGAACCCGACCTGTTAATTGACCCGACTTGTTTTGAACCAAACCTATTGTTGACCTAAATTAACATTGACCTGGCTTGATTTACCTAACATGTAATTGAGGAAGCCTATGATTTGATGAATTTAAAGTGTTGATAAATGTAAACTATTAAGTGTTGGTAAATGTAAACTATTATTTTTTAAATCAATTTAAAGTGTTAAATAATCTTTTTGTTATATATACATATATAATTAATTAAAAATATCAAAAAAATAAATATTGGATTTAGATATTCATTTGACACTACTAAGTTTGAAATTTTATTAAATAATTCAATGCTTAGTAATAATTCAATATGCTTAGTAACTCATTCAATATAAATTATTTGTCAAGTTTGAACTACTAAGTTTGAACTAAATTAAAGTTTTAACTTTCATGTTGATGTTATCATGTGTACAATTACATGTTTACATCCATATCAAAATTTTGTGTATAATTATATTTAATCAAAGTTTATTATACGTTATAATAATAATGTCTGAATTGAATTAACTTATTAAACTTAGAATCTAATTGAGCTAAACTAAAATCTAGAAGCATAAATCACGAATATGATTAAAAGAATTCTAAAACTAAATGTGGAATTTCAATTAAATTAATCTAAGTTGGGACTCAATTGAATTAAACTAAAACAATTGGTAGAAAAAAGAAAAAGACAATTGGTAAAAAAAGGAAAAAAGACAAAATTTTGGAGGTAAATAAGCCACCCATTTTTTAGGTTTGAGATTAATTTACTTTTAGTCTAAAAATTTTGGACGGATAAAAGTCACCCAAAATTTTGGAGGGAATTAGTGGAATTTCTATTTTTGGTAATTTAGTCTAATAATATTTTTGTTTATTCTAGTCCCTACAATTTAATTTTTAGTCAAAATTGCCCCATATTTATTTATATTTTTGACAATTTAGTTTAGTTTATTCTAGTCCCTAAAATTTAATTTTTACTTCAAATTAACCCCTATTTATTTTTTCATATTTTATTCTAGTCCTTAAAAAGTAAAAACCCGCCCGCCCATTTTTCAAGTTGATTTGCCCTCATCCCGCCCATATTTAAAAACCAATTGCCAATTGTTGTAACAAATGGATAGAATCTTGCCCGCCCATTTTTTAAAGGGTTATTAGTGAATTAGGCCATTACTATTTAGGAGCTTTACACTTAAGTCTTTTTTTATTCTTTAGTTTCAATTTGATTCATTTTAGTCCCAATTTGAGTTTAGTTTCCTTAGACCTTTAGGTTTAGGTTTTTTTTCAATTAGATCATCCTCCATAAAATTGTTTAATAATTAAAACGTTTGACGGGCTTTTGAAGGCCCAATTTATTTCGGCAATGATGAAAAACGACATCGACAAATAAAATGTATTAAATTATAAATATTAGTGTTTGGGGTTATGAGATTAGTTTAAGGATTATGAGATTAGTTTTGCACTTTAATTATTAGTGATTGTAAGATTTAGGGGTTGAGGTTTGGGGTTTAGGTGTAAATGTGTCAAGTTGAGTGTTCGGGTTATGTGATTAGGGAATTATGCTTGCACTTTAATTATTAGTGATTGTAAGATTTAGGTGTTGAGGTTCGGAGTTTAAGGGTAAATGTGTCAAGTTGAGTGTTTGGGGTTATGGGATTAGTTTAGAGATTAGGGGATTATGCTTGTACTTTAATTATTAGTGATTGTAAGATATAGGAGTTGAGGTTTGGGGTTTATGGGTATAATATATGTTTCAAGTTGAATGTTTGGGGTTATATATTAGTTTAGGGATTAGGAGATTCGAGGATTAGGCTTGTACTTTAATTATTAGTGATTGTAAGATTTAGGGGTTTTGGGTTTAGGGGTAAATGTGTCAAGTTGAGTGTTTGGCAGGAGTTATGATATTAGTTTAGGGATTCAGTTTGCACTTTAATTATTAGTGATTGTGAGATTTAGGGGTTGAGGTTTGGAGTTGAGGGATTTGAATTGACCCCTATTTATTTTAAAATTTTCTAATATAGTCCATTGTTTTTAATATGATGACATTTTTGTTCATTATAGTCCCTAAAACTTTATTTTTAGCCGAAATTGACCCATATATATTTCTATTTTTGGTAATTTGGTCGAATAATATTTTTGTTTATTCTAGTCCCTATAATTTAATTTTTAGTCAAAATCGCCCCATATTTATTTATATTTTTGGTAATTTAGTCCAATAATATTTTTGTTTATTCTGGTAGATAAAATTTAAATTTTACTCCAAATTGGCCCCTATTCATTTTTTATTTAGTCCAATGTTTTTAATATGATGATATTTTTGTTCATTATAGTCCCTAAAACTTTATTTTTATTCCAAATTGACCCCTATTCATTTTTTTGTAATTTAGTCCAATGTTTTTAATATGATGATATTTTTGTTCATGTTAGTCCCTAAATTTTTATTTTTCACCAAAATTGACCCTTATTAATTTCTAATTTTTGTAATTTACTCAAATATTGTAATATATGATGATATTTTTGTTCATTATAGTGCCTAATATTTATTTTTAATGTGATTCGTGTTTGTGAAAGACGTTAAATAATTCACTTGAAATGACCCTACCCAAAATATATCGATAATTTGTACCAAACTCAAACTTAATACGAATTCGAAACCCGAATTAACCCGGCCTGAAGTGAACCCGACTTGAAATAAACTCAACCTGAAATGAACCCGACCTAAAATGAACCCGAGCCCAAATTAACCCGTCAATTAATTGATTCGGACCCGAACCGTTTTGACCCGACCTGAAATGAACCCGACCCGAAATGAACCCGGCCCGAAATGAACCCGGCCTGAAATGAACATGCCCTGAAATAAACCCGACCTAAAATTGACTTGACCCAGCCCGAATCGAGTTGAAACATTAAATCTACTTGAAATGACCTATATCTGATTTGACCTGACCTGACAGGACCTGACCTGAAACCCATTCGATTACCTATTTTTACATCCCTAATATTCAATACTTGTTTGAATAGTTTATTAGTTATCAATATTTTGTATCTATTAATATTAGTTAGATTATGAAAAATATTTTTTAATATAACATTATTAGGCATATTTGAAGGATCTATATATTAATTTATTATTTATATAATTATTTTTAATACAATTTAATTAATTATTAAATTTAAATACAAATATAAATGTTTGAAAATAAAAATAAAAAATAAAAAAGATTACTTTACAAATGTCACAATGTAAATATATGAGGGTGAAAAATTAAAATAGAAAATATTAAATTTAGGTTATTTGGAGATTTTTTTTATAATTGTTAAGGGTAAAAAAGTCTTTATAACTCTAATGTCAAAACCTATAATTTCAAAAAGCTCATATTAGCAACTTTTTCAAAATTAGAGGTTTCACTGCAATCTACTATTCCAATTCGCTAATCACAAAACATATACATTAGCGGATTTGACCGATCAAACCTCTAATTTTAGCTCAAACCTCTAATTTTGGCTCAAAATGTTGTTTACCAAACATGGTCATATATATGGGTGAATGAAAATACTTTGATACACAAACTTGTACAAGCCTTCCAACTTTAGGGTTTAGAGTTTTAGTATGTAAGGTGTAGAATTTAAGGTTTATGGTTAGAATTTAGAATTTAGGGTTTAAGGTCTAAGTTTTAGGATGATACGGTTTGTGATTTAGGTTTTAAAATTTATAGAAGTGTTGTGTAATGTGTATCAAAATATAACCAATATTGGATATCATTGTAAAAAAAATTACACAAGCATGTCTATTTTCAATCCAAAATCTAAAATTTAAATTTCTAACTCTAAAACACTAAAACTCTAATCTAAACCCTAAATCCTACCTTCTAAATATGAACCCTAGATTCTAATACCTATTGCTTAAACCTATAATCTCTAAACCCCTAATAACCCCGCCGATGGAAAGTTTGTTTTTCACCGCTAGTGTATCGCATAATAATTCTATATAGAGAGAGGCATAATGTCGAAAAATACCCATAACATTTAATTAATGGGTAATTTACATTTTAGACCACCAACTTAACATCCACTTTCATTTACATCACAAACCTTTAATTTAATCAAATTACATCATCCAGCTTTTATTATTTATAAACTAAGACACTTATATTGACAACACTAAATAATTCTAATGTAAAAAATTAAAATTGGCATTTTTATTTAACATATTTTTCATATATCACCAATAAAGAATATTTAATTGAAATTTAATTTTTTTGTTAGAATTTCTAAGAAATTTAGATATTTTTCTTTGAATTTATTTAGATGAAACGTTCAGAGAATTCTTATAGAAAAATATTAAAATTATCAATTAAACAACATTTAATGATGATATGTTAAATAAAAGTGTCAATTTTAGTTTTTTACATTAGAATTATTTAACGTTGTCAATATAAGTGACTTCATTTATAAATGATAAAAGTTGAATGATGCAATTTGATTAAATTAAAGTTTTGTGGTGTAAATGAAAGTGGAAGTTAAGTTTATTGATCTAAAATGTATATTATTCTTTAATTGATAGTCATTTTAACTCATTTTTTCGAAATCAATTCAATTTATTAGAACATACACCTATACTTAGAAATCAATTCAATTTATTAGAACATACACCTTGGGTGAGGACGAGTCTCCTAGCATCAGAACATACACCTATACTTAGAAATCCCCCTCAAGTACCTTCGAATGAGGCCCGAGTCACGTAGCATCGGTAACCTCCATTCGACATTTCTCTGACCATGGTGTTGCAACACGTCTTGGGTATCCGAATTCTATCAATCAAGTGCCCACATGACACATCACTTCATCATCTAACAGTACCATCTTATTGTTACTGTCAACACATAAGTCATTCAAGACTTTTACCAAGTTCTTAAGTTTTATGCTTGAGTAGAAGGGGATTTCTCAGTTTCTTAGTTTGACAACTTATTTCAGGCCATTAGGGGTCTAGTGGATCAAACAATATAATTTTCCATCCTTCTAGGCGAAAGTCAACATTTTTGGGCAGATTGCGCAGTGGGTACAGGTACAGGCCCTTAGGTACCTATATGGGTACCCTTTGGGTACCGATACTTATGCGTACTGATACAATTTAAGCTCACTAGAATTTCTCCAAGCTATAGCGTACCGATACGGGTCGACCCATACCGATACCAGGTTGCATGGCATATCGATTTAGGTTGAACACCGTACCGTTACCTCCTTCATTGTTCATAGCAATGAAATATTGTTCTTAAACCCAGAACACTAGGGTATCGGTACCGCCTCCCCTCGTACCGATATCGAAACTCATAAATGGGTTTCTAGGCTCGGGAAATCACTCCCCAAGCCCCCAAAACACAACCCTTAACCCTCAAACCTACCTCTTATGAAAGTTAGTACGGTGGTTTACTACCATTTTCACAATTTATTAACATGAAATTCGGGTTTTGCCATTAATCATTAATGACCTCATTCAAGCATTCAAACACCCAAATCATCAAAACAAGCATACAAAGCATCATCCTTAGGATGTGCATGAAACAAAGGGAGTTGAAAGTGTACTAACCTTCTTCCAACAACTGACAAGGAAATCCCTTTGCTTTAGGCCCTCAAGCCTTTCTTTTTCCTTGATCTTTAGAGAGCTCTCCAACCTCCTTAACTGCAACCAAATGTTGTAAAACGAGTTACAACATTGCTAAAAGGAAATAAAGATGGCTAAGGAAGATTCTAACAACAAAAACGTGGTTAAATCTTCCACTCGTGTTCATCATCTCCAACCCCACCAAGAACCCATTTCCTCTATTCACCACTATTTCTAACCATCTTTACCTTAAATGGTAGATCCTTTGACGCTGCTAACAATTTGTCAAACCAGATTTCAGGATTTCCACTCAAATAACAAAGATTTGATCTTTGTCTTTAAGCTCTTAAGGAAATGAATAGGAGAAAGTGATGGAGAGGATGAAGGGGACAAAGGCGAGATCACCTTCTTACAATCTGCAAACCATTAAAAACGCACCCTCTCTACCTCTTTAAAATGGATAATTTACCCTTTTTACATTCTTATCATCTTTCTAACCCACACCTACAAGCCCAACAACATAAAGAAAAGCCCACTAAGACATCCTTGAGCCCCCACTAAGGGCCAAACTCTCGACCCGCAACACTAAGCTCACGGCTCGGGTTAAACCCACTCACATATTTTGAAATTTGGGTCATTATAATGGGTTTATACAAGATTCGATCTAAATTAATCGATCAATAGGTCGAAAACGAGTAGTTAAACAAAAAAATGGAAGGATAATTTAAATTTCTCATGACTAGGGATGCCAGCTGCTATTAATCCTTTTATTTTACTAGCATTTCCCAGCAACCAAACAGGGCCGAAGATTACTCCTTTTGCTTCAAACCTTAAGCTGCCGTATCAGCGAAAGCCCCTTTCCTGAAATTTGAAAGGTAAATTCTTCAAAGTTCAAGATCCATTTTTTATAAGAAAACAAACTTCTTTCTACATATTTTTTTCCTTATTATTTTGCAAATGTTCTTGTTATTCTCATTCACTGATTAACAAAGATAATTCTGACCCAATTTTTTTGTGAAGTTTATTTTTTTTATTAGCAACAATGAATCCTATTTTCTCATTCATGTAAAGTTCCCCACTTTTGTTCTTTAATATTTGAAGAGAGAAAGAACCAAAAAAGACGGCAACATAGACTTAGAACACACTGTTTATCATATTGGGGGAAAACATGGAATCATGGGAATTCTGTTTCTTGCAGGAGTTCTAGTTCCGGCTCTAAAAATGCTTATCCCTCAGACCAGAAACATTGGCCTTCCCATGATGAATCTTATGAGATTCAAAGGCTTGCCCATTTTGCAGCAACTACACATTGAGGGACAACTTCTTCGAACTTCATCAGAGAATTGGTGCATAATCAATGATGGAACTAATGATCCCACCATTGTAATGGGTGTTTCAGGGCAAGATCTTTCATTATTTTGTGTTCATCTTTTGGTTAAGCTTCATTCGCCTTTGTTTCTTATCGAATTTGTGCCCTTTAATATGTTAAACTTGATTCAGCTTAGGGCTGTAGTTTTTTGAACCACCATTAATCATTAGCTCAACTTATGGTAGATGTTACTGGTAAAGCTAGCTTTCCAGCTTTGAGCACACAATAATAAAAGGGAGTAGCCGAGTATGACTCGAAGTAGGAACATTCGGACCTAGCTGTTCTCGAAGTTCAATCGAGTTAATGGCACTTGGATGGCCATTAACTTTAATTTTTATCCAATCATCCCTTCTCTTTTAATTTGTTAGGTTCTAGAAGAGTATATATTGGCTAATGTATATATGGCTTCTCAAAGTTTTCTACCTTACACACTCTATTGGGTTATGATGTCTTCTGCTTGTATTTGACATATGTGACTCATAAAGCTACATAAACATTCTGCATAGGAAACCTGCTGAACTTCTTGAAATTGAATCCGTGTTGCGCGATCAGGTTCCTGTCATAAGACGGTTTACAGGGGAGGTACTGTTATTGTTGACCATGAGACAATATTTGTCACTTTCATATGCAACAAAGAAGCTGTTCCCGACTTACAGCCATATCCTCGACCGATCATGTCTTGGAGCAGCACTTTCTACAGCAAAGTCTTTCTAGGAATTGGTGATTTCCGTCTTCGTGAAAATGGTAATTGACATGATCGCTTGATTACATAAATTGCTCTATATTCAACTTCCATGGATGTATATATGCTTAAAGCCTTTGATAAAAATGTTCTTTGCGAGATTCAATAGTTTAAGATGACATAGTCAATGTAACCTGGAAGCAAAATTCTAGTTCTCGTACATGCATCTCAGTTTGTCTATATCATCCAACGATGATAACCAAAGATCACTTTAGAATTTATACGCGTGTAACCTTGCAATGGAGAGTATATCCCTGCTACTTAAACCAAAGATCAGAAATGTCTCTTTTCGTGTATTAATCTTGGCACTCCCAGTTAAGGAATGCGTCACTGGGTGAACCGGTGAAGATGAATGAGTGAATTGTGTTGAATGCGTCTTTTGCCGTCTTTTACCTCTTACTCTTGCTGCGTAAACAGCTATAAAATGCGTAAGTCCCCCGTTGTTAAAATCAGTATGAGTTGGATACCCTTGCATTTGGTATGTTCGTAAATGGCATGCTCGGTAGCATTTTCTTTGCATGCAGAAGTTCCCGTACCTTCTTCAATTTCTTCCTTTGAAATACATTAGAAAATGAGAGAAGTGCTTTTTTGTTGAACATCCTATAAACTGCTGCATTTCATCTTTGAAAGAGAAAGAAGGGCTTTCGAAAAGCTGAGCTAAATTCTCAACCACTTAGAACTTAGAAGGGTAGAATGACGGCGTCTAGTTCTACCATAGCGCACATTATGGCATTGTTCCGTTGTGGAATATGAACTACTCACCCCGAAATACAGAATCAATTCTGCATATGTATCTCACTCTTGTTTTATGACTGCTCATGGACTTGTATCACTGAAACAACATTTTTATTTTTTGAGGAAGATTCTATTCTGCAATGGTAAACGGTGGGATATCTTGTTTTAGATTATGTATTCGGTAACCACAAGTTTGGTGGAAATGCTCAATCCATTACCAAGAATAAGTGGATCAGCCACACATCATTTTTATGGGATTTTGATGTCCAGAACATGGCTTACCTAAAGCTTCCAAAACGAGCTCCTGCATATCGACCGGTAAGCTGTCAGTTCTTCAACTTCTTTTTTTTCTTGGTTGTTTATGTACTTTATCTATACAAGCTTTGTCTGAAAAAACGGTTCACAATATTTTCCTTGCTACCTAGGCTTATTCCAGCCTAGGAAGCATTGATAGTTGACGGGTAACGTAATACAGTTACGACATGACAAGGACGGGGTGATATGTAAATTTTTGAAAGAAAAAAATTGGTCACAGATACAACAGGATACCTCAATAATTTTTTTAATAGAATAGCATTGGATAAAAATGTAAAACTAATACTTATCAATTAAAATCCCATTTGGTGTGTATTTTGCCATGTCTGAGCCGTGTCTGTGTCAGGCATGTGTGCGGCAGTTGGACACTCTTCGAACAGAAGAGTTTGTTCTTCATGGATTGCAGGCGTTTATGCCTCTATCCTAATGGGACTGTTGAAATAGGGCTCCTTATACAAACATCTCTTTTTCCCGCACAAGATGTTCTTTCTTTTTTCGAGCAACACAAGATCTTCTTGGTTACTGTGACTCTTCATTTTTTTTGTGTACTCGTATTCGACGCCAATGCCTAACATATTTCCAAACATGAGTTTGAGAATATGATCCTCTAAAGACCCTACAAATAATTGTAAGAACTTAGAAATACCTGTGTGGACACATGCATGTATTGACACTCACACCCAAGTCCGAGTAGCTTAAATAATCGAATGATGATAGCTTACCACTGCTTTTATATATTAATATTTTTTTTCTTTTGCTTGTATTAATTTCCCATATGCTTGATGCTTTGCTGTATGTTTCAATATGAATATTGCATTTGTTATCATTACGGATTGGCTGAGTAAGTGTCCTATCAAAACTCAATCTCCTTTCTAAAGACTTTTAAATGGATTGAACTCATATCCAACTCGGTGAGTTTTCTCCTACTTTCACTATTGATTCATAGTTAGATTGTTAAAAACCGTCTTATTTCCTACCTTTTCTCCCTACTCTCCCACAATATCTCAACTTTGATTGGATTTGGATCTTTTTCATTACATTTGATAGCAAACAATAGACAAGTATGTCTGAGTCTGCCATTATGTATGTTTTACTAATGATCATGCCATCTGTTTTGTCTTTAGGCAAGGGGCCATTTGGACTTCATATGCCGACATGCCGAGATCAGCTTTCATTGATAAAACTGTGGAGGTGGCTGGAACCCAGTTTTCGTTGAGATTTCTCGAGTCAAGCGATTGAGACTTGCTCTGAAACAGAATTCCATCCCTCAATCAGGTTCCTGACAAATGAAGAACTGGAAGCAGCAGCTGTTGCAGGGCAATAACTTGGGCTTTCTTGGGGAATCAGTGTTACCGCTCCGGCTCCGCAATTGTGGTTTAACAGAGGGAAGCATTTCGCGGCCTGCTTAACTTTTTGTTGTATTTATAATGATTCATGAGGTTGACAACCCAATCTTGGCATCAGTTTAATAAAAAAAATCCATTGCCTTTAAACTGGGATTGCAGTGAAAAAAAATGTTCTCAGATGAAAATGAACAATTGGACAATAGCAGCAGATAAGTGAATCTTACACAATCATTTCCATTTCTGCCTCTGTTTGATCTATGTTTAGTTGTGGATTCAAAAGATTTATAATCTATGGATTATGCGGGAATAATGACATGATACAGAGTTTATTTTATTCGGATTCGGACATGAGAATGAAAATATGATACTTTGAAGCATGCTACATCAATATTGATGTTTCGAGTTCAAATCTTTTTAAAACTCGTCATTTAATATTGATTGCAGAGATTGTTGGGTTGGGCATTCTATTTCAATTGCAAGTAGTAGTATCATAGTCTGCTTTTAAATTGCAGACTACAGAAATAAAACAAATTCATATAATGATTATTCAACTGCTAATATCCCCATATACTCCTAATCTAACACCAATGATAATTAGAAAGCTTAAATCTGAATATTATTAAAATTCTAATCCATAAAAATCTAAATCTATGCAATCCATAACTATTTTAAATTTGTGCAATCTGAATATTCTGGAGTACTAAAATCTTGTCTAAGATGTAATAAGCGACTATTGGATGAAAGGTATCCAACGTGGCAGAAAAAATCTTGCCATCTGAACCCAGAATGGGGTCACACATGATCATTTCTTAACCAACAAGAAGGAAGAAAGAGATTTGTAGATATGGCATCTGGATAACGTGATAAGGCCTTAAATTCACTTCAACCGTTGGATCAACAATATCAAACAAACCAACCGCCAGCATCCACCGTCTAATGACAACCACAAGAATCCCCATGAAGTTGAAATACAAAGCTTAAGCCATGCACTAAAAACATCCACATTTAAAAAAATCATGGCCACCGTCACAACGCAAGCCTCCGCCGCCATTTTCCGGCCATGCACATCAAAAACACGCTTCCTTACCGGTTCTTCCGGTAAGTTAAACCGAGAAGTTTCGTTTAAACCAATGGTTTCTAAATCAACTAGCTCATTCAAAGTTGAAGCCAAGAAAGGGGAGTGGTTGCCTGGTCTTCCTTCACCAGCTTACCTCATTGGCAGGTACGGATTTCGAACCGAAACTCCATAGATATCGCCTTTTAAAGGCGACCTGAATTGTTATATATGATCTATGTACTAAAGCTGTAAAGAATTGTGCAGTCTTCCAGGTGATAATGGGTTTGATCCTCTTGGATTGGCCGAGGACCCTGAGAACTTGAGATGGTATGTGCAAGCCGAGCTTGTAAACGAGCGTTGGGCTATGTTGGGTGTAGCAGGGATGCTTTTGCCTGAAGTTTTCACCAAGATTGGGATAATCAATGCTCCTCAGTGGTACGATGCCGGGAAAGCCGAATACTTTGCGTCGTCGTCGACCCTCTTCGTTATCGAGTTCATACTGTTCCACTACGTTGAGATCAGAAGGTGGCAAGACATCAAGAACCCTGGTTGTGTGAACCAGGACCCTATCTTCAAGCAATACAGCTTGCCCCCCAACGAGTGTGGCTACCCGGGTGGCATCTTCAACCCCCTCAACTTTGCCCCTACACTTGAAGCCAAAGAAAAGGAGCTTGCCAATGGTATACATACATATACACATAGATGCATACATACACATACCTGCCAAGGATCTGATTTATTTTGTGTTGATTGAATCTGTGCAGGGAGATTGGCAATGTTGGCATTCTTGGGGTTCATAATTCAGCACAATGTGACCGGGAAAGGGCCATTTGAGAACCTGTTGCAGCATCTCTCAGATCCATGGCACAACACCATCATCAACACAATCAGGGGTTACTAAGAAATGGATTTGAAGTTGGACTTGTAGATCAATGTTCCTTTGTTCTGCATAACTTTGAAGTGAATGCTTTTTGAGTGAAATTGAAGGCATATTAAATGTAAAACAAGGAACTTTTATTGTACAGTGGAACTTCAGACCGCACCTATATATAACTCTATATATTGTTATTATTACTTGTATTAATTTACACTGCATATTTAATACAAACAACAAATTAGGCATCTCAGAAAACTAAGTACAGTAAAAAAATCGTGTTTTCTTATCTATACATCTTGAGGAACTGAGAAGTATTCTCAAAACCCCTATGAAAAATGTGTTTAGACTGCTAAAAAGAAAAGAGAGTCGGTATACAAAGGTTTTAATCATGTATGAGTTACAAAGTTACACTAAATGTACAAGAAACATGTCCGGGATGACAGTCCACCTCTTGCGCAGGGATTCGTGTGCCACATGTTTCACCTATTCTATCACAAGAAACGATCACGATCCATGGAATAGTCGGATTCTGATGCATGACATTGGCCGGATAAAGGTGTCTGATTCATGAAAGTCTAATTAGTTTGCTGCGATTTAAAAATGATCGCAATCAAAAACTTTGCCGGCAGATTCAATTCTTAGACACATTTAACTAAAAGTAGAATTTGTGAAAACAAAAATAAAACAAGTCGAGCATGTGCTATTCGATGCCATAGAAGCATCATATGAACAGAATTTACTCCAGCCATTTATTTATCTTTGCTGTCATGACATGAGTATGATAATTTTATTGAAAGATAATCAAAATGTGAATATCATACGGCAAGGTTCAACACATGCGACAGGAGAACCTAAATGGATTCAACATGGGGAATAAAATCAAACATACACGTGTCAGACACATACCATATCCAACATTCACGCCCGAATCCGTGTAACAGGCGTCACTACTACATGCATAAAATAAAAAATTCCATGAGCATATATCCTTGAATGAAGGACAGAACAAAACAACTCCTCACCTGATAATTCCCATCAAACAATGCAATGCCACAAGGGCCAGAAGAAGATACCCAAGCTTGGTGACCATTGTTATACATAGGTCTAGAGATTTCGAAGTTGCTAATAACTTGGTTAACCGCAGGATTTCCTTGTAGGTTCACCTCCATATCAGTCTTCAACTTCTCATCATCTTGGAAATTTGAAGCACTGTACTGCTGGTAGAAATATTGCTCACTGGTTTCTAAATTTAAGCAAGCATCATTCACCAACTCATTCAGGCCATTACGTTCCTGTAAGGCATTATCAACTTGTCCCGAACCGCTAATCTCTGTTTGTTTACTGGGGCCAAAGAAACCAGAATAACCAGTAAGGGAGCAATCTGTAGAGCACTCTGCATCTCTGGAGCAAAACAAACTAGTCAGCCAATGGTATTAAGGAAAACCAAAAAAATTATAACGCATTTATATGCTACTTATGAATAGAACATTGAAGCTAAAAACAACCATGTCTCCACAGTTCAATTAGAAACTTGTTTATTGTGCATTAACAAATAGGAATCGTATTTGAAATATATATCTTACCGATGAGATAGAAAGTTTGATTCATTATGCATTAACATATGTTGATTTTCATTGCTGGGAAGCCACACCCCACTGATCTTTACAGGCAAAGGTATCCTATTCTGAAACTGTAAGCCATCATAAATTGTAAGATATCACAAAAGAGAGAGGGGGAGAGAGAGACAGTACATATTTTTGCTACCTGGTTAGTACATTCTAGTGACATAAGATGGTGCTTTCCCAAATTGTCCTGCAAAGGAAGTAGCATGCATAAGCAACTTTTATTGGTACAATAAAACAATTAGCATTCTCTATAGGTGTAGAAATCAGAGTTTTATTAGAATTACTCTGTTAATTTCGATGTACAACAGAAAGTCTTTTTAAAGACTTTTTACAAGGAGTTTTATCCTTAGTAATTAACTACAAGGATAGGACTTTTATCTCTTTACAAAGTTTAAATAAAACTAAACTACTTGTTAGGATAAGATTACATCTCCTAATAGAATTATAACTTTACTAGGATAAGATTACAACTCCTAATAGAATTATAACTCTATTTTACTCGTGCTAACCAACACTCCCCTCAAACTGGCGTGTATATGTTGTATGCACCCAGTTTGGATGAAAGCACATTAAAGGTTGCTCTTGGTAGTGCCTTGGTGAAGATATCCGCAAGCTGGTCTTTGGTAGGAATGTAGTTCAGCCTTACAATCCCATTGTTGACCTTCTCATAGATAAAATGTATATCTATTTCAATATGTTTGGTCCTGTCATGTTGCACAGGATTCCTTGCAATGCTCATTGCCGATTGGCAGTCACTATAAATTTCAAACTGTGAACTTCCATCCAACTCTAGTTCAATCAAAAGCTTCTTAATCCACATTCCTTCACATATCCCAAGGGCCATTGCCCTAAACTCTGCCTCAGCACTGCTCCTAGAGACGACCGATTATTTTTTACTTCTCCAAGTAACCAGATTACCCTATACAAAGGTGCAATAACCACTTACGGATCTCCTATCTGTTAATTCACATGCCCAACTTGAGTTTGTATACACTTTCACTGTTCTATCCTGTTGTTTCTTGAAAATAAGTCCAGATCCTGGTGTGAACTTCAAGTACCTTAGGATCCTATTAACAGCCTCTAAGTGCTCTTCTCGGGGGTCACTCATGTGCTGGCTAACTATGCCCACTGAGTCAAGATCTGAAGAAGAGGCATGATCTGAAGAGAAGTTGATCTGCTACACCACTGGCGGAGAGTCAAGATTTGAGGAAAAAAATGATCCGTTACACCACAGACAGAGAGTCAAGATCTGAGGAAAAAAGATGATCCGTTACACCACAGACAGAGAGTCAAGATCTGAGGAAAAAAGATGATCCGCTACACCACTGACGATGAGGCAAGATCTGAAGAATGGAAGGTTGATCCACTACATCATTGACGGTGGGGCAAGACCTGAAAATAGAAGTAAACAATAGTTAGTGATTGTTCAAACGAAGTTAATTAAAACATAGACTTTTTGGTTAGACTCTTTAAATATGATTAGTAAATATTCTTTATGATCTCTTAGATTTAATTTTAAGTTTTAAAATATGTTAGGCTATAAATCCCATAGATTTAGGTCCCTAAAATAATATATTCTTTAAATTAACTTGGTAACTCCTTTAGATAATTTAACATAGCCTTAAATTAAAATTCGTCAAGTGGAGCCTTTTTAGGATTAGTTTCTCTAAACATCCATTAATTAAAATTCTAGGCTTTAAAAATTAATAAAAGGGGCAAATAAAACATCATTCCAAAAAGATTTTATTGCATCATGAAAACGGAATATTTTCTCAAATAGGGTTAATTTGCTCTTCCTCTAGCAGTTGGGGAATAGTTGAGACTCCTATGCAAGATTATACATTCGGATTTTAGGGATTAATGCCTTAATCCTCTTGTGTCTAAGATTGACCGGGGTTTCCTCAGCCGTGAGCAAATTCGGGTCACTTTTAGAACTTTGTGAATTTTTACATTAATCTTTGCATGCACTCATTCGGATTACCAAGAAAAAAATATTAGTGATCAAGTAAGCATTATTCTCCGGGCGTTGTGGGGGTGTTAATCATTCTCCAAATGTAACCGTGCCCCTGAACCCTCGAGATTTCGTAATCTTTAATTTGTTCTTTGGTTTATGGTCCACCTAATATAGTAAAAGGGACCAGTGGCGACTCCGTTATCACAACCGGAGTATGATTTCTACGAAATGCAAACCATGTTGAAATAATAATATTGTATCAGTAGCGTTTGTAGTATAATGGTAGTATGTTTACTTTGTAAGCAAAAGGTAGCGAGTTCAATTGCTCAAGAGTTTTATTGATTAAATTTTGGTAATTTGTACCAAAAATAAGATCTTTTACTCTAGTACCAGTCTCAAGAGATTAATTAAATAGAATCGAGACCTACGATACAAGTATGATTTAAACATTAAAAATAACATATATTTTTTATTTTTTAAACATAAAACTAAATCATAAAAATTAGGGTTTTCTATAAAAACACATTTTCATCTCTTTAATAGTTATATGTGCATAAAGGTAAATTAGCAATTTCATAGAAAATACCTTAACGGTAAGCAATTACTAACTGTTTCATCTTTCATTAATCTTTACGTGTTTATATGCCAGAGTTGTATAGGCTCTCATCTAGTACGACCGAGTATGATTTATACCACATGCGAACCTAGTTAAAATAACAAAATTTTAACAGCTACTTTTGTAGCATAGTGGTAGTGCAATGGTCGTGAGTTCAATCCTCACCAAAGACTTTATTGTTGATTGACTTTAATATCGATGTATTCGGCGTGAGTCGAATGAGGTAGCTGATTCTTTGGCCTCCATGACTCGAGGAGAACCTGATGGGGAGCGTTTATACGTTGATCCACTGACTTTTGTTGTGCCGTTGATTCAGCAGGAGCAATCTCCTAGAGCCGTCCGTATCTGTGCCCTAGGATAGTGGTTAGTGTCTTATCATGGGACATGGGTAATTTGTTTGGGTTTGGTATTGTATTTGCTATATTTTGATAGGTTATTCCCGTAGTTTTTTTTTTTATAAATTATTATATGTACTCTTTTTTTCAACTAGGATTTAGTTTTTTTTTTTATATAAATTATTATGTGTACTCTTTTTTTTCAACTAGGATTGAGAATTTTTAATGAAGCACGTGATAATTTTTTCTTTTATCTAAAAAATGTGTACACTTTTTTTCCAACTAGGATTATGGAGTATTTAACGAGTTACGTGATAATTTCTTCTTTTATCTAAAAAAAGTGAGATCTTTCACTCTAGTACTAGTCTCTCAATAGATGAATTAGATAAGATTGAGTCATACAATTAAAAATTATAGGCTTAAAGGTCCAATTGGCCCTCAACGAAAAATCAAAAAACCAATTAAATTTTTATAGAAAATTTTACCCAATTTAACTCTCATAATTCAAATTGCACCTAATTTAGCCTCTCCGCTATGTTCACCATGTTAACTATCAATGCCCTTTAACGGTCAAAGATTGACGGACACATGGCATGCTCTGGACGTGCCACATCATCAAAGTTGATTTTTTTAATTCTAAAAAAACAACAAAATTATTAAAAAATTCTAAAAAATCTAAAAATTTAAAAAAATCATAAAAATTGTAAAATTTAAAAATATAAAAATATTAAATTAATTTAATTTTTTTAGATAAGTAGTTGAAATCCATTTATCTCAAAGAAAAAGATTTGCTACATGGTACAAGGCCACAACCTAACATAAAACTAGATTAGCCCCCAAGATATACAAATGGAAGAATGAACAAATGAAAACTTATCTATATCCCTATGTGCAACCTTAACTCGGACAATTCCTTTAATTACATCTTGAATATCAATCAAAGAACGAGAGTGACTCAAGCAATCCGCAAAACAAAAGCCTTCAAGGACTTCCCTTTCATAGCTTGAATAGCCCATACCAACTCATCGTCCCAACAAGCAATATCTCTAGTTACCCCACAAAGGGAAATGACAGTCGACCAGACCGCACCAGCAACGTTGCAATCAACGAACAAGTGATCCCTTGTTTCATCAATACCATGCTCACACAGCACACAAGCCGTATCAGAAAGAATGCCCCATCTCTGCAATCTACCCCTGGTATGGAGTCTCCCTAAAATTGCAAGCAAGGTGATAATAGCATGCTTGGGGACATGCTGAGAGAACCAAACCAAATTATGCCAGGCAACCCTCTCTCTTTTAACACGAATTTCAGACCAAATCACCCTGGTTGACAACACCCTTAAATCAGAACCAGTAGCAAACAAACAAGATGTTTCACCTCTTAGTTTCAAGAGCCTACGCATACACTAACTCATTAAACTTCAAATATCAACTGCCCAAAAACCCTATCCTCGAGTGACATAAGCTTTAACCCAAGCCACCCAGGGAGAGCCCTCATAAGCCAGAAAGTTCCTGATCAGTCTAAAGGCACATGCCTTGCTCCAGCAGGCCAAGTCATAAAGGCCAAGCCCTCCCTCTGCACTAGGAGTGCAGATTTGCTGCCATTGCACCAGTAGCAGGGGAGTCACTTCTGTAGCGATGTCCTTTACGCTAAAAAAACGAGTTTTCGATGTGTTTGTGATTTTTCGGATATAAAATATTTATTCCGTGGGGTTTTAAAAAACCGCATTTTATTTAAAAATTAGAGTCGCCACCGGCCACTTAGGTAGGCCGGACACCATAAAACCAGAGATTCAAAAACTTTGAGTTCGAAAGTCGGTTACGGATGGGGAAGGATTAGCACCCCCACACCGCCCAAAATTGGTACTTTTAATAATTACCGTTTTATTAATATTAGACTTTCCGGATTAAAATGACGATTAGTTTAAAATTCGGTTATAATTGCGAATAAATTTTAAAGGCCCCGTTATCCGAGAGTAAACGCCCAACCACTATCACTACGCCTGATACTGGCCCCGTTTACGCTCGGATAAAAGGGCACCACATTGACATTATATATTCCATTATGCAAACTTAGTGAGCAAAATATAAAACATGGCAAATAATTTAAATACAATACAAATAAATATTAACATAATAGAATACTAATCTAACATAAATAAAATACTAATCTAAAACATACATACATAAATATTAATCTAACTTATAAATAAAAATTAATCTAACATAAATAAAATACTAACATTCATAAATATTAATCTAACACATAAAAAATAAATTTAACATAACTAAAATATTAATATAAAACATAAATTTAAACATATTAAATACTAATCTAAAACATAAACATACAAACTAAAAAAATAAGACTACGATTTTAAAATAACTAATATTTCATTAAATTATAAAAATTACAACACTAATAAAAAGGGAAGAAAATATACCTAACTAGGAGCTCGAATGACGAACCCCGACCGAACCCCACCGAGATCTACCGCGACCTCTCCAAAAATATTAACTAGATCAGACCTAAAATAGGACCCCGATCAAATGTTGGATCGAACCAACTGGGGTCGAGGGCACTGCCCCCAACCCCGGCCAGCCTTGCAGCCGGCCTAGCCCCACGATTTTGGGGTGCCAATTGCATTGCCAATTGATTGGCAAAATTGGCGTGCAATTCTGGAGTGTAAATTGGCTGCCATTTCTTCTCCAATTGGCGTGTGTAATTGTCCATGCCCCATGCCTTTATATAGGCAATTGGGGTGGGTTAAGGGTGACGTGGTCACTCCAAAACCACCAATTTTCCTTCTTTTTTTTTTCTTTTTAATTAAATTTTTTATATTATTTATTATTATTATTTTTTGATTTTTTATTAATTTTATATTAATAATACTACCATTAAAATAATACTAATAACACTAAAACCCGGTCAAAAATGAGTGATTACAGTTGCCCCTCTTTGCTTGTTCTTGTAAAACGAGGACAAAGCAAAGATCAAAAGCACTCATTTTTTACCTACTTTCTTGTCTTTGGCTTCGGAATCACGTGTTCTTCTGGAACTCTCAACTCTTCCTTAGCTAAATCTTCAAGCTTGTAAGTTCTTCCTATATAGAACTTCGTCACCTTCCGATCTTGGAGTTATAGGCTCTTTCTACATAGAACCCTTCACTCTGAAGCCTCGAGTTATGAGTCCCTCCTATATAGAACCTTTCATTCTGAGACGGTGCAGCTTGGAGTCCTTCCTATATAGAACTCTTCGCCTTCAACGCTGGTTTCTCCTATATAAAACCTTCTGCGTCGCTGATGGATTCTTCCGACTGGAAGTTCCTCCCGTATAGAACTGCTAGTCTTCAAACCCTGGAGCCGTCAGTTCTTTCTATATAGAACTTTTAGCTTCTGAAATCTCAGAGCTACAGGTTCTTCCTATATAGAACCTTTCACTCTAAGACAGTAAAGCTCAGATCCCTTCCTATATAGGACTCTTCGCTTTCAACACAACAAGTTTTCCCTATATAAAACCTTATGTGTCATGGGTGAATTCTTTCGGCTGAGAGTTCTTCCTATATAGAACTGCTAGTCTTCACCCTAGAGCCGTCAGTTCTTCCTATATAGAACTTTCAGCTTCTGAAATCTCAGAGCTACAGGTTCTTCCTATATAGAACCTTTCACTCTAAGACAGTAAAGCTCGGAGCCCTTCCTATATAGGACTTTTCGCTTTCAAGACAACAGGTTTTCCCTATATAAAACCTTGTGTATCATGGGTGAATTCCTTCGGCTGGGAGTTCTTCCTATAAAGAACAGATAGTCTTCACCCTGGAGCCGTCAGTCCTTCCTATATAGAACTTTTAGCTTCTGAAATCTCGGAGCTACAGGTTCTTCCTATATAGAACCTTTCAATCTAAGACAGTAAAGCTCGGAGCCCTTCCTATATAGGACTCTTCGCCTTCAACACAACGGGTTTTCCCTATATAAAACCTTATATGTCATGGGTGAATTCCTTCGGCTGGGAGTTCTTCCTATATAGAACTGCTAGTCTTCACCCTGGAGCTGCAAGCCCTTCCTATATAAAACTTTCAGCTCCTGAAATCTCGGAGCTACGGGTTCTTCCTATATAGAACCTCTCACTCTAAGACAGTGAAGCTCAGAGCCCTTCCTATATAGGACTCTTCGCTTTCAACACAACAGATTTTCCCTATATAAAACCTTGTGTATCATGGGTGAATTCCTTCGGCTGAGAGTTCTTCCTATATAGAACTACTAGTCTTCACTCTGGAGCTGTAAGTCCTTCCTATATAAAACTTTCAGCTTCTGAAATCTTGGAGCGGCGGATTCTTCCTACATAGAACCTCTTGCTACGAGAGCTTGAAAATATAGGCCCTTCCTATATAGAACCTTTATCTTCGATTTTTTTCTCTTTTTCCTTTTTTCTGCTCTCTTTTTTCTTTTTCCTTCATTTTTCTTCTCTTATTCTTTTTTCTCTCATTTTTTTAATTTTTCTTTTTTTACAAGGCTGTTGATATCTTTGGACTTACGCTACTAAGGCTGCCGAAATCTTTCTTCAATTTGGGGATTCACGCCGAAAATGGCTACCTATCTTTCTTCAAATTTTGGGGACTCACGCCAAAGGTGGTTGCCAATCTTTCTTCAAATTTTGGGGACTCACGCCGAAGGTGGCTGCCCAACTTTTTTCAAATTTTAAGGACTCGCGCCGAAGGTGGCTGCCAAAACTTCTTCAAATTTAGGGACTCAGGCCGAAAATGGCCGCCAAAACTTCTTCAAATTTAGGGACTCACGCCGGAAATGGCCGCCAAAACTTCTTCAAATTTAGGGACTCATGCCAAAAATGGCCGCCAAAACTTCTTCAAATTTTGGGACTCACGCCGAAAATGGCCGCCAAAGCTTCTTCAAATTTAGGGACTCACGCCGAAAATGGCCGCCAAAGCTTCTTCAAGTTTAGGGACTCACGCCGAAAATGGCCGCCAAAACTTCTTCAAATTTAGTGACTCACGCCGAAAATGGCCGCCAAAACTTTCTTCAAATTTAGGGACTCACGCCGAAAATGGCCGCCAAAACTTCTTCAAATTTAGGGACTCACGCCGAAAATGGCCGCCAAAACTTCTTCAAATTTAGGGACTCACGCCGAAAATGGCCGCCAAAACTTCTTCAATGAAATCCACTTCTTAATGTTCTTTGATAATTCTTCAGGTACCTGTAAAAAGTAAGCAAAAATTGACATGCCCCTATCTATATGATGCATGCAATGTAATGGTTTCTTTCTTTTCTTTTTCTTTTTTCTCTTCTTATTTTCTTTTTCTTTTATTCTTTTTTCTTTTTCTTTTCTTTTTTCACTTTTTCTCTTTCTTTCTCTCTTTTTTTTCTTTCAGCCTTTTTTTGTTCTAAAGTCATACACTCAAATGTCGTTCCTCGATTTCTTCATCTCTTTCTTCGCTTTCTTTGTATGCTCTTAAATCCTCATTTGAAACTCTTTTAAACCTTTTTTGCAGAAGGCTTTCTTGTCTTCGTGGTTATCACTCGTCTTCATAAATGATCTTGGTTCTTATATTATTCTTATAAGAACCCTTGTCATCTTCTTCGCTTGGCGTTGCCCCATTCAACCACGGGCTCCACTGCTTTGAATTTTCTGGCCCATCATACAGAGCCTTGATCTATTTCTAGTTACCAGGGTGAGCCAAAATGCTTCCATCCTTTGAGCTCATCATTGATCTTCTCGTAGTATTTCGACGGGAACTAACTCTCGGTCCCTATGCCTTAAATCTCATCATCATTTATTTTTAAAGTAATGCAAAAGGTAATTTACTTGTGTATATTTCAAAAATAATGATTGTTTGAAAAGATAACAGTCATTTCGAAAATCACAACTTGGACGGGATACCAAACATTTTGAAAACATTGTTTGGAACAAATGGTAAACATCTTTTTCTTTTCTTCTTCTTTTTCTAAGGACCAAACATTTTTTATAAAATAATGCTTGGAGAATGGTAAACAAAATTCGAAGTGTATTGCCAAACATTTTTTAAAAACTAATGTTTGGGGGAAATGGTAAACATCAAAACTTTAGGAGAAAATGTCAAACCTTTTAAAACATGTTTGCCCCCGAAATATCAAACACCATAGTGCATCTGTTTCAAGTTGCGAAAGATCAACTCTAATGATGCGCATATTTAGAAGATCTTGACCATTGTGGAGATATATGCCAATGTATAGTTTCTTCTGGTCTAATAGGCTTTTGAGAGGAACAACCCCACCTAGTTTCTACCCCGTTTAAGGTGGCACTCTTAATCTCACTATCTCACCATGCCCCATCCTTCCCTCATTTGGGTGTCGATCAAGCACTTCGAAGTTTGACGTTCCTTGAAGCAAAGTTAACCCTTATAGGCGGAATGAAATCTGAAGACATTCTCATTCAACTTGGATATCTATGGATGACCAGAATGGTCTTTGGGGCTTGTAATGTAGGCCTTTGGTTTATGGTTAAGTGGAACAGTATTTCTGTACTTGTGTAACTTGGATATGCCCAGTATTCCTTCCCTTTTTTGGATCACTCTAGACTGCCCGTTTTCGGGTTTTCACCCTAGAGTTCATTTCCTTTCTTTTTATTGTAGGCTGCCATGCATTCTGGCTATATACTGATGTTCGTTTTCTGTTCAAGGATGTTTGATCCTCCAAAACTCCTCGAAACTGAGATTTCTTGAATGAAGGACTACGAATACATTTATGGGAATTCTTGTGATTGGCATGCCCAGATGAAATGTTATTCTTTTTTCTTTTTTCTTTTCTTTTTTTTCTTTTCTTCTTTTTCACTTTTTCTCTTGGATCGCTCTAGACTGCCCATTTTTAGGTTTTCACCCTAGAGGTCACTTCCTTCAGTGTATTTTGGTTGGATATTGATGCCAGCAGGCTCAGGCAGACTACTCTTTTTCTTCATTTTTAGGATCACTCTAGACTGCCCATTTTTGGGTTTTCACCCTAGAGGTCATTTCCTTTTTCAAAATTGGCAATCTTCGGGCCGACTTGTGTTGACTTGGCTTCAATTCGAGCTTCTATACTAATTTTCAAAACTGATGTTTACTTGAAATGTGGATTCCTTCTGTCTCTTGCTCATAGTTGAAGTCTCGTTCTTGTATTGTTTGATCTGTGTGTGAAACATATACAATATTCTTTCTTTCTTTCTTTTTCTTTTTTCTCTTTTTTTAGATTGTTCATTCTGGGTTTTTAGCATTGAATCTCTTTCTTCTTATTCGAGTCTATGAATGTATCCTTGAATCAACACGGATCTATACTGGGTATTGATGCGATCTTCCGCTCGGAGTTAATTGCCTCTCTATAGCTCTTCTGATATTTACTCGATCTGGATTGCTTCGGCCTTCTGATTACCATTTATCTTCTTTTTTGGTTTTTCGTTTGGACATATCCATGTTTTCAACCACTTTCTTCTGGTGATTTTCTAATCTTCGTATCCAATTTGTATGGTCTCATCTGTGTTTTCTGGTAAAGCAAAAGAACACCATTCGTTGTCATATTCACAAATGTTCTGAGAATGCCTTCAGGGGGTAGAGGTTTAGGGTCAACTTTCGTTTCAAGGATCTAAAACGACAAGTGCCTGAGAAGATAAATTCTTAAAATGGGAACTGTCCATTGTCTAAACACTCGTTTTTGTTCTTCTGTTGGCCTAAGTAAACTAGCAGATACTCACATTTACAGTATCACCACAACATTCAATCTCTTCTAAATATATGCAACTTAGAGTTGATCTTTGGATCTGAAGCAAATATACCGTTGCATTCAAAATTCGAGGACCTGGTATAGAAATGATATATACATATGTCCATTCAAAAATGTGTGTAAATGCATATGGGAAAACTACCCCATAAAAATGAAATGTTTAAATAATCAAGAATGTAAAAAATGCTTTTCTAAATGGAAATGTGATTTTTAATTCTAATAAACAATAATTATTTTTTGTTGAGAATTTCTTTGTGAAATGATGAGAAAACCGTAGGGACCTTTGGATTATCTCCAGGGTACTAACTCATTCTGCCCCTTCCAAGGTAGTGTAGGCTTGCCTCTTCTCTTGTTTTTCCACCGCTGGATCAACTCTCTCGTCATGACTCCCTCGTCAACAGCTTCTTAATTTTTTCTATTAACGACCCCAAATTTCTTAGTGTCATGCCCTAGTGCCTCAATGTTTTGAAAGTGGTACCCATTTATCTCTCTGTTTCCTTCTGCTCATAGGAAGGTCTGGTCTTTAAACTTAGGTCCCAGAGTGCATGTTCGATTCTCTCTCTGACTGTCATGAAGTCCTCAAAGCTGGCTTTCATTTTCTCGAGCATCTTATTAAAGAAGAAATATGAAAGGTGGCATAGAAGTCAATTTTCTCTTCATCTACGGGAGGTTGTACCTGGGTCACTAAACACAGACACCTCAAAGCACATTCCTTAAAGCTTTCACCAGGTTTCATCTTCGTACCCTAGAGATACCGATGACTTAGTGCTAGGTCCAAAGCATATCATATCAAGGTAGGTCCTGCTAGACTGTCGGGGAAGTAGTGGATCGATAATTTTCAATGTAGCCCCCCATCTTTTTTTTTTGCAGAATATGGTCACGCAAATCTTGGGGCATCTTTTTCCTTTATTATGCGCAAATCTGGAAATCTTTGGAATCCAGAGGAACGACTAAATCGGGGTTCAAACAGAGTTTTCTTGCATTAAAGGCATCAAACTTCTTTTTCTCTCTTTTTCTCTTGAGTCCATCTTTTAACTGCTTGAATCTTGATTTTTGAGTGTGTTCAATTCTTTTATCCACGATAAAACTCTAATTGTTCTTTGGATTACCCCCAAAAAATATTATGCAAGGTAGTGATAGTGTTATGTAAAATATGTCATGATTGTACAATGTAATGCAATGCAATGCAATCCTAAAATATAAATATGAATGCAGTAAGGTATTGATTCCAAAAGTGATCCTTATAGAACGACGTTTATTGAGGACAAAAGGTTTCATTATATCAGATATTCACAGTTACTGATAAGCTTCAGTGCCTACTTTCTTAACTTCATCTAGTAGTCCGGTCAGCTTGCCTCTGTAGTCCAACACTTGATCCACGTTCTGATAAAGTCTGCCACCTTGTTAAGCCGCCTTACCTGCTCGAGTAATATCGATCTTTGGGTCTTCATCTATCCCCTGCCTAGTCTTTCGTAGCTTGGAAGTTGCCCTTTCCAACTTATAACATCCTGACTTGATTCTTGCTTGACTAGTTTTTCTTCTTTCAATATTTCGAGTCGTCTTTCAACTAGACAACACCGTTCATCTATTCATTAAAGGTGACCCAATCTGATATTCTTAAACACTCAGGAAAGCTTTTGATGATCATTCTACAAATTCAATTTTATCCAAGTTATCTCTCTCATCTGAGCTGGCTGAACTCGAAATAATATCCCTCTCCTGGGATGCCCCTATCTCTGATCTTCAAATTTAACTCGCTTGAGTGACCCACTTCGGTATTACTCGAACTTTGTCCTGGATATCGATTCCTCCTCAACTTTGCCCCTCGGGTGATTGTTAGCTCACTATAGAATTGGGGAACTCCGTCTTCGAAACCTAAAATCCTCATCGCGATAAGATCTTGAACTCATTCCTCAGGGCCTCGCAATCCTCAATACCGTGACCCAAACTTCCTAAATGGTAATTGCCTCTAGCACGTGTGTCGTAATCTCTTGGATAAGACGATCTCTTCGCTAGAGACTTCACCGAGGTAATAAGGGTTCAATTTGTCGTATTTGGCTGACTTGGAAGTAGAATTCTGACTATCTCGCTCTCTATTCTGATCCTTAATCGGTTCTTCTTTCGGTTTGATGGATCGCTTACATTTCGTTTTGATGGATCACTTAACTTTCGTCAAAGTATTCATCTGATTCATCACGTCTTCCCTCTGCTTCTTTCAACTCTTGCACTTTACTTTGCTCATTACCAGTACCGTGTATCCTTACCGTGTCTGACCTGAAGTCTTTAGATGGTTCTTCTTCTATTGTCTTCGATCTTGTTCTGGGACAAAACCCTGGATCCGTGCCCTCTAATATCTGACCAGATGACCCTTTGCCGATTATGAACGATTTCTGAGATTTGAGGAATCACTTCGGGAATCAATACCCTATAAATGCAATAATGCATGCAAATGCGATGTTGATTCTCGAACAATCTTTGAAAAACTTTCAACAGAGAAAATGTATGTTTGCAAGAAATTAATAATGAATTACATGTGACAGTTAGCTTCCTTCTAGAGATCTTGACTTCAGGAAGCAAAGCTCATGCTCTACATCTCGACGTTGTCTCCAGGATGACGGGTGACCTCGTATTCTCTTCTTGTGCTACTCCATAAACTTGTTTCGTCATGATCTTTATTTTTGTGGCTTCTGAAAATGACATCAACAAGTGATGCATAATGCAGACAAGATCTTTTCTTCTATAGATCTGGGTGCAAACGAATAATACGTCTAAACAGGGATGGATTCTATCGATCCTAGGGGAGTACTTTAAAACTTTTTGGGGTTTAAATTAAAATTTTCAAGGATCATTTGGTTTAAAAATTCCCCCTTTTTATTATCAAAAAGTTTTAACTTACTTAAAAATGAAACTTTTAGGTTTCTTTTTGTTATTATTATTATTCTGAAAGTTTTATGAGGGAAGAAGTTTCAAAGCAAAAGAATAATATTTTTAAATTTTTCTCTTTTTTTTTAAATGAGTTAAATTAAAATCTGAGATTTTTTTTAAAAAATGGTCAAATGTGAAGATTTAAAATTGGGGTTCTGCGGCCCTGACTGAATCTTCTGCGTCGCACGTGCCTTACTATCGTACCGTCTTCTTTCTCGATTGGTCTTTGCTCGGCCTAACTTGATACTGTAATATTATCGTTTCTGGCAAAGCAGACTTTTTCTATTTTGAAAGCCTTTTAAAGAACTGTTCTTGAATCAACACCATGTCATGAAATGCAATATGAATGCAAATAAAGGCGTTGATTCCGCTGGTAATCACCCTTTCGAACGACTTTCATGGGAATTAAAGGGTCCAGATTACAAAAAAGGTCCATATTACAAAAGGATTCCCTATTACAAAAAGAGTCTCTATTACAAAAAGTCTTAATTACAAAATAAAATTCTACACATAAGCTCTAGCTCTACCTCCTACCTCCTCGACAGCTCTGAGCAACTTGATAAACCTTGGTGCTTCTTCCATGTCCGGGGTTACGAAAGGTCGGAGAGCCGCGACATCGGTAGCTAAGTCATTCACACGCCTTGCAACTCGTCGTATGTCCACCATCAGGGTCTCGTATGTATACTTTGGCATTACACGCTTGCTTGGCAAATTATTACTTCGGATCTGTTGATTAATCTCTGACCGATGTCGCGCGACTGGATCGATGTCGTCCTTCCTAAGACACATTTTTTCCATGATGAAAGATTTTTTAATCGGGCAAACCACTTGAATCAACGCCTCTATGTAATGTGGATGCAATGATAATGCAACAAAAATATGTGTAAAATAAAAATAAAACACAAAAATGAGTTAGTACCGGATAAGATAATAAATAAAAGAACAAATAAAATAAAATAAGGTAAACAAACAAAAAACCTTATTTTTCCCGTCTAAAACACTTGAGGTTATCCGCATGGCTCTAAAGGGGTGGGTTTCTATATGTTCTCTACATGCAGTGTTGGTGCTAGAAGGTACCCGAATTGTCCTTGCTGTCCTCTAGTAAGAGTAGCAAGGCCCCCGATCATCACCCATTATAGGCTCCTTTCAACCGGGTTCAATTCAGGGGGACCCATTCACTTATGCCTGCACGAAGGAACGATATCCTTACGAAAGCATAAGGTACTCGAGCCCCGAAGGTACTTGCTAGGCCTACACGGGAGAACGATATCTCCACGAAAGCATTAGCGTTTTCCCCCACTTAAAAACGGGTTTATATGCCAAATTTTAAATGCGTTAAAATAAACGCGCAATTACCACCTAATATTAATTTAATAGTCACTTTAATCCGAAACTTCTAATATTATTAAAGCGGTAATTATTTGAAAAAGCTTGACTCTCTTTATTTTGTTAAAAACAAAAAATAGTCCCCAGCGGAGTCGCCATCTGTAGCGATGTCTTTTTTCGCTAAAAAAAACGAGTTTTCGATGTGTTTGTGATTTTTCGGATATAAAATATTTATTCCGTGGGGGTTTTAAAAACCGAATTTTATTTAAAAATTGGAGTCGCTACCGGCCACTTAGGTAGGCCGGACACCATAAAACCAGAGATTCAAAAACTTTGAGTTCGGAAGTCGGTTACGGATGAGGAAGGATTAGCACCCCACACCGCCCAAAATTGGTACTTTAATAATTACCGTTTTATTAATATTAAACTTTCCGGATTAAAGTGATGATTAGTTTAAAATTCGGTTATAATTGTGAATAAATTTTAAAGGCCCCGTTATCCGAGAGTAAACGCCCAACCACTATCACTACGCCTGATACTGGCCCCGTTTACGCTCGGATAAAAGGGCACCGCATTGACATTATATATTCCATTATGCAAACTTAGTGAGCAAAATATAAAACACGGCAAATAATTTAAATACAATACAAATAAATATTAACATAATAGAATACTAATCTAACATAAATAAAATACATAAATAAAATACTAATCTAAAACATACATACAAAAATATTAATCTAACTTATAAATAAAAACTAATCTAACATAAATAAAATACTAGCATTCATAAATATTAATCTAACACATAAAAAATAAATTTAACATAACTAAAATATTAATATAAAACATAAATTTAAAACATATTAAATACTAATCTAAAACATAAACATAAAAACTAAAAAAATAAGACTACAATTTTAAAATAATTAATACTTCATTAAATTATAAAAATTACAACACTAATAAAAAGGGAAGAAAATATACCTAACTAGGAGCTCGAATGACGAACCCCGACTGAACCCCACCGAGATCTACGCGACCTCTCCAAAAATATTAACTAGATCGGACCTAAAATAGGACCCTAATCAAATGTTGGATCGAACCAACTGGGGTCGAAGGCACTGCCCCATCCCCTAGCCCCACGATTTGGGGGTGCCAATTGCATTGCCAATTGATTGGCAAAATTGGCGTGCAATTCTGGAGTGTAAATTGGCTGCCATTTCTTCTCCAATTGGCGTGTGTAATTGTCCCTGCCCCGTGCCTTTATATAGGCAATTGGGGTGGGTTAAGGGTGACGTGGTCACCCTAAAACCACCAATTTTCCTTTTTTTTTAATTAATTTTTTTATATTATTTATTATTTATTATTTTTTGATTTTTTATTAATTTTATATTAATAGTACTACCATTAAAATAATACTAATAACACTAAAAACCGGTCAAAAATGAGTGATTACAACTTCCCTTCCAAAAACATCTAGAGCAAAGTTGGTTCACCTTATTAAGGACAAACTTAGGCAAGATAAACTGTCTAGTCCAAAAATTTAGAATACCATAGAGGACAGATCGAATTAGTTGAAGCCAGATAAGTATAGCTAAGGTTCCTTCCAGACCACTGTTCAAACTTTGCCCTTACATTATCTAGCAAGGTATGACAATCTCCCTCAGAAAGCTTTTGAGTGACCAAAGGCACACCCAGGTACCTAACAAGCAAATGGCCTAGTGTAAAGCCAGTCGCCTGAACTATAACGTCAATTGCACTAGAACTCACTCCAAAAACAAAAAGCTCACTCTTGGCAGCATTGAGCTGTAAGCCCGAGATGTCATAAAACTTTTCCAGCACACATTTCACTCCCACAACTGAGTCAAGGTTACCTTTACAAAAGATGAGCAGATCATCTGCAAAAGAGAGATGTGTGAGGCCAAACTTCCTGCACTTGGGATAAAACTAGAACACCCCCTAGCAGCTGCAGCACCCAACAACTTGGACAAACAGTTCATAACCATTACAAAGATGTAAGAGAGAAGGGGATCACCCTGCCTAATCCCCCTAGCCCCTCCAAAATAACCAGTCAAGGTGCCATTAAAAGTCACAAAAAACTTTGGTGTTGTCAGGCACACACCAATCCATTCCCTGAACTTAGCAGGCAAGCCCAAAGCCTCAAGTAGGTTAATGATAAAATCCTAGGACAGGCTGTCAAAAGCCTTATGCAAATCCACTTTGAGAGCACACCTTGGCGAAAGAGATGACCTATCATAACTGTCTTTATAGGTCGAAGCTGTATAGACTGTTATCCTCTACGATTGAGTATGATTTCTATGAAATGCAAACTTTGTTAAAATACAACATTTTTATCAATTGCCTTTGTAGCACAGTGGTAGTCGTAAGCAAAAGGTCGTGAGTTCAATCTTGATTAATTGTAGTCAAGAGATGAATTTGATAGAGTTTATCACATATACACACACAAGTATGGTTTAAACATAAAAATAACACATTTTATATTATTTAAACATAAGATCTAAATCGCAAAAAAAAAAAAAGGTTTTCTATAAAACACACATTTTATCTCTTTAATAGCTACATAGTGGTAGTATGTTTGCTTTGTAAGCAAAAGGTCGTTAGGGCTTTATTGATTAACTTTTAGATAATTTTATACCAAAAGTAAGATTGTTCACTCTAGTACTAGTCTCTCAAGAGATGAATTTAATAAAATTTAGGCCTACAATTAAAAACTGCATTATCACATATACGCAAGTATGATTTAAACATAGGCCCTATTTGGTAAATAGAGGTTTGAGCTAATATTAGAGGTTTGACCAGTCAAATCCACTCATTTGAATGTTTGGGGGTAAAACCTCTAATTTTGAAAAAGCGGCTAATAAGAGATTTTTGAAGTTATAGATTTTGACATAAGAGTTATAAAGATCATTTTACCCTTAATAATTATGAAAAATCTCCAAATAACCCAAATTTTTAACTTTTCTATTTTAATTTCTCACTCTCACATATTTACACTGTGACATTTGTAAACTAATAGTTTTTTGTTTTTTTTCTTTTATTCTCACACATTTATATTTATATTTATATTTATATTTAATAATTAATTAAATTGTATTAAAAATAATTATATAAATAATAAATTAATATATAGATCCTTCAAATATGCTTTGTAATGTTATATTAAAAAAAATTCATAATCAAATTAATTAAACAAATATTGAATATAATCATGTCCTTATATGTCATTTTGCTTGTTTAAATAATCAAGCAACTATCAGCTATCAATTAATTTACCAAACACTTTTATACAATCAACTAATACAATCCGCTAGTCAAATCAGCTATCAGCTAATTTAATCTGCTATCAACTATCCGTTAATTGTCAAGCAGGACCATAAAGTTAACATATTTTTTTTTACTTTTTAAACATAAAATCTAAATAGTAAAAAATCAGGTTTTCTAAAAAACACATTTTTATCTCTTTAATACCTATATATGTATAAAGGTAAAACGATAATTTCATATAAAAAGACAAAACGATAAGCAAATACTTGTTTTTTTTTCTTTCATTATTCTCTACGTCTTTATATGTTGGAGCTATATGGACTCTCATCTAGTATGATTTCTACAAAATGTAAAACTTGTTAAATTAATAATATTCATTGGTGGTAGTGTGTTTGCTTCCTAAGCAAAAGGTCGTGAGTTCAATCCTCACCAAGGGCTTTGATAATTAATTTGTTTGATAATTTGTGTCAAAAGTGAGATCTTTCACTTTAATGGTGAATTAGATAGATTTGAGTCATGTAATTAAAAATAAAATTATATTATCACTATACACTAGTATGATTTAAGCAAAAAAAAAATATTTTTTATATTTTTCAAACATAAAATCTAATTCATAAAAAAACAGGATTTTCTATATAAAAAATCACATTTTATCTCTTTAATAGTTATATATGTATAAAGGTAAAAATGATAATTTCATATAAAAAGAATAAACGTTAAGCAATCACTATTTTTTTTCTTCTTTCGTTATTCTCTACGTCTTTATATGCTGGAGTTGTATGGGGTCTCATCCAATAAGATCGTGTATGATTTCTACGAAATATAAATCTTGTTAAAATAATAATATTTCATCAATTGCCTTTGTAGCATAATGGTAGTGCGTTTGTTTCGTAAGCAAAAGGTTGTGAGTTCAATCCTCACCAAGGGCTTTATTGGATTGACATTTGAAAATTAATACCAAAAGTAAAATCTTTCACTCTAGTACTAGTCTCTCAAGAGATGTGTATGTATAAAAAGAACATATTTTTTTATATTTTTTAAACATAAAATCTAAATCGTACAAAATTAGGTTTTCTATAAAAACACATTTTATCTCTTTAGTGGCTATATATGTATAAAAGGTAAAATGGTAATTTCATATAAAAAGACTGAACGATAAGCAATTACTAATTGTTTATTCTTTCATTATTCTCTACGTCTTTATATGTCGGAACTGTATGGGCTCTTATTCAGTATGATCGAGTATGATTTCTACAAATTTCGTCCTCAAATTTCTTTAATGACGACTAATTTGTATTATCAAACTCAAAATACTTTCCCCATTCTGAATGTCAAAACAAAGTATACATATCGTGCTAATTGCAAGTCAGCAAAGCTGAACAGAAACTGAACTCTTAGGTGGCATATGCAGAATGCAGACATACAATAGACTTCGGTTTAACCCTAAAATTGGCTAAACCTAAGCCCTGATACCAAATTGTAACATCCTCTACCCGGTTTAGAAGAAAATTGAAATTGAGGATGTTATAGCAAAAATTTTCATGAATCACATAAACAAGAACTTGATTTTATTTTTTATTTTTTTAGTAAACTTTAACCATATAACTTAATTTATGATACAACCCAGGTTATAGATCAATTATTATGAAATTGTTTTCATGTCTCGTCCATTCTGATATGTCAAGCATAGATTTTAATCTATTTAAATCTTTGGAAGTTCAACCCTTATCTTTTCATTTTATACAAGATATACATATATTAAACAACATGCTTGAACAATAGGGCAAGATCATTCGAACAAGTAATTAGACCCTTACATAGATATTCAAGATAAGCCTATTCACATATACATGATTATTCACACAAAGCATATATAAATACATAGGTATTTGATCAAGTATATTTGTTCACTCAATTGGATATACAACAAGCAATAAAAAGGATAAGTCTTGCTATGCAAGACTTTCTATAATTCATTAATTAAACTATAAGCCTTTATGGCTTATCCTTATCGAAGGTTAATAATATACAAAATACTTGACACACTAGCATATGAACTGGATATTATAACAAGATTTACTTATTAAATAAGATATCAATTTGGCATATTACAACATAGGTTACTTGCTAAATAAGGCATCAATTATTCGAACTAACATGTACATGTATACATGGATATGTTTCAACTAAGCACATGTATATTGCCAATCCAATGAACACGTATATACTAAGGTATCAACAAGCACATAACTTCTACCAAAGAATTTTCAAGAAGTTCATTGGAAACATCTTGTTTGTTATACAAATTATAACAAAGAACATACATAAGCATTCTATTTAGTTAGCATAATCTTGCGTGGTAGCCTCATTCCATCCATTTAGCTTGAGCATTCATCCAACTATGATGTTTACTAATTAATCAATCAAGGTGAATAACCAACAATAATTATTTAAATAATTTCGAGGAATAGATAAGCCATTTACAGATTTTGCAGCATCTAATGTCTTGTTACAACAATATTAGTAACATGCTTCTATATACCACTATGCCACCATATAAGGAGTTCAACTAAGGAAATCTATATCTACTTGGAACTTTAAGCAGTGACTTGCAACTTTCAATCATGATCAACCCAAGAAGAAATCATATAACCTGCATATGCATGGAAATGAATGCATTAGACTGATATAGCCTAAGTGAGGTAGTGACACCAAAAATTTCAAAACATAATGTCAATAAAATTTGTTGTCACTAATTTTTCAAAAAATAAAAAAATAAATAATAATAAAAAATAAAAAAATATATATATATAAGGAGGGAGACCACGCGTGACCACGCGCCTGGCACTTGTACTGCACGCGCGCGGGTTTCCTCCCCCGAAACCCTCCTCTGTTCGCACGCAGTTTGGCTGCCGTTGCTTCCCGGCCGCCTCTGGGTCACGGCGGCTGCCGTGGTTGGTGTCGGTCGACTCGCCTCGACTGGCTTAGTCCAACACCGCCGTCGCCGCCCATCGCCGTTGCCGCTCACCTGCAAAATAAGGAAGAAAAGGGGTTCGAACCCTAATTAAGTTGGGGTGCAAAATCTCCCAAATTGGAACCAATCAGATGAAATTCAGATTGAATTTCAACAAATTAAAGCTGGGATGATTTCATGGGACGAAAATGGGGATTTTGTCCCCAAATTGCCTTGAATCCCAATCCTTCAAACCCTATAAATAGTGCCTAATTCTCCATTGATGAACACACAAGAAAAAAAATCTGAAAATACTCAAAAAATTCTCTAAAAAATATTAGGAGGTTGCTGGAATTTATTCAAGTTTTGGGCAGCGTTGGTTCGAATTTTCGCAAGGAATAGAAGCTAGCAACTCGTTGTTTCATCTGTATAAATTCCTTTTTTAATTTCAAATTTATTCATTTTATTTTTTATTAATGTTCTTCTTTTTTAGGATGTATTTGATGTTGGTTTGGATGTTTTAATCTTGTTGTTTGGTTGATTTTCAAA
This sequence comes from Hibiscus mutabilis, assembly GCA_019671005.1. NCBI lineage: Eukaryota > Viridiplantae > Streptophyta > Magnoliopsida > Malvales > Malvaceae > Hibiscus > Hibiscus mutabilis. The sequence continues at coordinate 26,958,403 of CM033719.1, read as the reverse complement.
TATTTAGTGTTATTGTTTTGGTAGAAAAGAAAAAAAAGATAAATAATAATGAATAACATCATGAACATGTTGTTTTTTTTAAGAAAATGATGTTTGATTCATTTGATTTTTCTAAAAATTAAAAAGTGGTTTTTCTTGAAATAAATCTTTTAATTTAAAAAATGAAAAAAAAATAAAACTTTACTAAAAAAACTAAAAATGATGTTGTTGAAGTAAGAAAGTTTTTCTTTTGAAAAAAGTGATAAATAAAAAAAACAATAAAAGTGATGTTTGATTTCTAAAAAATGAAAAAATGAAGTTGTTATAAAATAAAGTGATGTTTCATCCATTTGATTTTTAAAAAATGAAAAAAATGATGTTGTTATAATTTTTTTAGTTTAAAAATAAATACAGAAAAATAAAACATTTTTATAAAAAGAGAGAAAAAAAGAGTTTCTTTAAAATAAAAAAAGGGTTTCCAAACTTGCAAATAAAATTTTCTTAAATAATTTTTTTATTCTTAAAAAAGGGTAGTGAAATATTTAAACAAAACAACACAAAAAATAAAAAGCTTTTAAAACACAAAGAAAAATAATAATATCTTAAATAAAAAGCTTTCAAATAAAAAAGAATGAAAAAAAACATTTCAAATAAAAAATTAAAAGCTTAAAAAAACATTTTGAATAAAAACTTTAAAAGAAAAAAAGAATAAAAAAAGGTCTCGAATAAAAGTTTTAAAACAAAGAAAGAACAAAAAACTTTTCAAAATTATCAAAAAAGGCTTAAAAAGGAAAAAGTAAATTTTTTTAAATAAAAAGAATAAAAATCTTTTAAAATACAAAAAGAAGATAATCTCTTTAAATAAAGGCTTTTAAACAAAAAAAAACTTTTCAAAATATTGTTAAAAAGAAAATAATAAACTAACATTTTCTTAGAAAAACAAAAAAAATAAACACCCTTTTTAAAATAAAATTATATTCTTAAGTCATCAAAAAACTTTAGAAAAAAATAGCAAATATTTAAAACAAAAAAAATAAAAAGCTATAAAATACAAAAAAGGTAAATAACATTTTGAATAAAAGCTTTAAATCACAAAAAGTCAAAAAATATATTTTAAATAAAAAACTTTAGAATAAAAAATAAAATAAAAAATAAAACCTTTTCATCAAAAAGAAAGAAAAAGAAAAAAAACTTCTCGAATATAAAAAGAATAAAAAAACAAAAACCTTTCTTCAAATAAACTCAAAAATAATTTTTTTAAATAAAAATCTTTTCTAAATAAAACTAAACCAAGCCCATCAAAAAACTTCGAATTCCAATTCTCTTGTTTTGCTTTCGTTTGCTTTAGTATTAAGTTTGCCTTAGGAATAGGTTCTTCAAACCTTAGATAGAGACTTCTTTGAAATAAAACTTTCTTCACAAGGAATAAAACACACTTAATAAAATTCAAATCCTTAAATAGGAAAAACACTTAGACTTTTTTTAGGATTAATAAGTTTAAACTTAGAATAAAAAAAAAAATCTTCAACAAATCAAGTTTCATTAAAAAGTGAAATTAAAGTAATGCGGTGTCTTACTAAATGGAAATAACGGGTTAACGCCAGAAGTGTTGGCGGTGATTGGAGTTCATTTTCGGATAGTAAGACCGTTAAAGTAAAATTAAACTTATGAACGGACAATAATTTAAGCTTTACATCGATTCGTTAAATCCGACTTTAAAACCTTTTGTAACCGACAAGGTACTATTTTTTGGGCATTGTGGGGGTGCTAACCCTTCCCCACACGTAACCGACTCTCGAACCCATTTTTGAGTTTTCGCAGACCAAAATCGTTGTTTTAATAAAATAAAATGATTTTATTAAAATAACACATTTTAGGTGATCCAATCACACCTTTTAAAAAGATTGATGGCGACTCCGTTGTTTTGTTTTTGTTTTTACTTTAAAAAAGAGGTTGCGACAGCTTGCCGACTCCGCTGGGGACAACTTTTTTGTTTTTACAAAAAAAAGAGTCAGGCCAAAAGTCGGTTACATATTGTTTTAATGTCGGAATTTGCAAATTTAAGTAAAGCTCAACTTAATTGTCCGTTTATAAGTTTAATTTTATTTTACGCATTTAAGACTTAAATCCAAGCTCTAATCCCGAGCTTTGTCCCGATCGTTTAAGTAGGGGGAAAATGCTATTACTCTAATGGAAATATTGATTCTCCGTATGGGCCTAGCAAGTACCTCTGGGGCCCACGCTCTATGTCCCCGTGTGGATACTGATCCTCCGTATAGGCATAGGAGTGGGTCCCCCTGAGTTGAACATGATTCGTTTGAAGCCTATAATAGGTGAGAATCAAGGGCCTTGCTACTTTTAGTAGGGGACAACAAGGACAATTCGGGAACCTTTTAGAACCCAAACCTATGTGAAAGTCTAGAAGCCCACCTCATTAGAGCCATGTGTAAAACCCTAGGATTTGAGTTTGGTCAAAATTATTTTGTAGGAATAGTCCGTGGAGACATATCCAAAAGTGTTGGAATGCGCTGCCCAATTACTATTTGTACAATGAAATTATTTTAGACCTTTTTTGTGTTTCTTTCGAAGTACTAATCATTTACTTTTCTTGCCTTGCCTTTGTTTTACATGTTTGCATCCTCATTCCATATCTAGAAGGGGTTGATTCTCAAGAAATTTGCTCGATTAGAAAACAACTCTTGACATGGATAGGAGGTACCTAAAAAGGAAGAAGACAATATGGACGTACGTCATTGGTCTGAGGTCAACCAGCGAGCACATGGAGATAGTTTGACCGTTGTTCACAAGAAAGAGACATCAGAGTATGCCTATATAAGTGTCAAATAGAATGATGTATATGAGCTACGAGAGATATAGAGCCATTTTGACTATGCAACAAAGCAATTGTTCCTCGATACTTATGGCGGCATAGCATATCTGCTACATGTAGAGGTGGATGAACCATTCCTCAAAACATTGATTCAGTTCTGGAATCCTGGGTATTGTTGTTTTACTTTTAATGGTGAAGATATGATGCCTACATTTGATGAGTATTCTGCACTTTTCAACCTATGCAAGGTGAAGAAGGACCGAGTCTATGCTAAACCTCTAAAGAACAAGAATGCTCACTTGGGGCTCAAATCTTTTATTGCCATGGGGGATGGTTGGGTAAAAGGACTGATACATAAAAGAGGGGGCAGCTTTTCATTTTCTTGGTGGAGCATCCGAAACATAATTCCCACTCATCCAGATAAGGAAAAGGGAGTGGATCTTTTGGCTATGACAATTTATGGCTTAGTCATCTTTCTAAGGGTATTGGGCAATATCGATGTGGCCATGCTAGATTTCTTCGAGCAGCTAAAAAGGGAAACCAACCCAGTGCCAGTTGTACTAGCAGAAACATTCATCTCTTTGAATGCATGCCGCAAGCTAGAAGGTGTGCGTTTCAGAGGATATGCACATTTGCTCCAAGTTTGGGCCCCTAGCCATTTCTGGAAGTGTTAAACTCTAGCCTTGTCTAATATACACTCCCCAATTTTTTCTCCACTCTAAGAGTTTCTGGCAGATAAATGGCCGGTAGCTAAGAGGAACAAGTGAGTTGATATATTCCGGGATCACCGTGACCAGTACATCGTATGGAGAGTTCCATGGATGGGCTGTACCAAGGTGTTGTACAAGTATGGGGATTATGATTATTTGATGTTGTTAGGCCTAAGGGGTGGAATTGGTTGTGCTCCCTTACTAGTGTCGCACAATATGGCTCTCGACAGTTTGTCCCCTTCACTACGGGTCTTAACTTATCAGAATTCGAGTTTCAAGGAGAATTCAGAGAGAAGATCCTAACTATTAACGATTCATGGAAGCATTGCTACCTCATGGAAATCGAGTACGACCGTTAGTGTATGTTCACCCCTGATTACGATGTATTGAGACATGTCAGGATGAATGACAAAATTTTACCACCAACTCCAGGACAGGCTAAATCCTTGGAGGAACATTTGAAGGTGATCCCATTTGAGGCTGATATTCTAAGAGCCGAATTGAAGAGGGCCAAGGCTGAGATCGAAAACCTACAAAGCCAGCGCACGAAGAACTTATTCGAGGCAAGCTTAGACGTGGATAAGTATAAAGGAGAGACAGATCAGGTATTGAAGCTGTACAAGGACTTAGAAGTAAAATTTGAGATTCAGATGGTGGATTTTCTCAAATTTCAGGCCACGGTTCGAAATACAGATTTGAAGAAGACTCCAGAGCAGTGGAGGCAAGAAATTGAGCAGGCCGTGAGAAAAGAAAGAGAGCATGGCAAGAAAGAAGTTGAAAAATATAAACAATTGCTGATGGATGAAAAGAAAAGAGGGAAGCAGGTAGTCGAGAATAAAAACAACAAGCGGGCCATCGAAAAAGAAAAAGAAAGTGTTACTGCATGGAAGAGGAAAGTCCATGACAACAAGGTCTGTTTGTTTGAGTTACAAAGGGTATGTGATGAGACAAATAAGAAGCTGAAGCAGAGCCAAGCCTCCGTTGTTGAGTTGCAAACCAAGATAGCAGATCTGAATCATTAGTTGTACAGGTTCCAGAATCATCATACTTATATCGAACTCCAGGCCAGTCTGAGTGAGAATGATACATTGAAAGAGCAAGTAAAAGCTATGGAAGGCATTATTCAGGAGTACAGGACAAAGATTCTAGTTCTTGAAGATATCAATGAATGGGGCAATGACTACTGGTTTACTCGGCTTAGGGACAATGCAGAGAGTTCCAAGAACAAGATGAATTCAACAAAAGCATCATGACCCAGATACAAGATGTGGCTAAGCATGTAAAGATGTTAGCTACTGAAGCTACGACTCTCCGCCAGTATGTTAGGCCAGTTGGCGAGGTGGGACCAAGACTCATATAGCTGATAGAGGAAATAAAAGAATTAGGTATTCGGGTAGAAAGATATTTGTAAATAAAATAGAGGAGTTATTGTAATAAAGATCTTTCCATCTAATAAAGAGTTCGTTCTTTGGGAAATTACTTTATGGAATCAATGGCTCTTCGATCACATTCACGCACTTTTCCTTTCTTGCATTTCTTTGTTTGTTTTGCATTAGATTAATATCATTGCATACATATACATAACATAAGATTTTAACCGAAATAATTTACCCAAACAGAAAAATCAAAAATAGTAAGTCACAAATACGGTACCTGTTCCAAAACCAGAGCAATTGACAAAAGTATTGAAGATAGAATGACATCTCTCGAAATCAACCACAAGAGTACTCAGGACAGGCTAGATAAGATTTAGAGCGACTTAAAACATGAGATTGAATTAGCGTATAGGAAGACAGTTAGTCAGATTGCGGCCATGTTTGGGTTCAAAAACCCTGATACTCAAGATAACCCAGAAGATGTTATCACTTTACCACAGTTTCAGGGGATTCACCTTGGAATACCAAGAGAGGCCTCCCCGTTCAAGGCCAAATTCTCTCTCAACTTTGTAGAATCTTCTGCTCGCGTACAAACTGAGCTAGTGGTCAATCCGGGAGTGGTACATGATCATGAGGTCCCAGACCTTGATGAAATTGTTGATAAGGTCAACATGAACAAAAAACTTGAAGATCGTTGTGACAAGTTAGAGGAGATCATTAGGACCTTCCAATAAGGGAACACCCATGGAGGCATTGATGCTAGAGACCTGAGTCTGGTATCCAACTTGAAAATTCCTCCGAAGTTCAAGACCCATGACTTCGATAAATATGATGGGACTACGTGTCCCAAGGCCCACCTGATCATGTATTGTCCAGAATGTCGATGTACTTAGAAAATGAAAAACTTCTCATTCATTGCTTCCAGGAATGCTTGTTTGGGTCCGCCACTCGCTGGTACAATTAGTTAAGCCGAGAAAGCATCCGAAGTTGGAAGGATTTGTCAAGGGCATTTGGTGGACAGTACAAACATGTTGCTGATATGGTTCCAAACAGGCTTATTTTGCAAGGGATGGAACAAAGACATAATAAAAGCTTTTGCCAATACGCTCAGAGATAGCGGGATGTGGCTGCTCAAGTTCAGCCACCACTACTAGAAAGTGAGATAACACATATGTTTGTGGACACCCTTAAAGGTGCTTTGTATGATCGTATGATCAATCATGCGACGAAGAGTTTTGCAGACATGTTAATGAACGGGGAATTCATTTTGGCAGCTGTTAAGAGCGGAAAGCTCGATGGAGGAGAGATGAAGAAACCATATAAGAAAAAAGACAATGAAGTCAGCATGACAGGTGTTTACAACCCTAATTATTCAAAAGGGGTAGTCCTTAATAAGCTTGTTGCCCAGAATACCAACCCTATGGCTTCAAATTCGCTAAATGATAAACGAAAATATCAAGGAAATAAGAAGCCGTATTTTCCTCATATCCCTATGACGTATGCTGAGTTATTCTCTGAATTGGTTGAAGCACGGATGGTGCTACCACGACACGTTCCTCCATTTTCTCCTCCATACCCTCCATGGTACGATGAGAAGGCTCAATGCGAATACCACGCTAGGAATATGGGCATACCATTGAGAACTGCACTGCCTTCAAAAGAATAGTAGATGATCTACAAAAATTAGGCATGTTATCTTTCGATACTTCAGACGCGAAAGATAACCCACTACCCAACCACCAGAAGACTGAAGTAAATGCAGTGGATGAAGAAGAAGGCAAGTTGTTTAAGGAATATGTTGAGGAAGTTAAGGCACCTATGGTATGGGTATGAACCCAAATGGTGAAGGCTGGACTACTAAGAAACAAGACGTGGAAGTTAAAGGAGGATGGTAAATCTTTCTGCGAGTACCATCAAGAGGGAGGACATAAAATTCAAAGCTATTTTAAATTCAGAAGTTTGGTTGGTCCAAGACAAGATGGACAACAAAGAGTTTGAGTTCTTTGAAGGGAAGGAAAAATGTTGTACGTTGAATGTATGCGCCGCGGGTGAAGGCCCTGCAAAAAAAGAACTATACGGGAATGAAGCCCTTAGTAATCAATACCAATGTTAGAATTACTGAGCCTGAGAAGGGAACAATTCCGAAGCTGGTTATAAAGGCACATACTCCTTTACTATACAATGACAGTAAACAAGTGCCTTGGAATTACTCTTTCTCGGTAACGGCCCAGGAAATACATCAGGAGGAGAAGGAAAAAAAAGAACCGGCCAATCAGGTGGGCAATTTTACAAGAAGTGGAAGGTGTTACTCACCACCAGAGGCCGAAGATAGGGATGCCACCCAGAGGAAGATAGCAACTGAATAACCTGAGGGAGAAAATGATTTCTTTATGGAGAAGCCCAAGACTCACCTTGAGCCAGTGAAAGAATCGGAGGCTCAAGAATTTTTAAAGATACTTAAGCATAGTGAGTACAGTGTGGTGGAGCAGCTCCATAAACTCCCGGTAAGAATTTCAATGCTATCTCTATTGCTGAGTTCGAAGGGCCACTGTGGCGCCCTTTTAAAGATCCTGAATCAGACTTTTGTCCCAAAAGAGATAACGACTGACAAGATGGACAAGTTGGTCAACAATATAGCGGTAAATAATTTCATCACATTCAATGACGAAGAAATTCTGGCAGCTGGGCGGGGATCCTACAAAGCCCTTCATATCTCTGCAAGAGGCACATGCTGCCAGGGGTTCTTATTGACAATAGCCTTTGGATACCTTGAAAAAGCTGTCAGTTGACCACTCTCACAGACTGCATACCAAAATACCGTGAGAGCGTTCGATGAAACCCACATGGATGTTTTGGGGAAAATAGAGATACCCCTACAAATTGGCCCATCTTCTTTTGAAATAGATTTCGTGGTGATGGACATCAAGCCCACTTATAGCTGCCTGTTGGGGTGCCCTTGGATCCACACTCCAGGGGTTGTCCCCTCCACTTTGCATCAGAAATTGAAGTTGTTCATAGCCGATGGCCAGCTAGTGATAGTCAGAGCTGAAAAAGATATCATCGCCTCGGTATCAACCGACGCCCCTTATATAGAAACAAATGAAGGTGCACTCGAGTGTCATTTCAGGACTTTTGAGCTTGTTAATGCTACCTTTGTCGCTGAAGGAAACATGGTCCCTGAACCAAAATTGTTAAATAACGCAAAGATGCAAGTCAAGCAGACTTTGGGAAAAGGGGCAAAGGCTGGTAAAGGCTTCGACAAGCAGCTTCAGGAGAGGCCATACCCCGTGATGATCCCTAAAAAGAGAGACCAGTTTGGTCTAGGCACCTATCAGTCACAGTTTTAGGTCGGGAGGCATCATGAATCCCGAAGATATAAATGATGAGGAGGAGAAAGGAAAGAAAGAGCTCGAGAAAGCTTTTAAAGGGCTGAACATTAACGCCATATCAGAGGAGGATGAGGGAAACAAGTACCTCTCCATGATACGCCCTTGTTCGGAGCTGAACAACTTGACTGTAGAAGAAATTCCTATAGCTTTTAGGTCATCCATAGAGTAATGCTCGAAACTAACTCTTTTGCCTTAGACCTGAAGGCATTAGAGATCTCTTGTTAAAGGTCAATGCCAAAAACCATTATGGTTCCTATATCAATAAAAGATATTTTTCCAATAAATCTTATGTGGCAGACTTTCTCATTTTTAACTAAAGCATCGTAAAAAAAGCCCAAAACAAATTAAAAACCAAAATAAAAAAAATCATTTCATTCTTTTGTTTGTGCTCCATTTTGTAGTATCCATATATATTCTATTTCTTTCAGGTTTCCAGATATCAATGGTACAAACAACTTCGAACCTAATTTAGAAATTGGCTTCGAGTTGCCTATGAGTTTAGAAGAGGTCGAAGACTGCAAAGATGAAGAAGAATATGAACTACCTAACGAAGTACTCAGGATGTTAGAAAGCAAAGAGAAGCAAATTATGCCTCACGAGGTAGAATTAGAAGTTCTGAATCTCGGGTTAGAAGAAGAAAGGCATAAGGTGAAGATCGACACTTCTATCACCACTAAGACTCGGCACAAGTTGATCAAGCTCCTACAAGAATATAAGGACATTTTCACCTGGTCATATAAAGACATGCCTGGTTTAAACACAGACATTGTGATACATCGACTTCCTATCAAGCCCGGATGCAAGCCTATGCAACAGAAGCTAAGGAGATGAAACCTGAAATGCTCCTAAAAATCAGGGATGAAGTAAAAAAGTAGTATGACGCCGATTTCCTCAAAGTGGTTAAATATTCTGAATGGGTGGCCAATATTGTCCCAGTTCTAAAAAAAAGTGGGAAAGTACGAATGCGTGTTGATTATCGATACCTTAATAGGGCAAGCCCTAAAGATAATTTCCCATTATCGCACATTGACACGCTGGTGGATAACACAGCAGGGCATTCGCTTTTCTCTTTCATGAATGGATTCTCAGGGTACAACCAAATTAAAATGTGCCCAAAAAATATGAATAAAACAACATTTGTAACATGGTGGGGAACCTTTTGTTACAAAGTCATGCCTTTTGGTTTAAAGAATGCAGGGGCAACCTACCAACGTGCCATGGTAACCTTGTTCCATGACATGATGCACAAAGAGATAGAGGCATATGTTGATGATATGATAGCCAAATCCTGATCGGAAGAGGAACACATTGAAAACTTGGAAAAACTTTTCAAAAGGTTGAAAAAGTTCCAGTTGAGACTCAATCCGTCCAAATGCGCCTTTAAAGTATGATCAGGAAAGTTGTTAGGATTTGTTGTAAGTGAAAATGGGATTAAAGTCGATCCAGAAAAAAATTAAGGCCATCCAAGAATTTCCTCCACCTAGAACACAAAAAGAGGTTCGGGGATTCCTTGGAAGGTTAAATTACATTTCCCGTTTTATTTCCCAATTGACAGAAAAATGCAGCCCTGTATTTAGATTGCTTCGAAAAAATAATTCAAGAGCATGGAATGAAGAATGCCAAGTGGCCTTAGAGGAGATCAAAAGGCAGTTGACGAATCCACCCATTTTGGTACCATATGTTCCGGGGAAGCCTCTGATCCTATACTTAACCGTTCACGAAAACTCTATACGATGTGTATTGGGGCAACATGATAAAACTGGGAGGAAAGACAAAGCAATCTATTATTTCAGTAAGAAGTTCACAGATTGTGAAACTAGATATTCCCCAATTGAAAAACTATGTTGCGCTTTGATATGGACAGCCAAGAGGCTTAGGCAGTACATGTTATATCACACCACATGGTTGATATCGAAGTAAAATCCCTTAAAATACATGATAGAGGCACAAGCCTTATTAGGAAAAAAGGCTCGTTGGCAAATGTTACTTTCAGAATTCAATATCCAATATGTAAGCCAGAAAGCAATAAAAGGGAGTGCAATAGCAGACTTTTTGGCAAACCGTGCTTCCAAAGACTACGAGGCACTGAACTTTAATTTTATTGATGAATAACTAATGTGCATTTCGATTGACGAGAATAATAGCTCGAAGGAATCTTGGGTGATGAACTTTGATGAAGCTGCAAATGCATTGGGATGTGGCATTGGGGCAATTTTAGTTTCACCAGAATGGAATTACTACCCTTTCTCTTGCCAGTTAAAATTCTTATGCACCAATAACATGGCTGAATACGAAGCTTGTCTATTGGGTCTGCAAGCGGCTATTGAAAGAAAAATCAAAGTTTTAATAGTTTTTAAAGATTCTGCACTGGTCATTTACCATATTAGCGGAGAGTGGGAGACTAAGGATGCAAAATTAATCAAATATCATTCGTTAGTTCTTGAACTAATTAATGAGTTCGACAAAATCACCTTCAAGCATCTCCCGATGGAGGATAATCAGATGGTCGATGCCCTCACTACTCTGGCTGCCATGTTTAAAGCTAGTGATGGTACTGAAATAATACCAATCAAGGTGCAAATGTTAGAATTCCCGGTCCATTGTTGCAATTTGGAAGAGGAAGATGATGGTCTTCCATGGTACCATGACATTTTGCAGTATATAAAAACTCAAAAATATCCATAACAGGCAACTGAAAATGACAAGAAAACGATTCGTAAGTTAGCCACAGGCTACGTCCTTGATGGTGAGGTTCTATACAAAAAGAGTCAAGATCAAACGCTATTAAGGTGCGTAGACGCTAAAGAAGCTCAAATGATATTAGAAGAAGTGCATGAAGGGGTTTGTGGGACTCACCCTAGTGGCTTTACTATGGCTAGGAGAATTATGCGCTTTGGATATTATTGGTCCACTATGGAAACAAATTGTATCAATTATGCCCGTAAATGTCACAAATGCCAGGTATATGCTGACAAGATTCATGCACCTCTTTTACCACTTCATGTCATGACTGCCCCATGGCCCTTCTCAATGTGGGGCATGGATGTAACCGTTAGCTATTGACTACTTCACAAAATGGGTAGAAGCAGCTTCCTACACGAATGTCACCCGGTCGGTTGTTTGCAAGTTTTTGAAAAAAGAGATCATTTGTCGCTATGGCTTACCAAAGAGAATCATCACCGACAATGCATCCAATTTTCAATAACAAGATGATAGATAAGGTTTGTGAACAGTTCCAGATCAAACACCACAATTCGGTAACATATCGCCCAAAGATGAATGGGGATGTCGAAGCTGCAAATAAGAACATCAAGAAGATAAATCGCAAAGATGGTTGACACTTACACCAATTGGCATGAGAAGTTGCATTGAACGGCTGTACGAACTTCTACTGGGGCAACACCGTTTTCACTAGTATATGGAATGGAGTCTGTGCTACCGATTGAAGTTGAAATCCTTTCACTCCGTATTTTAATGGAGGCAAAACTAGAGGAGTCTGAATGGGTTCAAACAAGATATGACCAGTTAAACCTCATTGATGAAAAGAGGTTGAAAGCAATTTGCCATGACCAGATGTACCAAAGAAGAATGATACGAGCATATAACAAGAAAGTCTACCCGAGAAAGTTCAGGGAAGGTGATATCGTGCTAAAGAAGATGTTACCAATCCAAAAGGATTCGCGAGGAAAATAGGCACCGAATTATGAGGGGCCATATGTGGTATCAAAAGCTTTCGATGGAGGGGCGCTGATTCTGGCTGAAATAGGTGGAGACGAGCTCAAGAATCCAGTAAATTCTGATTTAGTCAAGAAATATTAAGCATGAAATGATGAAGAAGAAAAAAGGAAAAAAATAGCGAAAACCAGCAAAGGGCACTCGAAAGGAAAAAGAAGAAAAAAAGGAAAAAATGAAGAAGAAAAAAGAGAAAAAAGAAATATAAAAAAAGAAAAAAAGAATGAGGGTTCAAGATGAAAACCCGCAAAGGGCGTCTTGAAACCAAAGGAGAATTCGAGTTGAAAACTCGCAAAGGGCGGCTCTAATTATTACACACAACGAATAATCTCTTCAGAGGCTTGGCTATCCTGAAGGAATTTCATATCTTCATTCATTATTGTAGTGGAAGAAATTTTCTCTACAAAGGCATCACTCGAGGTTGTTTCGAGGAAAGTTCGGACCTTTGATATCTGGATACTTGTCGTTTGACCCTTTTTTGTACTTTTCTTTCATGTTTACCACAACATTAATGAGATTCTTCTTTTAAGCCTATCTTCTTTGAATGCCCCATTTACACGAATGTCTTTTATTTGGTTAATGGTCATTTTGGTTTAAACATCATTAAAATGTGCAAGAGATTTTCGTGTATTACTCTGGAAATGATTTAAGAACATAGGGACTATGACATGGTCCCCTGTTAAGCCTCGAATATGGGGCATGTTATGATCAGGGGCAATTGATACTCAACCGCTTTGTCAATAAGCCTGGAAAGAAAAAGGTTAAAATTCTGTGTCATTCGAGGATTTTTAACGGTAATTCATAAAGATCCTCAAAAGGGCCTTGTCATACACAATATTGCTTGAAACTCTACAGATGTATCAACTACAATGATAGTTGAATGTGCGAAAGAGTATTGTTTTTAATAGGTAAATAGATACAAAGAGATACAAAGAATAGTAAAGAAGAAAACAACCATTCAAAGATTGGCGAAGCAGAAGACGATAGTTTGATGAAGCAAAGAAATACTAAGAATGTGAACGACAAAGACAGTGAACATGGACTTTTGTCCAGATTAAAACAAGCTAAGGAAAAGTTTAAAGCTTAGCATGCATTCATGTTTAGACATCTTCAGGGGCATGCACAACATAATTGCATCATATTGCAGGTATGCAGAAACTCTTCAACAATAGAACCCGCCTATCCGTTCAGTCGAAAGGAGAATGGAATCTTGCTTATCTATTCGGGCACGTGGAGAATAGAATCTGCCTATCCGTTCATGCGAAAGGAGAATAGAACCATGCTTATTTATTCGGGCACATGGAGAATAGAACCTGCCTATCTGTTCATGCGTAAGGAGAATGGAACATTGCTCATCTATTCGGGCACTTGAAGAATAGAACCAGCCTATCCGTTCAGGCATAAGGAGAATGAAACCTTGCTTATCTATTCGGGCACGTGGAGAATAGAATATGCCTATCCGTTCAGGCGAAAGGAGAATAGAACCTACTCACCTATTTGGGCACATAGAGAATAAAACCTATCTATCTGTTCAGACGTTTGGGGAATAAAACCTGCCTACTTATTTGGGGCATCAGGAAAACGGAGTTGGCTGGTAAATTGATAGATGGTGAAAATTAGTGCCACATGTTCTTTGCTATATCCTTGTTTCACTAGAATAAGCAAATCAGGGGCAGCTGTTGTCACTAATTATTCAAAAATAAATAAATAAATAACAAATATATATATATAAAAGGAGGGAGCCCACGCACGGCCACACGTCTGGTGCGTGTACTGCACGCGTGCGGGATTCCTCCCATGTTCGCATGCAGCTTGGCTGCCGTTTCTTCCCGGCCACCCCTGGGTCACGACAGCTGCCGTGGTTGGTGCCGGTCGACTCGCCTCGGTCGGCTGAGTCTAACGCCACCGTCGCCGCCCATCACCGCTGTCGTTCACCTGCATAACAAGGAAGAAAATGAGTTCGAACCCTAATTAAGTTGGGGTGCAAAATCTCCCAAATTAGAGCCAATCGGATGAAATTCAAATTGAATTTCAACAAATTAAAGCTGGGATGATTTCATGAGACGAAAATGGAGATTTTGTCCTCAAATTGCTTTGAATCTCAATCCTTCAAACACTATAAATAGTGCCCAATTCTCCATTGATGAACACACAAGAAAAAAAATCTAAAAAATACTTAGAAAAAATCTCTAAAAATTATTAGGAGGTTGCTGGAATTTATTCAAGTTTTGGATAGCGTTGGTTCGAATTTTTGCAAGGAATAGAAGCTAGGAACTCGTCGTTTCATCGGTATAAATTCTTTTTTTATTTCAAATTTATTCATTTTATTTTTGATTAATTTTCTTTTTTTAGGATGTATTTGATGTTGGTTTGGATGTTTTAATCTTGTTGTTTGGTTAATTTTTAAATATTTAGTGTTATTGTTTTGGTAGAAAAGAAAAAAAAAGAAATAATAATGAAGAACATCATGAACATGTTGTTTTTTTAAGAAAATGATGTTTCATTCATTTGATTTTTCTAAAAATTAAGAAGTAGTTTTTCTTGAAATAGATCTTTTAATTTAAAAAAATAATAAAACTTTACTAAAAAAACTAAAAATGATGTTGTTGAAGTAAGAAAGTTTTTCTTTTGAAAAAAATGATAAATAAAAAAACAATAAAAGTGATGTTTGATTTCTAAAAAATGAAAAAATGAAGTTGTTATAAAATAAAGAGATGTTTGATCCATTTGATTTCTAAAAAAATGAAAAAAAAATGATGTTGTTATAACTTTTTTAGTTTAAAAAATAATAAATAAATACAGGAAAATAAAACATTTTTAAAAAAAAGAGAGAAAAAAGAGTTTCTTTAAAATTAAAAAAAAGGGTTTCCAAACTTGTAAATAAAATTTTCTTAAAAATTATTTTTAAATATAAAGTTTTTTATTTTAAAAAAAAGGTAGTGAAATATTTAAACAAAAAATAAAAAACTTTTAAAACACAGAAAAAAATAATATCTTAAATAAAATGCTTTCAAATAAAAAAGAACGAAAAAAAATTCAAATAAAAACTTAAAAAAACATTTTGAATAAAAATTTTAAAAGACAAAAAGAATAAAAAAAAGGCATCGAATAAAAGTTTTAAAACAAAGAAAGAACAAAAAACTTTTCAAAATTATCAAAAAAAGACTTAGAAAAAAAAGTAAAATTTTTAAATAAAAAGAATAAAAAGCTTTTAAAGTACAAAAAGAAGATAATCTCTTTAAATAAAGGCTTTTAAACAAAAAAATCAAAAAAAAAAAACTTTTCAAAATATTGTTAAAAAGAAAATAATAAACTAACATTTTCTTAGAAAAAACAAAAAAAAATAAACACCCTTTCTAAAATAAAATTCTATTCTTAGGTCATCAAAAAACTTTAGAAAAAATAGCAAATATTTAAAACAAAAAAATAAAAAGCTTTAAAATACAAAAAAAGGTAAATAACATTTTGAATAAAAGCTTTAAATCACAAAAAGTCAAAAAATATATTTTAAATAAAAAAACTAAAACCTTTTCAACTCATCAAAAAGAAAGAAAAAGAAAAAAAACTCCTCGAATATAAAAAGAATAAAAAACAAAAACCTCTCTTCAAATAAACTCAAAATATTTTTTTAAATAAAAATCTTTTCCAAATAAAACTAAACAAAGCCCATCAAAAAACTTCGAATTCCAATTCTCTTGTTTTGCTTTCGTTTGCTTTAGTATTAAGTTTGCCTTAGGAATATGTTCTTCAAACCTTAGATAGAAACTTTTTTGAAATAAAACTTTCTTCACAAGGAATAAAACACACTTAATAAAATTCAAATCCTTAAATAGGAAAAACACTTAGACCTTTTTTAGGATTAATAAATTTAAATTTAGAATAAATAAAAAAATCTTCAACAAATCAAGCTTCTTTAAAAAGTGAAATTAAAGTAATGGGGTGTCTTACTAAATGGAAATGACAGGTTAGCGCTAGAAGTGTTGGCGGTGATTGGAGTTCATTTTCGGATAGTAAGACCGTTAAAGTAAAATTAAACTTATGAACGGACAATAATTTAAGCTTTACATCGATTCACAAAATCCGACTTTAAAACCTTTTGTAATTGACAAGGTACCAATTTTTTTGGGCGTTGTGGGGTTCTAACCCTTCCCCACGCGTAACCGACTCCCGAGCCCATTTTTGAGTTTTCGCAGACCAAAATCGTTGTTTTAATAAAATAAAATAATTTTATTAAAATAACCCGTTTTTAGGTGATCCAACCACAACTTTTAAAAAAATTAGTGGTGACTCCGTTGTTTTGTTTAAAAAAAACGTCGAAAAAGAGGTTGCGACAAAATTAAAAAGAAATTTGAAGAATATAAGCTTAGGTTAGCATTTAATTCTTATGTTTTAACCTTGACTTAAACAAAGCTTTATTGGGTTTATAAACTTCAAAACTTAACTAATTATCTTTATAGTTTTTAACTGAGTTTCATATCAAAGCTTATTGCCTTTCATATTAGGCATATGTTCGCCGCATGTAAATTTTTTCCTTACGAATAAGCGTTGCTCCATATCCTTATTAACTTTGCCACCAAGGCATATTTTATAGCATATCCCAAGTTTATCCACTTCTTTCATTCAAACAAGAATGTATTTAAATATTGCATAATTCATTTCAAATCTTAGATCCAAGTTCAAATCTTTTAAATCATTTGTCTTGGATCGCATTTGGACATAAGTATCATTGGTCCGAATTACACATAGCACAAAGCACTAAGCAATGGCTAGTGTCTGAACATAATAATCTTAAAGTCTCACTATCCAACCAAACTATTGTCAATCTCCTTACATCTCCCCCGTTACCTCCTACTGTCGCCAATATATCACATATAATGGGTCGTCACCCGAGCCGTACCTCATAGACCGTAGTCCCAAAGTATACCATGTATCATGCCAATGCGTCTAAGGGCTTCCATTGAATAGGGAACTTAAATATCTTATGTTTTAAAGTTAGGAGAAATTTCTTATATTTCAAGTAGACTTACTTATTTCTTCTTTTCAGTATCTTATAACGCAAGTTGAGCTTCTAGCTGCTTAAGGCTTTAGAATTATGAACTTATAACTTTGATATTCAATTCCTTTATTGGAATCTTATAGCCTTATTGGTTAGTAATTAGCTTCAAGCTTTATAATAAAGTGTACATAATCATCTATCTCAAACATAACATAGCAAGGAACAAGGTGCATATGTAATGCAGCATAACCAAATGACTTATCAAAGATGCCATGCTATGAATGCATTCACATATTGTGCTCTATGTGAGCCATATGCACATGCTTATGAATTAATTAATACACATCATAGAATCGAAGGTCGGGATAACACCGTGTCATCCGAGACAAATGTAACTACACTCACCTCTTATCCCGAAGTTACGGGATACCTGAACCACAAACATATCTTGCTACTTAACCAATTCCGTTCCAAGCTCCTTCTTAGCAACATCTTCCTTATCAATACATGAACCTCAAACATAATAGACAACCATTAAAATCGATTTAATTAATTCACTAATAGTCCAATTACACACATTAACCTATGTATACATACAAATCAGTTTGCATGCTTCAGTATGTACTCAAAACAGTTTGTATTTTCACAATACACATATGCATTCAAACAGTCCATAGTATCTATAAACATTCAAAAACAATCCCTAATTAACAAACAGATCCCATGTACATACAATATTTTTACTAAATTGCAATTACTACCACCATATAGTCGTATCACTCTTAATCTAACATTTTAAAATTATCAAGTAGTGTATCCAAAAGCAACCATGTTACCACAACTAAGGCATGTTAACCAAATTTCAAGTTTATCCAATTCATTCAAAGGCAGGATTCAACCATAACAACTAGTTGTTTGTTTTAATCGAATTAAACAATCCAAATTACATATCCTCACATGTATGTACGTATCAAAACAATCCTTTATACTTGTATACACATGAATATATGTCAAAACAGTCCCTAATCTAATCCAAAACAGCCCTTAAATTCTTGTAATTCAGTTTCTAAAATTCTGGTTTTGACAAAACAGTCCATGGACATTAATGTTACTCCTACTTAGTCCCATGTTCTTAAATTCACTTCGAACCATTCTTATGAATACAAATCTGCCCAGATTTTTCATGTATAAACATATATACTTATAAACACGTCAAAACAGTCCATATACTTTTATGTTTATACAAAAACAGTCCAATTAAACATATATACTTATAAACACATCAAAACAGTCCATGTACTTTCATATTTATACAAAAACAGTCCAACAAACATATATACTTATAAACACATTAAAACAGTCCATGTACTTTCATATTTATACAAAAACAGTCCAATTAAACATATATACTTATAAACACATCAAAACAGTCCATGTACTTTCATATTTATAAAAAAAACAGTGCAATTAAACATATATACTTATAAACACATCAAAACAGTCTATTCAAACAAAAATACCTTCGAACATTCAATCCCCCTTAGTAACTCTAGGACTCAAAATTAAGTAGTCCTAACATCTTGAACTAAGTTACAAATTCACAAGAAGCATGGCCATTTAACAAGTATATCATTCCAATGATATAAGAAAATTCACAGCATGCATTTGTTTCTTTTTCCAACGAATCTAATAATCAACATAGTATACAAGAGATTTACAATTGAATACATAAATTGGGTCTTAGATCAAAAGAAAGGAAAAGAATTTCTTACCCTCTTCCTCCCTATTCCATTAATATCTTAAAGAAATGGACCCAAGTGAAGTTTAATCCCAACAATCTTCTTTTCAAGCTCTCCCCTTCTCTCCACAATGGTTCGGCCAGCACAAGGGAGAAAGAAGATGACAATGTTTAATTATTATCCCAAAGCTAAGACTCCTCCACACATGCCTTGGTCAAGAATTGACATGTGTATAAGTCCCCCATGTATTTTTCCTTTAGCATGCAATCCTTTGTTTTTAATATAATTCGTTTTAGTCCTTTTTCACAATGACTCTATTTTTCTCTTGCTTTAAAATTGGTCCCAAATCACTTAATTGATCCTATATTCTTTACAAAACAAATTCAAACAATTCAATATTTATAATAGGTCCTTAATTCATTTAATTATCTACTTCAAAGATTTCTCCAATCAAATTAAAACAAACTCGAATTAGTGTCATATCCTAGACCACATTTTGGGGTATTATAACGCATGCAGAAAACTGAATACGGGTCCAACAAGAGATTTTTGAATTATTATAAATATTCAGTTATTTTATTAATTATTTATAATTAAATTCAACCTAGAACATTCAATTGTTTATGTTAAGTATTTTATGATCAAATTTATTACTTTAATATTTATTTTTTATCAAAAATAAGTTTTCTATGTGTTCAAACAAAGTTATTTTACTTTTTTCCGAGCATATCTATCATTATTGTAAAAGATACTAGATTTTTTAAATTTTTTAAGATTTTGTGTTTAAGATTTTTATTTTATTCTTGCTTGGAGTGCGAATATCCATTACGTTGCGACTTGTTGAGGTGTTCTTCTCCACCGTCTAGGTTGCTAAGGCGAAACATCTTTAGAGATTAGACGTCCATCTATCCTGGCTCAAAGTCTCCGTCTAGGTTGCTAATGACATTATCTTTAGAGTGTTAGACATTTTCATCCATCGATCATCTTCCGTTATTTTTCACAAGATTATCATACACAAGATCCATCAAAAAATTTAAATTTCTCAATTTTCTTTTCATTTGGCATCAGTTTCCATACGTTTTTGATTTTAGGAAAACAATGAATGTAATTCATCGACCAAACTTGACCACCCTAGACAAGTTGGAGACACAAACGACTGAAATATCTATATTTCTTAAAGCCCTAGATGCATCAAGGATAAAATTCCAACCTCAATCACAATCATTTGATTCTTACTCATCCTTGCCCAACGACGTTAGTAAGGGTGATTCTAAGGTTCAATTCATTTTTTGCTCTTGTATTTATGACGAACTACATATTAATAACGAATCATTTTATGATCAAGAAATTTCTGAAATTGAACATGATGAAAAAGAATTTGTGAGTACTATATAATGTTGTTTATTAGACCTTTCAGAGTAATACGAAACGCTTAGTCCTCTAAAAAAATTGTACTTTGATGATATTAAAAAAATGGCATAAAGTCAAAAAATATCCCAACATTTGACTAATAGTCATTTTGGTCCTTATTCTTTTTTTGGAGCAATTCAACCTTCAATATTTTATTTTGGGTCAAAATGGCCCCTCTGCAAATGAAAATTGTTAGAAAACTGACGGTAAATAGCTTAAAATGACTTGACAGAATGACAAGTTAACAGAAAAAATATTTTATATTTTATAAAATTATTTTTGACTGATGTAAAATTTTTTCAAGTTAAGACATTTGTCTATATGATACTGCCATGTCAGCGTGCACTGTCATATTGGTTTGTCCCGTCATTTCAAGCCATGTATCGTCAGTTGACTGACAATTTTTATCCGCAGAGGGGCCATTTTGGCCCAAAATGAAACGTTGAGGGTTGAATTGATCCAAAAAAGAATAGGGGTAAAAGTGACTATTTAGTCAAACATTAGGGGCATTTTTTGGCTTTATGCCTAAAAAAATTGTGAGGTATGAAAAATGAGTTATCATTTAAAAAACAATCAGTAAAGTGGCCGAAAACGATAAAAGTCAAATTAACAGCCCAAATTTGGTGAGTGAAAGAAATCGAAGAGATATAATCCGAGAGATGTGAAAAAGAAAAAAATAAACGAAATAATTTTTTTAGAGGTGCTCAACAAATCCCTCCATATATGGCAAATATTCCTTTTTGTTAGCAATTGATAATCGCTTTCCCTTTGATACTTTTGATTCGAGGATAAAAAGTTTTGATGAATGAGGAATGATACGAGCATAAGTCATGAACATCAGTTGACTTGCGGTGACTTTTTGAATAACATTCAAACATTTTTTATTTGAGATGTCCTCCTATAGTTTGACATTAATTCTGTTACCTTTTCAACGCATATTGAATTGTCTCAATCGGACATCGGAAACTTAATATATAATCGTTTTTGCGAAGACAATGCGCGAAAAAAACTGGATACAAATTTATTATGAGAATTTTGAATTATTACAAATTTTTAATTATTTTATTAATTATTTGTAATTAAATTCAGCACAAGACTTTCCCTTGTTTATTTTAAGCATTTCAAGATCATATTTATTATTTTAGTATTTATTTTCTTAGTCAAAATTAAGTTTTCTTTGTGTTCAAGTAAAGTTGTTTTACTTTCTTTCCAAACATATATAGCATTGATGTAAAAGATACAAGATTTTCTATTTTATGGTTTTGTAACCTATAAATAGATATTTATTCTATGTATTTTAAATCAATCAACCAAATCAATAAACAAGTTTCTCTTTAAAAATCTCTTTAAGAGTTTTTGTGTTCAAATTTTTTTTTATCTTATTCTTGCTTGGAGTGAGAAGATTCATTATGTGGCGATGTGTTGAGGTGTTCTTCCTATTGTCTAATTTGCCAAGGAGAAACATCCTTGGAGGGATTGACATTCATTTATCCTGGCTCAAAGCCTGCATCTAGGTTTCTAAGGATTAACTATCCTTAGAGGGTTATACGTTTCCATCCATTGTCTTTTGTTATTCTTACATAACTATCCTACACAAGATCCATCCATAAAAATTCAGATTTCACAATTGTTCGGTTAAAATCAAATTAACAGGTCGTATCGAAATTCAGTTCAGTTAATTAAGTGTTCGGTCGGTTAACGGTTAAAGATTGATTTTTTAAAGTTCAGTTATCGGTTAATTCGGTTTGAAATCAATTAATTAATCGAAGTAACCGAAATTTTAATATATAATTAATATATTTTTAATTTTAAGCCTAATTCCCAACAATGACCCATAATATTTAAAATCAAATATTTATATTTAATCTCAATTTAAACTCAACTCAAAAAGGAGAAAAATAAAGTCTAAAAATTAAAAAAAAACATCTAACAAAAAACATATTTTAATTTATTGCTACTTAACTTGCTATTTTGAATCAAAACTAAAAAACTTAATTAAAAATTTTGGTTATTATAAACCGGCCGAATTAAACAAACTTTGTTTGGTTCGATTAATGATTTTCGAAAAAAAATAGTTCGGTTAATGGTTAAAAATTTAAGAGATCGATTAGTTCTATTTTGAGTAGTTCGGTGAGATTAATAACCGAACTGATCGTTTAAACACCCCTGATTATGAATACGTAATTGACAAATAAGGCACCATGATTCAAAGTAGAACAAGGGTGCATAAAACACGTAAATGAAGCATAACTACGTCCAAAGTGTGAGGTCCGTAAAGCTCCAACCATAACATACCATATAACCGAAATGGCAAGTATATTATAGCAAATCATTATTTCCGAATAGACAAGAAAACATAAGTTTAGTCGAATTGGCAACATAGGGTAGATGTATAGCCAAATTGGCAACATAGGACAATTGTATAGTTGAATTGGCTATTTTCGCGTATAAATCCCTAACAATTCGTTCGAATGTTGATTCGTAGATTGATTTACATATGATGAATCATATAAAAGTTTAAAAACAAAATTGTTTTTGTTATATTTTATGTCTATTTTACGGTCTTATGTCTGGAGTTTTCTTTATGAAAAAAACTTTAATACACAGTTTACAATTTTAGGGGTTAGGAGTTTAGTTTAGGATTTAGAGTTTAGGGGTTTGGGTTGTAGGGTTTAGAATTTAAGGCCAATGTTTAGAATTTAGGGTTTAGGGTTTAGAGTTTAGTTTTTAGGGTTTAGGTTTAATTTTATTTATAGTAGAAATAAGCATGCTTGTGTAAAAATTATTTTACACATCATGTGTATCAAATTTAAACCCTTTCTTTATTACAAGTATAACAACCTGGGACGAAAAATAAAATAAAAAAGAACCTTTTATTAAGCGAACACAAAGAAATACAATATAGAAATAAATACTTGAAATTAAACAAAAATCAACTGGAATCGGTTGACACCTGCAACTACGCAGTTTCCTTAAGACAAATTTTCGGCCACTCCGGGGTGCTTGAGATATTTGGTCGTCTGTCTCCCAAGATACAACGACAAGATGATCAGCTACAGTTGCACTGGTGCAGAGATCACGAACTATACTCTTACCTTTGTCTATCACCGAAAATTGGAGGAGAAGAAAATACTTTTCGAGTTGTGTTTAACCTACTAAGTTTGCACGGTATTTATAGGAGTTTCATATAGGAGAATAATTGGAAATAATATATTCCGAAAATAATAGTCATTGATATTGTATCCAAAATTAATCATTATATCATATATATTCAAATTTTAAGTAAGTGGGTTAGTGTATATAAACACTTCTCATACTTGATATCCTACCAATGTGGGATATGAATTTTTCATTTTCCCACAAGTACTCTACTTTGGGCATCAATTTTTCATTCATCACTCAACCATTTTGAGCATATGAGATACCGTTGTAAAGATCTAATGGAGCAGAATATGAGTTCAAAAATTCATCATTTGAATCTCCATTTTTACCCACAGAAAATATTCCTCAAAGTTTACAATTTATCATGTTTTTTCCAACAATCGTTTTAATAATATGGTCTTTAAAGTTTAAATTAAAATCTTCTCATTGGGATTACAATGTGTCATATCAAAGTTTACACATTGTGTTAATTTATTCTTGTTTTTAATTTTTTTAAAAATATATAAAAATAATTTAAAAATTTTTAAAATACCTTTAAAAATAAAAATCCAAAGCTATGTATGAAAAGAAAAAAAAAAACCCAAATGAGATACGGTGTGCCCAAGAATAATAATGATGTTAACTACATCCATTTCCTTTATCATCAATTTTTTCCTCTTGAATGATGAGGCTCCGTCGTCAGGATTTGTGAATTCAAGTTTTTGTTAAGTCTGACTTCTGAGGCAGGGGTGGTTTTGAACATATGTAATAGGTGCGATCGTTTAGGTCTCTGAAATAAAGCGAGTCCAAAATAAAATAAGTTAAATGTTTATGAAGAAAAAATAAAAGATTAATTATAGATTAATGGTAAAACACACGGAGAAAATAAAAAATTGTTGTATTTTATATATTTTAAGTCCTGACATGCTCATTTTTATTAAAAATTAGCATATCACGAACACAATAAATCAATAATTATTTTTTTTAAAAAAATTGAGGTTTCAATCGAAATAATAAAGTTTTGACTCTCCGCCTGTACTACCCTAATCTGAGTGTTCAGTTTCATTTACTTTTAGAGCCTTTTCTTGTCATGTCATTGTTGGAGCTTTGCCTCTTCTCACTTGTACTAAGGTCTTTGGAGAGTTTTAGCTCTTCTATTTTTAGTGTTGTTCTTTCCTTTGTAAAGCTTGATTTCTTTGAAATGCAAACCTTCTTTAAACAACAATAGTTCATTTGTTGCGTTTGTAGTATAGTGGTAGTACGTTTGCTTTGTTAGCAAAAAGTTGTGAGCTTAATTGAATAATATTTATAATTTGTTCCAAAAGCACTACTCTCATTCTATATCCACTTTTGAGTGCTCATATTTTACCATCCTAAATGAGCCACTAGTGACAATGTGTCCAATAAAGGAGAATCCTAAATGTGCCACTAGTGACAATGTGTCAAATAAAGGAGAAATTATTATATAGGCTTGGCTCACCACGTCATTCATAGTCCCATCCATTAAAAATCAGTAAACTAATTTTTTTTGTTCCGCCATGTCACTAATCCACTCATAAGTTACTTCTAAGTGACCACACACTCCCTATTTACATGATAAAAGAGGTGAAGATTCATCTTTGGAAAAAATTACATAGAGAAAAAAATGATGAGGTGGTTGGTATTTAGTGGATGAGACTTTGGATGATATGGTGAGTCGGTATCATCTTTGTTATAATTATTAGGGAAAACTACATATTTAGTACCCAATTATGTCCACATTACTGTTTTAGTACCTCAACTATTATTTTTGGCAAAATGGTACCTAACGTTACGTTTTTATTCTCTTTTGATACCCTGTTGCTAAAAACTAACGAGGATGATGAAGTGGCTTAGTATAATCACAGTTTTAGTACAAAACACTTATATATTATTAGTTTAGTCTAAATCAACCAATTTAAAACACCATATTTATTGATTAAATTTTGTCTCATCCTTTTCCCACCCTCTCGTTTTCTCGTCGGTATCCCGATCGTAGAGTTTGGGTCCTCCAAAGAACCCTGCATTATCCCCCCATTGATCCGCAAATCCTAAAGTTTTGGTTGTACCTAGCGCGTTTTCTAAACTTCAAAACCCAAAAAAAATGCTCGACTAGAAGAAGAAGAATGAGAAATTTGCAATTTTAATCTAAAAATTAAAATAATGTTTAAATTGATAGAATTTTAGACTAAATTGATTGATTATATAAGTTTTTAGACTAAAATTATTATTAACGCAAGTCACGTCACCATTTCTGTTAATTTTAAACGACAGAGGCACTAAAACAGAACAAAAATGTAATGTTAGGTACCATTTTGCCAAAAAAATAGTTGAGGTACCAAAGAAGTAATGCGGATATAGTTAAGGTACTAAATACGTAATTTTTCCTAATTATTATGTGAAGCATGTGTTTTTGTTAAGTTTAATTATGACACAATTGGATGGCAACCTATTTGAATCGGTAAGCTTATAACTTTTATGTTACGTACATGTTTGAAATGCTTACACCTTGTGTTATGTTAATATTTAAGTTAATATACATGCTCTAAGAAGCCATGTGTTCATCCATATAAATTAGTAAGATAAGATATGGTTTTGATGTTTAAAATTAATAAGTAAATTAAGCCATACATATGCATATATGGTAAGTATTATGATCATGTAAACTTTGATATAAGTATTAATTAATTTAAGCTAGAATGTAATATGGAGCTTTAAGTTCGTTTCCGAAAGTATGATAAGCCAAAGTGTAATCGATATTGATGATTTATAAGACAAGCTTTGTAAATTCCCTTAGATAATTAAGTAAGGTTGGATACAATTGACATGACATAGAATTCATTAAGCCCATGTACGGGTATTGATTACGATCCTTTGGTGTTTAGGATAGATGTTTGAGGTCTTTGGCAACAATTGGGAGAATGAACTGACTCAGTTTATTAGCGGCAGTTGGTGGAATTCGTTTATCCATAGTTACTTAGATTCCATTGGGCAAAAGAATGATATAAATATTATATTATATCATATGTTATGAACCACATGATTTGTTTAAGCATTACAAGTTAGCAAGTATGTTTCATGTATGCAAGTCTAAATATATATGACAAGTTATCATGCATTAAACAAACATATTTGTTATGTTTAGGTATGATAAGTTAGTTATCTCTAGAACTGTAAGGACAAATGATCACAAATCACTTATGACTAAGCAATGGATATATATCGGTTTATCTATAAATGGTATCATGTATCATCCATGTAAGTTAAACTCAAGTATGATAAATCATATGCTAGCCTTTGTTATGAATTAAAGTATACTAATTTACTTAGTGTTGCCATGTATAAGCTCAAGATGCTAAACATTTATGTCATATGTACTTACATCATAAGTTTACTACTTCACTAAGCTATATAAGCTTATTTTGTTTCATTCCATCTATTTTCAGGTGATCAAGCTTTGTAGGGATTCAAGACGTGTTTAAAGGTTGCAAGTCACTCTTGCCAAGTTCATTGAGTAAGGTATCTTTGCTAAACTCGTAGATGGTGGTATACGAACTAATTAAGTTATTATACATAATTAATGATTAGAAATTCAAGTATAAGCATGTTTTGTGATTGAACTCATTCATGATGTCATAGTCTATGTGTGATACTAAGTTAGGATCTAGTAATGATATGCTTTAAAGATAAACAAAATGAAGCATTAAGTTAAAGTTCAATACATGAAAGAATGTGTGTGTAAATGACATGTTTAGTTTGAAGATCAATAATGCTTACTAGATGATTTATTATACCTTGAATGATTGTATGATTGCTTATAAATCAAAGTCTTTAGTGGTGCATGAAAGGCATGTTATGAAAAAGGGGAAATTTTTTATAAAGTGCTTGTAACTAATCTATTATGTAATATATGCATTGTAACGACCCAATTTCCAGGTTGATCATCTGGTATTTGGTTTCAGGTAGAATATTTAATTCAAGTATTAAATTTAAGGATTGAGATCTTGGAAGATTAATTTTAAGGTAAGTGGTGATCATTTTGTGTAAAGATAAGAGGTTGGGGACTTAAGATGCAATTATACCGAGATGTGAAGAAAGGGGGCTTTCTTTTGAATTAAAATGGGGAAAATGGGGAAGGAAAATCAGATTTTTATCTTTCCCCTCTCTCTTCTCTTTTCTCCCTTATCATTTCTCTCTATTTTCCCTATTCTTCCATAAACTTCCAAGTCTGATCTACCGCCATCGGAGTGTTTGTTTTTGACACCTCCTACGCCATTTTATTCATCTCGTCGAGATGAATCAACCAATGGTCGTGGTGTCGCCGTTGAAGTAGTCTTCGGAGGGGTGAGATAGTTGAAGTTTTGGATTTTCAAGATAGAAGGATTTGAGTGTTCAAAACCAAAATTCGAGGCCATCATTGGAATCAGAGTGACTAAAAATGCAGGACTGGAGTTCACTGGCCGATTCTCACTGCCAAAAGCTACCGTACGCGCCGTCACCTGCGCGTAAGCATGCTCTAACAGCTGGTTGTAGCTTGTTAGCCAACTGGGCCAAGCCGCCAAGTCGACCTGCCAAACCAATCCAGACCGGGTAAGCTGAGCTGCCGAGCTGTTGACATAGAGTCGAGTTGTTAACCCAAGTTGAGCCACAATGACTAAGCTACTGACCACATTAACTGAGTTGTTGACCGTATTGACCGCGTTGATCGAGCTGTTGACCGATTCGTTGACTTTTTTAGGGGACTCTACCCAAGGGTTTCTCGACGTTCTGAGTCTATTGGCACAATCCGTTTCTCCAAATTTAAACCTGATAAGTTGTTTTTACGCATCTGACCTTGTGAATTGAATAGGGAATGCATGAAATTAATGTAATTTTGTATTCATCGTTATACGAGAATTATTTAAGATCAGATATCGAATCAAGTAGAATAATCGGGAAGCTTATATGAGGATTTATCACTTTGGCTTAACGTTAGTACACCTCAAACTCCTATTGCTTTATAAGCATTATAAATGTGATTGCTTTGTGTGTTAGTATTTACAAAATAGGTAAACGATGAATAAACATGAGTTGAGACCGGTATTATGAGATTTAATAATTATGAAATGTGTGATAATGCCGTGAATATGATGTAACTCGTAGAGGCTTTAAAGACCGTGTAAGTTCGATTGAGATGCTCGTATAATTATTTGATTATTGTTTGACTAGTTAAAATAATTGTGATTGCTTGTATGCTTGTTCGAATAGATTGATGAGATTTAATAGGGATTATGCTTAAGGGCTAAATACTCGATTAAATGATTATGAAACTGGAAATTAATATTAATTGAATGAACGCGTTAGTGAACCAAATCTAATGACTTTCATAAGCTTTAGGGATCGAATAAGAGTTATAATATCATAATTTAAGGAAATAATACAAACCAGTGAATAGGGTATCAGTACAAGCTTTGGTCGTACCGGTACGCAATCGGGGACCGTATTGATATGGGTTGACTCGTATCGATACTTGTGGAAATTGAGGATTTCTAGTAAGCTATATCAGTATCGGTACGTGTATAAGTATCGGTACCCAGGGGTACCATATCGACACTCGTGTTCGAGTACTAGTACCCACTGAACGGAATAATCTAAATAATAGTTAAAGATGGAAATTGACGTGAAAGATTAACGAATTGTTTTATGCCTTAATTAATGAGATAATGTTGAATAATGAGATAATTAATATTGATGATTAATGTACACTTTCATAAAGTATTAACAAGTTGGTAAACTTAACTGATGACTTGATAATTGATACAAATCATAGTGATTAGTAATCATGTAAGTGTTGTGTGTTGTGTGGTCATCGTGTCCATGCTATGTGCTATTTGAACGCTTGATTGGTTGAATTACCTTTTATTGATGGGATCCAGATACCCAGAGAAATAGTGTTGCAACACTATTGTTAGAGATTTCGAATGTATATTTTTGAAGCTGTGTGGCACCAGGTCTTATTCAAAGATGCTCTATGAGAGATTTCGAGCATGTGTGTATGTCTCCGAAGTTGTGTGACACTAGGTCTCACCCAAAGAGTGTACGTTCCCAAAGCTATATGGCACCGGGCCTCACTTAGAGTGTATGTTCCCGAAGTTGTATGGTACCAAGTCTCACTCCAGGTTTGTGGTTATAGCTTTGTGTATTTTAGCTCGGATGATATGGTGAGATCCCGAGTACGGTTAGGCCTTGTGGGCCATGTATGATGTTTTGCTATGTTGAGATCATGTGTTTAGGCGACTAGTGGTAGCACCACGTGGTTATTTATCTCTCCTTATTGCTCGTACTAGCTTGCATATTTATGTATATGGTTAGCATGAAGTATAGTAGAGTATATGTGTACCACTAAGCTTGTAAGTTCAGCACTCAGAATCGTTGTTTCCACGCGTAGGTTGATCGTCGGATCGTAAGATTTTAGAGCACTATTTGTAACACCCCAGTTTTGGGCCTAGCGATTTTGGGGTTTATTAGAAGGTCTGGTAGACTAGGTTAGAGATTCAAGTCTGATTATAGACCGTATATTTTTTGGTAAGATAAAAATATGGAAAAATAGTTAAAAACATATTTTAATATATATTGATTTTTGGTGGAATCAATTTTGGAAAAGGGAATTTGGAAATATGACATTTTGGGTTAGTGACCAAAATGCGATTTTTGAAAACTATTTTAAAGTGACTAAAATCAAAAGGGTCAAATCCTTAGAATCCTTAAGGAGCTAATATACCAAGTGTTTGCTGGTGGTTTCTCCCTTCAATTAAATCATTTTAAACATGTGTTTTAGAAGGGTGTTAATAAGGATTAAATATTTAAAGTTAGTTATTAGCTTTTAAAAGAAATTCACGTAACTTTTTCCTAAACCTTTTCTCTCAACTTCTTTTCTTCCAAACACTCATAATTTCATCAAAATCTAGAGATGAAGGATTCTTTCACTAAGATTATTGATTTTAACTTGGTTCTTTAACTTTTTTTTGCAAAATCTCATTGAAATTTTATATTTTCTTAGCTTTAAACAAGCCAATTGAGGGAGAAATCACATAACAGGGGTAAGGTATGTGATCTCCTTTGTTAAATGGTTCTTTATTGATATTATCAAGTATTTGATCCTCGATTTATAAGTTGTAATGTGATTTTAATGTTTTATTAATGTTTAATTGAGTTATTTTGGAAATATTGATGAAACATGGTGATTTCCGAAGTGGATCTAATTTCCAGTATTTGAGATTGATTTAATATATGTTTTGGATGTGTTTTGATGTTGATAAGTTGTTTTTATCAATAGAATCCCGAAACTCTTGAATCTCTAATTATTTATGTTGCTAGATTTGAGTTGTTGTGGAGATAATCGAGTTTAATCTTTGCTGGAGGTAAAAGGATGTTAGGAAAGGGTTTTTGGATGTTATTAGGTGTTGGTTGATGGGTTGAATTGTTGTTTTATGGCTGGGTTAAGTTTTGGAAACGTTTGATGATGATTTCGGTATATTTCAGATGGTTTTCGAGTGGGCAAATTGGGAGTTGCGGGAGATTGCTGTTAGGCAATAGTTTGAATGCATTTTAATGCATTTATCCTCTGGTTTTATGTGTTTAAGATAGGGGATAATCAAGGCAACGAAGCTTGTCATTATTTTGTTGCTTGCCGGGAGCTTATTTCGCGTTGGCAAAGAAGGCGAGGCGTATCGAGCATTAAAGTTCGGGGCAGCAAATGCAAGGTTTGCAAGGATCCAAAAGATAAACTATTTTTTAGTATGAACTCGATTTATGTTTCAGGTTAATAAGGCAATGTTTTCGCCATGGTTTTTGGGAGTTGTAAATCCGTTACATTGTGGTTATTTACAATGATTCTATGTTGGTTTTTTATGATGGTTATATGTAGTTTAGCTTGATGTTATGACTTGCCTACAGTTGAGGTCGAATGGATGTTTAGGTATGCATCTAGAGTTTCCTTGTGGGTTGCTATGTTGTGCTGGTTTGACCAGGTTAGTATGCTATGTTGGGTGTGTTGGCATGTTGCTTATGCTGAGAATGGTCTAATTGTGCATTTTGGTATGTTTGGCAAAATGGTCTAGGAAGCATGCCTCTAAAGTGGTCATTTGGAAGAATGAGGATTGTTTTGGTTGCCTAAACTTGGTATAAATGATAGATTATGTATATTCAAGTGTTGATATGCATGTCTGCAAGTTGCTAGGGGCCAACTGCATTTAGAATTATGTGAAAAACCAGCTAATTTTGACATTACAGGCCCAGGCGTACCGATACGCGGGGGACCGTATCGGTACGGCTAGGCAAATAAGGCCAGGGTGTTTTGGTATAGGTATGGGCGTTTCGATACGCCTAATGGTTACTGGAATTTTACTTTTGGGGAGAGTGGTCGTGTACCGAAACACCAGAGGATCGTATCAGTACTCTGTGTAAGGATTTTAAAACGTATTTTATACTCGATGTGGCGTATCGGTACGAGTATTGCTGTATCGAAACGATAAGTTCACAACCGTATCGATATGGGGCTCAGTGTATCGATAGGGATATTGTTGTTTTTGTTAATGTCCTGGAAAGGCAATTTTGGTTTCTTTCATTTTAGTCCCTTAATCTTGTTTTGCCAATTATTTAAGCATGGATGATCTTTTGAAGTTGATTTTTGACACATAAGCATGAAATGTACTTAATTAAAGTTCGGTAACTTAAAAATTAGAAAAGTCCTTGTAGATTGCTAAAATTACATTTTGGTCCCTAATTCGTGTTTGTGGCCAAATGGATATCATTACGATGCCCGATTGAGATGAGTGATCACCTGTGAACAGTATGATCATGTAGGAAAGCATTAATACATCTAGACAAGATAAAAGAAAAGAATGGACGTGTTTTAGGTTTAATCTTTTCAGTTTACTTCGGTAAACCTAATGTAGCTTGCTCGGTTCGGTCTTACGACTAGGCCGGGTCGAGGGGGTTACACTATTAGTACATGATTCCAGTATATGGTGATCTCTAGAGTACGATACTTGTGTTTAGTGGGCTATGTATTCATAGGACCTTACGTGGTGGAGTCTGTAACTCTTATTATTTTGAATTGTACTAATCAAATTGAATGTTTAAATGTTTTAAATCTAAATTGGAGCTCCTTTGTACAGTTTTGATTATTTATCTATATTTTCAATTGTCGGCTTTAAATGTTTTTAAAAATACCTTGTTGGGCTAGACCCAATTTGAGAAATTTTAATGGTTTTGTTTTGGGTTTGAGGCCTAATTGTGGCATCTAGGCTGAGGGTGTTACAACAGTGGTATCAGAGCTTAGGTTTAGTTGATTCTAAGAAACCCCAGGGTGGTATAGGTGTTTTAGTAAAGTGTCTAGTGAATACAAGCCCTTAAATTAAGTTTGTACTCCTTAATACTAGAATCCTGATGGTGCGTCCAATGTTGCGACGATGAGACAATTACGATCGTGTCTGTGAGGGCCGAGTTAAGTGTTAAGCTACTCTTGGGAGCAATTCCTGGGGGCGAGGTTGCCCCAGATTGTTGAGATACGAGTTAGTTTAACGGTGTCAGAGTCGAGAATGCGTTCTCTTCCCGCTACCTAAATGGTATCTTCGTTGCATGTTGTAGTCGTTCTAGAGCCTTTTCAGATACGTTATGAGATTTTGTGGCAAGAAATCTTCATCGTTATACGTGAATAACGGTTGTGTTGAGGGAATGGATAACCTACTTTTAAAATTTATCTTTGGATGCATGTTGGTTTGAAGACCCTTTGTTCGCTTAAAAAGGAGCCTTGTTGATACTTGGGAAGTATCATCGCCCTTTTCGAAGGCAATTCTCAGAGATAGTGGATTCGGGATCCACTAGTTCGTTAGAGTGTAATCGAAGTTGACATTCTACAGGTTTGATAAAGCTACCTTCTTGAGCGTTATGGTACATTGAAAATTGAATTGGTTAATCAAGCGTGACGCTAGCCTGTAATGTCGAGAGTTGTATTCAATGCTTTGGGATCTCGAGGGAACCTAACCATTGGTAATAAGAATGTTGAATCGTTGTCCTTCTACCGTGATCTTTGTAGTGGTTGTTTAGAGAATGGCACAATGAGATTGTAGGACATGTTTGACCATTTGGTAGATGCCAACGTGTATAGTTCAGTGTTTAAGAGCTTGTAGACTGGTGGAGTATCCGTTTATAGTTTTTGGAAGATTCGTCAGGAGTTTTTCCCTGTCATGAACATGAGTGGATGTTCAGGTAAGGCCAAGTTGGATGCCGGTGCCCATCGTCTTTGTTAGAGAACACTGGCCCAATTGAGAAAGTCAGAGGTTCAGTTGCGAAGGCACAACTTGCACGAGGTTTCTTTTATCTGAGTGTTTCGTTCAAGGGAGAGCATGCTTGTTCGCTAGTAAGAAGTTGGTTCATTAGGGGTGATGCTTAAACCGTTGATATCTTGTTAAGTAATAGTGAGGGATCGTTACATGTCTCCTAAGGTGGATGACTCTTTTAATTGATTGCAAAGTACCCATGTGTTTTTTCAGATTGGTTCGAGAATAAGATGGTTGTGGTTAAAATGTTAAAGGCTTGTAGTTCTGAATGAATTTTAGGAACAAAGATTTCTCTCTTTAAGTGTATCGTGGTAACGGCTGATGTTTGATGTGATGTTGAAGGTGTTTCAGCGATGATAAGGTGGAGGGCACCATATAGCCTCTCAAAAATAAGTTTGATGTTTTGCGTGACATGTGTGAATGTCTAAGGATTATGGAAAGATGAGTGTTGGCAAGATAATTACCTTAATGACCTTGTGTGTGGGAAAGGTTAATTACCGTGCAATCAATTAAGGAAACAAGGGTTT
The DNA here is from genome assembly GCA_019671005.1 of Hibiscus mutabilis. NCBI lineage: Eukaryota > Viridiplantae > Streptophyta > Magnoliopsida > Malvales > Malvaceae > Hibiscus > Hibiscus mutabilis. Next base: position 26,924,234 of record CM033719.1, on the reverse strand, counting down.
GAGACTTTGTAAATGCTTTTGATTGTATCACAGTTTCCTTGGAACGAGCCGATGAACATTGGTGGAAATCTGAGCTACGTGAGACCATTTTGTTGTGACAGTGGTGCTGACTCGATTAGAGTAAAATAAGATTTTGAGATCTTCAAGGATGTTTTGTTGTATCGTCAGGGCTGCATTTTTGTGTTAGAAGTGAGAATTTTGTGTTCATCTCAACAACATGAATTTTGAGTACTTGATCTTTAAGGAAATTTGAGATTTGAATAGCGACATGAGTTAAAGTAGTTGAGAATTATTGATCGTGTGATTGATCACCACCTAAGTAAAGTGAGCTTGGCAAGTGATGTGGTGTACAGAGTTAGTTTGGGTTAGAGTATCATGTTCTCCACGTGGGACGATTAAGGATCACAAGTGAAGGTCGTGCAAGGGAGTATCGATGCTAGCTCAATGCGGTACCTACACACGATTTATCCGGTGTCGGTACTGATGGTCAGTTTCAGTACCTACGTGTGTGGTTGGTTAAGCACCGAGTTAAGGATTGGGTAACTTGGGAAGCTGTGAGAAGTAGCATCTTATTGTAATTAAAATGATACAGTGTTATGATTAAATTTGGTACGACAAGTTCTGGTGGGCTTTGAGATCTTGAGGTGGGTGCTTTAGAGAAAGATATATTAAGGCAAGAGTTTCTTTCTATACAGTACAATGGTCAGTATGTGGTGATCTTCATAGTACGGTACTTGTGTTTAGTGGGCTATGTATTCATCTGTAACTTTTATTATTTTGAATTGTATAAATCAAATCGAATGTTCAAATGTTTTAAATCTAAATTGGAGCTCTTTTGTACCGTTTTGATTATTTATCTATATTTTTAACTATTGGCTTTAAATGTTTTCGAGAAATACCTTGTTGGGCTAAACCCAGTTTGAGAAATTTTAATGGTTTTGTTTTGGGCTTGAGACCCAATTGTGACATCCAGGTCGGGGTGTTACAGCCATGTATGTATCTGATGTTTTAAATGGATAATGCATGTTAAATGTATTTCGATGCTTAAAATTATGTATTGAAGTTGCTTATTGATAAGAGTAACAAACATGGGTCAAATACAGCTCAAAATGACTTTTTTGTGAAACAAGACAGAGGTCTCTAAACCCCATAAAAGTTTTGAAACATTCAGTCTAGAATATCAAAATTTGGAAACTATGACAAAGGTTTCAAGATATTTCCTAAAGGTTTCGAAAACATCCCTAAAATTTTATATTTTTATATTTTAGTCATTAATTTATAACTCTGTCAATTGAACTTTAATTCAGTCGCCGGTTTTTAAATTCATGATTTGAAATGAAAATTTGATTAAAAATAATATCTATTAATAAAATGAATATTCTTATTTGTTCCTTGAAACTTTAAGAAATTATAAATAGGTCCCTAAACTTTTGAAAATTTATAATATGGTCCCAAAAACTTAAGTAAGCATTAATATGACTAATAACGGATTAATATAAGAATTACTTGTATGATTTATTCTGAAATAAGTATGATTGCTTCTTCGATTCGTTGTTTTTGTTTCCGATAACGTCTCTGACTCAATTTTCTGCTGGACAAGTATGGAGTGTTACACATAATCTGATTGTTCTAGATACATAACAGACAAATAAGGCACCATGATGCAAAGCAGAACAAGGGGGTACTCGAAGTATGAACAAAGGTGCATAAAACACGTAAATGAATCATAATTACGTCTAAAGTGTGAGGTCCATAAAGCTCCAACCATAACAATGTCCAAAGTGTAAGGTTGATTATATAGTGATGATGAGTAGGGTGAATGAACCATAACTACGCCTAAAGCGTGGGGTTTTCCATGTAACCCCGATCAGAGGCGGTTCAAACACGTCATCAATATTCTTTGAAGTTCAGTGATTAAATTAAAAAGAATAAACTTGAGTGACTGAAATAAGAGTGGAAAGAAAATTGAGTGATAAAATTTGTAATTTACCCTAAAGAATATTAAAACTGAAATAGACGGGCGGTGCTCTGTATTAAAATTTCATTGCAAAAGACATTGTCCAATTGGGCGTAGTTGTAATTTTCTTGTAAATGTTGATAGGTCATAAACTCTTAATTAAATGTGGGGCTGTGATTTCTTGCCTCACTGTCTTCTTTATTATATTTGTACCGCATGTTTCCGAACAAAAATTTTATGCTCTTTTTCGTTGTTTTTTTCTATGCCAATAATAAAAAATTAAATTTTATAACCCTAAATTTTAAATTTTAAATCTTAAAAACGAAAAATATATCATACCCCAATTCTCTAAACCTTAATCTTAAACACTAATATTAAATCTTAAACTTATTTTTTTTAGTACGAAGACATAAACAAAAACACTAAAATAGGGAGTGGATTTCTATTAGGTGTTTCCATGTTTAAAGGCACATGTTTCATATGACTTCACATACTATATTTTAATCAATTTGGGCCCATTATCTTTGATTATATAAAGAGGTTTTGGGTGACAACATAGATTCATCAATACTCTATACCATAAGTTAATTCCTACAAGAAATGGAGTGCAACAAGTTTGTTTTATTTTTTGTTGCAATGGCAATGGTTCTTCTAGTTGTAATGGCTCCGACTGTTACGGCTGCTCGTAATGAAGTTACGGCCTCCGCTATCAGCACCAACACCAACATTAGAAACCCTTCCGCTAACATTTTCTTGGTCGACAAACCGGTTGAAAACTGCAAACCATTAGGGGCTTCCTGCAATTATCCTAGTGAATGTTGCAGTGGCATATGCCTTTTTCCTCTTGTTTATCCTATTCCTACATCAGGAACTTGCTTCCGAAAGATTACAGGTTGATGTTGAATATTAAGACCAAGTCTGCTAAATAGATGCTTTGCTTGCATGCTTCTTAATGTTTTATTTTCTTTTTGTCGCGAAAACATGTTCCAGTGCTCGTTGTCTTTGTTGCTTTTGTTCTGCCGGTGATGTTTTCTTATTTTTTGCCCTTCCAGTTTTTTCTTTTATTGCTTTTTTGATTTTTCAGAATTTTATTCTGACTAATTCGGATCGACTCGTATCGCACACTTGACTTTTATGAGTAAATTTTCCTGTAAAATTTTTTTGTATACACAAAACCTCAAACTGAAGACATACTAAAACGATACTAAATTGTTTATCGCTTAGACCAATTCCGTTAATTACCAACGCTGTTTTCTGTTTTATGTTGTTGTGTATTTTGTGGTATGGATTGTTGTCCCCTGGACATGTGGAAAGGGTTTTGTGTATTAATAATTTCTTACCTTTATTTTCAATAAAATATCTTATTTAGCCGACCACCCAAAAAATATGAATTTACGTGCTATATGTTGTAAGCAATGGATAAACTCGGAATTTATTTAATGAAATAGTTTGTTAGAGTTGGAGCCTACCGAAATTAGGTGGATTAAAATTGAAGTAGGTAGGCATTTATGAAATGATATTTATATATATATATATATATATATTGAAGTAGATACTATAATAATATAGGGTTTTAGCGACAAATTTACAGTAATTAAAAGTAATTTTATTACAAATATAAAATTTTTATGACAATTTTTTTGTGCGACACTATTAGTATAAGTAATTGTGATATTTTATTATTTGGTCATTGCAATAGTTGTAATGTGACGATTATATTTTTACAAATAAATTCTCACTATAAGTCTATAACTGTGACACAAAATTCATTGTCACTAAAACTTTGACACATAATAGTGACGATATATGAATTGATCACTATTATTTGATATTTGTTATGACCATAAAATTACTTGTCACTTAAAATTTTACTTTTTGCTGTGATAAATTATGTCACCAATAAAAAATAAAAGTAATGACAAATTAGATATTGTCACAATAATAAATTTATTTTTATAATAATAGTAATAATAAAAATTATAAAAAAAATTGAAGTTATCATAAACTAGTTTGTCAAAAGGTAAAATATTTCTATTAGTCTCTATATTATATGTAAATTGTTGTTTTAGTCATTCTATTTTGATCAACTTTAGTCCCTATATTTTTCAAATTTTAAAATTTCAATCCTGATCATAACGAGACACCGACAATATGAGTAAATTACAAGGACTAAAAATGATCAAATTAAAGAACAAAATTTAAATAAGCAACTTATGTATAACAAATGGGCTAAAAACAAAATTTTACTTAACATATTTAAGACAATTATTCATGTCAAGATCAAAATTTCAAAATAAAAAATATATAGAAAATTAAAGTGACCAAATTAAAGTACAAAGACTAATATGTAATTTTATCGAAAAAAATTTATCTTGTGAAAATTTTAAATGAAATACTCCATTATAATTAGTTTTTTTCTTCAAAAAATCTAAATAGTTTCTTGAACAAACGTATTTCGCTTAAAAAATCATAGAAAATTAGTTAAATTAATATAATAATTATTGTTATAATTAATACATATTTTAAAATAAATAAATAAATTTCAATTACAATTTAACCTAAATACTATTTTTCTTTCAAAATAATATTAATTTATTGTCTAGCCTAGTGGATAAGTATTGCACTCTCGCCCTAAAGGTTCTAACTTCGATCTTCCTTAAAGCCATTCATTGTATTTATTTGTTAAAAGTTTGTTGACTACAATGCAAAAGTCCCATTAAATTTCAAGGACAATTAGTGATTAATTTAAACCCTAAATAAAATAGTTACAAATAAAAATATAATTATTTTTTATTATTTAAAGTGACAACATATTTTAGACACTATATAAATATGTATTTGTGATAGAATGTTTGTCACTAATAAAAATAACATTAGTGTCTAAATTTTAGCCACTATTAATAATTATTTGTATCAAAAAATATAGTCATAAAAAATATAACTAATTGTGACGAAATTTATGAAAGTTGTCACTAATAACTCCATCATGCTTTCTTGTAAAAATGCGTTTTCTTGTAGTGCGAAGAGATATTGTATAAATTGGTTTCCACATGCTTCATGATTTTTTTTGACAAATACCAATTTCATTCTTAATCCTATTTAGAGAAGAGGAGGACTCTGGGAGAATGAAGAAGGTGTTCCTAGTGGGTCTAGAACCCATGACCCAAAGAAACATGAGAAAACAAAAATGAGCAGTTTGGCCGGTCAAATATGCTTCTTCACATGTTTCATGAATTATTATTACAAAAGTTGGATTATATTATATAATCAATTAATCAGGGTAGAGTTGTGATCTGAAAAGTTTTAAAATATTTTATTAATATTTATTTGGATCGGACTTAAAGTACTATCTAAATGAATGAGTTTAGAATGATGGCCAAACGCCGTTATACAGCATTAACGTTACACACCGTTAGATATTATTATTTTTGGATAAACTACAAACTTAGTCGCGTATCTATTACCATGTTTCTATTTTGGTCGCCTAGCTTTGCCTCTCCTCACTTGTACTAAGGTCTTTGGAGAGTTTTGGCTCTTGTATTTTTTAGTGTTGTTCTTTCCTTTGTAAAGCTTGATTTCTTTGAAATGCAAACCTTCTTTAAACAACAATAGTTTTGTTTATTGTCTTTGTAGTACAATGGAAGCGTGTTTGCTTTGTAAGCAAAAGGTTGTGAGCTCTATGCTTAACAAGGGTTTTTATTGAATAATTTTGATAATTTGTGCCAAAAGCACTACCCTCATTCTCTATCCACTTTTCACTGCAAATATTTTATCGCACCAAATGTGAAAAAAAAATGTTACGACCCTAACTTATCACATCAGTTATGATCTCAACTAATTAAAATCGATCATTTCACCATTTTTACATGTCATTTGAAAAATAGTTTTTTAAAAGTTATTATATAATTGAGTTGATGAAATAGAAAAATGGAACTAGGGGTAATAACGAGCCGGGCCGAGCATGCTCAAGCTCAGCTTGAAAATAATATTATTGGGCTCGGCTCAGGCTCGAAGCTCGTCAAGCTTGAAATTTTAGGCTCGAGCTCGAATTGGACATTTTGAGCTCAGCTCGGCTCGAGCTCGGCTTGTTGCTTTCCTCAAATTGCTTTTAAATATTTTTTTTGAAGTTTTGAAAAATAACATGTGAAAACTTGTTTGGGAAAATATAATATTTATTTTTGAAGTCCGCAAGTAACCATAGTATATTTTCTAAATTATACAAGTCCACAATGAAAATGAAAAAAGGATCTAAAGTATTTAACCATGATAACAAGTTAACAACACTGAAACATATATACACTATATATATATATATATATAATATTTTATATATAATTATTTTGAGCCGAGCTTGGGTCGACTCGGCTTGTTAAGGTCTTGAGTCAAGCTCACTCGAGCCGAGCTTTGACCAAGTCAAGCCCAAGTAGCTTGCGAGTCGGTTAGACTCATTTTCATCCCTGATTGATACCATGACTGATGTAGTAAGCCAGGCCATGGTATAATTTTTCCATATAGCCGAATTGACAACAAGATATATCAGTGTAGCCGAATTGACATGACATGTAATGCCAATCCTTGAAAAAATTATATTATAAGTCTAGCTTACCACATCAGTCATGGTCTCATCCAATGAAAACCACCCACTTCATGGTCTCATCCAATGAAAACTACCTACTTCACCATTATTTTTCTCTATCATTTTTCCAACCAATGAATCTTTATTTATATTTTTCCATGCCATTTAAAAAGCAGCTTTTTTAGAAGATATTATATTATTTGATTAATAACATGAAAAATAATGGAGAAGAGTGTAATTTTTATTAGACGGGATCATAGCTGATGTGGTAAGCCAGACCCATGATATAATTTTTCCAAACCTTGCTAGCAATTATTATGAAAATATATTAATTAATTTAACTATAATTTACAAGGTTTATCCTAGAAGACCTAGGTTCAATCGCTTTATCTACAAGGCTTATGTGCATTGTCGATTAAGAATATATGAATATATACTATCTTATAATCACATTTAGACTATTAAAAAAACTATAATTCACAGCTTATATACTATTTTTTCCAAATATAAATCCAAAAATAATTTAAAAAACTTATATTATTAAATTACTTACATTTAAAATATGTTTAAATGCATTACACTTATGAATTTCACCCATATATAGTGAGAGAGAAAGAGAGGCAAACAACAAATCGTGGCAAGATAAGACAGTGAATTTCATGAGATTACAGACAACATTGTTTCTTTTGTTCTTCGTTACTGTGAAACATTTTACAAACCAAAAAAAAAAAAAAGGTGAATGAATCTGCACAACACACTCATCTACAAACCCCAAAAAGCATTGAAACCCCATTGGATTCTGATATGTGTTCTTTTTACCTTGCTCGGATGTTTTCCACATTTGGAAAATTCAACTGAGAGGCACCATTCACCTCAGAATCATCATCTTCAACCCCAGAAAGAAGATCAGCAATGGCTTCAACGTTTATACGTTGTCTTCTTTCTAACATTTCATCATTCTTTGAAGAACAACATGAAGCTTCCTGGAGTTGCAATGAATATTCCAGGTTCCATAAAACATCTCCCATGGTCGGTCTGTCAACTCCATATTCAGACAAGCATTTCTCTGCAGCTTCTGCAAATTTTTTCAATGATTCTTCATTGATACTCCCTGCAATTTTGGGGTCTACGATTTTCTCAATCATCCCTTTCCTATGCCACTGCATTGCCCATTCGGCTAGACTTACTTGGTCCCTTGGAAGTCCGGGGCATATCACGGCCCTCGCCGATAAAACCTCGAAAAGCACCACGCCGAACGAGTAGACATCGGATTTATCTGTAAGTTGTTGTCTTCTGAAGTATTCGGGGTCGAGGTACCCGAAGCTACCCTTCACTGCAGTGCTGACATAGTCCTGCTCCATCGGGGCAGTTTTCGAGAGCCCGAAATCAGATACCTTGGCTACGAAGTTATCGTCTAGGAGAATGTTTGTGGTCTTTACGTCGCGGTGGATGATCCCTTGTGCTGCACCCGTGTGGAGATAATGCAATCCTCGCGCTGCACCGATGCAGATATCGAGCCTTTGTTTCCAGGACAGAGTCGGTTTGTCTTTCGAGCCGTAGAGATGGTCGCGGAGCGGACCGTTTGCCATGTACTCATAAACCAGGATCATCTCCGATTCGTCGTCACAGAATCCTATAAGTGACACAAGATGTCTATGCCTAAGCTTTGAAAGCATTTGGATTTCAGTATTGAATTCATCTATGCCTTGTTCGGATCCCTGGTTTCCTCTTTTTATGGCGACCTTGGTTCCATCTTCTAGGGCCCCGAGGAACACTTTCCCGAACCCGCCGACACCGACCACAGTCTTTTCATCAAAATTATTCGTCGCTGTTCGTAGCTCATTCAAAGTGAAGGACCTGCCAAGACCCTGAGAAGAGTAAAATCTTGAGTGTCCACTCTTACTTTTTCTTGAGCCAAAGAAGCTTGATTTCGGGAGATGCTCAAGAAATTCGAATGGCTTCCGTGGATCGGTAAAAGCCACGACGAGAAGTTCTTCTGTTTTTGCCAATCATGAGGCCGTTTTCTCCACCGGATACAAACGATTCCGAGGAAGAACATGGCAAAGAAGGCCATACAGAGCCCTGAAATTGCAACCACTTTGAGTTTCATAGATTTCCCCTTGTATGAACCATCAACAGCATATAAACCATCCAAACTATCAACAATGTTGCTCAGCTTCATGATCTCTAAGCCGTTGAGGATTGCATTAGGTAGACCCTCATTCGAGGATGGACCAACTTGAACAATGATGGAGTCGTTTGTGATGGCCGAGGCGTTGAGCAGGAAATCCGTGTGATATGGAGTGGCCAAGCCACCGGCTACAGCCGTGAGATCAAGACTCAAAACCGCCATTAAGCTGTTTATATACACATTGAAGGACAAGTTATCAGGGGACTTGCTTACAATGTCACAGAAGTGCATCCTAATGAGATATGAATACCCTGCATCGACCTTCACCGTCCAAGTGAGATTAAAATTCGGTTCCATCGTTTGAGCATACGCCTTCGGTGTCATCATTTGCGCAGTTTCGTAAACCAAATCCGGAGCAATGAACTGAGCGATCCGTTTATCAGGCTGGTCCCTGATATAAGAAACGCTCACAGCTTGAGCACCTTGTGGGAACATATTGTATGGCTCATCAGGCAGCCATGTCCTAGCCAACATATCGCTTCTCGGAGTCAACATCGGCCCTCCAACATTCAACCGATACGAAACTTCCAAAGCATGATTCGACAAGCCATCGACAGTGCCACCTTGTGGAACCGTTGATGCCGAATCAGAGAGAACTTCTTCGGGGACAGCCGCAATCTCGATGGCATTAACAAACGCGCAAGAACCCTTTTTCGGCTCGAAAACGACGGAGAAATGTTGTGTAGCATTAACAAGATACTCCTTGAAAACAACCCTGGAATCATCACGGACGGAGAAGTCATGTAAAAGGACGAACTTCTGGGTATGGACAGTGAAAACCGCGGTTTTAAGATCGTATTGAGGGTGATGAAGAGGGTAAAAGTAAAGACGAACCCAATGTTTGGCTGGTTTCGAGATGGAAAACGTATATGTTGAGATACCATTGAAAACCCTGGCGGTTTTGTAAAGATCCTTCATTGAAGAAGAGGTGGAAACGGGGAAGGCGGTGGTGGGAATGGAATCTTCCGACGCTAGGATATCTTGTTTAGTGGATAAGTAAGTAGAGGATTGAGAATCCGACATGAATGTTCGTCCATCATTCAGCTTTGTCTCCATGGAAGACCCACAATCGATGAGATAACTATCAGACAGCTCATATGATGATGATGGGGATAAAAGAGCATGAGCATGGTTGAACGTGAGGAAGTAAAGGGAAAGGAAGAAGATATAATTATCTCCTCCCATTGTTATCTGGAAAACACACGGCGGCGGCGGCGGCGGTGGTTTGGAGAAGGTGGTAGGTGGCTGTGGAGAGAATGGGGAAGAGGGATATGGGATTTGTACGTAAGAGAAATGGTTAGTTTGTTGGGAGCACGTTGGGAGAGACGTGCAGAAGAGTAAAGTTTAATGTTAATAAGTTGTTTAGTTTAGTTTATGTTAATGTTTAATGAATTAAACAAGAAGGAGAAGGAGAAGAAGTGTAAAATTTAACAAATCCCGACCTAAACTTTGGACCTTGAAACCAAACTCTTCACCACCTTCTTAACAAATAAACTAAACAAACAGGAAAGGAAAGGAAAGCAATTATCCCATTTAATTTTATTCACTTTGATTTGATTTTCGATTCAGAATTATTTGAACCAATCAAATAAAAGCATTATTTAATTTATAGTCACTTCATAATTTTAATATTATATTTTATATTAAAATCAAAAAATATATTTTAAAAATAAAAAATCTGATTAATTCTATCCAGTTTAATATTCAATTGGCATTCCAGTGTTAGTTATCTTAAAAAAAACTGAAAGACTGTTTTGCTCCGAAAACTCAGCTACATCTGTTATCTTTTTAGCTTCAGCAAAACCACAGCGCAATAAGTGTGAAGAACGCTGCGACAGTTTTAGGTTTACCTTCTTAGCTGACTTTTTGTTGCTCAGAGTCTGAGGTTTTAATAAAAAATAATAACGAAATCGGGTTCAAACTGAAGAATATTTTTTTAGTATTACTGGGCAATATCTAAATATTTTTGTAACTTTTAATAAGCTCTCGTACACTATATAAACAAACCTGTTCAAACTTTAAATCTTTTAGGAGAATAACATTCTTTTTTTTTCACTGGGATCATTCGAATATTAAATTAATAATGTTGAATTAATATTATAGGAAATAGAAAATTACAGCTCATTTATTGTACTCTACAACCGGGTGCTTCTGTTCTCAGGTATATTAGTCCCCTTCTTATCCTCTGCAAAACCAAAGCAAAGATGCAAGACAAATTGACAATCAAATTTTACATTATTCAGTCGCCAATGTCCATAAAATCTGTCATATTTCATCACATCTCAAGCCGGTTACATTCATTGGTTCACTTATTTTGAAAATTTTATAAACCTAAATTAATATTACTAAATATCCAAAGACATTATTAATTACGAAAAGTTTTATTTTTATGTCCATAAAAATAAATCAAAACATACTGAAATTTTCTTCAATTTTTTTTTGTTAAAAGCTTTAAAATTAGGGTGTAGGGTTTAAAAATTGGAATTTAAGGACAGTGGTAAAATTTATAGTTAGGGTTTAAATTTAATGTTTATATGTTAAAATCTAAACTCATCATATTATCTTATAATATAAACCCTAAATTTCAGCTCTAAACCTTAAATTTCACCTATTGTCCCTAATTCTAAACTCTTAAACCTAAACCCCTAAACTAAATCTCTAAACACTAAACTCTATCCCTAAAACTAAACCCTAACCTCTAATCTTAAACTCTCTAACCATCTCTAAATAAAATATTAAATATAACCACCAATATATTAAATATAAATCCTTAAAATTAATATAATATAAAAATCATTTACCTCTGCTGTGTCTCTGATTCGCAGGAGTTCTAATCTCTCTGAAGGCCTCCGATTCGACAGAGTAGCAAGCTGAACCAGAAGCACGTCAACATGATGATTTGGAAGGGTTTTAAACAAAAATTCACATTATCATTTTAAACAGAATGGTTAGGACTAACTAATAAGATTACAATACAAGGCTGAAATTATACTAAATTAAAATATAGATTAAATTTCAAGTTTGAACATAGTAAAGGGACCAAAACTATATTTTGACCAAAAATCATTAATTACAGAATGGGCGAAAAATTTAAATGTACCCAGAAACTAAAGCGCTCTGGATCTTGTGGACTGGGCATCATTGCTTCGATGTTATAGAGTACCTCAAGCTTTCTTCGATCTGTGCAAAATGATTCAAATCAACTTGCAGCAATAACAAAGGAATGTCAAAACTAATTTTGACAAAAGCAATTAATAATTTCCAAGGATTTAAATTGTTGTTACGGCCGCATTTTCAGTCGCGGTGTTTTATCGCAGTTGCGGACAATAACGGGTGTATTGCGGTCATTGCGGACCGCTATTTTCCGTAATAGCAGTTTCGAACTGTCGCTACCACTAAATAGTGGCCGCTATTGCAGTAAAGGGCCGCTATTTGAATCCCTGATCATGTCAGCTTTTGCTCATCTTAATACATAATATTAAGGTAAAAAATAACATCGGCTGCTTGAGAAAATGAGGGAGAAAGTAACACGAGACTGTAAGCCTAATTGAGTTCGACAAAAGAGTTTTACCTCGTGTCGCTGCTTTTGCTGTACTTAATCATGACCGAGCATCTTCTGCTGCGTTATTTGTCAATTCCTGCAACTGCAAGAATCATACACAAACACTGAATATTTGCAAGTTCAAAACTTAAAAGGTAATTTCTTCTTTTGATGAAATGACATGAAAACGATCTAATACTAATAATAATACATCAACGTGAAGAAAAATATATAACATTTCTTCTTTTGATGAATAAAGAGCAAAAGTAGCAAAGGCATCAAGCAACAAGCACTTATCAATCCATATAGGCCAAATAGTTATTTGACAATTGACAGATTGGTCAAATCCACCAATATTTGTTAAACCATGTATCCCAAATGCTTTGGGAAGCATGACTCCATCCCCTCCAATGCCCTTCTATTTTACTTGAATTTAAGTGTAGGTGTAGAATACGGATACATGTCAGACATAAGTATATTTGATATATCTAGCTCCTTGATGTATATTGTTTTGATAATTTAATATATCTAGCTTCATTTTTATCATTCAGAAATTAATGAGGAAAATAATACGGGTGGGAAAGAACAATAGAGGTAGTCAAACATCTTCTCTGTCTATTGCATCTCTTGGTGGTATATCTTGTACCCACTCAACCTCTGCCATCAGGTACCTGTGTTAAACATTACAACACTATGAAGTCCCATAACAAATTCAAGTAGGTATAAATAATGGAAATTGTGAATCTAACTAAGCATACAGTATGCATGGTCCAATGATGAGAAAACTAACCCATCTTGATCCCATGATCTGAGGACTGAAATCTCCGCCGACTTTCAATCTGCAAGGCATCTAGTTTGAATAAATATGAATATGCTTCTTTTCCTCTTTTTTTGCTAGAATTAAATATGAACAATTATTATAAAAGAGAAAGAAACTGTTCAAGAGTTCAGATCAAACATAAAGACTGAAGAAGAAATTGTTCTGTCATGGACACAATTGTCAATCATTCACCCGAAAAAAAAACTGTAGGAGCCCTGTTACTACTTTTGTAAAGAAAGGAAAGTGACTGTTGAAAACTTTAAAAGAAAGTCAACTCATTTGATTAAGACAAAAAATCTGTTAGCAATGCAAAAGAAATAATTAAAAAACATGGATTTATTTTAAAAACCTATAGACAGAACAGAATCAAATGCTATTAAGAGGCTAATACATGAATGTGCCCATCCAATTCATCTGATTTCAGGTGATACTCTTTTTTTTTCTTTGGTTCCTTTATAAAAATTCTAGATCTGATTTCATCAAGGTGATACTTATGTCCGATACTCTTTTTTTAGAAGTATGAAAACTAATTCACCATTTATTTGTTCACACATCCAAATATTATATGTCCACAATGAAAAGTCAAGAAGCATGTACGACCTTTTAACATTTCTCAGACAACCTAAAAACACAATCTACGACCAAGCTAAATCTAATATCTGATTTATAGACTTAATTTTATTATTTTTAAAACTCATTCCTTACTGATGTGAACAAGATTTTGAGATGGAATGTACATAAATAAAAGCTATATGTGCACATAATAAAGGGAAAAAAATGTCATTGGATCAAAGGCAGAAAGTTGAAAATGTTTTACCTCCAAAACAAAGCGTCCATCAGGAAGAGGTTCACACCTAAATATTTAGATCAGGTGACGAAAGAAGAGGTTAAAAAACAAAATATTTTCAAACATAAACAATGTAGCAAAGGTTTTGCATTAAAAGAAAAAGGTCTAGAAACTACTCTGTAATCTCCACTTCACAAGCAAAATCAGCAATTAAATCTGTAGTGGGATCAAGGATGACCTACAAATATAATGGACAAAAGAACAGTAGAAAAAAAAACGAAAACAAATGTGTGAGGAAATTTTTGGCCATTTAACATGCCTCCCGAGAGGAAGAAGAAAGAACAAAAAAAGAGCCTACCATTCCCATCCTGTGATTCCCTTCCATTATTCTCCTTACCTGTTTTCAAGCAAATATAAGAAAACTCAAATCCAAAAACAATCCCTTTGAGGCACAGGAAGTAAATCAGCTTCAACATATTATGACCAAAAGTATGACAATGTGACTAAAATTGCTAACCTGTACTTGTGCCACTAAAAGCAGGCATACAACTCATTACCGAGTTGATCATCTACCTAGAATAAAGGCTATTGCTTGCCTTGAAAGGCAACTAGAGAAACAGATCAATTAACAAATCATCGAGAAACACTACCAATGCTAATTAGGCAGTAAGTTTTGCCATATTAAAAATTAAATAATTTCTGACAATGTTTCTTGCAAGTGTTTAGATTCAGAGTTTTTCAATATCTTTAACATTGCCAAGATATGTTAAAAGGAAAAAGAGAAAGTTGTGACATAGACAGAACTTGCTAGCAGCTAGCAAACACAACCCATCTCAAAATTAGAATAAGGGTAATTCTACCAAAAGGCTCTTATGCATAGTCAAGGTCAAGGACATTTTGCACTGTCAACATAGTTTTTGATGTAAACAACCATATCAAACCCAAATTTCTTGAATTTATGATGCACAATTAAGATTAGAGTGTCTATGAGACTCACCATAAGTCTGTAGCGTGGTTCAAATATGTGGAGCGGAAACTTCTGACAAGGGATGACAACATCCATGACAAAAAGAGGTATCAAATCATTACCAAAATTTATCAGACTGCCCTGCTCTGATCTTCTTTCAGCATATTCTTGAGGAAAGATTCTTTGTATGATGTTTTCAGCGTTACACTATCAAACAAGTAATGTGATTTATAATAATCAAACAAATAGAAATCTTGATAAAGCTCTATTGACACCTTTAACAGAATAAAACAGCAAATTAGCAATTAGCAATTAGCAGAACATTAAAGATGGAAGAAAATCCAGTGCATAGTAAGCATGGACCTTATGTGGATATGACCAGTACTTAAATATATGAGAAGAACAGCAGCCTTCAAGTAAAAAGAAAATATTAAACTAATCATTAAATGGAATCCATTAGTAGTTTTCTTCTCAACTAATTACATGAGACAGGTGCAAACAGAATCAGAAGGAGTTAACAATTCCTTCTCATCATTCTAAGAAAAGCACTCCAATCAATAACTGCTGGGGAGAAGCTTACCTGATAGCACATGTTCTATAACTAATGAAGAGCACTGTTCTGCACAATGGACATTTGTTGCCTATAATTTTAGTACAATATCAGGTAATAGAATGGAGATAAAAAGGCATTGCGAGAATCAGAATCAACAAACACAAATACTCACTGCGATCCATTGTCTGAAATAAACATGAACGGCAGAAAGAATGCCCACACGGTGTCGTTATAGGCTCATATAGTAACTTCAGACAAAGTGTGCAATCAAAGTCATCAGTATGTTCCGGCCGGTCATGGTCTCTAGTCCGCGTGAAACTGGATGGCATTCTCTCCAAGCTCCGAAGAGAAGCCTGGAGAATGTTACTATGTATTACCAGGAAAATTTTCATTCAGATTCACAAGAAAAATTATAATCAATAGATGTCAAATATAAATATATCATACACTACCTGAAAGGATCAATTTGAAGCCCAGAAAGAATAATATCACGTGCCATCTCATATCTTTCCAACTGCATAGTAAAACAACTACTGAGACAATGATGACAGCATAGGCATAGGCATATGCAAATGTGTAAATGAAGCATAATTAGATGTACAAATAGAGGCCCACAGAACTTTTAGACTGGACCATTTTGTATAAAACATGTCTAAACTACATTGTCAAAAAAAAAAAAACAGAGAAACCAGGACAGAATAGGCTTATATGTGAATGCATGTGTAAGTTCAGAATAATAAGATGTAATGGAGATTTGATCAAAAAGAAAAAAAATGTAATGGAGAGGCCCATAGGAATTTATATTGGACGCTTTTGTATACATCTTTATACCAGAAAATAAATATAATGCAATCTTCACTTACCAAAATGAGAGCATTTGCCTTTAAAATGTAGGACCTCACTGCATTCTCCTGCAAGCTCATTAGCT
This sequence comes from Hibiscus mutabilis, assembly GCA_019671005.1. Lineage (NCBI taxonomy): Eukaryota > Viridiplantae > Streptophyta > Magnoliopsida > Malvales > Malvaceae > Hibiscus > Hibiscus mutabilis. The sequence goes on along the minus strand of CM033719.1, from coordinate 26,907,914 downwards.
TCTCAGCATCTTTAAAAGCAAGCTGAAATACATGTCCAAAAGTTTCACTCTTTCAGAATGTCTGTAATGGTGATGTAAATCAAAATACAAAATGTACTGCAACAGGCATACTTCAGCAAGTGTTGTCATATCCAGCCCACTCAATGGTCCATATTCAGAATCTGTTGCAGATCTATCTTTCAGAAATTGACTAATCCTGCATAAGAATGGCCATAATTAAGTAGATAGTACAGAACTTGTTAAAAGAATGCCAAACAATATGGGATAAAAATATATATGTGTTTGTATGTTGTATCTATTTATGCAGAGTTCTCTTCAATAGAATGACAATAACCATTGGCAACAGCTTACCTCATGTAGGCAGCACTTCTGTTACCAAGAATAATGGGATCACCAGGTTTCATGTTATTGGCCCTTGTGTAATTGTTGATTGCCTGCAAGAAGTAAACTATTTATCAGCAAAGGGATGAAATGAAAATAATAACAATAAAAAATTATAGACATAAAACTTATTAAAACTTTATTAGCAACACAAAGGGAACTTTATTAGCAAACTTTCAGCGTCAATATTCAGATATTCACACACTTCAACAATTAAAAATGATGATAAGAAAGATACTTTAAGAAAAAGGCTAAACCATGGTACTTAACGTATTTGTGTAAGTTATCCGAGAAGTGTTAGAGAGTGTTAGAGTTTTTATTTAATGTGTAAATAGAGTTTATTCCTAATTAGTAGTTTAAATTTACTAGAAGTCTTATTTAAATTAGGAATAAGTATTAATTAAATTAAAGATAAAAGTATAGTTTTAGTTATATTAAAATTCTATATCAGCCATTTAAAGGCTTACTCTGTATACATTTGATAATTAAGAATAATAAGAAAATACAGAGAAACACATTGTTATCTCTGGAAAATATCATGTTCATCTTCTTCAAACAACAAATCCCTTACCACCAATCACACACAAACCACCATTATTCATTGCATCTTCGGACACCATGGCCCATTTCTCACATGGTATCATGAGCCAACAACGGTCTTGATGTCGTCACCACTGCTGCCATCTCTAATCGGAAACATATCGACGACGATCTGATTTTTCAGATGCACATCGTTTCTCTTTTCCGCTGCTGTCATTCGGCTACACTCGTTCCTTGGCTTCTCCCTCGTTGGAATCTTACATCTCTGGTGAAATTTCTACTCGTTTAATTTTGTTGTTTTGTTCTCTATTTAATAGTTCTATCTTAGCCAATAAAAAAGATTAATGAAAAGGTTATAGTTTAGCCTTAAAACTATTTGGTTCTATCTTAGCCATTCATCCTAAAAGATAGGTGAAGAGGTTCTAATTTAACCTTAAAAGCTAGATAATATTTTTTAAGGGATTCTACATCAAAGATCCAAGCTAGAACTCTAGTCTGTGTAACTACCAGTTTGAGGGGAGTGTAGATTCCAGTGGTCACTTCCTACATCGTTCGCATCAGACCTTTCAATCAAGAACTGCATGCTGAAGCATCCTGTGGAGCAGTCTAGATATTCCAACTAATGCATCAACCATCTCAAGCGTACCATAAGTTGAATGGCATTAACAATTGCTGCGCAAGAACATCATAGTTCTGTCCTCACTCTTCAAATCAAAGACTCCCGAGAACGGGGAGCATTTTTCTCTAAGAAACAGCAGAAGAAATATGAGTAGGGCATCACATCCAAGTTCCAAGCTGGTGCTCTACTATGTTTGCTCGCTAGCTTGAGGGGGAGTGTAAGTTGACTAGGAGTGTTACAGTTTTTATTTAATGTGTTATTAAAGTTTATTCCTAATCAGTAGTTTAAATTTACTAGAAGTCTTATTTAAATTAGGAATAAGTATTAATTGAATTAAAGATAAAAGTATAGTTTTAGTTATATTAAAATTTTGTATCAACCTATTTAAAGGCTTGCTCTGTATACATTTGATAATTAAGAATAATAAGAAAATTCAGAGAAACACATTGTTCTCTCTGGAAAATATCATGTTCATCTTCTTCAAACAACAAATCCTTAACCACCGATCACATACAAACCACCATTATTCATTGCATCTTCGGACACCATGGCCCCTTTCTCACAATCTGCTCTACATGAAATTCAGATATAAGTTTCTTCTTCTTTCTTTTTTTGTTGGAGGGACTAGGGAGAGGTGTAAAACAGTTCATAATATTTAATGTCCTCACCCCCCCCCCCCCACACACACACACACGCATGACAATAATAATGCTAGATAATCACAAGTTAAAGATTTGTGTCCAAGCAGCTTTACCAATCTTCTTTCTGACAATTTGGAAATGTAGTTTTTCTATCACAGCAATATGTAACTTACAAATGTGAGGCATTTACAACAAGATATAGGCACAACTTCATCTTTCGACAATTGTACCCAAAGACATGCAAAAACTACGTGAAGCCCCTTCAAACTATGTAACTTTGCATTTCCACTTTCAAGTGAAGAGATTAAAGTACCTTACTAGAGATATCTCTTAGTTTAAATGCGAAGAAACTCACAGAAAGAAACTTCTATGCCAGATGAAACAAATTTTATTAATAATCAACGGGATGGAAGAAAGCAATAAAAATAAAATGAGCCTTTACGCAAAGAGAAAACTTAACCTCCTCAAAACGATTCTGTCGGAATGCTTGGTTTCCATTCTCCACTTGATCATAAACATGACGATATTGGTCCCATAAACCCACTCCTTCATTGGCCTACACTTCAGTCAATGTTTCATTAAACTCACAAATATAGTCTTAAACCAAAAACACACCACAACAAATATGCCAAATACCTAGAGTAGATTTTTCATAAATTGCTTGCGATGACAGAGAAAATAAAACCTCAACTCATATATTTATCAATTATCAACCTTTGCAAACCAAATGCAAACACCAAAGGGGCATATCATCACTTTTTATTTTCTGGTTATGGAGCAGTCATAACAGCCATTGAAACCAATAACACAGCTTTTTTTTATTATTGTGACCAAAATTTAATTTGACAACTGACAATAAAGTTAAAAGTAACACATCATAGAGTAAGTACACGGAATTTCAATTTCTATGTTAGTTTCCTAGGAATTCACAGCAGCCAAGCAGACAGTGAAAGAGGAAACAAATAAATAAGACAGTTAAATTTATGTTCTTTTCACATATTGTTGACAGCTACCAAACAATTCTAGCATAACCACAAATCAAAATAAACAATTTCAAAGGACTAAACGAAAAGGAAATCAATACAAATGTCTGCTTTCCAAGAAAATGTAGAAAAATTTACATTAAGTTCATCATTTCCTTCACTCTTGGCTCTCTAATTTCTTTAAAAAAAAGTGAAACAATAAAATTTGTCAGAGAAATAATGCGTATACTCTTGTTTTTTCCGCCCTCAAAAAGGATCACTTTGTTTAATACTAAGATTTTACGCGCTGCTATTCAACAGAAACGGTAAGTAAATTTTAACTTGACGTGTCATACTAAATTCAGTCGTTAACAAATAAAGGAATTAAAACATTCCTGATTAGATCAGAATACATATACATAATGAAAGAAACAAAAAATGCACGATGTTCAGTATTCATCCTCTTCTTCCTACATTTTTCTCAGCAGCCAAACAGTCCTAAGAAGTAAAAAAAAAAAAAGTGCTCACGCAAACGTAGTCCTCCACGTCGTCAATTCCTTCCAAGATGATTCCCGAAGACGGTACCGTCTCGCCGGACATTGTCACAAAACAAAAAGTAAAGATTGGGAGAAAAGGAGAATGAGAAAATAACGTATCAGCTGGAAGTAAACTGAAATTGAAATGAATCTGAAGAGAAATTGCAGAGCATCGTTTCTCGATTTTTTTTTTTTTTAGATTTTAGAGGTGGAGAGTTGTTCAGGCAACTTTAGCCCCTCCTTTTTTCAGGAGGAAGATTCTTCTTAAGGGAGGGCCACGTTTTATATGTAAAGGAGATTTGATCTACTGTTTTAGTCGTATCGCAAGGGCTGTGGGCTTAAATGGATGTTTACACGTGGGTGCTTTCTATTGGAGCTACTACTTCACAGTAGATTATACTGTGTTGTTGTTAGATGTGTAAATAAACCGGGTTTAAACAATCAAGGCTTTATTCGTTGGTTTATTTATTTTTAAAAGTATTAGTGTTTGGTTCGTTCGTTTAAAATTTTTATTTTGTGTTTGCATGTTTATTTTTTATTCGTGTTCATTTGTTTAACTCTCGTAAACATGTTCTTTTCTATGCCCGTGAACATTTTCATTTATATGCTTATAAAAATAGTAAAATTACACCCTTAAGCTCCTTAAGTTTTACAATTTGAACTTCAAAATTTATCATGTATTTAGTTTAGTTCATATCTTCCCCAACAATTAAAATGTAAAAAAAGAAAATCAGATAAATGAATTTGTTTGTGAACATAAACTAGTTGAATATACATTTATTCGTGTTCGTTCCTTTATTAAACGAATATAAAAAATTTATTCATACTTATTTATTAAACTTAATAAACGAACATAAACAAATGTTAATCGAAAGCTCTATCATACTTTGCACGTCAGATCTAAATTAATGTCGGCGGGGGATTTGAGCCAGGGAGAGATCAGCCGTCAACAATGGCGGACCATTTTCGTAGGGAATCTATCGGATCATATTCATGGGAAGGGTCTGTGGTAGGTTTTTGATCGACATGGGCGAGTGATGGAAGTGTTTGTCCCATTTAAAAAAAGCAAAAAATGGCGAGCGTTTGGATTTGTGAGGATGGTGTCGGAGGAGGATGCGAAGAGAGCAATTGAAAGATTAAATGAGCGAAAGATTTATGGATCTTGAATAAGGGTCTCATTGGCTCGTCGAGTAAACGGAAGATCTATAGAGAGATAAAAACCTATGGGAGATAGGGATTTAAAGAAAAATGATAGAGGTTTGATGATCCAGAGTCATCATCGGAGAATACAGGGGTGTAAAATGAAGGAAGAGTCGACATTTACAAAGTTATGCAGTGGCATGGTGTCGCAAGTCGATGGGAATAGCATCGATAACTAAGGAGATTAATGCGGCAGAAGTGGTAGGATTCTCGATGATGCGTTTATCGGGGTCGAGATTGTTGCTTATTTTTAGTAATGTGGAAACTCGAGCATAGGTTGTAAACGGTGGGACTCTAGAAAGATGGTTCACGAAGGTGCAAATGTAGGAATCAGGGATTAAAAAGGGGTATCGCAGGGCTTGGATTTTAATTGGTCAGGTACCGATGCTTGCGTGGTCTCGAGGAACATTCGAAAATATAGCTGCCGCGTAGGAAGTTATTGTTCAATGTGATAATTGAGTCCTTGAGCCAAATTTATTTGAAAGGGGATAGATTATGATTGAAAACGATCAAATTGAGCGAATTGACGAGATCATAGAATTACAAGTGAAGGGAGTGGCATATCTAATAAGGGTGATGGAATTTGAACCATTGATGGAATCACAACTATGCTCTAGTTGCGTAAGGTTATGTGTTTCTGAGGATGAGAGTGATGGATCGGAGTTCAATTTGGATTTGAAATTGGCGAAGAATAAAAGCGATAAGGCTCAAGGTTGTGTCGATCTAGCGAAGAAAGGGCAACAGATAAATATTGAGAGTTCGTTGTTTGAGCAAGTTACTCAAACGGAGCAAGATAACTTTGTGTAGAATGATGAAGGACAAGAGCAAGGGGAAAACTGTAAGGTGGGGGCTGTTGAGATAGATAGAAATAGAGTGATGGACGAGAAAGTAGGGATGGTATAGAGAGTCGGTGTTGTTGAGGCGGGGACAAACAGATCGGGGGCTCGGATGATATGTTCCTAATTAATTGTCCGGTGGTGTTTACAATAATAGAAAGAAAATTAAGGATGGAGGAAAGTGGTAACCGGTTGGATGCAATGCTAGTGCAAAAGGAAGTTGGACCGAGTCAATATGGATGAATTAATCAGAAGGGTAATGAAGGAGTTTGCGGGTGTATTGTTGAGGCCTCGGGGTTAGACATTGTAGTTGTTCAATTAAAAGATCACCGTCTTGAAGAATTTTCGAATCATGTGGTGTTAGATGATAGAGTCCCTGGTGCAGCAAAGTCCAAAAAGAGAGGCAGGAGAAGGCCGACAAAAATTAAGGGTGATTCAGGAGGTAGAGGTGAGAGGTTTTTGAAGGGTTCGGATGTGGGACAAGCTCGGTTGGTGGTCTTGCGTAAGGCGGAAGAGACTCTACGATTGGGACAATTTATAGGCGCAAACACTACTAGAAACGAAGAGGAGATTATCAGGGGTATTGCAAAGATCATTGAGGGGCGAGATCGTGCTTGATCATAGTGATAAATGTGCTATCATAGAATATTCAAGGACTAGGCTCAAGGGCAAAAAATAAGGCAATTTAAGGTTTGGCACGATAGCACCGATATGAGATGATTTTCATTCAAGAGTTGAAATTAGAGGCTATCATAGAAGGTATGGTTAGGAAGTTTTGGCATTCAGATAAATTTAAATTTGTTTTTGCTCCTTTGCAGGCTCGATCAGGAGGTATGTTGTGATATGGGAAGAGGATTATTTTGTGTTGATAGATACAGTTGTAAAATCCATTTATATATTGCTACGTGGTAGATGGGTGTATGATGTGTGAGAATGTAATATGGGCGTCGTGTATGCGCCATGTGATATAGCTGAGCAAGTTGGGGTATTGAGGGAGCTACATGATGACATGATGCTTTGGGATGGGCCATGGTGCTTAGGGAGTGATTTCAACTCGGTTCGAGTGGTAGGGGAAAGACAAGGATGTGCGTAGATCCGAGGAGCATGGCTGGATTTAACAATTTTATTGAGAATTTAAGGCTGGTTGATTTATCGTTAAAAGGCAAAGGTTACACATGGTTTGGTCTGGGAAATAGATACAGTAAACTGGATAAGTTCTTGATCTTGATTGAGAATTGCGGGGGTTGAATGTAATTGGATCTTGGGTGGAGGAACCTGATCAGCTAAAACATTATGTGTATAAGAAGTTTCAGAAACATTTTTCAAAGTCTCATTCAAATTGTGTGTTGGTAATTTGAATTTTAGGAGCATATCAACGGAACAGGCTCCATGTTTAACGATGGAATTCTCAGAAGTGGAAGTGAAGAAGACGATATGGAGCTGTAATTGAGCGAAAGCTCAGGGTCCTGACCGGTACAGTTTTGAGTTCTATAAAAGGGATAAGAATTCTTAAAAGGAGATGGAAGATTTTTACATATCGGACAAGTTACAACATGGTTTAAATTTGTCGTTTATTGTATTGATTTCAAAAAAGGATAATCCAGTTGAGATTGGCGACTTTCATCCAATTTGTTTGTTAAACTCTATGTATAATATCTTTATGAAGGTTTTGGCGAATTGGTTCCAGCGTGTGCTTGGGGATTTAGTTAGTGACACAGACGGCGTTTATCAAAGGACGACAAATAATTGATGGGGTTCTTTTGGTAAATGAGGTAGTTCACTCACTTAAAATTGGTCATTTTAGCGAGGGTGGGGTGATTGTGAAATTGGATTTTGCAAAAGCCTATGATTGTGTGGATTGGGATTGTTTAGAGCGTGTTTTGGTGCAAATAGAATGTGGTGTGCGTTGGGTACAATGGATTGTTGCTTGTGTTCGATCGGCTAGGCTCGCTATCTTGGTTAATAGTAGTGCCACTCGTGAGTTTGGTATGGGCACTACAAAAAAAACTTACCTATACCGATGGACGAAAATCCGTCAATAAAAGTCATATTTTTCCGTCGCTATAGGGTTCAAAAGGCTTTATCGACGGACATGAGGCTTTTTTCGACGAACAAGTAGCCGTCGCTAATGTGCTAGTCGATATATAGCTATATCAACGGATCATATCGTCGGTATATATGTTAAAAACATATACTGACAGACAAAACCGTCGGTATAGGTACAACCTAACCCGATACAATTATGATACCTATACCGACAAAAATATTTGTCGATATAAGTACGGCTTTTACCGATGGTTATGTTCGTCGGTATAGGCAAGCCCTTATCCGATAATATTGAGCTCTATGCCGACGGACAATTTTTGTCGGTATAGGTTCGAGTTTTTACCGATAGTTTGTCCGTCGCTATAAGTCAGACCTTTACTGACGTACAGAACCCGTTGCAATGGATTCAGGCTTTTACCGACGGACAAAATTCATCGGCATAAGTATAATGTTTATTTGTATAAAATACTTATACCGACGGTTGTGTCTGTCGGTTAAGTATGTAATATTCGATATTCAAATTTAATATTATTTTTTATTTAATATTTTTATTAATACTATTATTTTTTAATATTATTTTTATTTTAAAAATTACAAATATTAGTAATATTAGATATTTAAATTTTTTAAAGGGAAAAAATTATTCGATATTCGAATAAAAAGTATGTAATACATAACCACTACAACATGTACGAGTCTATTAGAAGCATAAGAAAAGAAAAGTGCAAGCAAATGTTTGTGTTTCTAAATAACATACATAATGAAAGTTAAAAATAATTCGAAGATCCTCCTCTATTGGTTGCTCCGATCATTTCTATATGTATTATGTTGATTTGTTGAAGGTAAAGCTCTATCGTTAGAATTAATTGCCGCTGAAGCACTACCAGCATCAGGAGGTGACTATTAAAAACAATGAAAATAATGAGTTTAAATAAAATAAATTAATTAAGTAAACAAGAAAGTAAAATATATTGTACCTCTGTATCAACCGTACGAAGCAAAGCATCCATATCGGGTACATGTAGATCTGGACGTTGTTATTGAAAGTAGGGTAGAAAACAATTTTCAAAAAGTTTTTCTAATTTTTCAACCTTAGATTTCAACCCTTGCACGTCTTCAGCATTTTGCCCTCTTCTTCCCGGTCCCTTAACTTGAGCGAACACATCATTAGACCATAAAGTTTGTGATAAATTCTCAGAACAAGAGCTTTCATTATTCTTCTCATGAATACGTTCCTAAAATATAAGCAAGTTAAACATATAATATCATATCTATATCATATTTTTCCAAAGCACGTATACAAGAATTAATAATAATAAATTACCACAACAACAACAGCCTTGGAATTCACGAAACTTCCATCTTTGCGTGTACGAGATCTAACATAGACATTAGCTCGTGTTGGTAAAGTATTATCATCCGGCAATGCAAGTTTTAACACCTCCAATAAGGAATTGAAAGACTATTTGTCCACCCATTCAAACATTTAATGTGGAACAAATTAATGATAAAGGACAACTTTGAAAAAAAATTGCAATTTGGATAAAGTGGCACCTCTGCATCTTTGAGTAAATCATAAATCTTGTCTCCTTGAAGTATATGATTATGATCCCCAAGCCTTGCACTTGCATCTACCAAAGGATTGTTACATTCATTATTATTCATAACTCGCTCTGCCATCATATCATGCATGAGGTTATGGATGTCGTGTTCAAACTCTCTTTCTTCTACATTAGTTTAAATTTGTGGCGTAGATCCATCACATCGTTCCCCATGAAAAATCAACGAACATAACCCTTAAGAAAGGCATCACATATTAAGTGATCAAATGCATCCCTCCTAGATACTCTATAAGTGTTTACACAATTCACACAAGGACACCAAATTTTTCCATCTTCAGATCTCTCAAAGGCAAAGTTTAAAAAACGGGTAACCCCTCTAATGTATTCTTCACTTGCCCTTGATATAAGATTGATCCACGTCTTCTCCATCAATGATAAGTTACAGAGTATTTTTGAAACACACTTTAAGCTTAAAATATAGTTTTGGGCGTAATTTAAACGGGAAAAATGGTTGAGGAATTTTGTCGAACACCTTGTGAGTGTAGAACTAAAATGAAGGGTTTTGACAATAAAATGTTTTAGGTAAAGCTTCCTGCAAGAAAACAAAGATTTATAACAATTTATAAGTTCTCTAACATCCTAATATCATCCAACAACCCAACATTTAACAAAAAATTTGGATTTAAAGAGTTAAGGTTTATAGAACTTATCAAGGATGTGATTTTGAAGCTTTCTGCATGAAACAAAGATTTATAACAATTTGTAAGTTATCTAACATCCTAATATCATCCAACAACCCAACATGTAACAAAAAATTCGGATTTAAAGAGTTAGGGTTTATAAAACTTAACAAGGATTTAATTTTGAAGAATCCAAGAGTGAATAGAAGAGGAGATTTCAATTTTGTTATAAAAAATCGAACAAAATTACTTTCAATCATTCACAAATCAATTGGAGATGAAGATTTTTGGGTAAAATTTGAAGAAGGGGGTTTTGGAAGGTTTTTGGGAGGTTTAGGGCGGGAGGTGTTTAAAAAATAAAAATAGGATTCATGCTCATAAAATGGCCTTGTGCCGATGGAGAAGGCGTCTGATTCATTGTGAATTGTAACAGATTACATGGGCATGAATCCTATGCACTTGGGGGTCCTTGCCTACTAACAGATTACAAAGACTTAAACCAGTGTAAGTCTTTGTAATCTGTTGCTGGTTGCTAGGCTGAATATACACCGGTGTAAGTCTTTGTAATCTGTTAATAGAGCATAAAATAAGTTAACAAATCATTTTTATTATGAATGGATTAGTGTTAATAGAGCATAAAATAAAATGATTTGATGTTAAAAGAGCATAAAATGAAATGGTAACAGGTTCAAAGAAACAAAATGAGAAAATACCATTAACAACAAAATTTAATAACATATTGTGATCACAAATAATCAAAGTTTAGGTATTTTCAACCTTTAACAAAATGGTTTCTCCACTTGGTTAAGAGATGAATGAAAAACCTTAAATTAACTATCAGTGAGAAGAGTGGTGAAGAGCCTGCTGCAGATTACAAAGACTTACACTGGTATAAGTCTTTATAATCTGTTAGTAGACAAGGACCTCGAGTGCATAGGATTCATGCCCATGAAATGGCCTTGTAGCAATGGAGAAGGCATTTGATTCATTGTGCGTTGTAACGGATTACATGGACATGAATCCTATGCACTTGGGGTCTTTGTCTACTAACAAATTACACTGGTTTAAGTCTTTGTAATCCGTTCTTGGTTGCTAGGCTGAATATACACCGGTGCAAGTCTTTGTAATCTTTTAATATAGCATAAAATGAGTTAACATAGCATTTTTATTATGAATGGATTAGTATTAACATAGGATAAAAAAATGGTTTGATGTTAAAAGAGCATAAAATGAAATGGTAACAGGTTCAAAGAAGCAAAAATGAGAAAATACCATTAACAACAAAATATAATAACATATTGTGATCACAAATAATTAAAGTTTAGGTATTTTCAACCTTTAACAAAATGGTTTCTCCACTTGGTTAAGAGATGAATGAAAAACCCTAAATTAACTATCACTGAGAAGAGTGGTGAAGTGCCTGCTGCAGAAGACGAGTAAATGGAAAATGAGGAGTTAGGGTTATCTGTGAGTAATTTCTTGAGATTGGACGATAAAAAGGTAAGGTTAATGAAAGTTTTTTGATTTTTTAATTTTGTGTATTTTTAAATATATAAAAAGGAAATTAAAAATATTTACACATGTCTTGTTCTCATTAGGTACCACATTTTTTTTTTTACGAAAGTTAGTGTAAGACCTTAAAATGGTTATGGAATAAAATGGTAGGCACCTAAAAGGGACAAAAATAGTTTAGGCACCTAAAAGGGACAAAAATAGTTTAGGCACCTAAAAGAGGAAAATGTGATAGTTTGGACACTTATTTTGGTGTTAAGTCATCGTGAAAAGGAAAAGCTTATTGTTAATTCAGGGATTAATCCCTTCCTTTATGGGATTGATCCCTTGCTTTAGGCAACAGATCAATATAAGAAATATATACTGACGGTAAATATTTTCATCGGTAAAAACTGTATCTATATCGATGGTTTAGGTAAACCGTCGGTAAAAATGACATCTATATCGACACACACAAAAACTATCGGTATATGGTTCATCTATACCGACGGATAATCTAATTCGTCGGTATAGATGTAGTTTTTATTGACAGTTTACCTAAACCGTCGGTATAGATACAATTTTACCGACAGTCTTTTGTCATCCGTCGGTATAACTATAGTTTTTATTGACAGAAAATATATTCTTCGGTAAAAGAAAGAACATTTACCGAAAGTTTATTTTCTGTCGGTATATAATTCTTTTACTGATAGCTTAAGTCCGTCGATATAGCCCACCGTCGGTATAGGTAAGTTTTTTTGTAGTGGGAGCGTGGGTTACGGCAGGGGACCCTTTGTCGCCGCTTCTTTTTGTTGTTGTAGCGGAGGTGTTTCATCAGTTTATGCGACATTTTAAAATTTTGGGTTTGATTGAGGGTGTGTGTGTCGCTACGAATTTTTGCCTGACACATTTGCAACGACACGATAATATTTTTGCTAGGAAACATTGAGATGGCGCGTAATTTGAAGCGTTTGCTGACTTATTTTCAATTTGTGTCCGGGTTGAAGATTAATTTCTCAAAGACATCGTTAGTTGGGGTTGGAGTGGAGGATTCGATGACAACAAAAATGGCCGAGGTGTTGGGTTGTTCATGTGGTGAATTGCCGTTACAATATTTAGACATGCCCATTGGTGTGAATCCGAGAGCTCAGAGTGTGGGATCCTTTGTTAACAAAATTTTGAGTATGTTTGGTGGGTTGGAAATGCAGTTCTTTATCGTTCGCGACAAGGGTGGTGCTTGTTAATTCTGTATTGTCAGCATTGCCTACTTATTACATGGCTATTTTTTCAACTCCTAAGGGAGTTGTGGTAAAAATGGATCGGATTAGACGCCAATTCTTATAGGGTAAAAAGGATGGGAAAAAGCATATGATTCGTGTAGGATGGGCACGAGTGTGTCATCCCAAACACTTAGGGGGTTTGCGGTGGTAGATTTGCGTATGAGAAATGCTGATTTGTTATCTAAATGGGCGTGGAGGTTTTCGACGAATGATAGTTCGTTGTGGAAGTCTTTAATTGTTGTTAAATATGGTGCAACGATTCTTCATTGGCGTTTTAATATGAGGGGTAAGAGGAGGATATCCAATGTGTGGCGACAGATAGTTGAGGTTCAAGAGGATGAAAGGGTACAACGTTTCATGGGATTTCAATGTTTCTCGTAGTTGGTGGGAGCTGGTTTGAAAGTTTTGTTCTGGCACGATCTATGGTGCTCGGATGAGCACTCCGAGTGCTTTATCTGCACCTTTTTCAGGTGGCGTTGTGTAAAGTGGCAGTGGTGGCCGATTACACGCAGGAAGGGAGGTTTGATCATGATGATTGGTCGCGTCTTTTTGGGAGGGATCTGCTTGTTTATGAGCAGCAACAACTTTAGGAGTTAATTTCTATTGTGTCGGTTTGGAAATTGGATTTGGCTACATCGGATAGACTTATTTGGAGACCAAATGCACAAGGGCAAATTTTGGTAAAGGACTTTTCGCGATTGATGAGCTCTTTAGGGGTTGCAGATGAGAGTTTTGAGGCTTTTTCGGTTTAAGGATTGATATTCCACCAAAAATACAATATTTTTATGGTTTATTACACTTAACCATTTGCCGACAGTGTCGATGCTTTTAAAGCGAGGCGTTTCGTTGCCTAATATAGAGTATGTATGTGTGTGGTGTCGTGAGGGGCGCGATGAGAGTGATCATATTTTATACGGATGCGAGTTGATTCGCAATTTATGGTACTTATTTTTTGATTGGTGGGGAGTTCGATGAACCTTTTCGCACTCATTAGACAGCTTCTTGGTATAAGTGACTGCGATGTTTGGTGGAGTGATGCAAGATTGGTAGATTGCGGGACATGCAGCGGTCTTATGGACGGCATGGCTTGCTCATAATGAGTTGTTATTTTCTCTAAAGAGGAGTACATTGTCTTAGCTATTTTTTATGGTTAAATTGCATTCATTATATTGGGTTAAGGTGACAATGGTGGGAGAGATGATTGTAGAGTCTCAATGGTGGTTTGTCCGTGGCAGTGCTATCACCCGGGGTGGTGTGTCGGTTCGCTCGGGAAACGTATGACAGCCTCCAGTGCAAGGGTCGTTGAAATTCAATGTGGATGGTTTGGTGCGGGGTAAGCCGGGTCTCGCAGGTTGCGGTGGGGTGTTGAGGGACTCGTTAGGCATTGTTTTAGCAATGTTTTCCGTGCTATTGGGTGTTATGGATTCGAACGAGGCTGAACTACGGGCGGTGTGGGTGGCATTGAATTTTTTATTGAAGTCGCAATGGAATGAGGGATACTCGATCGTGATTGAGTCGAATTCGCGAGTTGTGATCTCTTGGGTGAATCATTTGGAGACGTGGGGCCGTGACGTTTTTGGCATTGGTTTAGGTTGATTAACTCGGCTGTGGCAAGTCTCTCGGGTGTTGGTTTTTGTAATGTGCTGCGGGAAGCGAATGGAGTAGTGGATTTTTGGCAAATGGGGTGTTGATCGCAGGGAGTGGTTGTATGTTTGATTGGTGCTTGATGTCGTTGGTGGCCATAGTGGTGCCCAGTAAATGTTTTTTGGTGGACTGTTCGTGCGTAAGTGATTGGTGGCCTTTTTTTGGTCTGGTGGGGAGTGACTTTGGGAGTGGAAGTGTGCTTGTGTTGTGGACAGAAGGCTGGATGCATATGAAAGCTCGGGTGTAAGGAGCTTGTGTTTCGCTTTGTTTGCTGCGTGTTATAGGCTGATTCGTGGCTTGTTTTTTTGTCGTTGCTTCATGTTTTATACTAGTATATCGTACTCTTTTCTTTCAACTTAAGTTTAAGGAGATTTTTAATAAAATACATGTTAGTATTTTTGTGTATAATTTTTTATCGTTCAATAAAATCATACCGTTGATAAAAAAAATTAAAAGCCCTGTTCATTTACACCCTTAGTTGTTTTTTTAACTGAAATTTACACCCTAGTTGTGCGGATGCAAGTGAGTGAGCTCAATTAGCACGTGCTGGTTTTTGTCAGTGCTGGCTGCACGTGCTACCACTTAATTTATCTACTTTTAAACCTATTTTTTATAGATCGGATTCAATTACGCTCACTACAAATTATGTAAATATTATTGAAAATATTTAAATTGTTATAAAGTTTGTAATAATTTAGTATATATATATTTGATAATGTTTTAAGTATATATTAAAATTGTTATAATATTATAATAATTTAGATACATTCTCTAATATCTAAGTATTTTTCGATAATATTTCAGTAATCCATCGTTTTTTCACTTTGTAATTTTCTTTTAAAATTCCCTCCAATCTCATATAAAATTTTGAGAAAGTAAAAATCTTTTTGAATTTATAATGTTTTCTTCAGTTCCATATAAAAATTGTTTTAAAGCTTTTAAAATTGATTAACCAAACTATTAGAATTTTTCAACTGGCAAAAATTCTCATTCCCCCTAGAACCCAACCATTGTTTGTTGCTCCATGCACATTTGATCACTATAAAAATAAAGGTAAATTACGTAAATCATGAATGAATTTTATTCTTAAACTTATTTTGGTCACTGAAGTTTCAAAACGTTCAACTTATTCGCTGAAGTTTAGGCATTGAACATTTTTGTCACTCTTAAACCTCAAACGGTCTTAGATGGAGATTGTTCGGTCTTAAATTTCACCAATCACTTTGTCTCGCCCCCCTGAGTTTGAATTCGATCTCTATATTGCCGGAAAGTGCTACGAAGTTCACGAATCGGCCAAAAATTTTTGGTTTCTCTCTCGTCGATATCCCTTCGCCGCCGTCGAATGGAGCCCGTTTCTTAGTATGTTACTTCTCTCATGCCGATAAAGTCTTCCACCATTCAGATCTTGGAGAAGTTCCTTCGTTCGCCGGTAAATGAACGTCGTTAAAAAGTTAATGAATAAGTGACCAAAAAGTTCAATGTCTAAACTTCAATGAGTAAATTGAATGTTTTAAAACTTGAGTGACCAAAATAAGTTTGAGAGTAAAGTAAAGTTCAATGATGATTTTAGTATTTTACCTTAAAAAAATCCACAAGTTTAAGCATAGTCTTTCACAACAAGGTAAGCTTTCAGACGAATCGTTGTTCGATTAGGATTTGTCTTGATAGAAAAGACTCATTTGCATCCAACGACTTTTTTCTCGAAGTTAAATCTGTTAGATTTAATGTATTATTATCATCAAGAGTTGATATATCCTCAAACATAGCTTCATACCAACTATGATCAAATAAAACTACTTTCATTGTCTTGGGAATGTAAATAGTCTAAAGGCAATAAGATAAGTCGGTTTCAAAAGAGTACATTGACGTTTGCCTTTACGAAAACTTTTTTTTTACAAATTTTAATCTTAATTCTACCTAGAGGGGAGGGAAAAGGAAGACTCTAAGGGAAGGAATTGGGTACTCTTAGTAAGTCTAGAACTGTAATATCCCAAATTTTTTACTAGTGACAAAAATGTAATTTTTGAAAGCTTGGGTATTAAAGTGTAAACTTTGGAAAAGTTCAGAGACCAAAGTATAATTTTCAAAAGTTATGTAATATAACCCCGTAAATGAATAGTTCACCCCAAGAGTGACATCTCCGTGTTACCCGAATTTTTCGTACGAAGTTTATATTAATGGCTATAAAGCGATAAAGTTCAGAAATTTGGAAATTGTATTTTGGATCGAATAAAAATTGTTAAGCGTGCTCAGCCCAGAGTAGCACAAGGATGGGTGACCTACTGGGAATGTTCCATGTTAGTGTTTTTGATTGATAAAAAGGATTTAGCATGAGTCAACAATATTCGTAATAGATTATTGTTATAAGATTTTCAAGTAGGGATTGTACCTGATAAAATTCTCATTAATTATCGATACATCGGATCGAGTTGAAATTTTAAAGACAATTCCAAAGGTTATTGAAAATTCATAAAATATTATTTTATGAATATTTTATTATTTTTGGTTGGATTCTAACTAGATTTGGTTAGATTCTGATGGGGTGACTATAAAGCAATAAAGCTCAAAGAAAGAAAATTTGGAAATCGTAATGAGTGAAATTCAAATATTTGGATCGAATAAATGCCATAAATAAAAATCTAAGATATTTTGGAATGAGGCCGGTTGGAATGGAACCAATTTGGTTCAATTTTAATGGGGTGGCAATTTTTAAGACTTGTTGTAAATAAAGTCTAGTTGGAGGGCAAATTGGTCTTTTGACATGGATGGCATTTTTGAAATATTTTGAAACTTTGAGGGCAAATTTGAAAGGTGAATAACACTTGGAATAGATCATGGCTATTGATTTTTGATGAGATTGAATCTTGGCCATTGGATTAAAAGGGCAAAATAGTAATTTTACTAACTAAATGAATTAAAAATTCATTTAATTATGGCATATGGTCTAAATATGAAAAGATGAGAAAAAAATCTTCATCATCTCAATATAGAGCTGATCGAAACATCAAGGAAAGAAGGGGGAAAAGAGTTTTCAAATTTCAAGTCCAAAATTGAAGGATCAAAGGCTAGTTTCAAGCAAAATTAATTAAGGTAAATTATTCTACACTTAATTCTCTTCATTTTGATAGTATTTTTGCATGATAAAAGTCAAGTTTGGTTCATGTTATGGATGAAGATTGATTATGGAAATTGAAGCTTATGATGAAATTAGAGTTGTAGTTAGTTGAATTGATGATTTAGACATGAAATCAAGCTTGAATTTGGATTAATTTCTTGTTTGAGGTTATAAACCCTATCCCTAAGATTTGGGGATTTTGGTTAGGGAGTCAAATTGAATATGGAATTGAATAGATTATGATGTTGAGAGCTTGAATTTGTTGTTAGATTGAATAATTTCCCCAAGTTGAAATTTAGAGACCAATTCGAAATAATTGGAAATTAGGGGAAATTATTGGAAATTTTACTTTAGCATTGGAATTGGTGATTTATGATTGAAATAGCATGAATTGATTATTAAGGACCAAAAATGAAAAATTTTAGAGGTAAAAGGACCAATTCGACAAATTAGAAAAAGTATGGGATTGATCTTGAATTAATAAATAATTGATGGAATTGATGATTTAAGCATGATATGAAGTTAAAAGGGTTGAAATGACAAGAAAGGAAAGTTGAGGGACCTTTTTCGAAAATAAGAAATTTAGTGAAGGACTAAATTGACAAGAGTTTGAAAGTTAAAGGAAATTTTCTAAGAATGTTAGAAACAAGTGAATGATTTATTTGTACATAAATTTAATGTACAAATGTGATGTTGTGACTAAAATGTCATTTTTATAAAGTTAAGGATAAAAAGGATATTATTTCAAAGAGAGCAAGTAGTAGTGAAATTGTTCAAATTGAGCTTGAACAATTGTTTAATGTTCAAAATGGTCACTAAGGACCATAATGAACATGTAGTAAATACAAGGGAGAAAAATAATTAAGAGAAGTTAGAGAAAGATAGAAGTTAATTATGGAAGTTATGTTGGATTTGAATTATGGCAGTGAGTTTAATAAATTACCATAAATTCTATAAAAATGGTTAGATGATGAAATTTATACCAACATAAAGATATGGTTGTCTAGTTCCGTTTCCAGCAAACGGAAACTGATTCCGAGTTCTGAGTTAAAAGATATGAATTTTTAATCAAATAAAAGTCAGAAAATTTACAGAGCAGTTTATGTCAAGATAGTTCTATAATGGAAGTTTGAAGAATTTTCATAATTTTTGTAGATTTTTCTAATTTATGTGGCTTATATCATTACAACTGTTATCGAATCTAGTTCTTAGGTTATGAAGGATATTAAGATCCGATATGTATTCTGCTCTATAGAAGTAAATCTTTGAAGATAGGACAAGTTGTAAGAAAACATAATATGATACATTTTGTATCTAAATGTTGGTTAACAAGCTAGAAAGAATTATTTGAAGTTTAAAATGGGTATTAAAGACCAAAATGAGTTTGTGGGACAGTATAAAGAAGAAAGGAAAAATTTTGGAATTTTTTTTATGTTGAATGATTAGACGGTTTGATTAAAATATCGTTAAAAATGAATCTGACAAATGGTATTTATATTCATGTGGTTAATGAAGCCGAATACAAATCAAAGAGGAATCGAGATACTATGAAGGAAAGGATCGAGTAGAATTTAGTGAGGCATACTATTAGATGGCCCAGGTGAGTGCATTTCTATATGTTTACATTATGTTGAAAAAGGGAAGACTTGAGATAAGTCGACCCTAATTTAAATTTTACATTGCATTTCTTCATAATACGTGATATGATGCATGATTCAACATGGCAAGCTTGACGGAGTACAAGGTACGTACTACTGTTTGCATAAATAATGATGAATCATGTTCACATAAGAAAATGACAAGATCAAAATGAAACAAGATACACCCTGGGGATCCGAGCCCATAGTGCAAAATGCACTGACAAGGTGTTTATATAAGTAGCAAAGAGCGTCCTTATATGAGGAGCAAAGAGCGTTCTCTCGAGTACGTACTTTACATGGCACTACGGTGCAGATAGGCTACGGGGTTTCCATGGGCCTCTAGCCAGACACGATGATAATATAACAAGATGATTACATGAAAGAACATGATACATGATAGAGATGTTACATGATACATGATACAAATGTTACATGATATATGATATAGATGTTACATGATACATGATAGAGATGATTCATGATATACATGATAATGATGATTTATGATTTACATGATATTGCTTATTCATGATTCACATGATAGTGATGATACATGAAACATTGATATTGTGACATGATTGCCATTTATAGGGAAAATGTACTGTACTTTATACATGACATACTAAATTATATTACTTCATGTTTTGATAAACTGTTTTGAATGCCTCACTAAGTTTGTACTTAGCGTGTGTCTTATGTTATACGTAGGTTTCCTGGAAATCATCTATCGAGGAGGAGCAGAAACTTGGGAAAAATCAAGTTACTACAATAAGTTCAGTAAGTACGTATTTACCATAATTTGATAGACTGGTGGGCATGTAAGTATTTTAAAGTTGAACTGTCTACAACATAAGTTTACAACGTAATTATATGCTTTTATGGATGGATAAGTTTAGAAATACGAATTGTTAACAATAGCAAAATCTTTGGTATGGTTAAAATGTTGTTTAGCCCTAATCGCGTAAACATTTTAAAATCAAGAAAGGGTCTAGGCAGCTTACGTAGTTTTTACCCTGAATTATATTTTTTTTATTTCAATAATTCAATTATAAATTTTGTAAACCAATTCAGGGTCAAAACTAGCTGCACCTAGACGACGTAGTTTTAAATTTTAAATCCGATAAAGGGTTAAACTACAAATTAAATTTTGGTATAAAAAATTAATTACAAGTCAAGATTTCTTCCAATGATTTCGTAGCATCTTTAATGTATATTCGGTCTACGACTATACGTTAAGGGTGTTACAAGAACCATAAACTAAGGGAATGTAAAGGAACAAAGATAAGCAGCTTGGCCAATAAGCCAAATATACTTGCTCACCTTTACAAAAGCTAAGCAGAAGATATATCACTTCCTAAAATAGCATAAACATTGTATTAAGCCTTAATTTCAATTGGAGAAAATCATCCACAAAAGTAACAAAATAACGAATCCAAATTAAAAAAATAAAGTCCTCAAATATCATAATGAACTAACTCAAAAACAAATTCGATGATGTTTCACTAAATGACAAGCCTTACAATCAATTGAAGATACATTATTAAAATTGAGGACACACCTTCTCCAATACATTATTAGGATCTTTGCCGACTATGCTAGAGTCTCGTTGACTCATTGTTCGTAAATTCTTAAATGTGTTGGTATCACTCAGCTCCTACCAGTTTTATATTAATAACTATCAATATTGGAGTCTTTAGGTTCGGCAGTGAGAATCTAATCTAGAATCCAACAAGCAGTCTTGATGAAAAAGCGAATTATGTTTATCTTAAGAGACTCAGATTTAATCGTTTTGTTTGTAAGGTGCGTGTATTGTCAAAGAATTAAGAATATGTATGAACAGATACTACCTTATAATCACCTTTAGACTATTTAAATAAATCTAATATACGTACCTACTGACTAAAAAGTGTAAAACCATAATGAGCCGAATCAACAATCATTTGTTTAGTGAGATAAAACATTATATCCTTTAAGTAAGATTAGAAGTTTTAACCATGACTTTATAAATAGAGAAAATTAGATTGAGAAATTCGCTTCCATAATAGGCCTTTACAAAATTTGATTCGAATTAGTCGACTAATGAGTCGAATACCGATGATAAAAATATATATATTCGGCCGGGAATGAGAGAGTGAAAGGCCAAGCCGACGGAATTGAAGTGAAGATGGGGCAACCGTCGAGACTAATAAGACTGCCCTTATACCAAGCACCAAATGCCAAAACTCACTTTAATATGCTTTCGGCTTTTGTTTTCCAGGCCACCAAACATTCTACCCAGGGAGCCTGTGCTTTGTCCTGGAGGGTCACTATTCTATTTTTTTATTGTTAAAAAATAGCATAAAGTCAATAAATACTCTAAACGTTTTGTAATCCCTATTTTTTGGAGCAATTCAACTCTCAACATTTTATTTTGGGTCAAAATCACCCTTATACAGATAAAAACTGTCAGTGAACTGAAGAAAAATAGCTTAAAATGACGGCGACCAAACCGGTTTGCTCAGAGACGACGATCGACGGCAGAAGCGACGACGATTTGGGAGTTTGGCTTTGAGTAATTTTAGGGATTTTGGGACTATTTCATAAAAATTGAAAATTTTCAGGATTTTTTAAAAAGCTGAAAGTTTTTTTTAATTTTTAATTTTTAATTTTGAAAAAAACAAATTAAATATGCCACATGTTAAGCATTGATTGGTTAAAAAAATTAGCACCCATTAACGATCATGCACCTAAAATTATAACTTTTAAAACTTTGAGCACATATTTTTATAAAAAATACTTTAGACACCTAAAATTTAAAAAATACATACTTTAGACACCTATTTTTCATTTAAGCCTATATATATTACTTGATCTAAACAACCTTAAAGCCTAATCTTTGGACCTGACAAAGAAGCGAATGCGTAGTGCCCATATTTTCTTTTAGAAAATACCATTTGTGACCCAATAAACTCGATTCATGAAAACCTCTAGGCCTAACTTAATTGCCTAAAATAATTAATTAATTAATTAATTTGGCTTGAGTTGTTAACAAAGATTAAAAATGTCAATTATATCCAAAGAATCTCATCGTTTCAAACAATCCCCAAGCAGCTCCATCTCTTATTTTTTTTATTTAATCACCGGTATTTAATTAATTATTTGACTAATTTAGATCAAATTTTGTATAGATCTAATATGAGGCGACCCTCCCAAGCTAATTTTTTTCCTTATAAGGTCACAATTCGAACCTCTAACCTTATTTAAGGGATTTAGCCTCTCATCCACTAGATCAATTGGTTGTTGGAAAAATTTTAATATTATAATTGTTGCCTAGTCTTTTTATTTTTTTAACATATTAATGTGATTATATAATAGCATTTGTTCAGATTATCAATGCACACCACCCTGTACATACAGGTACTCAAACTCAGGTTTTTCACTTGAGCCACTCGTTGAGTTTTCTTAACTCATAATTTTACATGTTATATGAATTGTTGGATCGGTGAAATGGATGATTAAGATTAACTCTGTACTTTTTCTCATTGATAATCTTCACATAACCTACTGTTAATCTCAGCCATTCATTTCACTCCTTACAATCTAAAAAAAAACGTATAAAAGTTAAAAACTCTTACAATGTGTAATTGGATCATATTCCATAATATATATATATATATATATATATATATATTTCATTCATTCTCTCGTCAATGGAGGATACCCCAAGAACTCAAACGGAGAAATCAGGCAACATTATGAGAAGATCGATCTTCACTTTCCTTCAAAATTACCATTTGTTCATAACACCCGCACTTCTTGCTTTCCCTTACTCTGTTTCAGTTCTTCTTTCACAAATCTTCGTGCCACCTTCTTCTTTGCATCAATCAATCCACGAACGTCTCCATGTTCTTTTCCAAGCTTCTGGCTTCCCTTGTTCCTCAGATTTCTTCACGATTCTCAGTTCAAAACTTTCCCAAACCATCAGCTTCTGCGTTTTCACACTGCCTTTCACCTTCTCCTTCTTCCTCCTTGCCAAAGCCTCCATCATCGAACTCTGTTTCCGCCATGGGAGAACCTCGAAGAAACCTCGTTTGTTCTCATCGGCTCTTTCACTTTACAAGCCTCTCCTCCAAACCCAAATCTGCAACTTCATGTTAATCATCTCGGCGAACGCAACGGCTTTGTCTGTTCTGTTTTTCGGGTTCAATTGGCTTATTTTAGTGTCAGATTTTGGGGCTGTTTTTTACTCTCTGGTTCTAACGAATGTATTGATGATTTCAAACTTGGCTTTGGTTTCATCGGGAATGGAGAAATCCGGTGGATATTTGTCGATTCTGAAGGCGTGTGTTGTTAAAGGAAGGAGTTCGATTGCCTTATCATTGGCTTTGCCTTGGAATCTTACTCTGGCCGCCACTGAAGCTCTGTCTCGTGAGGTTATGAGAGTGGTGAATTCGTCTGGTTTTGGAAGGGGTTTTGATTGGCTATCTGTACTCGGTGGTTCTTGTTCTTCGGCAGCTGCAGAACGGGTGGTTTGATTGGCTAAAGATCTACCCTAGAAAAATAATCTAGTACTAAACTGCGGTTTTGCTACAACCTTCAAAACCGACACTATATCATCAACAGTTACCGACTAACCGTACATGCAAACATAAAGTGTATTTATTCAAGAATCAAGAAGATTCGATTGGAATGGAAAAGCAGGCAACTTCTGGGATATAAATTTATTATATATTCGTTTGTAGTTTCCATTAAAACTTACCACAATACAATTACTAAATCATACCAATTTCAGAAGTAAATTATTATGAATTCATAAGCATACTTTACAGAAAACAAATCATGATGAAAATGTTAATGGTGCCAGCAGTTGAAAAATATCAACACACAATTAGATTAAAATGACAAAAAGGTGAAAACCAACAACAAAGAAAAGGGCTCGGAAACATAAATCAGTTAAACATAGAACAACAGGAAACTGGTAATGGTGGTTCTTTTCTTCTCTTCTTTCAGTATCCAAACCAAACAAAAGACACCATTTATACCTACACAAGTCTTGGAAATGCAAAGCTCTCGTAAAAATAACTCCATTTAAGATTGCAATAACACACCGAGAATCAATCTCAAACTATTTCGGACCAATGTCCTTGAGTGCACAGATCTGCTCCTCCCCCATTGCTGACATAACCGACACAACCAGGTCTTTCCCCTCGGCAAACCCATCCTTGATCTGCAATTGCCAAAGTATGAGAAATCCAATCTCAAACTATCATCGTGATGGTATAGAAATCCAATCTCAGTTTTTCAGCGCATAAAAAAAATGAGAAATGCAGCAAATGAAGCCGGTAAAAACAACTAAAATTCCACCACAAGAATATGGGATTCAATTAGAATGCTCGGTGCCAAGGACAGACACAAGATTTTATATTAGGGATGCGAACTTTTATACTTAGTAAAACTATATGAGAATTTGAAATTCCAAGGTGTGCGTGAGTATACAGAGAAAATTTCTAAAATATATGGGAATTTGAAATTTCCAAGGGGGGCGACAGCCCTCCTAGCACCCCCTCGGTCACATCAAGAGGACAAAAAAGCAAAAGACAGGTTTGAAATCATTAAGAACTACTACAAAACAAAAAAGAAAACAAAACATGAAACTCTATCTGGCATAAGCTTACGTGATGCCAGTGGATCCCCTCGACACAAGGGCAATGTGACCAAAGGAGTCCAATCATACTGCACCAGCATAATATGATACAAAGTGGTTCAACCTTAGAACTCAAATATCAGTAAACTAAACAACAAATGCACATCTCAATAGAAAAAGAGTCATCTGTCAAAAAACACAAGGGGAAGGAAAGCAATTAATTGACCTGTTTCAACAAGCTCTCATCAGTTGGGAGCCTCAGATCATCCTTAGTGTCTCCACTATCAGTCAGCAAACCCACCTGAGAAGAAGTTAATGTAACTAATTAAGAACAAACATACACACAAACAAAAATCAAGCAGAAGCAAAGCAAAGTAACTTACAAATCCATCCTCAGAAATGTCGATCAACTGGTAGTCAGTACGATTCACATGTGGAACCTGTAAAAGAACAGGAACAAAATCATTTGATAATGCCGAAGCAATCACGTATCACATTAAACTGTTAAAACTGAGAATGAGAAAAAAATGATAACGATTTATGTTCTATTCCATACATCACAGTTGTGGGAGGAGGGAACAATATCTTCCAACTTCTTGGCAGTGAAGATGTCGATTCCAACAAAGTGACATTTAGCATGACCGTGTTTCCCCGTCTTGGAGGTCGAAACTTCCACAACCTGGCACACACCACCGTGAAAGAGCAATCAAGTTAGCTAAAATTGCAAATCATTACAAACCCAAATTTATATAGCAACCATAGGGTGCAAATCAACAGTCAACCCATCAAACACTAAGCAAACACATGCCAATAACTATTGTCACTTTAATCAGGTTGAACATAAACAGAAGATTCAATAGAACTATTAATTTCTAAATATTATATACTCTAATTTACTTGTTCTTTTTGTTACTTTTTCACTTTGATTTTGGTTTTACTTCATCGGAAGTCAAAATATCATATACAATTCCTAAATCTTCAATAAATACTTCGAACTGATTCCAGAAATAGAATAACATGTATACATAAATAAAATTCGAACATCAGAAGTCAATACCAAACGGAATATTTAGATCTCAATTTTTCGAAACATCAAAAATTCAACTAGAATCCACAAACAAATCCAAATCCTAAATTCCAAAATATAACCAAAAAATAAATAAATTTCGAGATTCAAAAGAGGCAACCTTGCAGGGACGGTTTTTGATGACGATGTAGCCGTTCTTGCGGATGGTACCGGCCTGCTGAGGGTAGGTTTTGGATGCGCCGGCGTCGGCCTTAGATTCGAAATGGTGCTCCTCGTCCGACATTTCCGGGTTTCAAATTTTCCTCTCTTTTCTACAAGGCAACAATTTGGGGGCGGCGGGGAGTTTTTTATTTAATAGGGATTGTTAGATGTTACGGGATTTTAGAGTTTTCCAGATTTGATTCGTTGTTATCCAGTGAGTCCGGGGAGTGAATGACGAGTCATATGGAGTTGGAGCCGTTGATTTCCGGGATGATGGATTTCAAGGGTTGTGATTGGATAAATATGCTGCGCTTCTTTAACGCAACGGTTTTAAAATTGTATTTGAATTACACTCAGATTCATCTTCCCTGAATTATAATGTTAAAATTGAAATCTAATTAAAATTATAATTTTATGAGAAAAAGCTCTTTTAATTTAATCTCTCTCATTTATAATATTAAAATAAAATCTAATTAAAATTATAATTTTTTTATTAAGTAAAGGATATTAAGTTTTTAATACAAAATATCAATATTTAAATTCATATAAAATAAAGTAATATAAATATTTTTGACCAAATGGTTCTCGAAAATTATAAATTTTGAATAGATTAACAAGAGTCGAGAGTAATTGTTAATAAAAAAGTAATAAATACAAGCATCGAAGTGTGTGATTAAGTCAACTCAAGCTAAACTATAGAATTCATACAAAATTGCACTTGACTACCTCCCAAGCCTCTCTTCATTGTTGCAGTTTGGGTACTTATACGAAGTTACGAATTCCCATTTAAGTACCCCTTCGATTTAAGAAAATTTTTCTTCTAATGTCACTTTTTCGATCTCTGTGAAGACTATTAATTACTCTTTAGCTCGATTCATCTATAATAGAATTTTGTTGTTTTTCACCTTGTTCGTACGTGATAATATCTCAGTGAATCATCTAATGATGAGGTGTTATTGCTTCGAAATGGGGAAGCCTTGCTCTAACTTTGGAGCTTTCTTAGAAAGCATTCTCTGGTCCAGATTTTATCGAGGGCATCGATGAGCTGCAAAAGTTGTTTCAATTAGGGATGATAATTGAGCGAGGTATTATTTTTCAAATTTACATTCGTTCAAGTGGGTATATTCTCAAATTCACCCTCACACTCATAACTTAACTGAGTGCCCACCACTTAATCTGTACCCCGCTTGGCAAGCAACCACTAATATCGAATTATGTAAAAATAAACCATATACTTATATAAAGAAGAGTAAAACTTCACATTTTTAATTGATTGATCTAGTGCATATATATAATACATTTACATATCTATAAATTTAACTACAGCTAACTAACTAATCATAGTTAACTTAACTAAAGCATATTTATGCCGGTATAAATTTTACTTAACAACATTTAACTAACTATGGCGGTAGACAAATGTAAAGAATGTTTATACCCTAAGATTTAGTTAAATTCTAAGGCACATCCTTTAAAATCTAAGGGTTTACATAATAGGTTGTGTACTTATTTCTAAATTCATAATGGTTCAAAATTCATAATGGTTCAAAGTTAGTGGGTGAGAGGGGTGGATGCGCACTGGGGCGGGTGGATACGGTGCGGGTAAGGTTTTAAATCTATCACATACACACTACTTACGACGGGTATAACTTTTATCATCCACACCCATTTATTACCCACCAAATTCATACCCATCTCCGCTCCAGTTAGAGCGGCTCCGGTACAAAATCTGTAAAATTATACATGTCTACCATCCCTAATTTGGATATGAATCCTATATTGGTGGCCGATTGCTCTGACTTTGTTTGCATTTACTGTGTTTTCTTTCTCTTATTGTTGCATTGTCTTTAATCTTAGTTCTCCTTTTTTTTTTTTGAGAGTTTCCTTTGTATATGTTTAGATGAAATGAAATTTTATCTTTGTTAAAAAAGGCATAATGTTAAAGAAGTTCATAACGTTTAATTAAATAGTCATTTTAGTTCATATTTTTTTCTTAAAGTAATTTAACCTTCAATGTTTCATTTTGGGTCAAAATGGCCCCTCTGCGGATAAAAAAATGTTACTCAACTGATGATTTATGGCTTGAAATGACGTGACAAGCCTACATGGCAGTGCACGACGCAATAACAATGTCATATAGACAAATATGTTGACTTTAAAGAATGACACATGAGTCAAAAAATAATTTTAAAAAATTGTACAAAATATAAAATATTTTTTCTTCAAGCTTGTCATTCTGTTAAGTCATTTCAAGTTGTTTATCGTAAGTTAACTAACAGTTTTCATCCATAGAGGGGTCATTTTGACCCAAAATAAAATGTTGAGGGTTAAATTACATCAGAAAAGGAATATGTGCCAAAATTACTATTTAATCAAACGTTAGGGGAATTTTTTCACATAAATCTTAAATGTTCAATAATCGAATATTTCAACCTTTTTTTAACAATATATATTGCTAATACATCACAAGCTCGAATGATTAGATTATTCTATTTGGATTTTTGGCATGACTATTCTATTAGTTAAATATGATGACTTATGTATTTTAATCTTATATTTGTATGTTTTTATCTTATAAATTTAATTTAGAATAATATTCTTTTTGGTTAATTAACAATTTAGGTTATGCATTTATAATTTTTTGTATATTTATATTTTTAGTTTATATTGTATTGTGTTTTTTTATATTATGTAATCGTGTCATGTTTAATGTTATTGGATCTAATTTATGTTTTTTTTTTCAATCTAATTTAATTTATATTTAAATTAATTTGAAATATATAAATATTCATGTATAAGGTCGTCGCGAAGATCATTGTCAACCGTCTTAAGCCTTTTCTTCCTGTCTGGATCTTGAAAAACTAGACGAGCTTCGTTCCAGGTCGATTCATTATCGATAATATAGTAATTGCTCAGGATGTTATACACTCTATGCGATACATGTCTGGTAGTAAGGGTTGGATGCCAATTAAAATTAACCTTGAGAAGGCTTATGATCGTCTATAGTGGAGTTTTATTAATGATACTCTATTAGATGTTGGCATCCCCAATTCTCTCCGTCATCTTATTATGAATTTCATTTCATTTGAATCCATGCAGATTCTGTGAAATGGTTCGACTACTGAGGCTTTTGTGACATCTCGGGGCATTCGGCAATGGGACCATTGATGTTCTTATATTTTTGTCCTCTACATGGAAAGATTAGCCCATGTGATTCAAGCTTATGTGGTAAATGGACAATAGAAGTTGTTCCGTACTTCAAAGGATAGCCCGGGTATTTCACATCTTTTCTTTACAGATGATCTCGTTTTATTTGCAGAAGCTTCGTATGAATAGTCTATTCTGATATGTTATATTCTTGATATGTTTTGTTCCAAGTCGTGACATAGAGTAAGTCTTGCTAAGACTAATATATTTTTCTCTAAAAATACTCTACTACCGACCAAACAAGCAATCAATACTTTCCTGGGTTTCTCTGAGGTTTCTGACCTTGGGAAATATTTAGGAGTTCCTTTAATTCATCAGCGTGTTACCACAACAACCTATCAGTGCTTGATTCAAATGGTCCAGAGAAAGTTGAGTGGTTGGAAGGCGAAGTCCTTGTCGTCAGTTGCTCGTATTACTTTGGCCAAATCAATATTAGTAGCAATTTTGTCATACACGATGCAATTGACTTTAATTTAGTTTGTTGATTCAAATATGCCTTGAATTAGAACGTTTATTTCGGCGTTTTATTTGGGGTATTACATCAGATAGAGGTGGCGTTTATTTAGTTTGTTGGGATGATGTCTGTAAACCATTAGAACAAGGTGGTCTTGGTTTTCGAAAACTTGCAACTCAAAATGAGGCGTTTCTCATGGATTTGGCCTTTAATTTGTTGGCTAAGCCTAAGGCTTTTATGGGTGCGATTCCTTCATGCGAAATATAAATGTGTTGAGGGTATCCTGGATGTTTTGCGCAATCGAAATTGTTCTCGTCTTTGGAAGGGCCTCAGTTTGGTTTGGGAAGATGTATGGCATAACGTCACGTGGATTATTGAGAATGGTAACAATATGAATTTTCGGTTTGACACATGGATTGTCGAGGTTGGACCGTTGATTTTACATGTCCCGGCTAATGAGGTTCATTTGATCAATCGTGCTTCGGTGGCCAGTATGAGTGATGAGCAGGGGAATTGGTTGTGGCAGGTAAATGTGTATTTCCTTGCTGTGGTAGGCAGGTTAAGAGCAAGACAGGTTTGGCAGAGCAGGACAAGAGCAATTGGCAGAAAGTAAGAGGACTAGAAGAGAAATGTCGAGTGCTGTTGGCAAAAGTAAGACGAGAATTGCCAAGCTCGGTTGACAAAAGAATGAAGGATGATGGCGTCAGCCCTAGTTAGAACCAGATCAGCCCAAATTCAAATTCAAAAAGAGATAAAAAGATAATGCGCCTATCTTAGTGCGTAACAAACTTTCAAGAATCAAACCCAATCTAGGGTTTCCACAAGTGCCTATATAAAGAAAGCATATCAGAGATCGATCGAAGAGGCTGCACCATGGTGAAGAAGAGGGCAAACCGTGGTTTGACCTGTCTAAGACCGAGAGCTCTGGATCCATTGAAGGACTGCATCGACTGATCTCCTTCATTGTCTATTTCTCTTTGTTTTTAATTTTATTTACAATAGTGGTGTTTACAAAAGATAATGTGTTGATGGTTCCCCCATACTTGAACTAATTCTTTTAAGTTGACTGAGGATTTTTTGCGATGAGTGCTTAGCTATTTTTAGTTTTAATAATCGAATGCCTTGGCATTTTTGTCTATTCTGCTAGTGTTCAATTTTCTTAAATTCTTTGTCACACGACAGTTGGCATTGTATGCATATTATCTCTTAATATCTTAACAGAATTAGGAAATAACGATTAATTGCGAACTACTAAGGTGAGAAACTTCGACAGAAGATGTTCAAGTAGATGAGCTTACTTCGGAAGTGAGCCTACCCTTTAGGAGTAAACATAGAACTTTACCAAAGTTAATTATTGAAAAATATCGCTATAGATATATATGAGTTAATCGTAATTAACTTAGGGTATTGCTATCGACAGAGGTAATACTAACCTTAAAATTAACTTGACAATAAAACCAAGGTTGAAAGTTATTAAATGATGTCTTTGCTAGCGTGAAATCCATACATCCCTTGCCAACACCCTCCATCCATTTGAATACATTTGTTTTCTAATCTGTCTGAACTTTTATTTTATTTTCTTAGTCATTTTTCTTAAATCCAAAAATCCAATTAAACTCATTTGTTCACACTCACAAGTAAATATCGTGTCATTTAATTCCTGGACAATCCCTATAGATACGATACTCAGCTTACTGTTGTATTACTTGTTGACCGTGTATACTTGTATGCAAAAAGATGTATTCTTGGCATTATTTACTTGCATGCTTACACTGAATCCTCAATCTTTTGCCAAGCAGTATTCCGTCGACAAGTCTTTGGCGCCGTTGTCGCGTATTGCAACAGAATTGATTGTTTTGATTTTTAATTGTTTTTATTTTTAGTTATTTTTATTAATTTTATTTAGCTTATGAACAGAAGCAACACTACAAGGGAAGAACTTGAAGCCCAATCTTGAAAATTGAGAGAACCCTACGTAGACTAAGGAGAGAACGTCAAGAGATGGAATGAGAATATGGAGTTAGGAGATAACCAACCCATCAGAGAACACCTAACACCCACCATAGATGATTTGATCACAGGACTGATCAGTCTAGAGGTAAATATGGCTAACTTTGAGCTTAAACTGATAATGATTCAAATGCTATTGAATGTAGGACAATTCGATGGATCACCTACTAGAGACCCAAGGCAGCATTTGAAGCAATTGATGGAGGTTTGCCAACTATTTTACCAGCCTGGTGTAACTGAAGAAATAGTAAAGCTGAAGTTCTTTTCATTTTCCTTGTGAGATAGGGCAAAACTGTGGCTAAATTCCCTGCCACCAGGTTCAGTCACTACATGGGCATAATTATACCAGAAGTTTCTTCTGAGATTCCAACCATCTAAACTTAACGCCAATCTACGAAGTAAAATCATTACTTTTAGGCTAGTTGATGACGAGACTCTATATGATGCCTGTGAACGTTTCAAGGACCTATTGAAAAGATGCCCCATGCATGGATTCCCTACTTGGACCCAGATGAAGACCTTTTATAACAGACTCAATGTTCATGCCAAGACTATTTTTTATACTTTAATAAATGGTTCGGCTCTAGACAAGAAATATACGGAGGCATATGACATCCTTGAAAGGATTGCCACCAATGATCTCTAATATCCTACCACCAAATTGGGCGTCGGGACGAGAGCATCTAGAAGGTTAGAACTTGATGCACTTTCATCATTCAATGCTCAAATTGCCAACCTTACTAATATAGTGAAGACAATGCAAAAGCCTGCTAAAGACCGAGCAGTAAAGTTATTTGAACCATTTTTCATTATTTGCGGTAATGACCATATCACGGAGGAATGCCCAGCAAACCTAGAGTCGGTGTATTTTGTTGGCAACTACAACTGCAATAATAACACGTACTCTAATACATATAATATGGGGTGGAAGCGGTATCCGAACTTTTCATGGTCGAATTAGGAAGGTAACCAATTTAACGCCTAGTGTCAGAGCACCAATGCACCACCAGGTTTTAACCAGAATGTGATGCCATAGAGAGTGAAGAATAATCTACCTCCAGTGCAAAAATATTTCGATGAGAACACCCTAAAAGATTAAATGGAGCATAACGATGCAACTGTCTAGAGTCTAGCCGTATTCATGAGGAACTTGGAAGTTCAGATTGGAGAGATTGTTAGGGCACATAATGTCAGACCTCCAAGGACTCTGCCAAGTGATACAGAGGATGCTCGGCAAAAAGAAAGAGAACAAAACAAAGTTGCCACTCTCCAAAGTGGCAAACAAGTTGAGAATTCAACACCAGTAAAACAACCAATTGTCTGCCATGAGAACAAATCAGCGCTAGGGGAAGAAACCAAGGAAGCTGAGAATGGGAGGCAAGCACTAGCAATGCTAAACCGCAATCTGATGCCAACACAACTTCAGCAAAACTAGTATTTTTCTACCCACCACCACCTTTTCCAAAGATGCTCTAGAAACATAGGCAAGATCAACAGTTTAAGTACTTTTTGGGAGTCCTTAAACAACTGCAGATTAACATACCATTAGTGGAAGCTCTCAAATAAATTCCCAACTATGTTAAATTCATGAAGGACCTTGTCCAAAAAGAAGAAGTTAGGTGATTTTGAGACGGTCGCACTAACTGGGGGATGCAGTGCAATGATAACCAACAGATTGCTACCAAAATTAAAAGATCCTAGGAGTTTCACCATTTCCTGTAAAATTGGAAATAAATTCATGGATAAAGCACTATGTGATCTGGGTGCCAACATCAATCTAATGCCAATGCCAGTCTTCAAGAAACTTGGTATTGGAGAAGCAAGGCCTACCACAATAACACTTTAATTGGCAAATCGATGTTATGCACATCCCAAGGGTAAGATTGAAGACGTGTTGGTAAAGGTAGATAAATTCATATTCCCTGCTGATTTCATTATTTTAGAATATGGGGCTGATATTGATGTCCTAATAATATTGGGAACACCATTTCCTACCACTGGTAGGACATTAATTGATGTTTAAAAGGGTGATCTAACTATGCGTATGAATGATCAGCACGTTACGTTTAACGTTTTCAAAGCTCTTAAGCGTGCAGATGAACTTGAGGAAAGCCAAGTTGTTGAGCTAATAGAGACTATTTTTTATGAGAACATAGCCCAGATATGCCAGAGAATAGAAGCTGATACCATGGAGCAGGATTTTGACGTTGTGATTGGTGAAGAATTTGAAGAACCAACTGAGCTGAAGTAGAAAAAATTTGATGCAACAAAAATGCTAAAGATGTTATAGCTAGAAATTGATGATTTAATAAAGATTGCTATAGCAATTCTGGAACAATATGAGGATGACTAAGCCTCGACATCAAAGAAAAAAGGAGTAGCAAAGCCTAAGCACTACTGGGGTACCGAGTTCGATCAAAGGTTTTCGATACCTACAGCAAAAAGATATTTTGATTTTCTAAGGTGGTTGTTCAAAGCCACTATGGCAAAATATTCTCTTTCATTGTGCAATTGGGAGTTTGGAATACTCAAAGGAAAGCAATCATTTGGCTTTCTATGTTGGTTATTCAAACAAAAGATTATCGCAACCTACCATCCACCAATTAAGGGCCAAGAACTAAAGCCTACTGGGAAGGAATTCAGAATAATGCCAAGGAGACCATTCTCCTTACGGAGATTCAGTAAACATTTTCCAACCCGGTATGATCATTGTAAATAGTTTAGGAGTTTCAGTACTTAGGATATCTCAGTTTTGTTATTTAGTTTTTCTTCTTATTTCTTTATCTATTTTGAAAGGTTTTTTTAGTTCTTAGCACAGAAAATTATGCCAAGAGACTATTCTAAGTTTTTATGGCATTACGACCAGAGACCGTGCCCAAAGGACAACTCTTGTAGCAATGCCCCCAATCTTTTGCCACTATATTTAGAGTTCCCAACCGAGCACCATGCACCGAAAGAAATGCCAATTAGACCTCAACCTAATCATTCTCGAGCCTAACAATTTGATGCTACTATACTAGTTTTACATGCCCACAATAATTCTGCCAAAACTGAGACCCATTATGGCAATACCGAGTCTGATGATAACGTGCATGCCACGACTGGTTTGCCATCAGTGGCTCTAGCCTCTTTAGCTGCCCCTGTTGCTCTTGCAATATCTGAGCTAGCAAGGATAATCGAGAGGGTCCTCCAAGATGTGAGAGCCTCCACTGCCGCCTCAAAAACCCAGCTGAAGAAAAATAAGCACATGGCTCCTAACCGAAGGAGCTTTGTCAAGACAAAGACATGTGTCTCACGCCCGAAACATTTTGGAGATGTGTCTTCTTCCCCTTAACTCCTTACATTCATATTTTTCATTTTTCTCATTTTTTCATTCATTTCATTTGTATATATATGTTCTCATGCATTTAGGATAATGCACACCTTTGGTTTGGGGGTGTTGCCTCGCATTTATTGCCATGACATTCATTTTATGTTTCTGTCTACATTCTATTATTTCCATATAGATTAGGTAGAACCATGCATACCAAACTGTTAAAAAAATTTGCCACGGCATGATTTTTACCTTATAATTTCGCCAACACATTTGCTAGCATAGTTAGAATTTGCACTAGTATCCTTGTCTAATGATGAAATTAGAATCTTTAGTTAGCATGAGCCAGCATATTAGTAATGCCAGGTTGCTTGGCAATTCACCTCTAGCTTTGGAAAATCTGATCTCACTTAAACACGTGATATGCATCTAGTTCCCAAAACAAACTTAGGATTCTTAAAACTGAGATCAGAATAAAAAAAACAACAATGTCAGAGTAAAAGTAAAGAATAATGCAACAATGTTTTGCCAAAAGCAAGAAAATTTTTTAGAACACTCCTATGCCTTAGAGACAATAAGTAACTTGGGGCTTCGTGATTTGCTCCCTCTTAGTTCTCAAGCCAACAAAACTTTAGGGTATGAGTGTAATAGGTTAGCTTAGTGGTGTAGTCTGGATTAACGTGGGGATTCGTGGTATGCTCCTTCTTATTTCTCACGCCAAACAACATCATGACACAAACCCTAATTTAATGTTAGCAAAAATAAACCCTTGGTGAATAATAAAAAATGTATTTTTGAGTTTGAACAGTAAGGATTTGTTAAGGGAGTTAAAGGATACTTTATGCAAATTGCATGCACTTAATGCACGCTTCATGACCCTAGGCTAGCGTGTTGCACTTGAATTTGTTGATCTGCTTGGCATTACTGCTCTGGATATTTGAGGACAAAACTAGGACCAAATTCTGCTTGCTAGCGCGTATTGTTTCAGGAAAATTTTGCCATGGTACTTTGCTTTATTTTCTGTTTTTCTAATTTTGAGTTGCATTACTTGAGGACAAGCAATAAGCTAGGTTTGGGGGTGTGTTAACTCCTCAAAGTTACTACTTTTCACGTATATATTGCCATGCTTTTGCTTGACTTTGAGTACATATTTGTGTATTTAGTTAGTAGAATCATGCATTTGCATTTAGGAGTTAAGAAATGTTTCTTTGCAAGAGTAAAGGTGTATTTCCTTGATGTGGTATGCAGGTTACGAGCATGACAGGTTTGACAAAGAAGGACAAGAGCATTTGGCAGAAAGAAAGAGGATCAGAAGAGAAATGTTGAGTGTTGTTGGCAAAAGTATGATGAAAATTGCCAAGCCCGGTTGGCAAAAGAATGAAGCATGATGATGTCAGCCCTAGTTAGAACCAGATCAGCCCAAATTCAAATTCAAAAAGAGGATAAGAAGATAACGCGCCTATCTTGGTGCGTAACAAACTTTCAAAAATCAAACCCAATCTAGGGTTTCCACGAGTGCCTATATAAAGAAAGCATATCGGAGATCGATCGAGGAGGCTGCACTATGGTAAAGAAGAAGGCAAACCGTAGTTTGACCTGGCTAAGACTGTGAGCTCTGGATCCATTGAAGGGTTACATCGATGGATCTCCTTCTTTGTCTCTTTCTCTTTGTTTTTAATTTCATTTACGATGGTGATGTTTACAAACGATTATGTGTTGATGGTTCCCCCAGCCATGAACTAATTCTTTTAAGTTAGCTGAGGATTTTTTGCGATGAACGTTTAGCTATTTTCAGTTTTAATAATCAAATGCCTTGGCATTTTTGTCTATCCTGCTAGTGCTTAATTTTCTTAAATTCTTTGCCATACGATAGTTGGCATTGCATGCATTTTATCCCTTAATATCTTAACAGACTTAGAAGATAACGATTAATTGCCAGATACTAAGGTGAGAAACTTCGACAGAAGATGTTCAAGTAGATGAGCTTACTTCGGAAGTGAGTAAAGATTAGAACTTTGCCAAAGTTAATTATTGAAAAATATCGCTATAGACATATAGGAGTAAATCGTAACTCACTTAGGTTATTTCTATCGACAGAGGAAACACTAACCTTAAAATTTGCTCGACAATAAAACCAAGGTTGGAAGTTATTAAATGTTATCTTTACTAGCGTGAAATCCATACATCCCTTGCCAACGCCCATCATCCATTTGAATATATATGTTTTCCAATCTGCCTGAACTTTTATTTTCTTTTCCTTAGTCATTTTTCTTAAATCCAGAAATCCAATTCAAACTCATTTGTTCCCACTCACAAGTAAAGATCGTGGCATTTAATTACTGGACAATCCCTGTGGATACGATACTCAACTTACTGTTGTATTACTTGTTGACCGTGTATACTTGCACGTAAAAAGATGTATTCTTGGCATTGTTTACCTGCATGCTTACATTGAATCCTCAATCTTTTGCCAAGCAGTATTTCGACGACAATTTTTTGGAGTCATTGTTGGGGATTACAACGAAATCGATTGTTTTGATTTTTACTTGTTTTTATTTTTAGTTATTTTTATTAATTTTATTTAGCTTATGAATATGAGCAAAACTGCAAGGGAAGAACTTGAATCACGATCTTTGAAATTGAGAGAACCCTGTGCAGACTAAGGAGAGAACGTCAAGAGATGGCACAGAATGTGAATGTGGAGTTAGGAGATAACCAACCCATCAGAGAACACCTAGCACCCACCATAGATGATTTGATGACATGATTGATTACTCTAGAGGTAAATATGGCTAACTTTGAGCTTAAACTGATCATGATTCAAATACTATTGAATGTAAGACAATTCGATGGATCACCTACTGGAGACCCAAGCCAGCATTTGAAGCAATACATGAAGGTTTGCCAACTATTTTACTAGCCTAGTGTGACTGACAAAATAGTAAATCTAAAGCTCTTTTCATTTTCCTTGCGAGATAAGGCAATATTGTGGCTAATTTCCTTGCCAACAAGTTCAGTCACTGCATGGGTAGAATTATGCCAGAAGTTTCTTCTGAGATTCCAGTCACCTAAACTTAATGCCAAGCTACGGAGTGAAATCATTACTTTTAGGAAGGTTGATGATGAGACTCTGTATTATGCCTGTGAGAGTTTCAAGGACCTGTTGAGAAGATGCCCCATGCATGGATTCCCTACTTGGTCCCAGATGGAAACCCTTTATAACAGACACAATGTTCATGCCAGGACTGTTGTTGGTGCTTCGGCAAACGGTTCGTTACTAGACAAGAAATATACGGAGGCATATGACATCCTTGAAAGGATTGCCACCAATGATCTCCAATTCCTACCACCAGATTGGGAGCCGGGACGAGAGCATCTAGAAGGTTGGAACTTGATGCACTTTCATCATTCAATGCTCAAATTGCCAACCTTACTAATATAGTCGTACCGATACGGTGGCTAGTCGTACCGATACCCTTTGTTACTTTTCGATGATTTGAGCCTTACCAGACCCCGTGTATTGGTCCTTGAGTACCATTACCGGTACGCAGAGGTCTGTAATGACCTCTAGGTCCAACATATGACACTTTAGTTCAATCTATACACATTTAAACATCATATAGCATCATTAGCATGCTTAAAGACCACATACCAAGGAATAAAGCAATCTTAACAAGTCTAACACAATCGTCCACTATGTCTATAGACATGCTCCCAAATCAACATCCAAAACATAAATCCATCCATATCTCAAGCACTTTAAGCCTATTACAAATCCAAACCAACATATGAAACTTGTACAAACAGAGAGTCTAGCAACCCTCTCAAATCAACATTTGACACATTGCCCTTATTACTACTATGTATAGTTCAAACCATACTTTGCAGCCAAGTCCTTGGATATCCTTCATTGCTTGCCGCCTTTCGACCCACTAATATGCATTGATAATAAAGAGAGCGTAAGCACGAATTGATTAGTGAGGAGCGCTCAAACACAAAACATCATCCAATGCATTTTAAAACTGGTTTATTCACAAAACCAGTCATAAACGTTTTAATCAAAAACCATCATGCCTTACATTCAACATATGCACTTAATCATTTTTAAAACGTGCATATTAAACCATATGTAACATGTATCATGGATTCTACAACATAATCCTATATGCAACCCTCAATTTAAGCCTTCCTAAGTATAACGTCTCATATGCAAAGCTTAAAGAGTATTCACACGTATAATTCACATTATACAACAATCCATCAACATGATACATCAATTCATTATATTGGCTTACAATTGATCCTTTCTCTATCTCATTTCTTTTATCAAACTACATTGAATACACGGATTTCCCAAGTGATATCCCAATCACTTAACAGCTCAATGGCATAGAGTAAATGCAACACGTGCATTACCTCAACACTACCACGGCTCATCCTCTAATTTAGAGTAAAAGCCTCCAATGCATCACCTCTACGGTCGTAGCCGGGGTAAAAGCCATTGAAGCATTACCTCAACAATATTGGGGTTCACATGGTCAGAGTAAATACTTTCAACACATTACCTCTACAAACTATGAGCAACTTATTATAATGCACTTTAAATCCTATGGCCGGCCAATTATATCCGATAACATTTCTATAACATTTTCAAACCATCACTTGCCAATATAATCCGTTTCATTAACATTAACACACTATTTTTATATGCATCTATCAAAAACAATTTTCTCAATGCTTTCAACCAAGCATTCTCAATGTTCAAAAACATTATCTAATCATGCATTACTTCCAAACGCATCAACATCATTTCATAACCATTTTTTAGCATTAAACCATGCTTAAATCATGTATAAACAGTGAGTGATCAATCTTTTAAAACAAGTGCATAAAATCTATTTGCCAAATTGAGTTCAAGAGAGAATTCGTCCTTTACTTACTTCTGAGCTTAGATCAGTGTCTCAAGCTCGACCTAAACCCACAAACACAACTTTCAAACCCTTGAAAAGCTGTAAATCACGTTCTCACTCACCGACATGCAAAGCCACGCTTGTCGATTCGATAAACATACCTCCAAAGCTTCTGAAACGTCCGTTCAAGCTTGAGAACCAACTTAACCTATTTTATCCACACAAAAATAGAGGATTCAATGTATCAAAATGCATTCAACAGCCCAGCAACATCAATTCACATAAAACCTCAACATACTCTACTCAATTTCACTCCACAATAATAAAAATCAACATCAAATATCTTCTAAACTTAACCCAGCCAAAACCTAACATTTTAACCCATCCATAAACATCAAATAACATCTAAAAACACATTAACATCATCCTTATACCTCCAACAATCAATAAACCTCCACAACTCCTCAAAAACTCATAACTAACAACCTAGAAAATTAGAGATTCACATAGCTTCAGGATTCCAATGTTAAAACCCACTTATTAACATTATTTAACATTGAAATCATGATTAGAATCAATCAAGAACTCAACAAAACAAAGCCTATACAAAAATCCACCAATCTAATTAATTAACCATTGATTAAATCAATTTTCCATAATTAAATCATCAAATCAAGTTAGAAATCATATGTAAAGGATCAATACTTAGGAATTTCA
This sequence comes from Hibiscus mutabilis, assembly GCA_019671005.1. NCBI lineage: Eukaryota > Viridiplantae > Streptophyta > Magnoliopsida > Malvales > Malvaceae > Hibiscus > Hibiscus mutabilis. The sequence continues at coordinate 26,867,279 of CM033719.1, read as the reverse complement.
GTAAAGAACCTAGTGTATTAGAGGAGAAGAATGAACATCACCTCTAATGGATGCCATTCCCCTTAATTGGATGAGTTTTCTTGAGAAACAAGATCAAATCAAATATGTTTTAGTAGGAAACCATTAAAGATTAATTTGAAATCAAAAGAATGTTGAAATCGTAGTTTACCTGAGAAAATTGACGTGGAAAAGAGTGTTTGGCTGGAGAGAATTTGAGAGAAAAGCTTTTGATGAAAAGTTAGTTACACCAAATTGTTTTTAGCCTTTTAATTATCCAATTAATTCTCCAAGCCTTTTTATATTATTTTAAAATCATTTAAAATAGCCAATTAAGGGGAAAATCTGATATTCGAGTTTGGGTAAATAGTTCCTTAAAGATTCAAGGTTTTGACCAATTTAAAAAACAGTCACTAAAAACAATTTTAAAACTTTACATTTTGGTCACTAACCAAAATGTCCAATTTCGAGATTCCTTTTCCAAAATTGACTTCACCAAAATCATTTATATATTAAATAATGATTTAAGAATATTTTCTATATTTTCATCTCACCCGAATATATTTATTTCGAATTAAATCCTGAAACTGACTCTAATTCTCTAAGATGTTCCTTCGAAACGTCTAATCAACTTAAAAAACTCTTAGGCCCAAAACCGGGGAGTTACATAGTGCCTATATAAAGGAAGCATATCGGAGATCGACTAGGGAGGCTACACCATGGTAAAGAAGAGGGCAAACTGTGGTTCAACCTGGCTAAGACCGAGGGCTCTAGATCCATTGAAGGGCTACATCGATAGATCTCCTTCTTTGTCTATTTCTCTTTTTTAAAATTTCATTTACGATGGTGATGTTTACAAACGATGATGTGTGGATGGTTCCCCCAACCATGAACTAATTCTTTTAAGTTGGTTGGGGATATTTTTGCGATTAATGCTTAGCTATTTTCAGTTTTAATACTTGAATGCCTTGGCATTTTGTCTATTCTGCTAGTGCTTAATTTTCTTAAATTCTTTGTCATACGACAGTTGGCATTGCATGCATATTATCACTTAATATCTTAACAGACTTAGGAGATAACGATTAATTGCCAGCTACTAAGGTGAGAAACTTCGAAAGAAGATGTTCAAGTAGATGAGCTTACTTCGAAAGTAAGTCTACCCCTTAGGAGTAAAGATTAGAACTTTGCCAAAGTTAATTGTTGAAAAACATCGCTATAAAGATATAAGAGTAATTAACTTAGGGTATTGTTATCGATGGAGGCAACACTAACCTTAAAATCTGTTCATCAATAAAATCAAGGCTAAAAGTTATTAAATGTTGTCTTTACTAGCGTGAAATCCATGCATCCCTTGCCAACGCCCACATCCATTTGAATACATTTGTTTGCTAATCTGCCTGAACTTTTATTTTCTTTTCCTTAGTCATTTTTCTTAAATCCAATTCAAACTCATTTTTCCCACTCACAAGTAAAAATCGTGACATTAAATTCCTGGACAATTCCTATAGATACAATACTCAGCTTACTGCTGTATTACTTGCTGACCGTGTATACTTGCACGCAAAAAGACGTATTCTTGACATTATTTACTTACATGCTTACACTGAATCCTCAATCTTTTGCCAAGTAGTATTTCTTCTACAGCTGCACCCTAACTTTGTAAGACTATACGGTTGAAGCCTTGAATAAGATATTGATTTTATGAGTATTTGGGAGGTAAGAGCTTGAAGACTTTATTATAGATTGAGTGCGGTTAATAAGGTAGAGACAAATCGATATTGTACAATTATTAGTGTTCTTACATTTGTTCACAGAGATGTTAGGGCCAACAATATGTTGTTAGATAGATATAGGAAGGTGTTGAATTAAGAGTTGAAGATTATTCAGAGAATATCTGGAATCAAAGAAAACAAAGAGTCATTTTTTGGTAGAGTGAATAGACAAAAAATATCGATAGACAAATAGAATAATTTGAAAACTGATAGAATGTAAGCCTAAACACACGGTGGGCCAGGATCTAGCAACCCTTTCATTTATATAGCCCAACGTAAGAATAACAGACTGAGTATTGTTTAATCAATATGTTGCTCGCACGGGCTAAAATAAAAATAGGCTACATTGCCTTAACAAATTCGGTTACGACAACTGAACTGAGCCCAACTGTATTTATCTTCAATATTCTACTTTTCCCTTAATTGGATGATTTTTCTTGAGAAACAAGATTAAATCAAATAGGTTTTATTAGGAAACCATTAAAGATTAATTTGAAATCAAAAGAATGTTGAAATTGTTAGTTTACCTGAGAAAATTAAAGTGGAAAAGAGTGTTTGACTGGTGAGAATTTGAGAGAAACGCTTTTGATGAATAGTTAGTTACGTCAAATTGTTTTTAGCCTTTTAATTATCCAATTAATTCTCCAAGCCTTTTTATATTATTTTAAAATCATTTAAAATATCCAATTAAGGGGAAAAGTCTGATATTAAACTTTGGGTAAATAGCTCCTTAAAGATTCAGAGTTTTGACCCTTTTAAAAAAATCACTAAAAACAGTTTTAAAACTTTAGTTTTGTTCACTAACCAAAATGTCCAATTTCGAGATTCCTTTTCCAAAATTGACTTCACCAAAATCATTTATATTTTAAATAATGATATTAGAATATTTTTCCATATTTTTATCTCACCTGAAAATATTTATTTCGAATTAAATCCTGAAACTGACTCGAATCCTCTAATCTGATCCTTCAGACCGTCTAATCAACCTAGAAAACTCCTAGGCCCAAAATCGGGGCGTTACAACTCCCCCTTAAGAAATTTCGTCCTCAAAATTTACCTGATGAGAAAAAATGCAGAAACTGCTCTAACATATTCGACTTACTCTTCCACGTGGCCTTCTCAACACCACGATGTCGCCACAACACCTTAACAAGCTCATTCGTCTTGCCACAAAGAACTTTACTACTGGAGTCAAGGATCTCCACTGGTTCCTCATCATAAGACAAATTTAGTCGCAACTCAACATCCTCAACTGGCATCACATATCCGAACGATACCTCCGCAACATGGATACATGAAACACATCATGAATCTTCTCCAACTTAGGAGGCAAACACAACCGATAAGCCATAGGACCTATGCGGTCCAACACCTCATACAATCTAATAAACCTCATACTCAATTTTTCTTTGCTTCCAAAATGAAACACCATCTTCCAAGGTGAGACTTTCAAGAAAACCTTTTCGCCAACCGCGTACTCAACTTCCCTATGCTTCAAAACCGCGTAAAATTTCTGCCTATCCGAGACCTCTTTCAACCGATCACATATAAGCTTTACTTTCTCATTCGTGTCTTTCAACACATCAGGCATGAAAACATATTTTTCCCTAACCTCGACCCAACACAGGGGCGTACGACACCTCCTATCATACAAGGCTTCATATGGTGCCATCTTTATACTCTCCTGATAGCTATTATTGTACGCAAACTCTACCAAAGGCAATTGCCTTTCCCAAGTTCCTTGGAACTCAATAATGCAACATCTCAACATATCCTCCAAAATCTGAATCACACGTTCAGACTAACCGTCCGTCTGAGGATAATACGAAGAACTGAAATTCAAGCGAGTACCCAAAGCTCGATGTAAACATTGCTAAAACCTCGCTGTAAACTACGGATCCCTATTCGAAACAATCGACTTGGGTACCCCATGCAACCTCACAATTTCAGCAACCTAAAGATCCGCCAACTTATCCAAAGTATACGTCGTATGCACTGACAGAAAATGTGTACACTTCGTAAACTGATCAATAATCACCCAAATATAATCCTTTTTAGTCGGTGTTAAAGGTAACCCCGACACAAAATCTATGGTGATTCTCTCCCATTTTCACTCCGGAATCTTCAACGGTTGCAACAACCTGAAAGAGAACTGGTATTCAGCCTTACACGCTGACATACCATACATCTAGCAACAAAATCAGCTACATCCTTTTTCTAAGCCCACCCAATAATACTCTTCCTCCAAATCTCGATACATCTTGGCACCATCAGAATGCATAGCAAAAGGACTGGCATGTGCCTCGGTCTAAATCATTCGCCTCAACTCCACATCACCAGGCACCACTATACGATCTTTAAAACACAACACCCCATCACCAATAAAGTGAAAATCTATAGGACTTTCATCCATGATGTCCTTGGCATGCGATACCAATGCCTCATCATAAGGTTACTTTTCCTTGATCAACTGCGACAAAGATGGCTTTACTTGCAACTTAACCAACAAACCTCCATCATGGGTCACACTCAACCTCGCAAACATGGCCCTCAACACCATAACAACTTTTTTACTCAAAGCATCGGCCACAATATTCGCTTTACCCGGATGATACTCAACTGTTAAATTATAATCTTTAAGCAACTCCAATCACCTATGTTACCTAAGATTCAACTCTTTTTGCGACATCAAATACTTCAAACTCCTATGATCCGTGTATACAATACACTTCTCACCATAAAGGTAATGTCTCCAAATCTTCAACGGAAACACTACTACAGCAAGCTCGAGATCATGCGTAGGATAGTTGTGTTCGTGCACCTTCAGCTGCCTTGATGCATAAGCTTCAACTTTCCCATCTTGCATCAACACACACCCCAAACCAACGTAGGATGCGTCTCTATAAACCAAAAATTCTTTCCCTTACTCAGGTTGAATCAAGATCAGAGCTTCTGTCAAAGCTTCATTTAACTTTTAAAAGCCTGTTGTCTAGCTTCCATCCACTTGAACCGTACATCTTTTTGCAGCAACTTTGTCAACGGAGCAGCAAACCTTGAGAATTCATCCAGAAAATAACGGTAATAACCGGCCAACCCCAGGAAATTACGGACCTTCATTATCGACTTAGGTTGTTTCCAACTCACAACCGCCTCAATCTTTTTTGGATCCACCTGGATACCTTCCGCAGAAATAACAAGACCAAGAAAGACCACTTCTCTAATCCAAAACTCACATTTGCTCAACTTGGCATAAAGCTGATTATCTAATAAGGTTTGCAACACAATCCGTAGGTATCGATCATGATCATCCTCGGTACGAGAGTACACAAGAATATCATCAATGAAAACCACTACGAATTGATCCAAGAATTCATAGAACATCCGATTCATCATATCCATGAATGTTGCAGGTGCATTCGTCAACCCAAACGACATGACCAAGAACTCATAATAGTCGTACATCATATAAAAAGCAGTCTTTAACACATCTTCATCCTTAACCTTCAACTGATAGTATCCATATCTCAGATCAATCTTGGAAAACACCGTAGCACCCCAAAGTTGATTGAACAAATCATCAATTTGCGGCAAAGAATACTTATTCTTAATCGTCAACTTGTTCAATTGCCGATAATCAATGCACATCCTCAAAGTGCCATCCTTATTTTTCACAAATAACACCGGTGCTCCCCATGGCGAAACACTAGGTCGGATAAAACCATGATCCAACAACTCCTGGAGTTGCGTCTTCAACTCTTTCAACTCCTTGGTGCCATCCGATATGGTACAATTAACACCAGAGTCGTATCAACGTACATTTTTGTACAAAACTTCACCTTTATATCTGGTGGCAATCAAAGAAACTCCTCTGGAAACACACCCGAAAATTCACAAATAGTATGGATATCCTTAGTCTGCACTTCTTCCACATTCGGGTTCATAACATAGGCCAAATATTCTTGACACCCCACTCTAACAACTTCTGCGCCTCCAAGGCCGAAACCATATTAGATAAAAACTTAACATTCTTACCCACAACCACCACTTTATAATCATCATCAAGTCTCAACAAAACTTGCTTGGTCTCAAAATTGACCACAGCCCAATGCTCAGACAACCAATCCCTCCCAAGATCACATTAAAACCATGAAAGGGCAGCTCCATCAAATCAGCCGTAAACACATAGCCTTGAACCATCAAAGGACATCTCCTATACAACTTTCTCGTAACAACCATATCTCCAAAAGAACTCGTTACTTGCATACCCACATCTAACACTTCTACTAGTATATCAAGCAAATTCTCATGCTTATGCAAAATATATGAATACATAAAACCAAAATCTACCAAAGAAAGTAATGACTTAGACTGCAAGGTAAAATTACCTGCTATCACATTCGTGTTATTCCTTCCTTCACGGTGCACATAGATCCTCGTTGGTCTACCACCCTCGGGTCGAACTGCCACTGTATGTACCACGATTTTCTGTCCATCCTTTCTCTGTTAGAAATTACCTCGATCGCACCCACGACCTCTCGGTGGTGCTACAGTAGGTGCAGAAGCCCATACACCTCTAGCTAACATTGAACAATCATGCCTCATGTGATCTCTTGACCCATAATTCTAACAAGCATTACCCGTACTAGACACATGAGCCAGACCAACTCGTCTCATCTGCGGGCAATCACGTCTAACATGATATCTCGACTAAAAGCCTTAACAGACTTTTAATGATCTCTAACAGACCCCTGAGTGCTGCTTCCTATACTATGCACACTCGGGTAACTATCATTTCCCAGTTAGATTGTCACTGCAGCTCAACTCGAGATGATGCCTTCAATCACGGTGCCTCTTATACCGGCCACCATTGGGACCAAAATCCGCAGCTCTCTTTCTAGAGCCAGAACCTTCTATACGAAAAGATAAACCCAAACTCTGCTCGATATCCTTCGTCCGTATAACCAATACGTTAAAATTCGTATAATCAATGGCCAACATATAGGTCTTAACATTCTACTCTTGCCCATATCAGAATCGATCACAGCAATGCCTCTTATCCGGCACCAACTTAGGCACATACTGACTCAGCCTCACAAATTGCACCTCATACTCAGATACTATCATACTGCCCTGAACCAAGGCCATAAACTCGCATTTCTTTTCATCCAAGTATCTAACTCCCAGATACTTCTTTCTAAAGGCATCTTGGAATAATTCACATGTTATATCATCGGGTTACATACTCGCGATCGCAGTGGTCCACCAACTGTGCGCATTACCTTGCAACAGGGACACAGTACATCCTAGCTTGCAGTCATCATTGCACCCCATCTGAACCAGAATTTGATCTGTACTGGCAATCCACTCCTCGGATGCCTCAGGTTCTAACCCTCTAAACTCAATACCTCTAAGGCTGCGCAAATGCTCTAACGACAACCCTGGATTAACAACAGTAGTGGGTGCCAGAGTGGGTACATGAACTCTAACCATCGTGGCCTGGAATGCTTCAGTCATTGCCTAAACTAAAGGCATCATATCACTAAACACCGAACCAAGTGGTGCAGGTGGTACATGCTCCATTCCCTCAGGAAGATTAGGCGGGTGAGGTGACAATCCCTCATGATGCACAATTTCACCCTTATCTCTCTACCCTCCAGCCATAGCATTTCCGCTTGATTGTAATTCTCTCCTTAGTGGCATCGTATAAAAACGTATCTAAGGCATGATAATTACACCAAAACAAAAAACAATCAGGCCAACTTCAAGCAAGGATCTAAGAATTTCATTTCAAACCAAAATCATCATTTTATAACAGTAGTAAAAAGGCAATGTGTCCCCAAAAATACTCCAATATGGCATATATCAAACACTATACATTTAAACAATCACCGTGCATAGAAAACAACATTGTACATTCATCGTCAATATCCCAATTTTTTGTCAACCTGGCTCTGATACCACCAAATATAACCCGTAGCTCAGCCTAGTCGAAACCGAACCAAAAGGATCACATTAGGTTTATCGAAGTAAACCCGAGCTACAACCTAAACTAATCCATTTCATTTTTCTTTTTATCTTGTCTAAATGCTTCGATTAATTCCCTACGGTGAACATGCTTCAGCGGAAACATCATATTGAAATCAAATATCAAAACAGGGTTTAATTGCTCAAAAACGCATATTAAGGACCAAAATGTAATTTTCACAAATTATAGGGTCTTAGTTAAGATTTAGGTTATTAATAATTTATTAGTCCAATTCAATGCTCACATGTTAAATTCCGACTCAAATAATCATTCTAACTCATTCAATTGCATACACAACATTCACGGACTAAATTGTAAGATTTCTAAACTTTAGCAAACTGACCAGCATAAAATCAACAGGGCGTACCAATACGGGCAAGCCCGTATTGATACGGATTAACTACCATAACAACTACTTGTACCGATACACGAATACACCGCATCGATACGGTGTGTTGACTCACCGTACTGATCCTCCTAACAATTTCTCAAAACTTAAAATTCCAGTGACCAAACCCCGTACCGATATAGTACCCTACGTATCGATACGACTCGTAAATAATGAAGAGCGTATACCAGTACGCAAACTCGTGTACCGACACCAGTATAAAAATTCTTTTAAGGGGTACTAATACAGTGGCTAGTCGTACTGATACCCTTTGTTATTTTTCAATGATTTAAGCCTTACCAGACCTCGCGTACTTATCCTTGGGTACCCGTATCGGTACGCAGAGGCATGTAATGACCTATAGGTCCAACATATGACACTTTGGCTCAATCTATACACATTTAAACATCATCTAAACATCATATAGCATCATAAGAATACTTAAAGACCACATACCAGCGAATAAAGCAATCCTAACAAGTCTAACACAATCGTCCACTATGTCTATAGGCATGCTCCCTAATCAACATCCAAAATATAAATCCACCCACATCTCAAACAGTTTAAGCCTATTACAAATCCAAACCAACATATGAAACTTGTACAAACAGGGAGTCTAGCAAACAACTCTCCCAAATCAACATTTAACACATTGCCCTTATTATTGCTATGTATAGTTCAAACCATACTTTGCAACCAAGTCCTTGGATGTCCTTTCTTGCTTGCTTGCCGCCTTTCAATCCACTAATCTGCATTGATGATAAAGAGAGCGTAAGCACGAATTGCTTAATGAGGAGTGCTCAAACACAAAATATCATCCAATGCATTTTAAAATTGGTTTATTCCCAAAACCAGTCATAAACATTTTATTCAAAAACCATCATGCCTTCCTTTCAATATATGCACTTAATCCTTTTCAAAACATGCATATTAAACCATATACAACAAGTATCATGGATTCTACAGCATAATCCCATCTGCAACCCTCGATTTAAGCCTTTCCATGCATAACATCCCATATGCAAAGCTTAAAGAGTATTCACATGTATAAATCACATTATACAACAATTCATCAACATGATACATCAATTCATTATATTGGCTTTCAAGTGATCCTTTCTCTATCTCATTTCTTTCATCAAACTACATCGGATACACAGATTTCTCAAGTGATATCCCAATCACTTAATAGCCCAATGGCATAGAGTAAATGCAACACATGCATTACCTCTACACTACCATGGCTCATCCTCCAATTTGGAGTAAACACCTCTAATGCATCACCTCTACGGTCGCAGCCGGAGTAAAAGCCATTGAAGCATTACCTTAACAATATTGAGGTTCACATAGTCGGAGTAAAAACTTTCAACATATCACCTCTACGAACCATGGGCGACTTATTAAAGTGCACTTTAAATCCTATGGCTGGCCAATTATATTCGATAATTTTTCTATAACATTTTTAAACCATCACTTGCCAATATAATCCGGTTCATTAACATTAACTCACTATTTTTATATGCATCTATCAAAAACAATTTTTTCAATGCTTTCAACCAAGCATTCCCAATGTTCAAAAACATTATCTAATCATGCATTACTTACAAATGCATCAACATCATTTCATAACCATTTTTCAGCATTAAACCATGCTTAAATCATGCATAAACAGTGAGTAATCAATCTATTAAAACAAGTGCATAAAATTTATTTACGAAACAGAGTTCAAGAGAAAATTCATCATTTACTTACTTTCGAGCTTAGATCAGCGTTTCAAGCTTGATCTAAACCCCCAAACACAACTTTCAAACCTTTGAAAAGCTGTAAATCATGTTCTTACTCACCGGCACGCAAACTCTCGCTTGTTGATTCGGTAAGCATGCCTCTAAAGCTTCTGAAACGTCTGTTCAAGCTTGAGGACCAACTTCCCCTATCTTATTCACACAAAAATAGAGGATTCAATGCATCAAAATGCATTCAACAGCCCAACAACATCAACTCGCATAAAACCTCAACATAATCTGCTCAATTTCACTCTACAACAATCGAAATCAACATCAAACATCTTCCAAACTTAACCCAACCCAAACCTAACGTTTTAACCCATCCATAAACATCAATTAACATCTAAAAACACATTAACATCATCCTTATACCTCCAGCAATCAATAAACCTACAACTCCTCAAAAACTCATAACTAACAACCTAGAAAATTAGAGATTCAAATAGTTTTGAAATTCCAATGTTAAAACCCACTTATTAACATTATTTAACATTGAAATAACGATTAGAATCAATCAAGAACTCAGCAAAATAGAGCCTATACGAAAATCCACCAATCTAATCAATTAACCCTTGATTAAACCAATTTTCCATAATTAAATCATCAAATCAAGTTAGAAATCATATGTAAAGGATCAATAACTTGGGAATTTTAGTAAATAACCTTGTATTAGAGGAGAAGAATGAACATCACCTCTAATGGATGTCTTTCTCCTTAATTTGATGATTTTTCTTGAGAAACAATATCAAATCAAATAGGTTTTATTAGGAAACTATTAAAGATTAATTTGAAATCAAAAGAATGTTGAAATCGTGAGTTTACTTGAGAAAATTGAAGTGGAAAAGAGTGTTTGGCTGGAGAGAATTTGAGAGAAAAGCTTTTGATGAAAGGTTAGTTACGTCAAATTGTTTTTAGCCTTTTAATTATCCAATTAATTCTCCAAGCCTTTTATATTATTTTAAAATTATTTAAAATAGCCAATTAAGGGAAAAAGTCTGATATTAGAATTTAGGTAAATAGCTCCTTAAAGATTTAAAGTTTTGACCCTTTTACAAAATAGTCACTAAAAATAGTTTTAAAACATTACATTTTGGTCACTAACCAAAATGTCCAATTTCGAGATTCCTTTTTCCAAAATTGACTTCACCAGAACCATTTATATATTAAATAATGATTTTAGAATATTTTTTCATATTTTCATCTCACCCGAAAATATTTATTTCGAATTAAATCTCGAAACTGACTCGAATTCTTTAATTCGGTCCTTCGGACCGACTAATCAACCTAGAAAACTCCTAGGCCCAAAACTGGGGGGTTACAAAGTGCCTATATAAAGGAAGCATATCGAAGATCAATCAGGGATGCTGCACCGTGGTGAAGAAAAGGGCAAACTGTGGTTCGACCTGGCTAAGACTGAGAGCTCTAGATCCATTGAAGGGCTACATCGATGGATCTCCTTCTTTGTCTATTTCTCTTTGTTTTAAATTTCATTTACGATGGTGATGTTTACAAATGATGATGTGTTAATGGTTTCTCCAACCATGAACTAATTCTTTTAAGTTGGTTGGGGATGTTTTTGCGATGAACGCTTATCTATTTTTAGTTTTAATACTTGAATACCTTGGCATTTTTGTCTATTCTGTTATTGCTTAATTTTTTAAATTCTTTGTCATACGGCAGTTGGAATTGCATGCATATTATCACTTAATATCTTAACAGACTTAGGAGATCATGATTAATTGCCAGGTACTAAGGTGAGAAACTTCGACAGAAAATGTTCAACTAGATGAGCTTACTTCGAAAGTGAGTCTATCTCTTATGAGTAAAGATTAGAACTTTCCAAATTTAATTATTGATAAACATCGCTATAAACATATAGGAGTTAATCGTAATTAACTTAGGGTACTGCTATCGGCAGAGGCAATACTAACCTTAAAATCTGCTCGGCAATAAAACCAAGGCTGGAAGTTAATAAATGTTATCTTTACTAGAGTAAAATCCATACATCCCTTGCCAATGCCCACCATCATTTTGAATACATTTGTTTGACAATCTGTCTGAACTTTTATTTTCTTTTCCTTATTCATTTTTCTTAAATCCAAAAATCCAATGCAAATTTATTTGTTCCCACTCACAAGTAAAGATCGTGACATTTAATTCCTGGATAATTCCCACAGATACAATACTCAACTTTATGTTGTATTACTTGCTGATCGTGTATACTTGCACGCAAAAAGACGTATTCTTGACATTATTTACTTGCATGCTTACACTGAATCCTTAATCTTTTACTAAGCAGTATTCTGTCAACAGCTGCACCTTAACTTTGTAAGACTATATGGTTGAAGCCTTAAATAAGATATTGATTTTATGAGTATTTGGGAGGTAAGAGCTTGAAGACTTTATTATAGATTGAGTGCGCTTAAAAAGGTAGAGACAAATCGACATTGCGATCGATATTGCACAATTATTAGTGTTCTTATATTTATTCACAGAGATGTTAAGGCCAACAATATGTTGTTGGATAGATATAGGAAGATGTTGAATTAAGAGTTGAAGATTATTCAGAGAATATCTGGAATCAAAGAAAACGAAGAGTCGTTTTTTTAGTAGAGTGAATAGACAAAAAATATCGATAGACAAATAGAATAATCTAGAAACAGATAGAATGTAAGCCTCAACACACGGTGGGCCAGGATCAAGCAGACCCTTTCATTTATATAGCCAGACTGACTTGTTTAATCAATATGTTGCTCACACAGGCTAAAATGCAAACGGACTACATTGCCTTAACAAATTCGGTTGCGACATCCCAACTGGATTTATCTTCAATATTCTCCTTGTTGCTTCCTCCCACCAACTTTTATTTGAGAAAATTTTAGAAAAACTCAATATGTTGTATGTACGCACATCTTGTGTCTAAACAACTGAAAATATGCCTTGAATAATGACTTAGTTAGACCACCAATTGCTTGATGTCCAGTAGAGACGTAATCGGCCTACACCTTTTGTTCCATTATCTTTTCCTCAACAAAATGTACAACAAGCTTAGGGGTGGGAATTGGGTGAGGGATATTCGAAAACCGTGAAGATCCGAACCGATGAGGATGGGGAATAACTGAAATTTTCACCTACCGGAACGGTGACAGGGAAAGCTTTATCACCGAAGCTCAAATGGGGATGGGATTGCTATATCCAAACCGTAGGGATAACCGAACTGTAACTTCATAAATAACCGTGGGGATCCAAAAAATATTCGTAAGTATCCCTGATATTTTACATAAATTTTAAAAAATATATACTTAACTCCCATTTACTTGTATATCTAACTTATTATCAATATTCAAGTCCATCCTATGTCTTTTGTTTAAACCTTATTAAGTTTGGGTGGCCTCTCTAATATTTTACCGTTTTTTGTTAATTAAGAGTATACAATCTCTTTATCTCCTAGTTTCTATCATTCATGCCACTCAAAACTCTATTCCCCTTCAAGCAACCAATGTCATCATCCTTTCTCAGCCGTCAGCCAACTTCGAACGTCCTTGATCTTTTTCCATGACAGCAAAATACCTTACCTTATACATATATAAATGTGGTTTTTGGTTTATTAAATCTATTATATATATTATTGTTTTGTAGCTAACCATAAAAAATATTATTGTTCAATAGTATATATTGTATTTATAAAATATCAATTGAATTAATTTGCCTCCTTGGTTTGCTTTCCTTTTACCTACTTCATAGTCGAATATTGCTTCTATGTCATTTAAGTAATTTTGATATTTTTAAGTATAATGAATGTATGATTTGTAAATTAAAATTGACCCTATATTTTAGTTAGTAAAGTAATAAATTTTGTTTAATAGTTTATGGATGGGAATTCCCCGAAAATTGTAGGGATCTGATGGGTATGAGTATGGGGACAAAAAATTCCCCGAAGTATTTAATGTGGATTCCCCGAAACCGTACCTGCAAGTATTGGGGACGGAATGAAGAATGTAAAATCGTCTCTACCCCACCTGATTTCCACCCCTAACGTGTTTAGATCGAAAGTGAAAAATTGAATTTACAAATATTATTACGAACTTGTATTATAGCTCCAAACTATAGGAGTGGGAGTGAATTTTATTTCCATGTGTCACGGCCCGCACATTTGGGTCCGAGACAGATGCGCAACAAGTAACCCAAGAGGTTCTAAGCTTGCCAAGAAGACCACCAGACTTGGTCCGATTGTTGGAGACTAAAAGAAAGCCCAAATACATTGAGCCTGGTAAATTAATAGATGGCATCTTACCGGGGAATATTCCAAGGGATAAGAATATCTCTCAATGTAAACACAAACTTAAGGAAAGAATTTCATAGTGATAGAGTTTCCTTAGTTAGTGTAGATTTGGTAGGTGGCCTTCGATCTAAGCCGTTAGTGTGATTCGATTTCGTCCGTTCATTGTATGGGGATTCAACTATAAATAGAGGCCTCCCCACCTCACTTGTATTCATCAATCATTTGAGTAATACACTTGGCATTTACTCTAAAAACACTATGTAGTGTTCTTCGCGTTCTTGAGCGTTCTTTCTTTTGTTCTCGTTGCCTTTCTCTTTTGTTTGGTTCCTCTTGGAACGATCTTATGTTTATGAACATTGGAAGTATTCGATCTTTCGAAGAAGGATTTCAGGCTTACTTAGTCATTTGTCTAAGAACATCGACTAAGGCCGCACGTTGGGTTGGTTCAGAAGTCTAGCCCCGTGACAGTTGGTATCAGAGCGAGTGTTCGAGCACAATCACTGATTGGAGATGGCAAAGAAAAGAGGGAATGTTGCAGCACAAAAGGGTACAGAGACCTAGGCTGGCGATGGAAAGCGAGACAGTTCGAGCAACACTGTGCCTACGCTGGAAGAAAGGTTAGGAAAGCTAGAAGGATCCATGAAGGATGCCCGAGTGGAGATTGACATTGTGAGGGTACGTCTTGACAAGCTGGACTTTTCGGGAGAGGAGCTCGAAAGCAACGTACAGGATCTAAAGAACAACGTGTGAGACCTTGACCAGTGTGTCGACAGTACGGATAGACGGAGTGATGCACTCAAAGCCGAGCTAAAGGCTTTGAAGGCGGAGATGATGGAGGAAATTAAGGGGCTCAAGGGAGAGCTTCAAGTTTACAAGGCTGTCGTGACTGATATGTTAAACACGGCAACATTCAGACCAAAGTTAGACGTGCCAAAACTGAAGGAGTTTAGCGGAACTAGATCAGCCCAGGACGTGGAGAACTTTGTGTGGAGCATGGAACAATACTTTCGTGCTACAGGCATCAAGGATAATGCAGATAAGGTAAACATTACTTCTGTTTACTTAACTGACGTTGCACTTTTATGGTGGCGACGCAGATACTCTGAGGAGAAGAGCAAGGATATTCCCATCGGGACTTGGAAAGAGTTTCAGGCTGAGTTCAAGGAACAGTTCTACCCAAAGAACGCCCAACAGGAGGCTCGGGAGAAGCTGCAAGAACTCAAGCACGAAGGTTTCATCCTGGAGTATGTCAGACGGTTCACTGAACTCAAACTCCAAATCACGGACATCACTGAAGCCGAAGGCCTCTTTATCTTCAAGAACGGGCTTAAGCGATGGGTCAAAATGGAGTTGAAGGGGATGGGAGTCGAGGAACTCTCCAAGGCTATGGCCGCAGCTGAATCCATAGCCGAGTTCGAGATGGCAGAGTCCCTCAAGCCCCGAGGTAAGGGTTATGGTGGGGGAGTCAAAGATGGGGAAGGTCTTGTGTGCTGTATCTGCGGAGGGAAGCACATGATGAAAGATTGCCCCAAGATTGATCGTCTTAATGCTGTCAAAGACGATGTGTCTGAGGAGTCGGATGAAGAAGTGACGAGACTTGGTGCGATTGCGAGTGTCAAAGCAATCAAGCCGAGGGTAGAGAAGCAACTAAAGTGCTACCAATATAAGGGCCACACAAGTTACGAGCATGCCCACATCGAGTGAAGCCATCCAAGGGGGTGGACGAGCCCGAATAGAGCGAGGCTGTGAGACTTGGCTCGATGATACTGAGTTCTGCTAAGGCGAGAGTACGCAAGCAGAAAGGGTTGATGTTTGTCGACATCAACATTGCGGGATGATCAAAGAGTACTCCAGTGGACACCGGAGCAACCGATCTATTCATGTCCAAGAAGGCTGCCGACAAACTTGGTCTTAGAGTTGTGGGTTCAACTGGAAAGATCAAGACTGTGAATGCTAAGGAAGTTCCAATTGTTGGAACGGCACGAAAGGTTGAGCTGCAGATTGGTGAGTAAAAGGGCAAGGAAGACATCAAGGTAATCAATTTAGATGACTTTGATTTTGTTTTGGGACTAAGCTTCCTTGACCGTATAGAGGCTCTTATCGTTCCTTGTGCCGACGTCATCTGTGTTTTGGATCGCAAACAACGTTGCGTTGTGCCCTCGTACCGAGACAAGGGTAAAGGAACCAAGACACTGACTACCATTCAGCTTGCCGAGGATGCTCCAAGCCAAGGAGACATCGCTTTGGGGGCTACTGTTGGAGGGACTACTTTAGTGGGGGCAAGAGCTGCCTGAGTCAGATAGCGACATGAGGCCCGTGGAAAAAGCACCTTTGGGCAAGGTGGAAGAAGCATTGAACTTCAAGTGTGAAGAAGGGTCAATGCGGGAAAAGTTTCCAATGGGCAACGAGGCACCAAACTTCACGAGGGAAGGGTTGATGCCGGTTAGAGTGAATGCCACGAAGGAGGCGCATCTCAAACTTCATCGAGATGTGCGCAATGATGCGGAGCGAGGAAAAGTTACATGGTGGAAGGAACCAAGGCGAGCAGTCTGTATGTGAAGACAACCCATTCCGAGTTGAACGCTCCTTATGGGGGGAACCGTTCTTATGAGGGAACATCGTTGCCCGATTCTGAGTTGGGAGCAAGCCAATGTACCATGGAAGATCCAAGATCAACCAAGAGAAGTCTTTTTTAAGACAACGATGAGGGCATCGCCGGATTTGGTGGGGGAGAATGTCACGGCCCGCATATTTGGGTCCGAGACAGATGCGCAACAAGTAACCCAAGAGGTTCTAAGCTTGCCAAGAAGACCACCAGACTTCGTCTGATCGTTGGAGACTAAAAGAAAGTCCAAATACATTAAGCCTGGTAAATTAATAGATGGCATCTTACCGGGGAATATTCCAAGGGATAAGAATATCTCTCAATGTAAACACAAACTTAAGGAAAGAATTTCATAGTGATAGAGTTTCCTTAGTTAGTGTAGATTTGGTAGGTGGCTTTCGATCTGAGCCGTTAGTGTGATTCGATCTCGTCCGTTCATTGTATGGGGATTCAAATATAAATAGAGGCCTCCCCACCTCACTTGTATTCATCCATAATTTGAGTAATACACTTGGCATTTACTCTAAAAACACTCTGTAGTGTTCTTCGCGTTCTTGAGCGTTCTTTCTTTTGTTCTCGTTGCCTTTCTCTTTTGTTCGGTTCCTCTTAGAACGATCTTGTGTTTGTGAGCATTGGAAGTATTCGATCTTCTGGAGAAGGATTTCAGGCTTACTTAGTCGTTTGTCTAAGAACATCGACTAAGGCCGCACGTTGGGTTGGTTCAGAAGTCTAGCCCCGTGACACATGACACTCATCATTTAACATTTGAATAATTATAATGTAAAAAATGGATAATATTAATAATTATAATGTAATTTTATGCAACCTTAATCAAATATGAGTGATCATTTATTTAATTTAACTAAAAACAGCATTTACCTACCATATACCATAATAGCTCATAAACCCTTATTTCCATCTATAAACATAAGCACTAAAACCCGAACTTAAATACTCGCTCTTATACAAAAAGTTAACCTCAGCCGTCCGTTCATCAATTTATTTCTGCATCCCTCGAATCCCAAATAATGGCAGAAAGAAGCGGCGGAGAGCGAGGCGCTTTTAGGCGTGGCTTCAGCGGCGGAAGATCTGACCGTGGACCGAGAGGCAGGCGCCGCGGCCGCAAGGACGAGGAGGAGAAATGGGTTCCAGTGACAAAGCTCGGCCGTTTAGTCAAAGCGGGAAAAATCACGTCCCTCGAGCAAATCTACCTCCACTCCCTCCCCATCAAGGAGTACCAAATCATCGACCAACTCGTTGGCCCTTCACTGAAAGACGAAGTTATGAAGATCACTCCCGTACAGAAACAAACACGCGAAAGGTTACTTGGCCAAGCTATCGGTGATACCAGTGAGGAGAGGCTACTGGGGGAATAAGATCGGGAAACCTCATACGGTGCCGTGTAAGGTTACCGGAAAATGTGGGTCGGTCACTGTTCGGATGGTACCCGCTCCTAGAGGTGCGGGGATTGTGGCTGCTAGGGTGCCCAAAAAGGTTCTTCAGTTTGCTGGGATTGAAGATGTTTTCACTTCTTCAAGGGGTTCCACCAAAACTCTTGGTAACTTTGTCAAGGTATTAAGTTTTTCTTTAATTAATCTTACTTTCTTCGGATAATTGTTGTTTAAATGTTAGTGTCCTGTTATTGAACTTTGGGATTGGTGTTCAATGTTGTTTCTTTGATACAATGTGACTGAATTAACTGGATAGAAATTTGATTTCATGTTTCGGAATCGATTTATTGATTATTCTTTGCCCAATTTGTATTGTCTGATATTGGTTTTTTGCTGGTTAAATGAAGCATATATTTTGTTCTGTAAAAACATGCTGTCATTGTCTTGAATTTCATTGCATTGATCACGGTGGAGTTGTTGGACATAGTAGTAGGTGTAGCGATGTCCTCTTTCTATGTTCCCGTGAGGTTCCAAAGGTATTTGGTGGTCTTTCGGGTATTTAAAAATATATTTTGTGGGATTTTAGAAAAGTCGTGTTTTATTTTAAAAATAGGGTCGCCACCGGCCACTTAGGTAGGTCGGACACCATAAAACCAGAGATTTTAAAATATAGGGTTCGGGAGTCGGTTACGGATGGGGAAGGATTAGTACCCCACACCGCCCAAAATTGATACTTTAATAATTACCGCTTTATTAATATTAAACTTTTCGGATTAAAGTGACGATTAAATTAAAATTTAGCTATAAGTGCGGGTAAATTTTAAAAGCCTTGTTATCCGAGAGTAAACGTCCAACCACCATCACTACGCCTGATACTGGCCCCGTTTATGCTCGGATAAAAGGGCACCGCATTGACAATTTATATTTCATTATGCAACTTAAAAACATGGCAAATAATTTAAATACAATGTGATAAAAATATAAATAAATACTAACATAATAAAATATTAATCTAACACAAATAAAATACTAATCTAAAACATACATACATAAATATTAATCTAACACATAAAAACAAATCTAACATAAATAAAATACTAATCTAAAATTTTCATAAATATTAATCTAACACATAAATAAAAACAAATCTAACATAAATAAAAACATTCATTTAAAACATAAATAAAAACAAATCTAACATAAATAAAAACATTCATTTAAAATATTCATTTAAAACATAAATAAATAATAATAATAAATATAAATAAACATACAAACTAAAAAACTAACACTATTTTAAATTAACTAATACTTCATTAAATCATAAAAATTACAACACAAATAAAAAAGAAAGAAAATATACCTAACTAGGAGCTCGAATGACGAACCCCGACTGAATCCCATCGAGATCTACCACGACCTCTCCAAAAATTAATTATATCAGATCCAAAATAGGACCCCGATCGAATCGGTTAGGACTGAA
The DNA here is from genome assembly GCA_019671005.1 of Hibiscus mutabilis. Taxonomy (NCBI): domain Eukaryota; kingdom Viridiplantae; phylum Streptophyta; class Magnoliopsida; order Malvales; family Malvaceae; genus Hibiscus; species Hibiscus mutabilis. The sequence continues at coordinate 26,847,552 of CM033719.1, read as the reverse complement.
GACACTACCCCGGTCCTCGGCTAGCCGGGAGCCTAAGCCCCCTTATTTGGCCATGCCACTGCCGATTCTCATGCTTTTTGCCCCCCCATGCCTCATATTTATAGGCAAAGGGGTGGTTGTGGGGTTGACGTGGAGCCCCCACATCCATGCATTAATTTTTTATATATATATTAATATTATTATTACAATAATACTAATAATACTACAACTCGGACAAAAATGAGTGATTACAGTTGCCCTTCTTTGCTTGTTCTTGTGAAACGAGAACAAAGCAAAGATCAAAAGCACTCATTTTTGTCGTATTTCTTCGTCCTTGACTTTGGAATCACAGGTTCTTCTGGAACTTTCTGTTCTTTTTCGGCCAACTCTTCAAACTTCGGTCTTCAAAACAGAGAATCCGTTGGGGAAGACAAAATCTTCAAATCAGAAGTTCGAGGCCGCAAATTCTTCCTATATAGAACTGTTCTCTCTTCTTCTGACGGACTTCTTGGAAAAAACAAATTTTCTTCGGTAAAGTCTTTGGGCTGCAAGTCCTTCCTATATAAAACTCTTCGCCTTCAACATGGGCATTTCGTTCTTGGGCGACGCAGGTATCAATGATCTCACTGCTTCTTTATCTAATACCTTGGAATCACGTGTTCTTCTAGAATCTTTCGCTCTTTCTCGGACGAATTCTTCAGGTTTTCTGTTTGTGGTCTCAGAATCACGAGCTCTTCTGGAACTCTCCGCTCTTCCTCGGCCACATCTTTGACCTGTATGCACTTAAATATTAGTCTTTAGAAGACATCCTTACGGAAGGATTATATTAAGAAATTTGTTTAAAATAAATCATCCTTATGGAAGGATCATAATAAAAATAAAGTTGAATTTTAAGAGAAATATCTTTATGAAAGGATAAAATTAGAGATTTAAGAAAATCATCTTTATGGAAGTATAAAATTGAGAAATTTAGTTTTAAAGAAAAACATCCTTATGTAAGGATTAGATTAAGAAATCTAAGTTTTAAGAAAAACATCCTTCTGAAAGGATTAGATTAAGAAATCTAAGTTTTAAGAAAAACATCCTTATGAAAGGATCAAATTAAGTAATTTGAGTTTTTGAGAAAAACATCCTTATGGAAGGATAAAATCAGGAAATCCAAGTTTAATAAAAATGGTATCTCGCTTTGAGACTACCAAAAGGAGAAAACATCCTTATGAAATGATCAAATTAAGAAATTCAGTTTTAAGCAAAACATCCTTAAAAATGATTAAATTAAGAAACTGGTTTTAAGAAAAATATCCTTATGAAAGGATAAAATTGAGAAATTTAGTTTTAAGAAAAATATCCTTATGAAAGGATCAGATTAAGAAATCTAAGTTTTAAGAAAAACATTCTTACGAAAGGATCATATTAGGAAATCTAAGTTTTAAGAAAAACATCCTTTTGAAAGGATAAAATTAAGAAATTCAATTTTAAGCAAAACATCCTTAAGAAAAGATTAAATTAAGAAACTGGTTTTAAGAAAAATATCCTTATAAAAGTATAAAATTGAGAAATTTAGTTTTAAGAAAAACATTCTTATGGAAAGATCAGATTAAGAAATCTAAGTTTTAAGAAAAACATTCTTAAGAAAGGATTAGATTAAGAAATCTAAGTTTTAAGAAAAACATCCTTATGAAATGATAAAATTAAGAAATTCAATTTTAAGCAAAACATCCTTAAGAAAAGATTAAATTAAGAAACTGGTTTTAAGAAAAATATCCTTATTAAAGGATAAAATTGAGAAATTTAGTTTTAAGAAAAACATCCTTATGGAAGGATCAGATTAAGAAATCTAAGTTTTAAGAAAAAACATCCTTAAGAAGGGATTAGATTAAGAAATCTAAGTTTTAAGAAAAACATCTTTATGAAAAGATAAAATTAAGAAATTCAATTTTAAGCAAAACATCCTTAAGAAATGATTAAATTAAAAAACTAGTTTTAAGAAAAATATCCTTATGAAAGGACAAAATTGAGAAATTTAGTTTTAAGAAAAACATCCTTATGGAAGGATCAAATTAAGAAATCTAAGTTTTAAGAAAAAAAACATCCTTAAGAAATGATCAGATTAAGAAATCTAAGTTTTAAGAAAAACATCCTTATGAAAGGATAAAATTAAGGAATTGATTTTAAAGAATACATCCTTAAGAAAAAAATTAAATTAAGAAACTAATTTTAAGAAAAATATCCTTGTGAAAGGATAAAATTGAAAATTTGATTTTAAGAAAAATATCTTTTAAAATGATACCCCGGTTCTATCCGACTTGATATCAAAAGAAATCCTTCAAAGGTGATGGCTCGAGAATTCAAAATCTAGATTTGAAATCATGAGATAATCTCTATTTTTCTTCTTTTTCTTTTTCATTTTCTTCTTTTTTTTTCTTTTTTCCTTCCTTTTCTTTTTCTTTCTTTTCTTTTTTCTTTCTTCTGACACTCGAGTGCGTGTTTTCTTAACAGGTGCAAAGGTGCACGAAGTCCTATGATACATATGATGCATGAGCACATTTTATGATGCAAAGGTGCAAAATTTTCTTTTTCTTCTTTTTCTTCTTCTTTCTTTTCTTGGGGTAAGTAGGCTTCATCTTGTGACTACAAACATTCCTCATCCTTATGCCCCGATAAAATTTGCCTTGAAAACTTTATCGTCCCTTCTCTGTTTGAACCTTTCAGCCAAGTGACCTCGGCCGATATCAACTCTTCGCTAAAAAAAATCTTTGACTTTTTCATTAGTCAAATATTCTCATCTCTGTGTTATACGTCTCTTCTAATTTGAACTCCCAAACGCATGAGACATTTGATATTTTATGGGCAATGATGCCCCACTCGCCTTGGATTCAATGATGTCCCACTCAATCTTGATTCAACTCATCGACATTTTTTTGACCCTACATGCGAAGTCTTCATCTATCTTATCATTAGGGCTGGCAAAATGCCCCCACGCCCTGAACTCATCTTTAATCTTCTTGCAACACCTCGGCGAGAACTAACTCTTGGTCCCTATAATAAAAGGTTAGTGTTTTGGAAATAAACTCAGAAATTTAGGAAAAAATGCAAAACATCTTTAAAATTTGATGTTTAGACGAAATGGTAAAGAGGAAAATACCAAACATTTTTAAAAAGTGAATGTTTGGAGTAAACGATAAGTATTAAACAAATTGAAATTTGAAAACTGTCAAACATTTTTGAAAAAAAAATGTTTGGAATAAATAATAAAGATTAAAAGAATCGACAAAAATGTCAATTAATGTTCGATCCTAAAATAACAAATGCACTAGAAAATTTGTCTATTTAAAAAATCTTGCCTATTTTGGCGATATAAGCATATGTATGGTCTCCCCTAGTCCATTTAGGCTTTCGAGAGGAACGTTTCCCATACCTAATTTCTAACTCATTCAATGTGGCTCTCTTGATCTCACCACTCACTATGCCCCTCATCCTCTCCTCATTTGGGTGTCGATCAGGCACTTCGAGGTTTGATGTTCCTTGAAGAAAGGTTAACCCTTATAGGTGAAATGTAATCTGAAGACAAACTTATCAAACTTAGATATCCACATATGATCTGAATGGTCTTTGTAGGCTTATATAGGCTATGGTTCATGGTTATGAAAGAAATGATATATAGGCCTAAAATGAGTATTTAAGGGTGATGAAACCAATGATCATTTCTTCTGGTTAAAATATCTTCTACGCGTTTGTTGATCAGAATGTGCTCAAATAAAAAACTTCTTTGATTTATTTCTCAGATCGCTCTAGACTGCCCATTTCTGGGTTTTCACCCTAGAGTTTATTTCTTTCTTTGTAGCTTTGGAATATGTATCTTGCATCTTGAATGAATGTTGATGCGTTTCTTATTCATATGTAATCGAATCTTCTCTTGTTATCGTTTATTGCACTTTCTGATGGTGCTTTTAATCTTCATTGTTTCAAACTTCTTGTTGGCACACTTTCAATTTGGTTTAGCCAGTCCTTTTGAGCAAAAATTTCTTTTAATGGCTTATTCTGATATTTCTCTTGGTCTTCGCGTTTAGGACATTGATTCTCATTTCTTTCGCTTATTCATGGAGCACCACCTTTGTAATGCGGTCAACACTGGGCGATTTGAACAAAATCCTCTTCTTCTTTGCCCCAGTGTGGGGGTGATCCTTGGTTTGGGTTCAAATGAAAATAAACGAACAGGCTCGAAGGGGGCAACAAATGGATATTCTCTATTATTTGCGAAAGGGGTTGAAGGAATGTCATTCATCATCCCATACATGGATATCAAAATAGTCTTCAGAGGGTAGAAGTTTAGGGTCAACACTCTATTCAAAGATCTTAAACAACAAGTGCCTGAGAAGAAAATTTCCTAAAATGGGAACTGCCCATTATCTACACACTTGTTTTGTTCCTCTATCGGCCTAAATAGACTAGCAGATACTTGCATTCGCAATGACCTAATAAAAAAATGGTATGTACATGTGTATGCTTTTTTAAAAATATGTGTATATGCGTATGGGAAAAAAACTATCCCATAACAATGAACAAAGAATGCAAATATGCTTTCTGAATAAATGAAAATTTCATTACGACAAAAATAACTTCATTCTGACAAAATATGACTTAGCTTATAGATTTCTTTTGCATTTTTCCCAAATGCACAGGGATCAACGGATTTGAATTGCCTTTATCGGTAGCTGTTTGCTCCGGGCTAGTTGTACCATTCCCCTGGGTACAATCAGTTTATACCAATTATGACATTGGACTTTTCCAAAGGATTTATTTTTCTTTGACCATTCAAAAATGGATTTTTGGTGAAAATTTAATTTACAGCTTTGTTTATAGATTTCTTTTGCATTTTTCCCAAATGCACAATGATCAACGGTTTTGAGTTGCCTTTACCGATAGCCGTTTGCTCCGGGCTAGTTATACTATTCCCCTGAGTACAATTAATTTATACCAATTATGAACTCGGATTTTTCTAAAAGATTTATTTTCCTTTGACCATTCGTAAAAATGGCTTTTCGATGGATACTTGAATTATTTATTTTCTTAAACTTTACCGTGTTTAACCATGTTATGCCAACATTTCTATCAGACTTGTTAAACTCTATTAAACTCTTTCAGTTTTGTGAGCATGAAAACTCACAATCAACTTTTTTTTAAAAAAAAATTTCTTCTTTCATCCTTAAGAAAGGATAGAATTAAGGAATTCTCATGTTTTCAAAAAAAATAATCCTTAAAAGGATAGAATTGAGAAAACTTCTTAAGAACTATGAAAAACGTTCTTAAGACTGGTAGGATTAAAATATCTTTAAGAAATTTTTGAGAGAAAAAACGATCCTTGAGAAAGGACGTGATTGAAAATTTTTGTTTTTGAGAAAATCAATTGAGAAATTATTCTCCCCCCCCCTTTGAGAAAAAGAAAAATCTTAAGAGAGGAAAGAATTGAGAAATCTATTTTTTACAATATCCTTATGAAAAGATTTAATTGAGAAATATTTCCTTTGAAAAATATCCTTATGAAAGGACTAAATTAAAGGCCATATTAAAAGATGTCCTTGTGAAAGGATCGAAAAAGAAACTCTTATTATTATTTTTGAAATAATGTCATTTTGAAAGGACTGGACAAGTGTATTTGTGAAATGATTGAAAAAAACTTTGCTAAAAAATATTTATTCTCGTGGGAGGATGAAAAAAGCTCAAAAATGTCTTTGTGAAGGGACTGGATCTAAGAACTTGTTAAAACAAATTGAACTGTTCATTTTTTTCTTTTAATCGCCATTATGAAAGGGTTGGATTTAGAAATTTGGTTGAAAGAATATAAAAGTTCATTCTTAAAAAATGTACTTAAAAGGATTTACCTTTTCTTAAAAATAATTTGTGAAAGAATTTTTTGGTATGTGATTTTATGCAAATGAGATGCATGCACGTGCTTCCGAGGTGATGCAATGTACGAAATGTAGAAATCATACAAATAAAAGCGTTGATTCCGCTGGTAATCACCCTTTCGAACGACTTTCATGGGAACTAAAGGGTCCAGATTACAAAAAGGGTCCACATTACAAAAGGAGTCCCTATTACAAAAAGTCTTAATTACAAAACAAAGTTCTACACATAAGCCCTAGCTCTACCTCCTAGCTCCTCGATAGCTCTGAGCAACTTGATAAACCTTGGTGCTTTTTCCATGTCCGAGGTTACGAAAGGTCGGAGAGCCGTGGCTTCGGTAGCTAAGTCATTCTCACGCCTTTCAACTCGTTGTATGTCCACCATCAGGGTCTCGTGTGTATACTTTGGCACTACACGCTTGCTCGGCAAATTGTTACCTCAGATCTGTTGATTAATCTCTGACCAATGTCGCACGACTGGATCGATGTCGTCCTTCTTAAGACACATTTTTTCCATGATGAAAGATTTTCTAATTGGGCAAACCACTTGAATCAACGCCTCTATGTAATGTGGATGCAATGATAATGCAACAAAAGTATGTGTAAAATAAAAATAAAACACAAAAAGAAATGAGTTAGTACCAGATAAAAATAATAAATACATAAATAAAAGGACAAATTAAATAAGGTAAACAAACAAAACAACCCTATTTATCCCGTCTAAAACACCTAAGGTTATCTGTATGGCTCTAAAGGGGTGGGTTTCTATATGTTCTCTACATGCAGCGATGGTGCTAGGAGGTACATGAATTGTCCTTGATGTCCTCTACTAAGAGTAGCAATGCCCCCGATCATCACCCATTATAGGCTCTTTTCAACCGGGTTCAATTCAGGGGGACCCATTCGCTTATGCCTGCACGAAGGAACGATATCCTTACGAAAGCATAAGGTACTCGAGCCCCGAAGGTACTTGCTATGCCTACACGGAGGAACGATATCCTCACGAAAGCATTAGCGTTTTCCCCACTTAAAAGGACGGGTTTATATGCCAAATTTTAAATGCGTTAAAATAAACGTGCAATTACAACCGAATATTAATTTAATAGTCACTTTAATCTGGAACTTCTAATATTATTAAAGCGGTAATTATTTGAAAAAGCTTGACTCACTTTTTTGTTTTTGAAAAACAAAAAATGGTCCCTAGCGGAGTCGCCATCTGTAGTAATGTCCTCTTTCTATGTTAGCGTTCGCTAAAAAAAATGAGGATTCCAAAGGTGTTTGAGGGTCTTTTGGGTATTTAAAAATATATTCCGCAGGGTTTTAGAAAAGCCGTGTTTTATTTTAAAAATGGAGTCGCCACCGGCCATTTAGGTAGGTTGGACACCATAAAACCAGAGATTTTAAAAATATGGGGTTCGAGAGTTGGTTACGGATGGGGAAGGATTAGCACCCCCACACCGCCCAAAATTGGTACTTTAATAATTATCGCTTTATTAATATTAAACTTTCCGGATTAAAGTGACGATTAAATTAAAATTTGGCTATAAGTGCGGGTAAATTTTAAAAGCCCCGTTATCCGAGAGTAAGAGCCCAACCACCATCACTACGCCTGATACTGGCCCCGTTTACGCTCGGATAAAAGGGCACCGCATTGACAATTTATATTCCATTATGCAACTTAAAAACATGGCAAATAATTTAAATACAATGTGATAAAAATATAAATAAATACTAACATAATAAAATACTAATCTAACACAAATAAAATACTAATCTAAAACATACATACATAAATATTAATCTAACACATAAAAACAAATCTAACATAAATAAAATACTAATCTAAAACATTCATAAATATTAATCTAACACATAAATAAAAACAAATCTAACATAAATAAAATACTAATCTAAAACATTCATAAATATTAATCTAACACATAAATAAAAACAAATCTAACATAAATAAAAACATTCATTTAAAACATTCATTTAAAACATAAATAAATACTAATCTAAAATATAAATAAACATACAAACTAAAAAAAGAACACTATTTTAAATTAACTAATACTTCATTAAATCATAAAAATTACAACACAAATAAAAAATGAAGAAAATATACCTAACTAGGAGCTCGAATGACGAACCCCGACTGAACCCCACCGAGATCTACCACGACCTCTCCAAAAATTAATTATATCGGATCCAAAATAGGACCCCGATTGAATCAGTTAGGACCGAAGACACTACCTCGGTCCTTGGCTAGCCAACGGGAGCCTAAGCCACCTTATTTGGCCATGCCACTGCCGATTCTCATGCTTTTTGCCCCCCCATGCCTCATATTTATAGGCAAAGGGGGTGGTTGTGGGGTTGACGTGGAGCCCCCACATCCATGCATTAATTTTTTATATATATATTAATATTATTATTACAATAATACTAATAATACTACAACTCGGACAAAAATGAGTGATTACAGTTGCCCTTCTTTGCTTGTTCTTGTGAAACGAGAACAAAGCAAAGATCAAAAGCACTCATTTTTGTCGTATTTCTTCGTCCTTGACTTTGGAATCACAGGTTCTTCTGGAACTTTCTGTTCTTTTTCGGCCAACTCTTCAAACTTCGGTCTTCAAAACAGAGAATCCGTTGGGGAAGACAAAATCTTCAAATCAGAAGTTCGAGGCCGCAAATTCTTCCTATATAGAACTGTTCTCTCTTCTTCTGACGGACTTCTTGGAAAAAACAAATTTTCTTCGGTAAAGTCTTTGGGCTGCAAGTCCTTCCTATATAAAACTCTTCGCCTTCAACATGGGCATTTCGTTCTTGGGCGACGCAGGTATCAATGATCTCACTGCTTCTTTATCTAATACCTTGGAATCACGTGTTCTTCTAGAATCTTTCGCTCTTTCTCGGACGAATTCTTCAGGTTTTTGTTTGTGGTCTCGAATCACGAGCTCTTTCGGAACTCTCCGCTCTTCCTCGGCCACATCTTTGACTGTATGCACTTAAATATTAGTCTTTAGAAGACATCCTTACGGAAGGATTATATTAAGAAATTTGTTTAAAATAAATCATCCTTATGGAAGGATCATAATAAAAATAAAGTTGAATTTTAAGAGAAATATCTTTATGAAAGGATAAAATTAGAGATTTAAGAAAATCATCTTTATGGAAGTATAAAATTGAGAAATTTAGTTTTAAAAAAAACATCCTTATGTAAGGATTAGATTAAGAAATCTAAGTTTTAAGAAAAACATCCTTCTGAAAGGATTAGATTAAGAAATCTAAGTTTTAAGAAAAACATCCTTATGAAAGGATCAAATTAAGTAATTTGAGTTTTTGAGAAAAACATCCTTATGGAAGGATAAAATCAGGAAATCCAAGTTTAATAAAAATGGTATCTCGCTTTGAGACTACCAAAAGGAGAAAACATCCTTATGAAATGATCAAATTAAGAAATTCAGTTTTAAGCAAAACATCCTTAAAAATGATTAAATTAAGAAACTGGTTTTAAGAAAAATATCCTTATGAAAGGATAAAATTGAGAAATTTAGTTTTAAGAAAAATATCCTTATGAAAGGATCAGATTAAGAAATCTAAGTTTTAAGAAAAACATTCTTACGAAAGGATCATATTAGGAAATCTAAGTTTTAAGAAAAACATCCTTTTGAAAGGATAAAATTAAGAAATTCAATTTTAAGCAAAACATCCTTAAGAAAAGATTAAATTAAGAAACTGGTTTTAAGAAAAATATCCTTATAAAAGTATAAAATTGAGAAATTTAGTTTTAAGAAAAACATTCTTATGGAAAGATCAGATTAAGAAATCTAAGTTTTAAGAAAAACATTCTTAAGAAAGGATTAGATTAAGAAATCTAAGTTTTAAGAAAAACATCCTTATGAAATGATAAAATTAAGAAATTCAATTTTAAGCAAAACATCCTTAAGAAAAGATTAAATTAAGAAACTGGTTTTAAGAAAAATATCCTTATTAAAGGATAAAATTGAGAAATTTAGTTTTAAGAAAAACATCCTTATGGAAGGATCAGATTAAGAAATCTAAGTTTTAAGAAAAAACATCCTTAAGAAGGGATTAGATTAAGAAATCTAAGTTTTAAGAAAAACATCTTTATGAAAAGATAAAATTAAGAAATTCAATTTTAAGCAAAACATCCTTAAGAAATGATTAAATTAAAAAACTAGTTTTAAGAAAAATATCCTTATGAAAGGACAAAATTGAGAAATTTAGTTTTAAGAAAAACATCCTTATGGAAGGATCAAATTAAGAAATCTAAGTTTTAAGAAAAAAAACATCCTTAAGAAATGATCAGATTAAGAAATCTAAGTTTTAAGAAAAACATCCTTATGAAAGGATAAAATTAAGGAATTGATTTTAAAGAATACATCCTTAAGAAAAAAATTAAATTAAGAAACTAATTTTAAGAAAAATATCCTTGTGAAAGGATAAAATTGAAAATTTGATTTTAAGAAAAATATCTTTTAAAATGATACCCCGGTTCTATCCGACTTGATATCAAAAGAAATCCTTCAAAGGTGATGGCTCGAGAATTCAAAATCTAGATTTGAAATCATGAGATAATCTCTATTTTTCTTCTTTTTCTTTTTCATTTTCTTCTTTTTTTTTCTTTTTTCCTTCCTTTTCTTTTTCTTTCTTTTCTTTTTTCTTTCTTCTGACACTCGAGTGCGTGTTTTCTTAACAGGTGCAAAGGTGCACGAAGTCCTATGATACATATGATGCATGAGCACATTTTATGATGCAAAGGTGCAAAATTTTCTTTTTCTTCTTTTTTCTTCTTCTTTCTTTTCTTCGGGGTAAGTAGGCTTCATCTTGTGACTACAAACATTCCTCATCCTTATGCCCCGATAAAATTTGCCTTGAAAACTTTATCGTCCCTTCTCTGTTTGAACCTTTCAGCCAAGTGACCTCGGCCGATATCAACTCTTCGCTAAAAAAAATCTTTGACTTTTTCATTAGTCAAATATTCTCATCTCTGTGTTACTTCTGGTCTCTTCTAATTTGAACTCCCAAACGCATGAGACATTTGATATTTTATGGGCAATGATGCCCCACTCGCCTTGGATTCAATGATGTCCCACTCAATCTTGATTCAACTCATCGACATTTTTTTGACCCTACATGCGAAGTCTTCATCTATCTTATCATTAGGGCTGGCAAAATGCCCCCACGCCCTGAACTCATCTTTAATCTTCTTGCAACACCTCGGCGAGAACTAACTCTTGGTCCCTATAATAAAAAGGTTAGTGTTTTGGAAATAAACTCAGAAATTTAGGAAAAAATGCAAAACATCTTTAAAATTTGATGTTTAGACGAAATGGTAAAGAGGAAAATACCAAACATTTTTAAAAAGTGAATGTTTGGAGTAAACGATAAGTATTAAACAAATTGAAATTTGAAAACTGTCAAACATTTTTGAAAAAAAAATGTTTGGAATAAATAATAAAGATTAAAAGAATCGACAAAAATGTCAATTAATGTTCGATCCTAAAATAACAAATGCACTAGAAAATTTGTCTATTTAAAAAATCTTGCCTATTTTGGCGATATAAGCATATGTATGGTCTCCCCTAGTCCATTTAGGCTTTCGAGAGGAACGTTTCCCATACCTAATTTCTAACTCATTCAATGTGGCTCTCTTGATCTCACCACTCACTATGCCCCTCATCCTCTCCTCATTTGGGTGTCGATCAGGCACTTCGAGGTTTGATGTTCCTTGAAGAAAGGTTAACCCTTATAGGTGAAATGTAATCTGAAGACAAACTTATCAAACTTAGATATCCACATATGATCTGAATGGTCTTTGTAGGCTTATATAGGCTATGGTTCATGGTTATGAAAGAAATGATATATAGGCCTAAAATGAGTATTTAAGGGTGATGAAACCAATGATCATTTCTTCTGGTTAAAATATCTTCTACGCGTTTGTTGATCAGAATGTGCTCAAATAAAAAACTTCTTTGATTTATTTCTCAGATCGCTCTAGACTGCCCATTTCTGGGTTTTCACCCTAGAGTTTATTTCTTTCTTTGTAGCTTTGGAATATGTATCTTGCATCTTGAATGAATGTTGATGCGTTTCTTATTCATATGTAATCGAATCTTCTCTTGTTATCGTTTATTGCACTTTCTGATGGTGCTTTTAATCTTCATTGTTTCAAACTTCTTGTTGGCACACTTTCAATTTGGTTTAGCCAGTCCTTTTGAGCAAAAATTTCTTTTAATGGCTTATTCTGATATTTCTCTTGGTCTTCGCGTTTAGGACATTGATTCTCATTTCTTTCGCTTATTCATGGAGCACCACCTTTGTAATGCGGTCAACATCTGGGCGATTTGAACAAAATCCTCTTCTTCTTTGCCCCGTGTGTGGGGTGATCCTTGGTTTGGGTTCAAATGAAAATAAACGAACAGGCTCGAAGGGGGCAACAAATGGATATTCTCTATTATTTGCGAAAGGGGTTGAAGGAATGTCATTCATCATCCCATACATGGATATCAAAATAGTCTTCGGAGGGTAGAAGTTTAGGGTCAACACTCTATTCAAAGATCTTAAACAACAAGTGCACGAGAAGAAAATTTCCTAAAATGGGAACCGCCCATTATCTACACACTTGTTTTGTTCCTCTATCGGCCTAAATAGACTAGCAGATACTTGCATTCGCAATGACCTAATAAAAAAATGGTATGTACATGTGTATGCTTTTTTAAAAATATGTGTATATGCGTATGGGAAAAAAACTATCCCATAACAATGAACAAAGAATGCAAATATGCTTTCTGAATAAATGAAAATTTCATTACGACAAAAATAACTTCATTCTGACAAAATATGACTTAGCTTATAGATTTCTTTTGCATTTTTCCCAAATGCACAGGGATCAACGGATTTGAATTGCCTTTATCGGTAGTGTTTGTTCTCGGGCTAGTTGTACCATTCCCAGGTACAATCAGTTTATACCAATTATGACATTGGACTTTTCCAAAGGATTTATTTTTCTTTGACCATTCAAAAATGGATTTTTGGTGAAAATTTAATTTACAGCTTTGTTTATAGATTTCTTTTGCATTTTTCCCAAATGCACAATGATCAACGGTTTTGAGTTGCCTTTACCGATAGCCGTTTGCTCCGGGCTAGTTATACTATTCCCCTGAGTACAATTAATTTATACCAATTATGAACTCGGATTTTTCTAAAAGATTTATTTTCCTTTGACCATTCGTAAAAATGGCTTTTCGATGGATACTTGAATTATTTATTTTCTTAAACTTTACCGTGTTTAACCATGTTATGCCAACATTTCTGTCAGACTTGTTAAACTCTATTAAACTCTTTCCAGTTTTGTGAGCATGAAAACTCACAATCAACTTTTTTTAAAAAAAAAAAATTTCTTCTTTCATCCTTAAGAAAGGATAGAATTAAGGAATTCTCATGTTTTCAAAAAAAATAATCCTTAAAAGGATAGAATTGAGAAAACTTCTTAAGAACTATGAAAAACGTTCTTAAGACTGGTAGGATTAAAATATCTTTAAGAAATTTTTGAGAGAGAAAAAAACGATCCTTGAGAAAGGACGTGATTGAAAATTTTTGTTTTTGAGAAAATCAATTGAGAAATTATTCTCCCCCCCCCTTTGAGAAAAAGAAAAATCTTAAGAGAGGAAAGAATTGAGAAATCTATTTTTTACAATATCCTTATGAAAAGATTTAATTGAGAAATATTTCCTTTGAAAAATATCCTTATGAAAGGACTAAATTAAAGGCCATATTAAAAGATGTCCTTGTGAAAGGATCGAAAAAGAAACTCTTATTATTATTTTTGAAATAATGTCATTTTGAAAGGACTGGACAAGTGTATTTGTGAAATGATTGAAAAAAACTTTGCTAAAAAATATTTATTCTCGTGGGAGGATGAAAAAAGCTCAAAAATGTCTTTGTGAAGGGACTGGATCTAAGAACTTGTTAAAACAAATTGAACTGTTCATTTTTTTCTTTTAATCGCCATTATGAAAGGGTTGGATTTAGAAATTTGGTTGAAAGAATATAAAAGTTCATTCTTAAAAAATGTACTTAAAAGGATTTACCTTTTCTTAAAAATAATTTGTGAAAGAATTTTTTGGTATGTGATTTTATGCAAATGAGATGCATGCACGTGCTTCCGAGGTGATGCAATGTACGAAATGTAGAAATCATACAAATAAAGGCGTTGATTCCGCTGGTAATCACTCCTTCGAACGACTTTCATGGGAACTAAAGGGTCCAGATTACAAAAATGGTCCAGATTGCAAAAAGGGTCCACATTACAAAAGGAGTCCCTATTACAAAAAGTCTTAATTACAAAACAAAGTTCTACACATAAGCCCTAGCTCTACCCTCCTGCTCCTCGATAGCTCACGAGCAACTTGATAAACCTTGGTGCTTTTTCCATGTCCGAGGTTACGAAAGGTCGGAGAGCCGTGGCTTCGTAGCTAAGTCATTCTCACGTCTTGCAACTCCTTGTATGTCCACCATCAAGGTCTCGTGTGTACTTTGGCACTACACGCTTGCTCGGCAAATCGTTACCTCGGATCTGTTGATTAATCTCTGACCAATGTCGCACGACTGGATCGATGTCATCCTTCTTAAGACACATTTTTTCCATGATGAAAGATTTTCTAGTCGGGCAAACCACTTGAATCAACGCCTCTATATAATGTGGATGCAATGATAATGCAACAAAAGTATGAGTAAAATAAAAATAAAACACAAAAAGAAATGAGTTAGTACCGGATAAAAATAATAAATACATAAATAAAAGGACAAATTAAATAAAGTAAACAAACAAAACAACCCTATTTATCCCGTCTAAAATACCTAAGGTTATCCGCATGGCTCTAAAGGGGTGGGTTTCTATATGTTCTCTACATGCAGCGATGGTGCTAGGAGGTACATGAATTGTCCTTGATGTCCTCTACTAAGAGTAGCAATGCCCCCGATCATCACCCATTATAGGCTCTTTTCAACCGGGTTCAATTTGGTGGGGACCCATTCGCTTATGCACGCACGAAGGAACGATATCCTTATAAAGCATAAGGTACTCGAGCCCGAAGGTACTTGCTATGCCTACACGGAGGAACGATATCCTCACGAAAGCATTAGCGTTTTCCCCACTTAAAAGGACGGGTTTATATGCCAAATTTTAAATGCGTTAAAATAAACGTGCAATTACAACCGAATATTAATTTAATAGTCACTTTAATCTGGAACTTCTAATATTATTAAAGCGGTAATTATTTGAAAAAGCTTGACTCACTTTTTTGTTTTTGAAAACAAAAAATGGTCCCTATGAGTCGCCATCTGTAGTAATGTCCTCTTTCTATGTTAGCGTTCGCTAAAAAAATGAGGATTCCAAAGGTGTTTGAGGGTCTTTTGGGTATTTAAAAATATATTCCGCAGGTTTTAGAAAAGCCGTGTTTTATTTTAAAATGGAGTCGCCACCGCCATTTAGGTAGGTTGGACACCATAAAACCAGATTTTAAAAATATGGGGTTCGAGAGTTGGTTACGGATGGGGAAGGATTAGCACCCCCACACCGCCCAAAATTGGTACTTTAATAATTATCGCTTTATTAATATTAAACTTTCCGGATTAAAGTGACGATTAAATTAAAATTTGGCTATAAGTGCGGGTAAATTTTAAAAGCCCCGTTATCCGAGAGTAAGAGCCCAACCACCATCACTACGCCTGATACTGGCCCCGTTTACGCTCGGATAAAAGGGCACCGCATTGACAATTTATATTCCATTATGCAACTTAAAAACATGGCAAATAATTTAAATACAATGTGATAAAAATATAAATAAATACTAACATAATAAAATACTAATCTAACACAAATAAAATACTAATCTAAAACATACATACATAAATATTAATCTAACACATAAAAACAAATCTAACATAAATAAAATACTAATCTAAAACATTCATAAATATTAATCTAACACATAAATAAAAACAAATCTAACATAAATAAAATACTAATCTAAAACATTCATAAATATTAATCTAACACATAAATAAAAACAAATCTAACATAAATAAAAACATTCATTTAAAACATTCATTTAAAACATAAATAAATACTAATCTAAAATATAAATAAACATACAAACTAAAAAAAGAACACTATTTTAAATTAACTAATACTTCATTAAATCATAAAAATTACAACACAAATAAAAAATGAAGAAAATATACCTAACTAGGAGCTCGAATGACGAACCCCGACTGAACCCCACCGAGATCTACCACGACCTCTCCAAAAATTAATTATATCGGATCCAAAATAGGACCCCGATTGAATCAGTTAGGACCGAAGACACTACCTCGGTCCTTGGCTAGCCGGGAGCCTAAGCCACCTTATTTGGCCATGCCACTGCCGATTCTCATGCTTTTTGCCCCCTGCCTCATATTTATAGGCAAAGGGGGTGGTCGTGGGGTTGACGTGGAGCCCCACATCCATGCATTAATTTATATATATATATATATATATTAATATTATTATTACAATAATACTAATAATACTACAACTCGGATAAAAATGAGTGATTACAGTAGGTAAATGTTGTTAGCATGATTTTAATTCTTGGAGTGGTATAGTATTCTACAATTCCGGCTAATGTTTTACCTGTGGTAGTGCAAAATTATAGCCATCGGAAGGTTTGGGTTCGTATGGGGATATGGATAACTGCTTATCCGGGTAGACATAACTAATGTTCATTTATTGCTTTTTGTTTTTCTTTCACATCCTTAACAACAATGACTCAGTTATTGACTGGCCAACCCTTTTGGTTTTCGTGGGATGTTTGAAAGTTTTGTGATTATGTTTAATGTTTTTGGCTTGGTTAAAACCATGTTATATGTTTGTTAAGCTCCCCTAAACATGTGCTTGTAGATTTTCGACTCATTTATTGATTGGCCGGTCCTTTTTGGTTTTCTTTTATTCATTGTGTATTGCTACCGAGTGCTTGTAAATCGATTGGAAAACTAGTATGCTTTCATGTTTGATGGCTGCTTATTTTTCTTATTCTTGCCGATGTAAATGCAGGCCACCTTTGAATGTCTTCTGAAAACTTATGGTTTCTTGACTCCTGATTTCTGGAAAGAGACTCGGTTCACGAGGTCTCCTTTCCAAGAGTATACTGATCTGTTGGGGAAGCCTTCGAAGACCCTTATACTCGAAGACATTGAGAGGGTGGATGTATGATGAAGGAGGTTGACCAGACACTAGTAGTAAGTAATATGAAGTTACTTTTGTGGTTAAGTTAAAAAGGATGAATCATGATACCCTCACTTTTTTGCTTTTGTTTTTGTTTTTCTCTTGTACGGATTCTTTACAAATATTGCAATTTACATGAGTTTCAAGTCTATATACTTTTGTTTTTCTCCTGTTTAGTTTGAAATATATTACAATAACTTTAATCTTTTCATATTTCATTAATTTACGGAGAAAAAACAAACAAACATGCAATTATAAGACAAACAAATCTAAGTTCATATTATACGAAGATGAATCAATCGCCCTTTATGTTGTTTGACGGCAAACAATTGCTTGCCGTCTCTGTTTGATTAACTTGATGCTGATACAATGCATGCCATCTTATGGTAGAGCTTCATGTTCATAGACTGCATCCAAAAAATAACCATTAATGTTAGTTAATTGAATTAATCTTATTTGGACTCAGACGTGAATATATTGTATATATGAATATTATTACTTGAGTTAAGAAAGCCCAAGACGGGTCAAGCAAAGGGGCTGGGGCACTAGAGCTGGCATTTGGATTCACTTCAGCTGATGCCGCGGCTCTTGGAGGAATCATAGGTGGCGGCGCAGCTGTCACGAAGGGGATGGAAGGTGCAAAAGAGGAGGAACAGATTGGGAAGCATAGCGAACCATGGATGTGGCAGCGACGGCATTGATGTCTAGCAATCCCATGCACTTTTAGGGATGGTAACGTGGCGGGGCCGGTTTTTTTGCCAACCTGACCCTAACATAAGACTTAAAAGCTTTATCCTGCCCTTACCTGCTCCAATTTTTTTTTTATGTTTCACCCGTCCCAAACCTGTCTCCATTTTTTTATATCAAAACCCGACCCTACCCAAATTAATACCAAATTTTTTAAATTTTTTTCAATCTCGTATTTTCTCTCAAGCCAAACAACATGACTATTCAAATTTTAAGCAACAACTAGCAAAAGCAATCTCTAAATTAAGAAAAAATAAATATAAATAAAGCATCCCATTATCTTTTAAACAAAGAAATCGGAATAAATGACATGCAAACAACAAAATCAAACAAAAAATTGTGGATTTTTTGAAAATATACAGTAGATTTAAAAAAAAATTGAAAAAAATTGAGAGATTTTATGATAGATGGGTGAGAAAAATAGTTAAAAATCTAAATAGAATTAAAACAAAGGAAAGGAATTGTAGATTTGAAGAAGGAAAATGAAGAAAATAAACGAAAAAGAGATAAAATGAGAAGAGTAGAAAGTTGGAAACGAAGAAAGAAGAGAGGAATGAGAAGTGAAAGGGGCGAGGGGAGAACGGTTGAAGCAAATGAAAAGGAAAAAAATAAAAACCTTAAAACAGTGTATATATATATATATATATATATATATAGTGGTATTTTTGTAAATATATTAAATTTATATATATAAATAATATAAAATATATCGGATTGTGCCGAGTAGGATAATTTTCACCCTAAACTTAAACCCTCCTCACCTTGACTATTTTCTCCCTAAAATCCTTAAAACCATACTTTTAAAAATAAAAACCCGCCTCGTTCGGGTTGAGACCTGTCGGGGACGGATCAAATTGTCAACCCTATGCCCACTCTTAGACCTGATGGTTAACTCCCATGCCACCCATCATCATGGGTCTGATACTTGCTTGAACCTGGAATTAAAATTGAACTCAGTCAAGATGCCAAAGTCTTATTACTACTCTTACCTTGCTTGCATTTGGCACCAGCTTTTGAAGAGTCTCCATCTTTTGAATCTTAATCCAAAAATCAACACCGCTAATTGAAAGAAAAAGTTTGAAGATTAAGGAAGTCTTGTAACCACGAACACCTTTAATTTTTTATTTTAACCAAAATAAATTCCAATTCGGTCGAATATTTAGATTTGTTAAATATTAAGATTTTCCTGAGCCCACCTACAAACAAATCTACTTCTCGTGGCTCAATAGAAAACAGAGGCCATTGGCCCAACTTCTAATAGTGCCTATTAAGAATCTTCCAAGATTCAAGTAAGTGTACCAATCGCAGCAACAACCGCAACAATCTTCAAATCCAATCCCCAACCCTCTATTATCATATCCTTCACTCTGTACCCTCCGGGGACAGACCCCTATGCCCAACAGCCCCAGTTCTCCTTAACCCATGTTGGATTCCAAGTGAACGCTCAGTTTTATGAGGACCCAAATTGGGCTTCTCACAGTTGGATCACTCAACAGTCTGATCCGATTACATAGGGTGCCACTGTTATATTTTCTTGCCCTTTCTTTTGATGTGAAATTAGGGTTTATTTTTTAATTGGAAATTTGTTGTGTTTCGTTTGGTACTTGGATTTCGTTTTTCGAATGTGTTTTGTTATGATTTTCTTTAATCATTCATATTTCATTCATAGGTTGTAGAATTTACGCTTTCTGGAATTCTATATAATATACATGTAATATGTCATTCATTTCATTCATATCTATAGTTGATTACATATGTTAAGATTTTTTTTTTAATTTGTAATGGGAGGAGTGATGTTGGTGTTGCTCAGACTCGGTTTTTGAGTATCGAATATGGATGTATCTGAAAATGTGCCCGACATTGGTGTTAGTGACGATGTTTCAAGGAAAATGAAAAGTTGGAGCAATATGGATGAAATTTTGTGTTTTGTGTTTTACTTAATCATAGTTTAATCATTGGATGATGAGTAGATGAATGGCTTTTAGTCATTTAGATTGTCTATACTTAGTATATGTTGGGGTTTGCAGTCATCGGTAGTGGCTTTGAATTCTGACAATGGGTTGAATCCGTCCTTGGTGAATACCGTAGTAAGCGCACCAAATCAAACCGGGCTGGTTCAATCCATGCGATGTGATGTTTGCAGCATTGAATGCAATACAAAAGATGTTTATGATAAACACATTGCGGATAAGAAGCATCGAAGGAACTTGCAAGAAAAGATTAGTTCCACTATTGCTGTTTTCCCGGAATCTTCCAATGCAATGGTGTCCGGGCCTTCTTCCTGTGCGGTGAATGCTTGGGAGTTGGAGAGGAAGAAGCAAAAGCTTTTAAATTCCGGGGCAGCTGTTAACTCTGTTCGAATGTGCGCCATATGCAACGTTGCTTGTAACAGCCTTGAAGTGTTTGCTAAACATCTTTCTGGGAGGAGACATGCTGCTCAGATAAGATTAACTATTAAACTAGGAAATCTGTTGCTGCCTGCTCGCAAATGCTTTCTCTCAACTTTTTCCAATCCGAAACGTATTTTGTTAATCCGTTTGTAATCTTTGTAAGTTCGGTTTAAATATGATTCTTTTATGTACATGTGATCATGCAGGCTGGACTAATTTCTGTTGATAGCATCGGACCATATCACTTTTGGAATAAAGGCAAGAAGACAACAAAGATCGTTCAATCTTCGTGGTGCGATGTCTGCCAAATTAATTGTAACGCAACGATGCCTATGCACAACACTTGTCTGGGAAAAAGCACCTAAAGAACCTGGAGAATTTAGAAAAATCAAAGAATGGAATCCGTGATCCTTCCATGGGTACACCAGCTGCAACAAATCTAGTGATTAAACCAGTAGAGAACCCAACAGCAAATAGTAGCTACGGTGCTATTAATGCACAACTCCCGGTGGCTGCATAGCCCGAAGCATCAAAAGAGGATTTGGAGACTAAGAAACGGAAAGTTATGGAAGGTGGAGCAGCTGCCCCTTCCGTTACTATCTGCAACGTTGTATGCAATAGTCAAAAGGTCTTCCAATTTCATCTTACCGGACAGAAGCATGCCGACGCCATGGTAAAGATGCAAGCTGCGACTACTTAAAAGGAGAGCTGCCACATAAAGACAATGCATGGAGATTTTGTATCGATTGTTGCAGTTGTTACTCGAGTTGTATGTGCCAACCGTACTGGAACCAGAATTCAACTGCTTTATCTGCTGTGTAAATCTTTTTTTACATAGAAAGAAAAAAAAATCAGGGGTGGAAAGGGATTGTCGAAGGTAAATGCATGTTTTGTTCTGTTTATAGATGTTTTTAATTTTTTTTAGCATGTAGGCTTATGTTATGACTCAAGTGTGTGTTGAATCTGATGTGTTCAACTTTTTAAATTCTTTTATGTATTTAGAGGATTTCTGGAGGCCATCTCTATATCTATATCCGAATATGTGTTGAATACGAATACTTCAAAGTTTGTTTTGTGGATAGTTAAGAATCCTAATTTAAAAAATGGACTTATTGTATTCGAATATTTAACAGACCAGGATATCAAATAAATACAACATAAATAGCAGACCTGCTGTATTTCTTCAAAGTGGTGGATGTTTGTTGGAGATGATTTTGTGTTAGGGTTTTAAACATTATTTGGAGCAGTGGCGAATGTACGCAGTGTCCTAGGTGAGCAATTGCATCTCCACTTTTAGAAAATAAGTTTAATTTAATGTTAATTTTTCTTTCTTAAATTTAATTTAATGTGTAAAGATGAAAAAATATATATGCATGCCCATTTGGGAAAACAATATATTAGAACTCATTCTTAAATTTATAGATCCGTCACTGATTTGAAGAAGTAATGTTAAATATAATCCTAAGAAAAAAATAAAAGAAAAAACATGTCGATAGAATCGTACATCATTTTTTACTCGGAAAAGGAAGACTAAATTAAACAAAATAAAGTAATATATCTCAAAATAAAATAAAATAAGATTTAAAAAGATAAGGGGAAAGATGGAAATATGAGAAAACGACTAAAAAAGGGAAGATTTACTAAAATATTATTTTCTATTTTTTCTAAAATATGGTAGAACTCAAATTATTTCTCAAAATATTGCACTTTCTACAATGATTTTGAAGGTGACATCAGATGATTCCGTCTATGAACAGTATTTTGAATTATTTGAATAAAAAAATCAAAATTAAATCCTACTGGTACCATTTTCAAATAGCCTCTTAATTGTGGAGAGTCGTCCACGTGGCGAGCATGCAGTGTCCTTGACACTGTTCATAGGCAGAGCCAGCTGATTCCGTCTTCAGCATGCTCGGTTGACACGTTGCAGTGGTTGGTAGCTTTGCATGCATGGACACTTGCACGCATGGCACCAGGGCAGATAGGGTGGCATATTTTGAGGGGAAAAGCTTAGGGAAGGACGAGTTTTATGATTGGAGGGTGGGTTGATGGATTGAATGGTTGAGATTTAATTTTGGTGTGTTAAATAGGCTTGAAGGTGAGAAATATTGTTGAAGAAATTTTTTGAGAAGAATATAGAGTAAAAAAGAAAAAGATTTGGAGAAATATTGTAAATATATGAGATGTGTATTTAATTTTTTACTTGTATGTTGTAGTTTAATATTTTTTTTAAATTTAGTACGAAAATTCGATTTATATTTTTTAACTTAGTGTTGATGATGATTAATATAAGTTTAATATTTTGATTATTTTTGTGTTAAATAGGGGTTGAAGGTGAGAAATATTGTTGAAGAAAATTTTTAAGAAGAAGATAGAGTAAAGAAGAAGAAGATTTGGAGAAATATTGTAAGTATATGAGATGTGTATTTAATTTTTTAATTTAGTAATATTAATAATTTTAATTTTAATTTTTTTAATTATATGTTGTAGTTTAATATTATTTTTTTAAAATTTAGTAAAAAATTTTGATTTATATTTTTTCACTTAGTGTTGATGATGATTAATATAAGTTTTATGTTTTGAATATTTTTGTGTTAAACGGGGGTTGAAGGTTGAAGTTGAGAAATATTGTTGAAGAAAATTTTTGAGAAAAAGATAGAGTAAAGAAGAAGAAGAAGATTTGGAGAAATATTGTAAGTATATTAGATGTGTGTTTAATTTTTTAATTTAGTAACATTAATAATTTTAATTTTTTTAATTGTATGTTGTAGTTTAATATTACTTTTTTAAAATTTAGTACGAAAATTCGATTTGTATTTGTTAACTTAGTGCTGATGATGATTAATATAAGTTTAATATTTTGAATATTTTTGTGTTAAATAGGTGGTTGAAGGTGAAAAAAATTGTAGAAGAAATTTTGTGTAAAAATTGAGTAAAGAAGAAGAAGAAGATTTTTGTGTGAAAATTGAGTAAAGAATTGTCCCGGGTTATTTTTTATTTGATTATTATTATTTTTTTAACATAGTAGATTTAGTCTCGGGTTACTAATATTTTCTTACTTGTCATGTAGGATGGTTGAGCAAGCTCCTCTGTTGCATTTACAGGATCGACACATTACTAGTCTTAAGATTGATGAGATGGTACAATTTTTTTAATAATTTATTTATTACGAAATCAGTCATTTCTGTATTTTTGTTCATAATTATGTGTTAAATAATGCGTTAATTACAGGATATGGAGAATACATTTAACCATCATCGGATCATGGTAGAAACTCCCCTAGATAATAGAATCTTGTATTTCTTGCATATGGCGGGATTTTATCATGCGACATTCCTTTGTGGCTACAAGTTGGTTACAGGGTTTATTACCGCTCTAATTGAGCGTTGGAGACCCGAAACTCATACATTTTATATGCCTTGTAGAGAATGCATGATCACGCTAGAAGACGTGGTTTATCTTATCGGGGTCCCGGTAAACTGGAAGCCATTGATTGAGCGTAATGAGGGTTCAACTGCTAAAATTTGCGAAAAGTACCTTGGGAATGTGCCACATGGAACTAATGTGAAAGGGATTCGTGTCAAATTGAGTTGGTTGGAAAGTGAATTTGGACTCAACCCGTATAGTACGGTTGATGAGGTTTATAAGGTAAGTCGAGCATATATTATACAGATGATTGGAGGGATACTGATGCCAGATAAATCTGGCAATCTGGTTCATTACAATATCTACGGATACTCCTTGGGAAGCTAGCTGTCAATATAGTTGGGGATCGACCATATTAGCGTGCTTGTATCGTGAGTTGTGCAAGGGCGCTATACTAGAAAAAGGGTAAGAAGGTAAGCAGTATTGGTAGATGTCTGTTGTTATTGCAAGCGTGGGCTTAGCAGCGACTTTCCTTTTTTACACCGATTACTCAAACACATATACAGTTTCCTCTTGTTGCAAGGTAAATATCCTGATTTTGAGTTGAATGTTTAAATTAAATTTACTTATTTTAAAAATATTATTGTGATTTGTATGCAGATGGTGCGAGGAAAAACATGAGACGAGATTGGCACACAACAATGTCAGAGTATGTAGATCTTAGATTGATTCTTATTGTCAAGATCATGTATTTGAATGAAAAGTTTATTTGGTTAAATGTATTATTTACATTTTAGTGAGATTATTATTATAATAATCATATTTTTTTTAAAATTTATTTGGATACCGTATAACGATAACCATATAGTTTTATCAGATTATTTAACGAAAGATTCTGCTTTATGGTGTAGTGTTACACCGCTGATCTAATTTTCTACTGTCGAGTTCCACTTTGGAGATAGGGTGCTGGAGGCAATTTGGCTTTCAGTAGCCCATTCTGCGTATTCCATTCGATTATTATTTTCTCCACGACTACGATGGAAGCGGTAGGCCAGATGTGGATTGGAAAGCCTATATGCCGATTACATTACTTTGTGGAATGAAAAAGCTTTATCGTTTCCGTATCACAGTCCAATACAAGCTGATAATTTTGATTTTGAGAGTTCAGAATACATGATCTACTATCGTAGTAATGGAAAGTCGTACTTAACTACTCTAGAAGGGCGGAAAGAATGCCGAAAGTATAAGAAAAAATATGGTGGCAAAGGTCAATCATCAAAGACTACAATGGACGTATCTGAGAGAATAAACGTTTGGAGTAGAAACCTCGAAGGTTGGTCAACCACATGTGAGGTAAAAACAGTAACGCTGACAGTTATATGGGTACAACCAAAAGCGGGTGTACAACCAGAAGTAGGCTCAAGCTCCTCAGATAATCTAGGGTTTGGCGATGCTGGATTATACAGACCCAAGTTTTATCCGTCACATTCACTAGTTACTCGAACTTTGGAGAGAACATGAATTTTCAGGAAATGCAAAATTTCCTGAATTCACCAGAGAGTATAGGAGGGCAAAACGGTTACATGGATTTGTTTACAACACCGCCTCCTATGCCCTCGGTGATTGAGGAGGTGAGAAACACTGAGGATGCTAAAGAGGATCCCGAGACAGCACAGAGGCCACAACATGCTCGACGACTGACGCGGTATTATTATTCGATCACACCCCGTCATGGGCAAAAATTATATAATAAATGATTTTCTGTCTTTTGTGTAATACATTTGATTGAGCTTGAATTTTATTATTTTTTATTTTCCACTATTTTTTATTATTCACCTAATCTAATTATCTTTATTAATGAGTGAATCGCTTTTCAAATTCGATTGTTTGAACTCATTAATTAGTAACGAAGTAACTTAATGATAAAAATTAAAAATTAGAAATGGCTTAAATGTTCATGCTAAGATTGAGAATTGAGTTATCTAAATTATTGAATTTTTCAATTAAACTCTTATTCACTTAATCTATTTTTTATGTTTTGGTCACTATCTCATAACTTTTTCAATTGAACTCCGATTCAGTCGCCGCTTTTTTGAAGTTCAAGTTTTGTAATGGACATGAAATTAAAAATATTTCCTACTAATAAAATGCAAAATTTTGTTGGTCCTTGAAATATTTAGAAATTTACAAATATGCCTTGAACTTTGAATACTCAGCAATTTGGTCCATAATTATTAAATTAGAATTAAGCAATATGATAGTAGTAAAAACATAAAATTATAAATAACTAATTAATACTAATGCAAAGTAGAATATTTTCTAATACAAACAGAAATCACTGACGCAAAGTATAATATTTTCGAATACAAACAGAAATCACTAAAGCATAGGCATGAATCTTGGTTTATTTGGACAGTTTGATCCTGAATGTCCTTCAGCCCTACATATGGTACATCTCTTTTGATGTCCCATCTCTCTATGATGAAGATCCATATTGGTATAGATGCGGTCAATCTAGGTCGGCCAGTTAGAGTTCTACAAAATCTAGGATCCGATAACCATTTGTCATGCTCCACTAACGACCAGTACTTTGAATTCGCGATTGGTGAGAACTCACTTTTGTAAATATTGGCCATCCTGTGGAGATTGAAGCATTCATCAACATAGGTGTACGGGTCAACCCCTACAGACATACATGCTGCAACTGCATGAGCACATGGATATCGCCATGCCTGGAACTCATCACAGTTACACCACCTACGTCCGAAATTGACTTGAAATACATTTGAGTGCCCTACTTCGTTGTTGCGTCTAGAACCACTAACAAAATCAAAAGTCTGATTTATTCGGTCGAACCCGTGAACATTCATCGACGTTGCATTCTTCACATTATCTTGCATTTTTGTCACAAGCTCATGAGCCCAATGTTGTCCCCTATTTATTAAGGACTCGATTTGCTTCCCTTTAACAGTCCAAACTTTAGCCAACCTGTAGTACGTCTCTTTCACCAAGCTTGCTATTGGGAGATGACATGATCATTTTAGTACTCCATTTATGCACTCCACAAGGTTGGTTGTCATTTGCCCGTATCGTCTACCACCTTCATCATACGATTGAGCCCATCTTTCCCTCTAAATATTGTTTTCTCAACTCCAAATATGCTCATCGTACTTTATTAAATTGTCTATCTTTCTCTCAAAATCTTGCCACAATAGTAGATATCATGTGTCATATACGTTGTTAGTATCAAGAAAAATCAAAACACATAAATTGATATTCATATATAATGGAGTTTGAAAAATTGATACTTACCCATGCTTAAAATCTCATTGCAAATGTATTGATTTTTGAACTATTCTTACCAGTACGAAGGTGTCAAACGACTTATTGCTGATTTGATACTTGACCCTTTATTGGATATAATTCAGACCATATCTTCTAGAACGACATGCTCACATAAATTGCTCAAAAAGAAATTCCAAGCTTCCGCCGTCTCCTGCTCAACAATTACAAATACAATCGGGGAACATTGTTCTCACCATCTTGCGCAACGGCAACCAACAATACATGAGAGTATCTCTCGTACAACCACATACCATCGACTTGGACCATATGTTTGTAATATGAAAAGCCTTCAATGCATGGCTTAAATGCCGAGAAAAGTCGATGGAAAAATTTATGCCCTTCAACAAGTTGGCCTTCTATGAAAAGCTTTCAATGAAAAGCCTTCAATGCATTTGTGGTTTGATACCTCGCTATGGTGCCTGGGATAAAATATGTCATTGCTAGTATTAAAGTCGGTAGCTCATTGTATGACTTATCGTAATCACATACAATGACTGCATTGCCTTATCCCTTGCCACTCATTTTTGTATTTTATCTGATAGCGCAATGGTTGCCTGAATTACTGAAACAGGAACCCTTGAATTTGCTTCAACCAACTTCATAATGTGATGGCTTATTACATTCGAGTCCAATTTGTGGTGGTCATGGTCGATGAAAGTTTGTAAACATATATGATCGTCATTGTACTTTGTGACCTCCCAAGCATTTTTCCTTTGAATCTTCGACACTCGAATCTTCCCATTGCACTCTTGTTCATATTTCACACACTTGGCAAAAAAAGTCCTCTAGCTGAATTCTACAACAATGTTGTCCACATGCTTCTTGATGTTATACTCTTTAACTGCTAATGTAGCTTCATTCTTTTCATTAAATTGAAGCCCAATTAATAATTCGCCATGATGACTCAAAGTTAATTGGAGCATATTCGGGAATTAAGGCACCATTATCGTATCAAAATCTACTAAGCTCATGTGAGCAAAAGGTTCATACCATGTAATGTCGTCCCCAGTAGAAACAAATTCTCTAATACCAAAAACAAGGGCATCACCAATGTCATCAGGGAATATATCGGGATCTCCAATATCTTCATATTCGCTGGAATCCTCAAGTGTTTCTCCTCATCGACCTTGTAGGTTTTCTATATCAGCATCAACAGTCGGCATGTATGATGATGCATATGTCGAAGGCCTAGCTGGATGAAATACACTCGATGTCCCACTTGCCAACATTGCAACAAAACTACCTCCGATATATCAATCTCATTACCGAAACACATTTGAGCAGATTCTCCAACTACGTTTCTGGATGGGTCGAGAACATCACGCACCTCAGCAAACAACTCGATATTTTGAATCTTTATAGATTCATGCTCTGCAATCATTATCCCAACATCAGTATTATCTTGGAGAGTGATTGCAGAATATCTGACTGGATTGTGACATGTTAGCCATCGGTGCCGCAAACGATGAATCTCAACTCTAATTTTCTCGGATATATTCTCTTTCATTTATCGAATCATGATTTCCTTTTCAAATTTAATCCTCGTAATGCTTTCAGATTCAAATACAACCCCAACATTAGTTTTCACCATTTGTCCATTGTAATGGACAATCGTCATAAATCTGTTGTTGCTCATTTTCTCTGAATGTTCGAAACACATAAATGGATTTTCAATCAGAATACACAAATAAAAATGAACATACTAAATTTTAAATTATTGTTACTAACATCAGAGACGAGTTCTTTTCAAATATATATTTTTTATAAATATACTAAATTATTTTTTAAAAATATATTTCAAATATATGTTTTAATATACTAAATTATTTTTGTCTTCATTTTAACCATATTTCAAATATATTTTTTCAATTCTATTTTTTAAAAACATACTAATCGGTAAAAATATACTAAAAATTACTAAATTCTAAACAACAACTTAAAATGGGAGATGAATACATAATTTAAAATTTAAAAACTAAATCAACTTACTTACTTGTTGGCTCCAAAAAATTTCACCAAATCTCCCCTATTTTTTTCTCCAGATATCCAAACTACATGCATGAGATTTAAATTATATCAAACATATAAAATAAAAGAACAAACTTAGAAAAAACTGTAACACCCCGATCCTGTCTCGGATCCTGAGCATCACATTCGGGTCACCCAAAAATCGACCCATCAAAATTTCCCATTTAAAACCACAAGTTTGCAATTCTCAAAACAATCTATTTTCATAAAATCGACATAGATAATAAGATTAAAAGGATTTACAAAATATAAGTTCAAATTAAAATACACCGTTTGACCAAATAACAATAAATCAAAATCAAATACAGACTCGACTGTGGTAAGGTCCTATGAGTACGATCAGTCCAAACTAAACATCAAGTACTGTACTCTGAAACTGGCTCAGTGCTGGGAAATCCTCCTCGATGTGCTCCTCCAAAAAGTAACCTGTCAACCTACGCACGGAATAAACCACAATTTCGCACGCTGACCTAACAAAGCTCAGTGGTACATTTCTACTCTACCACAATTCATGAATATCATAAAACAAGCATGCATGATAATATAATTAAGAGTGCACAGAAAGGCTTCTCAACATCTAAGGATAATCATCTAGCCTATCCTAGTTAGAGTTTACAACTATCTCAAGATACCACTATTATGTAAGAAGTCTACCAAGCCATCCCAAGCTTACCATACTCGAGGTCACTATGTCCATCGAGTTACATCCCATACCCTGATCACATAGCCCAAGGGTTATCTAGCCCATATTCGAGATCACAAAGCCCATCGAGTTACTCAAGCTCACACAGCCCGTCGAGTAACAACCCTACCCTGATCACATAGCCCAAGGGTAAAATAGCCAACATCTATTATCCATGCACCAACGTAAATAACATACATTCCTTAATGGCCAACGAAGCCCTACTATTTTTCCCGTGTTTACACAGCCGTCGAGTTACCCGTGATCACTAAGCCGTCAGATTAGGATCATATCCGGATCACTATAGCCACAGATACGTCCTAGACATACTTGGATCACAATAGCCACAAGCAGTCTATTCCTGAGGTCACATAGCCAATCAAGTTACTCGAGATCACATAACCCTTCAAGTTACTCGAGCTCACGCAACCCTCGAGTTGTATTTCCATATCCTGATCACATAGCCCAAGATAGGTTTTAGACTGCATCCAGATCACATAGCCCGTAGATACGTCAGATGTACTCGATCACATAGCCCGAAGTACCCATCCCCTTATTTAAGTGCCCTTGCACTGACTCTAGGAAATCCAGATTCCTAACCAAGACACATACGCTAATACATGCTCCCCCGAGCATCAACATATCTCACCGAGAGATAAAAAACATCCAGCCAACCATTACCAATGCCCCAAGGCATAACTCGTTGTTACACTAATTAATATATATCTTTAGGATTCATTTACGCCTTTCTCGATAGATTACCTTATTATTTATGGCAACCAACCTACATGGGTGTCCTTTCAGCACACAGCAAAGACCCCAATCTTCCACGTAGCATTAACCAATCCACCACGGATCTCTATGGGTGATTAAACAAGTGATCCACTCAATAATTACCAAGCCATTACCCATTTATTTCACACACGGGGTTTAACTCTACATTTCTCAGCATTGGTATTCATTTTACACCCTAACAGACCCCTAGGGCCCTTAACCTCGAATTATAGAACCTCCGAACGCGAACTCAACTTTCTTGGGCAGATTGCCTAGTGAGTATCGGTACTGTAACACCCCTTTCCCGTGATCATACACCGGACACGAGTCAGAAATGTCACAACTTTTTAAAATAGATCTTTTAACCAAAATCTGGGATAATTTAAAAAATTTTGGAAAAAATTCCCAGTGGTCACCTATCTTAATATTTCTATAACCCAAGCACACTTAACTTTAATTAGTACCGATATAAAATATTTATTCGAGTTTAGATTATAAAACTTTTTACATAAAGTATACAAACATACTAAAATAATTTATTTTACAAAAGAGTTTCTAATAAAATCATTCGATATCTAACTCGTATAAAGTATATCAAATCAGACTATTTAACACCAAACTGTAGATATAATAATCAATTTAAAACAGTTTGCGCCACTATTATAGGCCCCGATAATTACTTTAATAAAATAGATAGATTTATTAAATACATAACACTATTAAACATACAAAGATGGATGTCATAATTACCGAAATACCCGTCGATTATCTTCTATACAGAATAATGATGAAGCAAAGGTTGTCATCTACTAATCCCGATCACCTACGTGTAAAACGTAAATACATGCTGAGTATATCTCAGTGAAGTATAGAAATATGTAACATGTAAAATACGGTATAAAATTATTTGTAGTATAAATAGTTGTATTAGGCATGATATTTGGTAAAGCATGATACTCATGTAATGAACATGTATTGTAAAATCTTATTGCCCATTGTAAGTATCAAGAGACGAGTAAACGAGTTGTGTACTCCCAGAGTACTAGCCATTTTCCTTAGGTGTAAATGGTGGACATGATTAAGTGCCAAATAACTATGGACACAATTAAGTGCCAGATAGACTCTTATCGTATACCACAATATTGTCATACTTAATATTATACTACCAAGGGCCACATTTAAAATAATTCATACAAAATGGCAAGAAATCCCAATAACAGTTTATAGCATGTAGAACATGTTCATACTGGAGCAGTTCATACATCCCAATTGCAGTTTATATCATATCATCAAACCTTTATTTTATTAATCAAATACACGTTAAGTTTTTTTAACTTAATTGCCTGTATAAATGCATTTCATGTATTATAGCCCAAAGTACAAAATCATGTGATGCTATGGTACGCGAGTCATCACGACACCGTAGTGTCTACGATGCCGTAACGTTTGCATTGCCGAAGCGACTGAGATGAGTATGTACTCGAGGACGCTATTTGCTCCTCATAATCGCACAATTTGTGCTAACAACACCGAAGTGTCTGAATAACGCCGTAGCGTATAAGTCAACACCGAAGTGTCTAAACATCACCGAAGTGACTGAAACGCACCGTAGTGCTTGGACGCAGCTGCTAAGACTCTATGGATATCCAACTATACCAAAGATTCTCATGTTGTAATACTTGGGCATTCAGTGGCCCAACCACCTGCATAAAAGTATTTCATAAATTATAGCCCAAAGTATAATTTCATGTGAACCTATGGTATACGAGTCATCATAACGACACCGTAGCGTCTGCAGCGCCGTAGCGTCTGATGGTGAGTACGTACTCAAGGACGCCATTTGCCCCTTATTATTACACCTTTTTGTGCTAGTCGACACCGTAGTGTCTAAACAACACAGTAGTGTCTGCAACGCCGTAGCGTCTAATGTCAACACCGAAGTGTCTAAATAACACCGTAGTGTCTGCAATGCCGTAGCGTCTAATGTCAACACTGAAGTGTCGGGAACGCACCGTAGTGCTGGAATGCAGCTGTTATGACTCTATGGATATCCAATTATACCAAAGACTCTCACACTAGTACTTGGGCCTAACAATATAATATTTTCACATTCAATATCCAATTCATCAATACTATCATCCATAATTCGATAATGGGCAGTTCATACCCAAATATCTAAAATTCGATTTACCTTGAGTAAATCATTATGCTACAATCATTGTATCAATATGTCATTTAATATTTCATGCTATTTGCATAAATAAGCCATCATACATTTTTATTTATACCAAGGCCGACTCATCACAAGTTGTCCTATTTAACAACATGTCATAAATACATATAATGCACTCACTCATATCACATATAATAAATAAGTAAAAATACGCTCACCTTGGCCTTGTAATGAAGTCGACTTTATCACTTGATCTCACTCCCGACCTTTTCCTTTTCATTTTTGTTAGTACGATCCCAATTCGCATTGAAAGCTACATTATAAAATAACATATACCATTTCAAGTATATGTTAGAACATATTCACTCTAAATATAATAATGTAAAGTAAATAAAATAACTATCTATTAAATATATAATTGATCCGATAAAGTTTCTTATATTCGAATCACATTTTTCTTACATTTTACCTTAAGCTTTCAACCTTTACTAAAATGCTTATTTTAGTCCCTAGGGACTTTTTTTTCAAGCTTCAAATAGTTAATTTAAGCTTGATCCTTACATTTTTCATCCTATACACTTTATGACCTAAACTTTGAAAAGTTCCATTTTTGGTCCCTAAACATCAAGCCGAATTGTCTTCTTGGTCCCCAAAGGAATGTTTTTTTATCCAATTAGTCCATTTCCTATTTTTCCACAAATTTTCCCTTACTTTTGCTTAATTGCCGAATTGGTCCCTTGTATTCTACAAATTGCCGTTTTGGTCCCTAAGTGAATGCAAGCTTCTATTCACTTCAAAATCAACATCTAAATCACTTATATAAATTTTTCCAACATAGTACTCTTCAAATACCTAATTGTCACATTTCAACCCTTTGTTCTCTAATTTGTCGAAATAGTCACCAATTTACAATTCAAGGATTCTAGCTTTAAAACTTTGCAATTAGGCCCCCAATCATCAACTATACATCATAATCATCACTTAACATAAAAATCAGAATTTTTCCTCTTCTTATACACCATTTCTGAATTGGTTATCCACTTTTGACAAATTGTCAAAATGGTCACTAGCTCGAATAATCACCGGTTTAGCATTCTAACTTCATTTTCATGCCTCAAACATCACTAACAAAAAAAATACATTTCAAACTCCAAAAATAAGAATTAAACCCCTAACTTTAACACTTTGCTGAATTATTCCTTTAGGGTTTAAATTTAGGGTTTTGATTTCAAACAACAAATCAAGCTTTCTAGATTACTAACTCATCATCACAAACCCTAATTCAAGGTTGGATCCCTAAACCCTAATCTTCTTCAAGTCTACTAAATTGTTTAGGGTTTAAATCCTAATTCAAAAACATGAATCCAACATCATTCTTGCTTGATTTCAACATAAAATCGAACATAGATTCTTAAAATCATAAAACCCCCAAATTTGAACATAAACCCTAATTTATTTCTCATATCAAATATCATCAATCAAGAATGAAATCCATGAATAATTTACATCAATAGATAGAGATTGAAGAGAAGAACAACTTTGTAGTTCGGAAGATTACCTAAAAACCATGTTTCGAGGCTTAAATCGAGCTTGTAAGATTTCCTCTTCTTTCTCCACGGTTTGTGAATGAATTTTTCGATGATAACTCTTCATATATCATATATTTATGCCACTTGTATAAATAAAAATGAATTTTTAGTTCATTTTATTCCAATTTACCAAATTGTCCCTCAACTGAATTCATATTTACTAGTTTACCATTTTGTAAAATTCTAGCTAAACTTATTTGGATTCCAACCAACCACTTTTCATCCATTAAAGAAATCTCAAAATTCCTTCCATGTCCTTTTTGGGTGAAAAGACCAAAATACCCTTTACCAATCAACTTTTTTACAAAATTGCCATTCTGGGCAATTTCAGTCAAATAAATTTAATCCAAACATTTAACTCTCCAAATATTCATAAAATAATATTTTATAACTCTTCCAAAGTCTATAGAATCATCTCCGAAATTTTATCTTGATCCGATTTACCGATAAATGCCGAGAATTTTATCAGTTACTAAATAAATTCCTTAATCAAAATAAATCATAGGATTTATCTTGAATCAAACTAAAATATTTCCAAAACTTGGAAATGACTTTTATAACCTTTCTCTGTCATATGGTAAAATTTCATAATTTTTCAGTTCGATCCAGGTATCTGAATTCCACTTAAACTTTGATTGTGATTTCCCAATAATCGAAATATCATATCAAACCAGTAATTCTACATTCGGTCCACACCAATAGGTGCTCTATCTATTTATGAAATAAAACACCTAATTTTTGGAAAATTACAACTTTGGTCCTTCAACTTTTCATATTTCGACTTGTACCATACAAGTTTTGAAAACTTATCATTTTGGTCACTAAACTTTAACCTTGAATTCCCATTCCAATTTTCCTTGGATTTTAACCAATTTTTTGCGAGTATCCTAGTTTACTCGTTCCTATCACATGACACCTTAAAACCTCAGAAATTTCTTTTCTACAGTCCATAATTGAGAAAATCCTAACTTTTGCATTTTAGTCACTAAGTAAGCTTTTAAGCAATTATCTTAGCACTAAATGACCCTTAAACAGTATTGTAAATTTTGGGGTATTACAAGTACTGCCCACTAGGTATCTATACTCTCCCATGAGTACCGATACGATAATTAGGTTCGAAAGAATTAGACCCCAAGCCGTACCGATACGCTCTGTGCCGTACCGGTACACTTCATCGGTACTAGGATCGCCCGTACCGATCCAGCCTCGTACCGGTACTCCCGCATACGCATATCGGTATGCTAACGCCCCACAGGCAATGCAACAGTACGTACTGATACTCCCCTAGCGTACCGGTACGCCAAAGCGTTATTGGAATTCACCTTAAGCGAGGGGTACCGGTACACGGGAAGGCGTACCTTTACGCCCCTCACAAATCATCTCCCTTATAAAAAAGGTGTACCGATACGCTACCATCACGTATCGGTACGTGAGCCTAGATTTCATAATCTGAAGCTCGGGATTTCCTCAATCCCACCCTTAACCTTCATGGTTAAGTTCCAAATTGACCCTACAAGTTATTTAGATTATAATAGGTGGTTTTCTATCAATTTTACGCATTATCAACATCTCATCTTTGATTTACCATTAATGGGGGTTTAAAGCTCTAAACCTCAACTATACAACCCAAAACTATATGCCACACAAAGCAATCATTTTAGGATGCTCATGAAGTGAAGGAGTCAGAAATGTACTGACCTTTAGCAAAGATTCACGAACTAAGGCAGCAACCAAGCTTCTTCCACCTCTTTTTCCTTACTCCAAGCTTCAAACCCAACTTCCACCAATGCTGAAGATATTCCTCTTGAAAGATAGATCTTTGGGTGTTGAACAACTCCTCAAGCCACAATCCGAGATTCCCACTCAAACATCCAAGATTTCTCCAAACTCAAACACTCACTATGAGAGAGGAATGAAGAAAGAGATGGCATGAAGATGGGGGCAAGGTGATATCACCCTTGTCCCTTTTCCAACAGAAAATTAAGGCTCCATCAGCCTTTGTCTTCCAAATATGACTTTTACCATATTACCCTTCCTCAAAGCCCATCATAAACCAAGCCCAAAACCACCAAGCAAGCCCAACAACACATGGAGGTCCACAAAGCCCAACAACAAGGCCCAACATAACCCGAACATTCGACTCGACGTATTGGTCCAAGACTCGGGTCAACGCCCACTGTTGACTCGAGAAATCCGGGTCGTTACAAAATCGAATCTACTTACAATATTTTCTCCACTAATTTCTTCTCCTCCTTATTCTTCACTCAAAATTTCCTTTCAACCTTACCTATTTAACACAAAAAATTAAAATTTCCCCTTAACTACCCCTACCCCTCCTTTAATAACACTAACAAATTTTTAACCTCTACCCTTATACAATTTAAAAACACCCTAAACACCACTTTTTTAGCCATGCACGCATTCAAACATAAAAAAAATTCCATGCATGTCATTCTGACCTCTGCACACTGCCACCTGACCAAAGCTGCCATGCAGGCCGGGTCATATTGTGGCACTATTTGAAGTCGGTGCCAGTAGGCTCCGTCTCTGTATAGTGCTTGCGCGCCACGTAGCACAAAGATACTTTTAAAGACGATACCGGCTGGTGTCGTCTTTATTTTGACACTATTTGAAAACGGTACCAACTTGTGTCATCTTTGAATTTTTTATTTGATTAATTCAAAGTATTGTTCATAGACGAAAATCAAGAAGTGCCATCTTCAAAATCAATGTAGAAAGAATAATATTTTAAAAAATAAAAAAATAATATGAATTCTACTATATTTTAGAAAAAAAATAGAAAACAATATTTTAATAAATCTTCTGAAAAACAATGTCGGTTAGCGATATTTTATATATTAGCATTAAAAAGTAATACTTCTACCAATACCATACCGAATATTTTGTTTATTGTATCTTCATACGACATGAACAAATATTATGTTATTTACCAGAATATCAATATATATACTTTTAAGTAATCTCGAGTTATGTCAATTAAATATATTTTTTCTA
Source organism: Hibiscus mutabilis (assembly GCA_019671005.1). NCBI lineage: Eukaryota > Viridiplantae > Streptophyta > Magnoliopsida > Malvales > Malvaceae > Hibiscus > Hibiscus mutabilis. The sequence continues at coordinate 26,810,265 of CM033719.1, read as the reverse complement.
ATACTGGTAAACAAAGCTCCCAGCTTAAACATCAAAGGCCTCACTATTAACTAATGCTGCAATCTCGACAAGAGTCTCTAGGAACTCCAATTTTCCGACAGGTGCTCCACGGCCTAAAACCGCAAGTCTGTCAGCAACACCATTGTCCTCCCGAAAAATATGTCGAACACGTGTTGTCCAGTTACGACGTAAGAGCTCATGGATAGCATCCACCAAGACACTACCTGCAAGGGCATCGAATTCAAAGAGCAAAATTCTGGCCACCTCACGGTTATTCATCTCCAACTTCACCTGTCGGAAACCAAGCCTCCAAACATGAAGGAGGGCATCATGTGCTGCCATAACTCGACAGTCAGCACCGAACAACAACCAAAGTTGCGAGTAGGGTGTAAACGAGCCGAGCCGAGCTTAGAGTTTGAGTAGTGTTGAGCTCGACTCAGCTCGTTAAGATTTCGAGTCGAATTCGAGCTCGAGTAATTTTTAACGAGCCTGAGAAATCTGAGCTCGACTCGGCTCGTTAAGAACTCGAGTTGAGTTCGAGCCCAATCGAGTCAAGTGTTGACCGATCTTTGACCGTGCCGAACTCGAGTAGCTCGCGATATGACACGTCTCATTTAAAGCTCTATCAAGAAAAAACTTTGATACACAAGTTGTGTAAACTCAAGCTTGTTAATTATAGAATTTAAGGTGTTAGTTTAGGGTTTTAGGGTGTTAGTTTAGGGTTTAAGAGGTTTAGGTTGTTGGGTTTAGAATTTAAGATTTAGATTTTAGGGTTTAAGACTTAAGTTTAAGGTTTAGGAATTTAGATTTTAAATTTTAAATTTTAAAAAATAAAAAATAATATATTATATTTTCGAGTAGCTCGTAAGCTTTTCGAGTCGGGTATTAAATAACTTGACTCGTTAAAAACTCGAGCCAAGTTCAAGCTCGAGTCAAATCTAATCGAATTAAGCTTTGACCAAATTTTAACAGAATTAAATTCGAATAACTGGCAATCTATCTCGTTTCAATTACAACCCTAGTTGTGAGTAAAATAAAAAATTCATGAACCACGAGCATCACGCAGTACACCTTCTGCCGCAACCTTGTTATCTGAAGTAATCAAATAAAAGACAATTTTATTATCACCATAAATAATTTTATAGTGCATTTTGGACAAGATTTAGAGAGGATTTTCATTTTTATTTAAATTTTTACCTAAAAAGATGATTTTCAAAATTCTCCATAAATCTTATTTAATTAAATATAGATAGTCTTATTGTAAATAAAAGTTTTAAAGTTTAAAATATTATTTTTTATTAATTCTTATACATATATGTTTTATATTATTAAAATATGTATATATCCATATTATGTATTGTTGAGTTGATCAATCAATGAAGATGGTCAAGAGAAAAGTGAAATGACAATTAAAAAAATTTGGTAGAAACAAATGTAAAAAGAAAAGAAATTTGTACAAGAAATTTTAGAGTTGTTCAACCTTCTCAACAAGGTCTACATGCACTATCTTAGCTATCCACACTAAGGATTTCACAAATTCACTAATTTGTCTTTCCTTTTAGGCTAAGGAAATAACCTCACAAATCCTAGACTTATACCCCAAAGTCTAGTAATCACTTTCCCTAAAGGTGAATACAAAGAATCAAACTATGAAAACCTCACAAGACAATGTGTTTGCACAATTGAAGTTCACTAAATCTAAACACTTGAATGAAAAAGAGAATACGATGAAGAACACTCACGTGGGTACAAGATTTTTACAATAAAAGCTCAAAGATGTGGGATATGTGCTTGAATGCTTTAGAATGATTGTCTTGTTGTTGAAGAAGCTTTGAAGACTTGTTTTTATACCCCCTTCATTGATTACTAGCTGTTTGGATTGTTGGGAAATTGAATACAGCTGCTGGAGACAATTTTTTCCGCAATAAATACAGTCTGGCAACAGTGGGTATCGATACGCGGGCTTCCGTATTAATACTTGCTCAAAATGGAAAAAGCAGTTACAAGAGAGGGGTACTGGCACACGGGTTTGTGTATCGATACGGAGTAAAAATTTAAAACGGGGTACCGGTAGGCTTCATACCATATCGATACTGAATTTACTCATTGGAATCCTCTAAAAACTTTAACTAGCTTAGGTATCGATACGCACAAGGCCGTATCGATACTCAATGAAAGTTTAAAATGATTTCGCTCCAAACACGTATCGGTACGGGGTTTACTGTACCATTACTGGCAAGCAATATTTTTATCAAAACTTTGAATCTCGTACCGGTACGCTAAGGCCCATACCGGTACTCGTAAACCAACTTAAAGTTCAGTGTAAAAAACGCTTACTGGTACATATAGGCCCGTACTTATTAACCAAATTTGTTAAATTGGTTTGTTTTTGTAAAACCTATGTTTGATTTTGATATAACAAAGTGTTTAAGGACTAATTTGTAAAAGAAAATAAATTTTTAAGTACTCAAAAGTCTCACAAAATGACAAAGAAAAGTTTTCCAAAGTTATAAACTTAAACCTAAAATTTTCTAAGTGTTTCAAGCCAAAAATACACAAATACGCCCAGGCGTATCGATACACCCTTGGTGTTTCGATACGGTTTTTAGCTACTGGAATTTTTTTTTGCAAAGCGTACTAATACAGCCTTCATCTGGGTAAACATTTTAAGCGCAGCATTTCGATACGGATCACACATGTTTCGATACGAATTGAAATCTAGGTTTAAGAAATTTACACTCGTATCGATACGGTACACTATGCTTCGATACGGTTTGAATTATGGTTTCAAGAAATTTCAAAATGTACTGATACGGTTAACCCCGTACCGATACGATTTGTCAAGATCTTCAAAGATCTTTGCATTAAATTTTTTACCGTTGTTTGTCAGTTATTGGAATCCTCAAACTTTAAATTTCGGTTAACTCATACCGATACGCCCCTATGCGTATCGATACACTTTTTCATCCAGGATTCCAGTGAGCAAAATTCGTACCGATACGGCCTTGCCGTTTCGATACGCCCACATTTTAACATTATGATCGTTTTGATACGTATTCACGCGTATTGATACGACTTGTACAATGGCTATATTTTTGTTGAAACAGGTATCGATACAGGCCTTCGTGTACCGATACGGGCCTTTACCAAACATCATTTATTGCGGGAAAGATGGTCCTCAACAGCGCTATTGATGACTTCAACCACCTAAACGGCTAGAATTCAATAAAGGGGTATAAATACAAGTGTCCAATGCTACAACAACAACTAATGAACTTAGATTGAACAACATTCAAGTACTTAAGCAAAAATCCAACCCTTGTGCTCTTAGAGTCAAATCCTTGTACCCTACTTGTGTTCTTCATTGTAATCTTTTATTTCAAGTTTGGGGTTGAGTGATCTTGTAATTTTGGGCAAATATCCACCTTGCGAGGTCATTTTATTTTTGCCATTATCTTTCTTGTACAAGAGTGAATCTTGATCAAGCTTTGGGTAGAAAGCTTTAATCCTTTGTAACGGTTGCCTCCTTAGCCTAGAAAAGGGAAGATTTCATAGTGAAATTGGTTAAAATCCTTAGTAGGAAGCTAAGGTAGTGGATGTAGACCTTGTTAGAAGGTTGAACCACTATAAATCATTGTGTCCCATTGTCTATCCTTTTCCATTTGCTTCCAAAAATTTTAAATTGCCAATTCACCCCCCTCTTGTCACTTTCGGTGTTGATTGATTATCCTAACAATTGGTATCAGAGACACACTCAACCGAAGGTTTAACAACCGTTGAGACGATCCTAGAAGGTGACTTAATCAACCGACATACCAGCTATGGCTTCTACCTCCGGCAACATGTACGAGTCTCAATCCATCACTAGACCTCCCTTCTTCAATGAAGGCAACTATCTATATTGGAAGAACCGAATGAGGTTATTTATCAAATCCAAAGATTATCTCCTATGGGATGTGATCGAAGACGGACCATCGATTCTAATGAAATAAGAAGGAGATAGACAAGTTCCCAAGGCCAAGCATGAAATGACGGATGAAGAAAGAAATAAGTTGCAAATAAATGATAAGGCCTTGCACATGCTCTTTTGTGCACTTGGACCCGATGAATACACGAAGATGTCCTCATGTACGAGTGCAAATGAGGTGTGGGACAAGCTAGAAACCACCTATGAAGGTACCAACGATGTAAAGGAGACCAAGATTGGACTCCTCAATCTAAGCTACGAAAATTTCAAGATAGAGCCCGATGAGAGCATCACAAAGATGTTCGATCGCTTCTTCGTCATTGTAAATGGTCTCAAGGGATTCAGAGAAGTCATTTCCGAAGACAAGCTTGTTCGGAAGCTCTTATATTCTCTTCTCGAGTCATGGGATGGGAAGAAGATGACCATCATCGAGGCAAAAGACTTGAAGACCTTGAATCTCGATGCTCTTGTGGGTTCTCTCCTAACTCATGAGATCATGAAGCAAGGAGGAGAATAAGAGAAGAAAAGAATGTTGAGAAGAAAGAAGTAAAAAAGAAGAAACTTGGAATTGCTCTCAAAACCTCACAAGAAAAGAGTGATTCAAGTGAGGGGAAGATGAAGAGTTGGCTATGCTAGCCAAACGATTCACTCGGCTCATAAGATCCAACCGGAGAAGGAAGTTCAATAGAAAAAATATTTTAAGAGTAAGAGCAAGGAAGAAGAAAATGATCCTATTGTGTGCTATGAATGTAAGAAGCCGGGACACATCAAGATCGATTGTCCTCAACTCAAGAAGAAGGGCTTCGAGAAGAAAAAGAAGCACAAGGTCCATACTGCCACTTGGAGCGATGAAGAGTCTTCAAGTGATGAGGAGCAAGAAGTGGCTAACCTTTGTCTCATGGCCTTGAAGGAGGATCCTAAGGTAACCTCTAACTCATTAAATGATCCCGCTTATGATGAATTATTTAAAGATTTTAATGAGTTACAAGAGGCTTATGACGAATTGGTTGAAAAATATAAGGAATTCGTTTTGAAAAATAAGAAAACTATCATTGATTTGAAAAACCAAATGATTCCTTATCTAAAACCAATTCGAAACTCGAAAAGAAGGTTAGTGATTTAAAAGATAATCAAAAATATTTTGAACAAGAAAATGTTGATTTAAATAACCTTCTTTCTGAATTAAAGGATCATTACCTCAATGAGTTAAATGATCTCAAAGCTTCCTTAAACAATGTTGGGAAATCAAATTTTGAAAAAGGACAATCTTCAAAACCCAACTATGTTAAAAGGAACTTTGGCAACCACAAACAAAGAGGCTTCCAAAGAACCTCTAGAGGTAAGAGAATTAGAAATGTTTGGGTTCCTAACGAACTTGTCACTTCTAGCAATCTTAAGGCTATTGCATCTTGGATTCCCAAGAGAACCAAGTATTTGGGAGCTAATACTCATGGACCCAAAATGATTTGGGCACCAAAAATCAAGAATTAATCTTTGTTTGTAGGGGGAGCATTGCTACAAGGCCAAAGCTTCAAGTGCAAATTCGTGGTTCCTTGATAGTGAATGCTCAAGACATATGACCGGCGACAAGAGTAGATTCGTAGAACTTGAACTAAAAAGATGAGGATTGGTGACATTTGGTGACAACTCCAAAGGTCAAGTTGAAGGAATAGGTTCCATCGGTAATCACTATTCTATACTTATTGAAAATGTTCTATATACCAATGGTCTTAAACATAATCTTTTAAGCATTAGTCAATTTTGTGACAAAGGTTTCAATGTTGTTTTTGATTCTAATGGTTGTAAAATTTTAAACATTGAAACAAATAAAATTGCGCTTGTGGGTCATCGCATAGGAAACATATACATGGTGCATCTAGATGACATACACATTTCTCATGCATATTTTGTTGCAAATGATGAGCATGATTCATGGTTATGGCATAGAAAACTAGGGCATGCAAGCATGAGCGTTTTAGAAAAATTGGTTTCAAAAGATTTAGTTAGAGGTTTGCCTAAAATAAAGTTTTCAAATGATAAAATTTGTGATGCTTGTACAAAAGGCAAACATAAAAGAGTTTCTTTCAAATCCATTAATGATGTTTCAACTAGTAAAATTTTACAATCGATCCACAAGGATCTCTTTGGTCCTATTAGAACAACTAGCTTGGGTGGAAAATCATATGCAGATGTTTAGTTGATGATTACTCTAGATACACTTGGGTTTTATTCTTAAGTACCAAAGATGAAGCTTTAGAAAAATTCATCACATTTTTGAAAATTACTCAAAATGACCTTGGTCAAACCATTTCTCACATTCGAAGTGACCATGGAACTGAATTTCAAAATTTAGGTTTTGAGGATTTTTGTAACTCAAATGGTATTAGCCATAATTTTTCAGCCCCTAGAACACCTCAACAAAATGAGGTTGTTGAAAGGAAAAATTGAACTTTAGAGGAAAAGGCTAGAACCATGCTTTGTGAAAATAATTTGCCAAAATATTTTTGGGTGGAAGCCACTAATACGGCTTGCTATATCATAAATAGAGTAATGATTAGGCCTATTTTAAAGAAAACTCCTTATGAAATTTTAAAATCCAAAAAGCCTAACATTAGCTACTTTCACCCATTTGGTTGTAAATGTTTTGTTTTAAACAATGGAAAAGATAATCTTGGCAAATTTGATGCAAAAAGTGATGAAGTTATTTTTCTAGGATATTCTTTAAACTTTAAAGCTTATCGTGTATTTAATAAAAGAACCTTAGTTGTTGAAGAGTCTATTCATGTGGTTTTCGATGATAACCTCCTTCCGAGGAAGGATTCTTGTGATGATGATGTAGGGATCTTAGAATCCAATGATGGTGGACAAACATCAAAGGTGGATGAAGTTCCAACCAAAGAGGAAGAAGCCCAAGATCTGCCTCTAGAAGCCTTAAGAGACATAAATCTAGAGGAAAAGAAAGTGAGCTACCCAAGAGAGTACAACTATGTCAAAGGTGGTGAGATTTTGGGTGATCCATCCAAAGGGGTAACCACTAGACTTTCTCTTAAAAATGCATGTAATGTAGCATTTATGTCATACATAGAGCCTAAGAATGTTAAAGAAGCATTAAATGATGATTATTGGATAATGGCACTGCAAGAGGAATTAAATCAATTTGAGAGAAGTCAAGTTTGGACATTAGTTGATAGGCCTAGTAATAAATCTACTATAGGAACTAAACGGGTTTATAGAAACAAACTAGATGAAAGTGGTAACATAGTGAGGAACAAGGCTAGACTTGTTGCTCAAGGTTACACACAAGAAGAGGGAATCGATTTTGATGAAACCTATGCACCCGTAGCTAGAATGGAAGCCATTAGGATGCTACTAGCATTTACATGTTATCAAGAATTTAAGCTTTTTCAAATGGACGTAAAAAATGCATTTTTAAATGGTTTTATTAATGAAAAAGTGTATGTAGAACAACCACCCGGTTTTGAAGATCCAAATTACCCAAACCATGTTTTAAACTTTCAAAAGCTTTATATGGTTTGAAACAAGCTCCTAGAGCTTGGTATGAGAGATTATCAAACTTTTTAATTGAAAAAGGTTTTAACAAAGGAAAGGTGGATACTACACTCTTCATTAAAAGAAGTGGAAAAGACATATTAGTAGTTCAAATATATGTTGATGATATAATTTTTGGTTCTACTAATGAAATGTTTTGCCAAGATTTTGCTAAGTTGATGCAAGGTGAGTTTGAGATGAGCATGATGAGGGAGCTTTCATTCTTCTTGGGGCTCCAAATTAAATAAAGGAATGACGGCATCTTCATCAATCAAGTCAAGTACATCAAGGATATGCTCAAGAAGTTTGGCTTGGAGAGTGTGAAACCTCAAGCCACACCAATGAATTCTTCCACAAAGCTTGACAAAGATGAAGGAGGTAAATGTGTATATTTAAAGCTTTATCGCTCTATGATTGAATCTTTATTTTATCTTACTGCAAGTAGACCTGACATTATGTTCAGTGTTTGCTTGTGTGCTAGATTTCAAGCTAGTCCTAGAGAATCACACCTTATAGCCGTTAAGAGAATCTTTAGGTACCTTAGAGATACACCTTGTTTAGGTTTTTGTACCCTAGAGAATCTTCCTTTAACCTACATGCCTTCTTGGATGCAGATTATGAGGGTTGTAAGATAGATAGAAAGAGCACATCCGGATATGTATTCTATGTGTTTAACCAACCTCTAAAGATTTAATGAGTTAGAGGTTACCTTAGGATCTTCAAATGATGTAGTTTTAGATGCACAAACTTGATGATTGTAGCTTGGGTTTAACCAACCTCCCTTGACCCTTAGAGCCTTCTTTGGTCTTAAAAATTATGCTTAAATTTGTTTGATTGATTGCTTTTGTGATTAAGCTCCTGTAAAACTATATATGCTTGTTGCTAGGGGGAGTATGCATCTATTTATGCTCGTACATAATGCTCACATATCATTCACATGTATTTCAATTCGACTAGAATTGAATTATTGAGCAACCTGCAGCTAAAATTGACATTTCTGGCAAAAGCGTATCGATACGGTTATCCTCGTATCGATATGGGTCGTTTACAATCGTTTCGATACAGGTCTACCTGTACCGGTACGTATAGCGTATCGAAACGACCTCAGAAGCGTTTCGATACTGGGTTCGATACGCCACATAGGCGTATCGGTACGCGTTCACAGCTGGGCAGTTTTTTAAGGGCTTTAAATGAGGTTTTTCACTTTATTTCAAATACCATCTTTTTCCTTAAAACCCTAGATACTAAATTTCCTATAAAAACCTCTCAATCCCTCATATTTTCCCATACAACTCTTAAAAATTCTTGAGGGCTTTTAGTTTTTACATCAAACCCAAGCTACAATCATCAAGTTTGTGCATCTAAATCACTTCATGCATCCTTACTCTCATATTCAAGGTATAAACCCTAACCTTTTTCTTTTTAATTTTCGTACATATATATACACTATTTTGTACTATAATCATAGATTCAGAACCTAAATAGTATTGTTTTTAATATTTTTGTAAAAAATTTTCAAATCTGAAATTTTTTGATTCGAATATAAAATTATATCGTATAATTTTTAACATTGTTTTTCAAGTTTTTCTTTACCAAAAATTCTTTTTAAATTTGTATATATTTTTAAACTACATTGTATAATTTTTTTGACAATACCTTGATTATTGGATTACTTTTTGGATTGAATGTATTGATTTATGCATACATCGTTTTTGGTTTGATTTTGTTTTCATACTATGGCCCCTAAGAAACGAGCACGAAATGGCATTGCCTCTAGTTCAATTTCTCCGCGTCCTCTTCCCGATCATGTTGGTAATAGACCCAATCTTACCCACATTTATCAAAATTGTTTTACTGAACCTCAATATCCCGATGCCATGGAAAATTTTAAAGAATACCAAAGTTACAAAAATCGTCTTGAGCGTGTTACGTCAATCCCGTTTTTATCATCCGAAAGATTTAAATTCGAATATCTTTCTTTAATGCACGAATGGAAATTTATGGCTTTTTTAAGTATACCCGGGATTTTTTTTACCAAAATCTTGTTTTAATCTTCTATTCCAATGCTTGGTGTATTTTCAATGAAAAGAAATCTTTGGTTGTTGCAATTAAATCTTACTTAATGGGTAAGAAATTTCGAATTGATTCAAGTGTTTTAGCAAACTTTTTGGGTCTTGAGGATACGAGAATAGATGATGAGGGTGCGTTAGGACATGTCCTTAGTGGTTTCGTGAACGTTCTTAATGCCCATGATCGTATCTTGCATCTCATGATCACTTGGTGGTTTCGTCCATCCGGTGGGAAATACTCTACCATCCGCCAAGTTGATGATTTTTGGCTTCGATGCTTTCGTGAGAAGAGGCGACCCAACCTTACTCAGATTATGTCCGCCGAGATCGTCTTTCTTGTCCAACATCGCCACACTTCCTTGGTGACATCCTTCACTTATGGCACGGCTTTGAGCTTTGTCTTTTACAAGATGGGGATCGATTGTTCCTACGATCTTCTGAAACCTCTCACGGATCCCATTGAAGAGCGTTCTCTCCATCGCGCCAAGTTCACTTATTACAATGGAGAATGGGTCTGTAACACCGATCTTTCGAGAGGTGTTCAACCCGAACCGATGGAGGCTCCTCAAGAAGCTCAAGTTCCACAAGCTCCGGTGGCCCAACCGAATCAATATGCTCTCATGGCTTTCCTTAATGAGAAGTTCACATATTTACACACCACCATGGACTCCGGATTTGCCGCGATCGACACTCGCTTCACATCCGTGGAGGAAAGGGTGATGGCTATTGAAAATCGACAAAATTCTATGAACATCACTCTTAACGCCTTTCATGGAGAATACCGTCAATCCCATGGACCTCCGGCCACAAATGTTGATGATGATGAGGATGAAGACGATGAAGACGATGGCATAGATTCTTAGGCATTTTGCATGTCATAGCATATCATATTAGGATTCAAGTTATGCACCTTTCTTTTATGTCCTTATGAACTCCTATGCTTTGTTTTTATTTGGTTTATGCTTTTAGGGTTTGAGTTGGATTGAACTATGTTACTTGAACTATTATTTGAAATTACATGCTTATGTTGCTTATTTAATTGCTTGGAGTTGTTATTGTTTTCTTGTCTTATCCCTATTACATTGATTTTGATCTAACAAAAAGGGGGAGAAGATTTAAAGAGCCAAATTTTTATTTATAGCCTTAAATTAAGGGGGAGTTTTCTAAGAGATACTAAAAAAATTTCACATTGGTTTTGTTATATCAAAAAGAGGGAGATTGTAAAACCTATGTTTGCTTTTGATATAACAAAGTGTTTAAGGACTAATTTGTAAAAGAAAATAAATTTTTAAGTACTCAAAAGTCTCACAAAATGACAAAGAAAAGTTGTCCAAAGTTATAAACTTAAACCTAAAATTTTCTAAGTGTTTCAAGCCAAAAATACACAAATACGCCCAAGCGTATCGATACACCCCTTGGTGTTCCGATACGGTTTTCAGCTACTGGAATTTTTTTTGCAAAGCGTACGGATACGGCTTAGCCCGTTTCGATACAACCTTTATCTGGGTAAACATTTTAAGCGCAGCGTTTCGATATAGATCACACCCGTTTCGATACGGTTTAAAATCTGGGTTTAAGAAATTTACACTCGTACCGATACAGTACACTATGTTTTGATATGGTTTGAATTATGGTTTCAAGAAATTTCAAAACGTATCGATACGGTTAACCCCGTACTGATACAGTTTGTCAAGATCTTCAAAGATCTTTGCATTAAATTTTTCGACCGTTGTTTGTCAGTTATTGGAATCCTCAAACTTTAAATTTCGGTTAACTCGTACCGATACGCCCCTATGCGTATCGATACACTTTTTCATCCAGGATTCCAATGAGCAAAATTCGTATCGATACGGCCTTGCCGTTTCGATACGCCCCATTTTAACACCATGATCGTTTCGATACATCTCGATACGACTTGTACAACAGCTATATTTTTGTTGAAACATGTATCGATACGGGCCTTCACCAAACATCATTTATTGCGGGAAAGATGGTCCCCAACGGCTCTATTGATGACTTCAACCACCCAAACGGCTATAATCCAATAAGGAGGTATAAATACAAGTCTCCAATGCTACAACAACAACTAATGAACTTATATTGAACAACATCAATTACTCAAGCAAAAATCCAACCCTTGTGCTCTTAGAGTCAAATCCTTGTACCCAACTTGTGTTCTTTATTGTAATATTTTATTTCAAGTTTGGGGTTGAGTGATCTTGTAATTTTGGGCAAATATCCACCTTGTGAGGTCATTTTATTTTTGCCATTATCTTTCTTGTACATGAGTGAATCTTGATCAAGCTTTGGGTAGAAAGCTTTGATCCTTTGTAACGGTTGCCTCCTTAGACTAGAAAAGGGGAAGATTTCATAGTGAAATTAGTTAAAATCCTTAGTAGGAAGCTAAGGTAGTGGACGTAGACCTTGTTAGAAGGTTGAACCACTATAAATCATTGTGTCCTATTGTCTATCATTTTCCATTTGCTTCCAAAAATTTTAAATTGCCAATTCACCCCCCTCTTGGCCACTTTCTGTGTTGATTGATTATCCTAACAATTTTGAGTACCAAAATACTTAGAAAAAATATAGTGTTTGAAATGATTGACTTAGAAAATTATTTTAGTTCGAATGCTTGTCAATTATGAATAATTTCAAGTACCTTAAAATTTATTTATTTACAATTAAATTCTTGTTATATCAAAATCAAAACATTTGTTTAACGAATTTTTTTCATTTTTTTTATTTTTTTAACTCATGACATTATGCAAAACTATTGGTTTGCTTTATTGCCATTTGGATGAAAATCAGATGCAATAGAAAAATACAATACAAACATTATTTATTTGAAAAACATCAATACGATAGTTTTTTATATAACTTCTAGGTTTAGGAGCCTGACACATTTAATAATAATAATTATTATTAAATAAATCTTAACTAATTTCATAAAATATATAATATATATTCAATTAAGAAAAATAATTTATTAAATATAACTTAACTTATTTTTAAAAATAAATTAAGCCAAGGTCTCATTAAATTCTCCTTTGTCTTCACTTCATCTGTTATTACATTTATTTATTTTAATTATTAATAATAAATTGATTGAATCATCAAGTTTGGCCGCCGGCTTTGTAAATCTAAAAATAATTTAGAATATTGATAATTGAAACCAATTGGGATTGTGCTGTAATTGTAAAATAAATTTTGCTGATAATGATGCTTTAATTCACAAATCTTGAGCTAGACGATTAAACAATTTTTTTCCAAATAAAGTTTTTTTTTGGGTAGACTACATAAATGATCGTCTAATTATGAGGCGATTCCGGTTTGACCATCATCTTTCAATTTTGCAAATAAAGTCGCTTAACTATTAAAGTGATATCAATCAAGTCACTTTCCACTAAAACGAGTTGATGTGGTAGTTAATATAAATTTTTATAATTACACATTTAGTCCTATTATTTACATATTATATCAACTTAGGGCCAAATTGATGGTTTTTTAAATATGAAGGTTAAATTTATTGGATTGTTTTAAATTAGGGCCAAATTGATAGAATTTATAAGTTTTGGGACTAACTACGTTAGTAAAAGCATCAAAATAGGAGATGAAATTAAAGTTTGGGTGCCAAATTGTGAGCAAATATTCTTTAGGTGCCAACTTGGGAGAAAGTGCATAATTTAAAGACCAACTTGAGAGCAAAGATTCTATATGTAACAATTTAGATGAAGATGTCTAGTTCAGGTATTAAATATATATTTAAGCCTTATATATATAGTCTTACTTAACCCTTTTACAATGCACATACACCTTGCAGACAAAGCGATTTGAATTTGGGTCTCCTAAAATGAACATCATCCAGTTTTTCATTAGGACCACTTGTTGGGTTCTTGCCTTACATAATTTTAAATAAAATAATTTAAAAATATATATTAACTTTTTTTGTTTGTTTATAATGGAAAGATGATCATTTGACCCGGACCCGACTCAATGGGGTCGGATTTAAAAAAAACAGGTTAAGTTCAGGTTTAAAAATACTCGTCTTGACTCGAAATAATAATTTAATTTTATTCGGACTATTTAAAAATAATTGCTATAATGCTCATCTCTTTATATATTTTTCAATTAGCTCTCAATTATGTCTAATAAAAATAAAATAATCATTATAATGCCCATCTTTATATGTACTTTTTTCAATTAACTCCCTCTTTTAAAATAAAAATAAAAATATTTTCTTATTTATGTCAGATCAGATTCAAGTTCTTTCTCTAAAATTTGGATCGAATTCAGGTCAAGTAAATATCATCAAATGTCGGGTCAGATTCAAATAGAGATGTTAAATTTTTGGGTATGAGCCGGGCGAAAACCCGACCCATGACCTACGATCCAGGGACCTTTAATTAGGATCAAAACAATATTTGGTAAATTACACTTTGCCCACTTTCTCACAAGTTTCAAATTTCTGGGTCTTGGATGCGTTTCCCTCTCTTTAAAATTCCTCATTTTTTTTTCTCTTTCAAATAAAAGCCTTATCTTCTACATTTTTTTAGTTTTTGAACTTCTTTTTCTCTTAACTTTTTTCAAGATTTCTGCGTAGTTAAATTTCCAGGTACTCCCCAGTTCTGTTCTTCCCTTAATTTTTCCTATTAATTTGTGCGTATGGGTTGTTTTGATTTTCTTGCTTGTTCTTATTCACACTAATCCAACTTTCAGGTTAGCCAAACAGAACCCAGTTCTCTTCTTCTCTTCTCCTTGTTTTATATGAATTATTTTTGTCTTTATGAGTTTGATTTTTCTTTTTGGATTTCTTATGCTTTTTGCTTCATGGGTTTCTTTGTTGCTTCTATGTTCGGTTGCCTGCCGTAGAAAATGAGAGAATCTTGTGCCTTTTTCTTATCTTTTCTTTTCTGATCTCTGGGTATTTTGTAAAGTGACGAAAAATCCCAAGTCAAAGAAAGTTTAATTCGTCTTTGACGATAAATTTAGGATTTTTAACATTTCTCCTTCTAATTATGAGCTATTTCTGTTCTTGATTGTGTTACTTTTTATGTGATTGTTGATCTATTTTTTTTGCTGCTATGTTGTAATTTGTGATGGTGGATTGATTTGCAGATTAAATAAAATTTGACTTCTCCCTGTCAACTGCTTGATCAAGTAGGATTTTGTAACTCATCAAAAGAATGTTGGGTTTAAAGAGATCCCCATTGAAGACTACTAACCACAACACTGTTGATCCCGGGCGTGTTGCTCCTCGGAGTCGGACCAATCCTTTTGATTCCGACGATGAATTGGACAACAACCAAACCCTTAAACCTACCAGAAGGACTTCTTCTGAGCCCACCTTGGATTCCTCTAGTTTCGGGATCAATCCGTTTGAAGATGATGAAGAAAAAGCGAACTCTTCATCTTCTTCGTATTGGCAAACTTTGGCATCACGGAACAAGTACAAGAACGATTTCGGTGATGTTGGAGGACTAGAGAACCAACCGGTGCAAGATTTAGAGAACTATGCTGTCTACAAGGCTGAGGAGACTACAAAGACTGTCAATAACTGTGTGAAGATTGCAGAGGAAATGAGAGAAGGTGCCACCAAGACTTTGATCACCTTACATCAACAGGGTGAACAAATTACCTGGACACACGATGTTGCTGCTGCCATTGATCGTGACCTTAGTCGGGTATGTCTTTTTGTTTTTAAGATAAATACTTGCTGCTAGATGGTTGAAGAACAGACTTAGGATACAAAAACATGAAAAACTTTATGATTTCTTCTTTCTTACTTTTCTGAAATATGATGATATTTGGGCCTGTTCAAGTTGTTACCATGATGATCTTAAGGAGTCATCTATAATTTAATTCCTCAATGATGATCGAATTTAGACTTTTATATGAGCTAGCGGATAGTCTTCCCCTAGACAACATACTACTAAATGTTGATGCCGACATGCCGTGAATGCGGAACTTCCGAACTTGGAAACCCTTTATACCTTGTTCATTGTCCAGTGGGCTACCTCGTAAGAAATCGATTTGAGACATAAAATCACTCACCTAACCTACTGAATACAGTTCGTAAAATCTGCTGTCTTACTTTCAATGTCACTTGCAACGTCTCTGGCCTACCATCAGTTGCTAGACCATTGCTTTGACCCAGCATCGATCATCTCGAGTGCTTACTTGTGCTATGTGATTCATGAGTTGTGCGCCTTCAGACTGTTTACATGGGGTTCAATGTAGGAAGGAAACTAGTTTTTGAAATAGGTAGCATGATATTTAACTTTGGTATTCCATGAAAATTGCTCCTTTATGCTTCTTGACCTTCAAAAGGTTAATAAATCTTTTAATTTTCCTCTTCTGGATTGATCTTATGCGATTAAACAGACAAGTCTAATTGATAGTTCTTTCCAATTTCAGGGTGAGAAGCTTCTGGGAAGCCTTGGAGGCATGCTCTCTAAAACTTGGAAGCCAAAGAAGACTCGTCCAATTGTTGGTCCCGTTGTAACAAGAGGTCATCTTTCTTTCCATATCCTCTATGAATTATCTATTCGTTTTCATCCTGTGATAAGAAATCAGAATGTATAATTTCATATAATTAGAGGTTGTTGGAGAACGTCAGAATTGTTTCTGTATCGGTCTATTTGTTGTGTTTTTACTGAACCATACGTGTAACTTGAATACAGATGATTCACCTAAAAGAAGGGGTGACCATTTGGAACAGAGGGAGAAGCTCGGATTGAATCCTGTTCCTCAGGGACATTCAAAATCTCGAACAACGCCCCTGGAGCCTACAAATGCATTTCAAAAAGTTGAGGTGTGCTGCCGGTTTTGTTCAAAAATGTCGATTTTTCTCGAAAGAAAAAGATTTAAATCATTAGTGTATGAAGTGAAGGGATGAAACATTCCACTAATTGTAACATGTAATTTATAACCTTTTCCTGGGATTTGTTGTAACACTTTGAAAAATCAAAGCAAGACGACACCCTCTCCGACTTAAGTGATCTACTGGGAGAGCTGAAGGATATGGCCATTGATATGGGATCTGAAATTGAGAGGTCAGTTTCTTGTTAATTTTCTCTTATCGTAACCCGGTCCCCCTTGGGGTCGAATTCAGGTAGATGTTGAACTTTTACATTGCTAAAATACAAGCAAATCACTCGATTTTCAGATTCTGGTCATGGTCTCTGGTGCATTTTGCCTCAGTTAGACAATTACATGAACATGGCTTTAATGGTTATCGCAGGCAAAACAAAAGTCTGAATGGTCTCCAGAATGATGTGGATGAGCTAAACTTCCGAGTCCGAGGTGCAAACCAACGTGCTTGTCGATTTCTCGGGAAGTAGATTTTCAGTATCGATTTCCAGACATGCTTGTTCTTGATTGGCCATCCTTATGTCATCGTGTGATTCCATGCACATACAGATTGGATCATCACCTGGTTTATGTTTCTCACAATCTACTAATACAGTTCAACTCTTTACTACTAAATCGCTTTTATGTTCCATGACTTGCTTTTATGTTAATTGGACTCTGGTACAAGTGTTGGATATAGAAATGTTCCCGAGCATGTTCTATTTTCTTTGTATTTGGAGGGTCATATTCTTATATTCATGTCTAAATATATGTCAGATATAGATGTTTCGGGATAAAATCAAGCAGATTATTTCGAACTTAGAGTTCGAAAGGGAAGCAAGTACATAAAATAAAAGAATTAAGAGGAGTAATACTAATCAGAATATGTACATCCCATTGCTCAGACACTTTGGAAGACTAAGAAATTAATATCCGATTATATTTTAAAAATAAAAATAGAAAATGGAATTTAAAACTCGATTCAAATTTAAATATAGTTTTTTAGAATAAAAGTTAAGTTCACGTTATATATAAATAATGAACGTTAATATTGGTCTAGCGGGATTAGGATTATTAATGAGTACGAATCGAGTTGAGTTTTTAATTGCTTCGATCAAAAAATTGAAAATTTTCGTTAGACTCCGACTTGACTAGACATTTTAGTGAGGTTTTATCCGATCAAAATTTGACTCGATTTTAGTAGATATCCACACTCAACCTAACATAAATATTTTTATATTTTGTATTATGCAAAATAAAAAGATAATTAAAAAATATAAAAGTACATCTCTAAATATGTAAAAGAGAATTATACTATTATCTTTTACAAAATTCGATTTGAATCCAAATTTCAAAAATTTGATCCTATAAAGTTAGATTGAGTTGGAACACATCAGATTCAGATAGTTTGACCATACTTGAGCAGAATGGGGCATTAAAACCTTTAAACCATATACATGGTGGAAGGGGCAATTGTCTCCTCCAAATTTTATGGGTTAATTATATTTTAGGCCATAATGATTTTGAAACTCTTGCAATTATGCCTTAGTCCTTTCTTTGCCCCTTCCAAAATTTTTATGGTTTATTATTTTTTAGGTCCCTATAATCTAAAATTAATAAAATTAAACTTTGACCCCTCATTTTTTTGGGTTTAATTACTTTTTAAGACTTTAATTTTAGAATTTAAAAATTAAACCTAAAATCCCTTAATTTTACGATTTAGTTACTTTTAAGACCCTATTCATTTCAAAGTTAATCGGTCTGCTCCTCGTAGTTTAATGTTGGCTCCGTCCCTGCTTTGAACGACTTTAAATCTTGATGTTGTGAACACAGCAAACTAAATTAATATGATCTTTCCCTTTTACGTTTGACTTCAAATTTTAATATTATAAATGAAACAAATTAAATTAAAAAGATTGTCAAGTGTTAAGTCTTTGTAATACCCGACTAGTGGAGTGGGATAAATTTGGCCGATTTCGAAATTTAGAGGATTTTTTGTTACTTTTATGAAGGGTAAAAACGCTTAAACTAAACTTCTAACCACTAGAACTAAAAGATTTATATAAACTAAAATTTATACAGCCTGTGTATTAAGATTTTTTTCTTTTATAAAAGTCTTATATAACAAATAAGTATATAAAGTATACCAACTTTTTCATTTAAATACCTAAAGTATTTGGGTCAAAATAAGTATCTAAAGTATCTTTGTTTGTCAAAATAAGTACCTAAAATATTTTTTGGTCAGAATAGTTCCCTGAAGTATATTTTTTTGTCAAAAATAAGTACCTAGTGTATTTGTTAATTAATGTCGCATGTCAATTTTTAAGAACTAATATAAAAAATACTTTAGGTACCTATTCTGACCAAAATAATACTTTAAATATTTATTTAGACAAAAAAATATATTTTTAATACTTATTTTAATAAAAATACTTAAACACCTAAATAAAAAAATTAATATACTTTAAGTATTTATTCGTAATATAAACCTTTATTAAACCCTTTTTAATAAATTTGTTTAATGGTCCAGAAGCATTAGTAAAATGCCATTTTCCACTGGTAAAATGTTTTTTTCAATCGCTGTCGGCAGAGGTCAACACGAAGAAACCAAGCAAAAATTACTCACTAAATCTTAGAAATATATATTTTATATTAACAGTGGTGGCCAACTGGGCGTTGGCGGATCTCCACCGTTGCTTATATATAAATTTCAAGGATTTTAGAGTTTAATTTCAGTTTCTTTGGGTGTTAAGACTTAGATCTTTGTCTCTGCTTCAAAATTATGGTTTCCCTTTGGACACTGACTGTGATTTGCATTTTCGCTCTTTCAATCTCCATTACTCACTGCAAAACTCTCAAGAGAGATGGTCACTTTTCCTTTTTCTCTTTCCACTTTAGATCTTCATTTCTCTTTTCTGTTTGGTTGCTGAGAAAATTTGGCTAGAAACAATTGAAAAGGGAAAGTTTTTGTTACCCAGAATGTGTTTTTTTTATTAAAAAGTAAAACCCCATTTTTTTTGGGTTCCAAGTTATATGTTTCTTTTAGTAATTGTTTTGTTTTTGCTTATTTACTTGAATTATTTTATAGCAACTTGAATTGATCTTTGGTTAAAATCTAAGAATCTGTTTTCTCATTAACAAAATAGATCAATTAGAATATTGAAGTTGGTTTTTATGTAGAATTGGAGTTATCATCATTGAGAAGATTAAAATAGAACGTAAATCTGCTTGATGCAATGGGTTGATAGTTTGTATTTTTTTGTTGCAGTAAAAGCCTTAAATGAGATAAAAGCATCACTTGGGTGGCGAGTCCTATATGCGTGGATAGGGGACGATCCTTGTGGAGATGGGGATTTACCGCCTTGGTCCGGTGTAACTTGTTCGATTCAAGGAGACTATAGAGTTGTTACTGAATTGTAAGTGATGCAATATAAGAAATTCTGTGCATATTATGCTTATTAGTGGAATGGTATGTCTTTGCTTCACTAATGCAATCTAATGAGCAATGCAAAGGCCTTTTGATTCCCCTTCAATGGTTCGTTCCAACTCGTATCTATATCTTATGTTACGGGTTTGGGAAAAGATGCGAAAATGAATACTGTTTTGCTGTGATCGAATTTAGATAGTTTTGCTTTCTCATTCTATGTTTTATTTTGAATTATATCTTGTCTTGTTTTAGAGTCTAGGGGGAGGGGAACATGTTCTAGTGAATACTTTTCTGCTTTGATTCGGTATTGTATGTTAATTCTATTGGCTTGTATCAACTCGGACATTAGATCTTGATTATTGCCATTTTCTTTTTTACAGGGAAGTCTATGCAGTATCAATTGTTGGTCCTTTTCCTATTGCCGTAACTAATTTGTTGGATTTAACAAGACTGTGAGTTCGTTCTTTCTCATCTAATTACTAATAAGTCTCCGAGGTCAATGGAACATGTTCCTTTTTTTTTATTTTTTTCCTGACTGTACCCGAGCTGTAAATTTGTTTTACTCTTTTAGGAGTTTGAATATTGCACGTACTTGAGTGTCATTTCCTGCTTTTGGTCTGTAGAACATGCAGATGAAATCGTCATTTTAAATTTTTGAAGCATGTACGAATAAATATGCAACTTTTGCACTTCTCTTATACGTTCTTACAAATGGAGAAAAAAACTTCCATCGTTGACTTGAAAGCTTGATGCAAGCTTGGATTCTTTTGATATCTCCGTTAATGTCTTCTCAATCATTTGCCTTGCACATATAATGTGGAGTTACGTGTCTGTATAAGTTCATGGGCGTAACTTATACATCTCATAAAAAATTCAATGCCTTTAATGTTTATATATACAAAATATTCGTAATCGTAGATATGGGCTACCATGTAGATGTTCTAAGTGAAACTTCTTTTTCTTGTCGACTTTGCTAATGTGACAGGGATCTCCATAACAACAAGCTGACTGGCCCAATTCCTCCTCAAATTGGTCGACTGAGACGACTTAGAATGTTGTACGTTTTCTTCTTCAGTAGACTTATACGAGATACTTTAGAATTACGCTCTCTAAATATCGGTATGAATTGACTCATTTCATATATTTAAACTGCATTTTGCCATAACTAAGTGAAGCAATTATGATTTCCAGGCCTTTATCATTAGTTAAGTAATTGCTCTGAAGTACACTATACACATCAGTTAGGCTGTAGCATGTTGCTATGTTAGTTAGACTTGGGTGTGAGTGTTAGATACGACTATGCGTTCAACACGGGAATGTTCAATTTTTTCTATGGTTTTCTACATTGGAGGGTAATATCCCCATACTCTGTCCAAAAATGTCAGACAGCTTTGTACTTGAAGAAAAAATAGTTGGATCAACATAGGTGAAGTTCTATAAAAATATTAGAACCATGTCAGCATTTTCTACATTATACTCATCCGTTGATCCAAGCTTTATAATCAGATATTAACCATGTTGTGATATCTAGACCAATATTTTAAAGTGTCATTCGTTCTCAATGAAAGAATTGCTGACAAAATCGTCGACAAAAATATTTTATTCTCTTCAGAAATTTTTTTATCTTTCATCCACTCATATGTTTCTTTCAATTTCCAATGATTAACATCAATGTATTGCCTAGAAATTTGAGGTGGAATAAGCTCCAAGATGTCCTTCCTCCCGAGATCGGTGAGCTTAAAAGACTAACCCATCTGTGAGTAATTTTTTCTTATATTTCCAGAACTACTTGTTGAATGTATTTCAGTTTTTGTATATAAATGCATAGAGCTGGCAAACTTGACCCGTTACCCGAACCAATTTACTCGAACTGATCCGAACCGATTTTTAACTGAACCGAATGGACTTGAACCGATTTTTAACCGAACCGATTTCACCCAATCCGAAAGCAACCCGAAATAAAAAATATATTAAAACAAATAAATAAAGATGAGATGTGAATTGTCGCACTACTCACCAACAAGCCAAATATACATGTTATATAAAGTCATATTTAGGGTGGAAAAAACTAACTCGGCCTGAAAACCCGACTAAAACCGATCAATCTCCTATTAATCCAATACGACCCGAAATCAACATACAAAAAAATAACTGATCCGAAATCAACTGAACCGAAAGTCAACCAAACTTAAAATCAGCCGAACTGAAGTCTCGTCCCGATACCCAAACTAAAACCGAACTAGACCCGAACCAAACCGAATTTAAACCGAATGTATTCAGACTCGAACCGAACCGAATGACCCGTTTGCCACCTCTATAAATGCATGTTAGAGGAATTTGGAAATATCTAATTGAAATTTCTTCAGGTCCTTGAGCTTTAACAATTTTAAGGGCGAGATTCCAAAGGAGCTTGCAAATCTACCTGAGCTCCGCTATCTCTACCTTCAAGAAAACCGTTTCACTGGGCGAATTCCACCTGAATTGGGCACTTTGCAAAATCTTCGACACTTGTAATTTGATGTCTACCTTGCTGTTTACCTTTTTCTTTACCTTTCTATAACAATTTTTTTTCATAATTATGCCGAACGATCATGTTTGTTTCTCTAGGGATGTTGGTAATAATCATTTGGTCGGTACCATTCGGGAGCTTATTCGTATTGAAGGCTGCTTTCCAGTTCTATGGAATCTGTATGTTATTTTAATTGTTAATGTGTTATGTAACTCATTCACAATTTTTTTTTTGGTGCAAGGATTTGTTTTTCCATGAAATCCAGTACAAACTTGCTAAAGTTTGTGTTTTATGCAGATATTTGCATAACAATTATTTGACCGGAGGAATTCCGACTCAGCTTGCAAATTTGACAAATTTGGAGATACTGTAAGTGCCAATAATGTATTGGTTTAAGTAACAAGCTAGGCAGTTTGTATTTATGGGATTCATCGTCTTTTCGAGTTTTTTGCATCCCTTGAACTTTTCTTACCTTTTTTGTATCGGTTTACAGGTACCTTTCGTATAACAAGATGTCTGGGGTGATTCCAACAGCACTTGCCCATATTCCGAAACTGACATATTTGTGAGATTTTCTAAAACACTCGAATCTTGTTTGATTTAGAAATACAGATTGAATCTCTCACTTTCTTCCTGTTAAATGCTTTTTCTATTTTTCACGTACTTTGTTTACAGCTCAACTTCTTCTCTCGAACGTTGATGATAACAGGTACTTAGATCATAACCAATTCTCAGGCCGGATTCCCGATGCATTCTATAAGCATCCTTTATTGAAAGAACTGTGAGTCGTTTTTTGTCATAATTTATGAGCAAAGAAACCACAAACTTGAAAAACAAATTATCTAACCATTTTTTTTATACAATTCCAGGTATATTGAAGGGAATGGATTCCGACCCGGAGTAAACCCCATCGGTGCACACAAGGTCCTTGAACTTTCAGACACAGATTTCGTGGTTTAATCAGAAGTGTCAAGAGGAAACCAACCGATTACCAGAATCTTCAATTAATATTTGTATTCTTTTGTTGCCCTTCTTTAGCATTGTCTGCAGTTTTTTTTCTTCTTGTATCAATATACTACATATACTATATATATAAACAGCTGAAAGCTGGAATTAAAAATAGAGAAATACTCAAATATCACATTTGTATGAATTAAATTTCAAGTTTTGAAAGGAAGATGAAGATTTTAGCTATATTTTGTCTCTTTAGTTTTGGTTATTTCTCTTGAACTTCTCAGTTATTGTTTAATTTATGAGAACTTTTGCTGCCTTTTTATTTATGTCTCGCGTTATTTTTAGACATAATGTTCAAAAATGTCTAACGTTTGATTTATTACTTGTTTTTGGTCTCTATTTATTTTTTTAAAGTATATTAACTCTTAATGTTTTATTATAGGTTAAAATATTACATCCGAGAATAAAAATTTTTAGTCAACTAACAGTTAACGCCTTAAAATAACTTGATAATATGACATGATAATATGATATTATATATATATATGTGATATGACAAATTTACATAATACTATACATTCGCATGACAATTTTATATCAACAAATATGATAACTTGATAGAATAATGTCAATCAAATAATAATTTTATAAGATTATATAAAATATAAAATTACTTTTTTAATTGACATTATTTGTCAAATCATCTCAAGTGTAAAAATTATTATGTTTTAAAAAGGTGTTCCGGATTAAAGTGCTTCAAAAAATAATAATTAAAATGATTACTCAATCAAATGTCAGAAATAATATTTAATATGATGTCTTATATTTAATGCATATTCGAATATGTATACGAGAAAGTAATATAATCTGAATACACATATGAGAATATTATATGATATATGTAATATGGTTATAAATAGAATATGGAGGTAGAGTTGGCATCAGTGAGTCAGCCAGTTTAAGTAAAATTACATCTAAAGCCAAAAGCAACAATAATAAAATAATAAATAATAAACTTTAATCTTCAGATTTTAAATAACTAAAATGAGCTTCTCCAAGTTTAGTTGCTGTATAATCTCTAGAGCCTATAGATTTATCTCTTATGCCACAGCAGGCATGTCCTTCAACCAAGGGTCGAGCGGCTTCCCAATCGAATACACAATGAAACCGATCTCCCTCAACGTCTCGGCGTTCACCACATTACGACCATCAAACACAAACGCAGGCTTCTGCATGTTGTCGAAAATTCTCTCGTAATTGAGCGTCTTGAATTCATCCCACTCTGTAAGAATGCACAAAGCATGAGCATCCTTGGTTGCTGCGTAAGCATCCCAAGCAACGCTCACTTGCTTCACCGTGGTGGGACTCATCGGCTGGAGATGAATCGGGTGATCCCAATCGAACTTGTTCATTGTCAAGTCCCTCTGGATCTGATCCTCGGTGACCTGTGGATCATATATGCTCAACCGTGCCTTATCGCCCAGAAGGCCTTTGCAAACATCGATTGCCGGAGTCTCCCGAGTGTCGCCCGTATCCTTTTTGAATGCAAATCCAAGGATGGCAATTTTCTTACTCGAAACCGTGTTGAACATCGACGAAACAACCCTGTTTACGAATCGGTTCTTCTGGTAATCATTCACTTTAATAACTTGTTTCCAGTAGTTTGCAACTTCAGGCAATCCATTGCATTCACATATATAGACCAAATTCAATATGTCCTTTTGAAAACAAGATCCACCAAAACCAACACTGGCATTCAAAAACTTTGGTCCGATTCTCGAGTCCTTACCGACAGCATGGGATACTTGGGAAACATCGGCACCGGTGGCCTCACAGAGAGCCGACATTGCATTAACCGATGAAATCCGCTGAGCCAAAAAGGCATTGGAGGCGAGCTTCGAGAGCTCAGCTGACCAAAGATTGGTTGTAATGATCCGGTCTTCAGTCACCCAATGGGCATAAACATCTTTCAGTGTTTGAATTGCTTTAAAACCTTCAGGGGTTTCCCTGCCTCCTATGAGAACCCTGTCTGGATTGAACAGGTCCTGGATTGCAGTCCCTTCGGCGAGAAATTCCGGGTTTGATAGGATCTGATATTTGATCCCTTTGCTATTGTGTGTCAAGATTCTTTCGATCGCTTCCGCTGTTTTCACTGGGACAGTCGACTTCTCGACAACGATCTTGTTCGATTTCGATACATCAGCAATCATCCGGGCTGCACTTTCCCAATATGTAAGGTCTGCAGCCTTGCCAGCTCCGAGGCCTCGGGTTTTCGTCGGAGTATTCACGGAGACAAAGATTATGTCCGCTTCCGAGACATGTTTTTCGACATCCGTGCTGAAGAACAGGTTCTTCCCCCTGCACTGCTTGACCACCTCGTCAAGACCTGGCTCGTAGATTGGCAATTGGTCACCATTCCAGGCCGAGATTCGAGAAACCGAGATGTCGACAACGGCGACTTCAATCGAAGGGCAATTGAGTGCAATGACAGACATTGTTGGACCTCCAACATAACCTGCTCCAATGCAACAAATCTTCACCATTTCTTCAGTTTTCCACAACCTACAAGAACGAGACTTTAACACAAATTTTCTTGGGAAACAAACAATCTTCACTCAACGATTACAAACAAACACAACTTTTTCATAAATTTCCAAAAGATTGATCTTTCCCAATGTTAAAGAAACATTTTATGAAACATACTAAAGGCAAACAAAAAACCAAATGAAAAATTACCAAGGGAAGCTCAAATTGTACCTTGAGAAGCAGCCAAGAAAAGAAATTGAGAGAAACCAAAAACAAGGGGAAGAAGAATATGAAAACCCCAAGAATCGGAACTCCTTAAATAACACCCAAGAACACGCAACACTTGAGATCTAAAGTGTAGTTTTCACACATGAAAAAGTAAAGTTGAGATTTTTCAGAAAGAAATGAAGTGGGGAATGTTCAACACGTTTTCAAGGCTACACCAATGACTGTCAGCTGTCAAAAACATTGGGAAACTGTTGATTTTTCTACGCTATGAACATTGGGATTTGGGAATTCGATTTCGTTTCTGTGAATTTAATGTGTTTTTGAAGAGATCCCGTTTGCATTAAAACGTAAGTTTGGTTGTTTGCTTTCTTTTAAAGAATCCATGTTCTTGTGACAGGCAATGGGCGCGGCGCAGCAGAGGCAATCGGCAATTGGCCAAATGGCTCTACTTTTTTACACCGAAAACGCGTCCCGCGACGTATACGGTTTTTTTTTTTTCACTTTTAGATTTGGCACTTTTTTAACGTAATTATTTTTTCGAATATGTTTACTAGAGTGAGTTCAGAAATTAATTTTTTTTACGTTTTATTGATTCATATAGGGGACAAACGTTAATCACAAATTTTAAAATTATTTTATATACGAGATAAGAATCAAATTTTAAACTATTGATTAAAGTAAAATAGATTTTTATCATCTCACTTAAGTCTCATAATTTTTTAACGATAAATGCATGAAAAAGTAAAATAAAAAGGCTTAATATTTATGTTTTGGCCCCTATATTATAATTAAGCTATTGTTTTGATGCTTTAAGAATTTTCTTCTATCATTTTAACTTCTGTTACTTGTCCCAATAGCTTGTCGTATTTTCTTTTTAAAAAAATTGGCATGGTCCAATGATATGCTGCCATGTGTAATAAGAAAATAAAAAATATTATTTTACTAAAAACATTTTATATACTGGTAATGTTTTTTTACATGAGGGTTTAGTCTAGAGTTTAGATGTTTAGTTTAGGATTATAGTTAGAATTTAGTTTTTTAAAGTTTAAGATTTGAGATTTATAGTTTTTTAAGTTTAGGGTCATTTTTCCATATTTTTTTACCGTGAATGCATAGATTAATAACATTTTCATTAAAAAGAGAATTCAAATAAAATAAAAAATTCTTAAAATTAAAAAAAACTAAAATTTCTTTTTAGAGGAGCAGCTTTTTTAATTTTCTAAAAAAATCAAAATTTTAATGAATTTGTACCTTTAATATTTTATGAATTATTTAGTTTTTAAAATTAAGTTAAGTATAGTTATAATTCTGAAAAATCATAAATTCAAAAACGCAAAATTTCATTTTTTTTTAATTTTTTTTATAATTTTAATTTTTTATTCAACTTTTATTATACATACCACATAAATTCTTTTAGTATAAAAATTGATGTGATAATTAAATGATAGTACAATGATCAAGCTAAAAAAATAATAAAATAATAATAGTTTAATTATAATAAGGGCCAAAAGAGGCTTTTTTAGGAGAATAATCCATCCACAATTGAAGATGTAAGGCGCACTGCCCGATAATTTGGGAACTATGGCAAAAACTACAGTAGGTGACATATTTCTTAATTTTTTATTATTAAATTTTTACCCCTGGCTCAAGACGCCATCTGCAGGTGACGTCTTAGGTGAAATTACGATATTTGAGCCGCGAATCAGCCAGCTGCAGTGAAAGAGGTCAGCCGTGGCAGCCGAATAAAGTTGGCTCGACAAGACGTCATGAGCAGATGGCGTACAAATCTGCAAGATTCATGTAAGGACGCCATCTGCAGGTGGTGACATAAACCTTGGACGCCATCTGCATATGGCGACCTGATGCTAATTTTGTAATTTTGTTTAGGGTTGGACGCCAGTTGCAGGTGGCGACAGGACCCTGGATGTATATAGAACCTGCCCGGGACTTTTTGTTATTTTGTTGTTTATTTTTGAAAATTTAAGGTTTGAGAGAGTTTTGGGGAGGATTTTGGGTAAATTAAGAGACTCATTGGGTGTGATCGAATATTTTGAAATCAGGTAAGTGAATTTAAGTTAAGTTTTGCAGTATGGTACAATGTATTTTTGAAAATGTATTTCTAATATGTTGGCATTTTAGGCGGAGTTCATATCACGATGGATTGTGACACCGAAAACGTTTATGGTTGTTGGGGCGAAATAGTTGATGATTTCAGTGAGGACGACGAAAATGTTATACCAATGATAGAAGATGATGATGTCGAGTTACTTGATGTTGATGATGTTTATGCTCTTAGGACTGTTGCTGCTTAGGGCCATGATCTTAACGTTGAGAAAGATGTTTAGTCAGCATCGTCTGCTAGATAAAGATTGGCCGATGGGCCGTCGGTTTGGGGTTATGTTTAACCGGAGCCCCAGCAACCGGAGCCCAATCTTCCAACTTATGTGCCTCAAGTCCACATGTATGAGGTGGACTATGCTGCAATGCGAGATTCGGAATATGAGGCACGTGTATTTTGTCATTCTTCAGCTTCAACCAACGGAGAGTTGGAACTCAGAGCTCTATTCGATACAAAGAAAGATGCTCAGTTAGCAATTAAGGAGTACTACGTCAGACGTTATATGCAATCTTGCGTTGCTGAATCTGATAGCATAACATATTGCGTAAGGTGCGTGAATTATAAGAGCAAATGTAACTGGAGGGTAAGAGTTTCGTATATGAAACGAAAGAATATGTGGTAGGTCAGAAGGTTCATTGATCAACACTCTTGTACCATGACTTCAATCTTATAGGACCATATAAATCTTGAATCTGATTTGATATGCGCTTACATAAAGTTGTTGGTTGAGAAGAATCCGAGGATCGTCATTGTAGTATTGGTAGCATCGATCTCTGCACAGCTTGAATACATCCCATCTTACTATAAGGCGTGGATGGCGAAGCAAAAGGCGATGACGTTAGTTTACGGTGATTGGGATAAATCATATAATGAGCTACCGGCTCTATTACAAGCAATGCAAATATTTATCCCAAGAACTGTTGTAAAGTAGGAAACGTTGTCTGCGGTAACACTAGAAGGTAAAGTAATTATCGAAAAAAGAATATTTAGTAAGTTATTATGGGCATTTCAGTCATGCATTGAAGTATTCGCATTCTACAAATGTATGATTCAAACTGATGGTACATGGCTGTACGAGAAATACGGGCAAATATTGCTTATTGCTGTGGCGCAAGACAGAGACATGAATATATTTCCAATAGCATTTTCCATAGTTGAGAAGAAAAATGCCGAGGGATGGGAATTTTTTTTGAATCATTTACGCCGAAACATAATAAAAAAGGACGGGATTTGTGTGATTTCATATAGAGGGTCTGTACTGTTCTTAGTAATCAATAGACACGGAAGTTTATGGAGACCTCCACATACTTATCCAGCCTATTGTATACAACATATAGTCCGAATGGGTGTCAGGAATGGGTTTTTGCTGTTATAAAACCATTCCATGTAGTCCGAATCGTCACAGAAATCATCTTCCTAGAGTGAAGTCACATCAGTTGGCACATAAAAGTTCCAGTTGTTCCAACGAGCAATGAAACTTTCTTGTTTGCGCCTCCAGTTATCATCAAACCTAATTTTTGTTCTCATGTATGAATATCTTTGAGATCAATCAAAGACCAGGAAAGAGTTGATGATACCAGAACTGTCGTAAAACTCTATTAGCACACTGAAACTCAACCACCGAAAAATGGATCAACGGTACAACTACACCCCAAAATGTAGCATCCTCTCACACATATTGGGGTACGCAAGACTGCACTTTTGCATCGTCGTACGGCGTCCAAATGAACTGTCAAAAAATTTATATTAACATCTACAAATATTTGGGTACGCTAGACTGTAATTTAAACCAACTTTCATACCTGGTTTTTCTCTTCATATTCGATCTTCAGTATCACGTCAACAACGTTGTTGTGCACCACCCTCGTTTTTCTCAAATCATGTCACCACCTGCACGAAACCAAAAATACGATATTTAGTAATTCAAAATAATTTTAATAAAAAATATACACATCATAAATTTTTATTTTAGTATTACCTTCTAGCAAGTGGAAACTCAACTGGGTTATTGACTATAGGTGTCAAATATGGCAGTCGATACCACGCCCAAGACTGAAGTAAGATAAGACATCCACCAATATCAGATATCTTATTCCCATTTCTAACAATAACAGCCTTGCACATTTCATGGTATAAGACCGCCAATATCGCAAATCCCCAGCTATACAAACGAGCTTCGGTAAAACTTTCTAGCAGTGGCAGATGCTGCGTGTGCGCAAGATTACCGGATTTATCCGGCATCAATACCCCACCAGTGAGCTGCAAGATATAAGCACGTGCTGCGCATTCAACTTCTTCACGAGTTGAGTCCTCGGTTACCCTAAATGTATTCTCCAACCAGGTTACCTTCACACGTATCCCTTTCGTGTCGGTTTTTGAAGGAATTTTCCTGAGAAACTGGTTGCACATCGCATAAACATTTTAGTTATTCTGCCCCACGACCGCATTCCCATTTATGGGGACACCGAGCTGTAAAGCTACATCTTGCAGGGTTATCGTGCACTCCCCGACTGAAAAATGAAACGTGTGGGTCTCTGGTCTCCACCGTTCAATCAACGCAATTATCAACCCCGGGACCACCTTATAGCCACGG
Source organism: Hibiscus mutabilis (assembly GCA_019671005.1). Classification (NCBI taxonomy): domain Eukaryota; kingdom Viridiplantae; phylum Streptophyta; class Magnoliopsida; order Malvales; family Malvaceae; genus Hibiscus; species Hibiscus mutabilis. The sequence goes on along the minus strand of CM033719.1, from coordinate 26,779,475 downwards.
ACAAATGTCGTATTATAAAATCATGCCTGTTGTAAGTGACGAACAATGCGACCAGATGGTTCCTCCATCATCGTCCCTCAACGACGAAAGCAATGTTGATCGTCATGCATTGAATAAATTAAATTTATTTAATAACATTGTACAACTGACATATATTACTTACTCGAAGATAAATAAATAAGTTACAAATTACTTACGTCGATATAAAATGAAATGTGCATATGACCCAACTGCAACAACTGATCAGACGCCATATCTTAAATTTATCTGCACGCCAACTACTTTGATTATTAATATTTATAATTTTATTCGAATATATCAATATATGACTTTATTTATTAGACACCATTCTATTTGAAATTTTATTCGAATATGGTTCCCTTAATTATTCTAATTTTTGTTCTCGAATATACCTATAATTATTCGAATATGGTTCCCTTAATTATACTAATTTTTGTTCTCGATTATATACCTATAATTATTCTTATTTATATATTAAAATATCCAAAAATATTTTATTACTACTGACATTATAACTTTATTCGAATATAATTCGACTAATTATACTAAATTTTTTCTCGAATATATCTTTCTAATCTAAACTATTCAAAATCTATATATCTTTCCACATTATCATAAATTTGAATATACCTATATATGACTTTATTTATTAGACACCATTCTATTTTAAATTTTATTCGAATATACCTATAAATGACTAATTTTTGTTCTCAAATATAATTATATAAACATTTAACATTCTAGCTTATTAATTATTTTTAAATTCTACAAATTAAAATAATTTAAATTATAATAATAATTCTATATATAATTAATAATACAAATCAAATAATTTATAAAACAATAAAAATTTAATATACCAAATTACTATACTTAATAATGCAAATAACATTTTACTCTATATAGCATTAATAAAAATTCCTAAAAATATTCAATCAAAATTATTATTATCCTCAAAAAAATTCTAATGCATACATTAATAATTTTATAATAAACTCTACATAGCTACATTAATAAAAATTCCTAAAAACATTCAATCCTCCTTCTTCTTCTTCTTCTTCTTATTATTATTATTATCCTAAAAACATGGGAAAATATGCATAAATTAATAATTCTATAATTACTATTACCCTAAAATAAAATCTTTATACATATTTACAACATTATATATTTCTATATTAATTATTTTTTAATTATATGAATTAAAAAAATAAGTACCTAATCAATGAAAATGTGCTCCAAATGTTTCTCTTGAAACCTCCTGCAACAAAAAAATAATAAGATAAATAAATATATTATTCATAACAAATCAAATAATTTATATATCAACTAAAAAATTACATACCCATTTTAATATCAATCAAAAACTCTTTCTCTAAACTCTTTACACACAAAAAACCTTTCCCTCACCAATTTTTTTACCTACACAACGCGTTCTGTCGTTCGAATTTATAGGTAGAATTCGGGTGAATACGCCATCTACAGATGGCGTTCTCACTTAAATAGACGCACTTACCGTGCCTTTATCGTTGCCCAAGTCAATACTGCAGTAATTGACTGGATTACCTACATGTGGCATCTTGGTGTCAATTTAAATTTTTAATAATAAAAAATTAAAAAAATGTCTTCTGCAGATGACGTCTTTAAATTAATGTAGTTTTTACGGTAGTTTCTAAATTATCGGGCAAACGTCCCGAGATGGATTATTCACCAAAATTCCCGGCCAAAAGAAGTATTAAACCTTTTGAAAAAAATTGTGTGAGATATAAAATTAAAATATATTACCGTGCATGGTGTTCAGGTTTAGGGTTTGAGGTTTAGTTTTTAGGGTTTAAGTTTAATTTTAATTTATAGTAGAAATAGGCATGCCTGTGTAATTTACAAGCCTGTGTATCAAATTTAAGCCCGGAGTTTAATATAAATTTTTTAAAAAATTAAACGTTTACATTTCATTAATTATTGCAAATAAATCGTTAAGAAAATAATATGTAACTGTTTTTTTAATTATTGCGAGTAAATCGTTAAGAATTTGGTTTTAAAATAAGATTTGACATCTAAGTATTTTTTGTCTAATTAGATGCTTAAATTTCGTTTTAAAGTTTAATTTTCACGATAAATTATTAGATGAAGTCAGCTCATCACGTTATTTATGGTCTATCCAATGAGTTTTATTTATTTTAGCGTAACTTTTAAATAACTAGAAAAATTATTAGATGGGTCTGGCTCACCACGTTATCCATTGTCCCATCCAATAATAATTTCCCATTTCATTTTTTTTAAAGTGAATCTTCATCTCTTTCTTACATGTCATTAAATGAATGAATCTCATTAGATGAAATTATAGAGACGTGGTGAGCCGGGATCTTGTAATAATTTCTCAAATAACTACCACTCTTTAATGGCATGTAAGAAAGATGTGAAGATTCACCTTAAATTATGAGATAAAAAATTATTATTGGATGTGACCATGAATGACGAGGCATCTAATAATTTTTCAATTTTCACACCTAAAGTTTTATGGTCTAGTTAAGTACATGAACTTGATTTATTGATTTAAATTAGTACTTAAAACTCATTTTTGATCCAAATTAGTACTTACGGTAAATGACTTGCTTAAACTATGAAGCCAACTTTAGGTGTTAATTTAAATTTAAAAGCAAATTCAGTACCTAATTGATTAGACAAAAATTTTAGGTCCCAAATTAAAACTTGAAATTAAATTTAGATACTTCATTGAACAAAAAATTAAACATTAATTTATCTTTAAAATCAAATACAATATAAAAAAATTTATATTTAGCCTAAAACACTGGGACTAGGTTCCAGGTAAAAAACCACGTTCTCTAATAAGTCAAAAACATACGTTTGTGCTATTGTTTTTTAGAATTTATATTCTATAAACGGAAGTTAAATTTTCTTTTAATTTTAAAAATGTATTAAAAATGCATTTTATACAAAATTTTATTTAGTTTTTAATTATTAATAGGTATTTTGACAGTTTTACCCTGCTAAGTCTCTGAATCCAAGACCCTCAACCTCCTTCAATTGGCAAAGCTTAGACCAAACACACCAATGAATTCCCTTATTGTCTTTCGAACTTTTCCACCAAAAGTGAGTCAGGATAGATTCCAACTCCTTACAAAAAGTCTTTGGTAAGAGAAAAAAACTCATATCATAAACAGGGATTACTTGGAGAACAGCCTTGATAAATACCTTTTTACCACCCTGAGATAACGAACGTGAGGTCCAGGATGAAACATAAGAGACAGTACGATCTCAAAGGTTCATAAAAATAATTCAAACTTTTCAAAATTAATTCTTTGACCCCAGCAAAGAGCATATTCACGCAAGAGATCCCTAAGAATACCCGCTCCTCTTGCAGTCACCTCCCCAAAAAAGAGACTGTCATCGACAAAGAAAACATGGGTAAGACAAGGAACACCCCCTAAACCATTTCCAGCCTGTCGAAGGAGAGAAGAAAGACCCTCGCTACAAATAAAAAATAAGTAGGGGCTTAGTGGGTTACTTTGTCGCAGACCCCATGATGGACGAAAACTATCACCCACAGAGCTATTAATAACCACAGAATAAGAAACAGAATCAACACAGCACATAATAAGGGTGATCCAATCCTGATCAAAGCCCATTTTTTTCATAGTAAACTCGACAAAAACTCATTCCACCCTATCGTACGCCTTTCTCATGTTAAGTTTAAGAGCATAGAATCCACGAGTTCTCTGTCGTCGATTACAAAAAGAATGGATAGTCTCATAGGCTGTCAGTATGTTGTCTGTTATAAGACGACCCGAAACGAAGGCACTTTGTGCTTCATCGATGGAAAAATGAAACACCCCTTGGAACCTATTTACCAGAACCTTTGAGATTAGTTTGTATAAAACATTGCATAGACTAATGGGGTGAAAGTGTGTCATGTTGACTGGATTATTAATCTTAGGGATCAGCACAATACGAGTCTCATTAAAAACAGCCATATAATAATCACCTTTAAGCACTGACATACAAAAAATTCGATGCGTCACCACCCACAATATGCCAGAATCTCTAGTAAAACAAAGTACCTAGACCATCATCACTAGCAGTTTTAAGGGGATTCATGGATTTTAGTGCAATCAGAATTTCCTCTGAAGTAAAAGGGCATAGCAGATTACAATTCATCTCATAATCAATACACCTGTGGATCCCAGCCAAGATACGAGAGCAATCACTACTTTCTTGAGTTGAGAAAAGGTCTTCGAAATAGGACTTTGCTATGTCATGAATCTCCTGTTCACTTGAGGCGTGAACCCCATTTTCAAAAACCAATGATGAAATTTTATTTCGTTTTTTTGTTGAGAAGCCAACCTATAGAAATAAGTCGCATTTCGATCACCATGTTTTAGCCAGGTGGTACGAGCACGCTACTCCCAATAAAGCTCTTCTTTATCCAATTTCAAATTTAGAGCCAATTTAATATCCACGATATCTCCTAAGATGTCATCTGTAGGAACTATTTCATTCAAGCTCTAAAGCTTTTTTTTTAGGTCATTGATGGTTAGCCGTTTCTCGCGCTTAACCCGTCAAAACCACATATCTAGACCTCTACTAAGAAAGCATAATCTGTCCAAAAAATCCCCAGATGATTCAGCCCAAAGCTGAGCTATTGTTGGATTCACAAAAAAGCCATGAAGACTCGAACCGAGAATGCCAAGTTCTATTAACAAAGTTTATGCCAGCGACAATATTCAGCAAAAGGGGACAATGATCTGAAAAAGAATGCGTCAGATGATTGAGTAACAAATCCCACCAGCCCAAATTATCCACTCCTCTGTCTAGCCTTTCACGGATACTTATATCAGAACGACGCCCTTTTTCCTAAGTAAACCAAGTTCCGAAGTAACCAATATCAGCAAGCCTACAATCTTCCAAAATATCATGAAAAACTTTCATCTAACGAAAGCTACGAATTAAATCCCTCTGTTTCTCAAAATCAAAGAGGATCTCATTAAAGTTTCCTATGATAAGTCAAGGGGTTTGCGGCATATCATTCAATGTTCGAAGTAGATTCCATACCTCTAACCTTCTACTCTCTTCTGGAGCCCCATAAAACCCAATACACCTCCATTGTTTTTCGTCCAAATCGTCAGTAATCAGGACATTAATGTGCCTAGTGGAGAAAGATCGTAGAGAAACAGCACCAAAATTTCTTTACCCCATAGAGAGACTGCCACTCCGGCCTATTGAACCAACATCTATACCATTATAGTATCCACACTTTCTGCGAATAAACTCCATCATAGCTGCAGTTACCGTCGTCTCAATCAAAAAGAAAATTACAGGGTTTTTATCTCGCAATTTTTGCCTGAGACGACCCACCGTCTGGGCTTGCCCAACCCCCGGACATTCTAACTTGAAGTTTTATGGCGTTCGGTGAACCTGTATCTGTAGATCGGCTGATAAAGAATCAGTATCATGAGATGAATCAGAATTATTAGAAACACCCACTGCAACAGCTTGAATACGTGCACGTTTAAGCCCTTCTATTTGTTTGATTGGGCTATTTTCCTTTTCTGTTATCATAACGCCCACACAATTCGAGCTGGGCCTGGATAGAGATGAAGTTATGATAGGCCCTTGTGAAAGGCCATATCCATGCTTCTTGCCCTTTGGATAACCAGTCGACTTTCCTTTAATATCACGTTTTATCAAAATCTCAGAATTTAACTGATTGCCCTGATTACTCTTTCCTTGTTGTGCTCGAACAGGGTCAACTCTAGGCTGAGCATCGATTGCCACATATCTCTCAACCACCGACTAGTCGTCGCCTGAGCATGGCGAGAAGGTGCACGAAGTGAAGCATCCCATTCTATAGTAATTGCCTCCGGATTTACAGACGCACGGATAGGGCAAAAATCTCACCATGCCCTAATTTACCACAAATAAAACAAAAAATGGTTAACTTTTTATACTCAAAGCGTACGTAATGGTCCTTACCATTGGCCAATCTCAGTTGTTTACGATATTTCAAAGGTAGACGAATGTCTAAACGTACTCGAATCATCATAACCCCTTTATAACCCAGCGAGATCGCCTGAGTATCATAATTAATGAAAGAACCAATAAAGTTTCCAAGCGAATAAGCAATTCTCTCCAAGATAAAACCATGCGGGTCATCACGAACAAGTACCCAATATTCTAAGTGATCAAGAGGAACCAGATTAGGATCTTCCCCCTCCTGTAAACGGTGGAAAACCAACAAATGGTTATTAAAATTCCACGGATCTCCATTCTCGATTCTGTCTGCATCAACCGACAGATATAAACGAAACAAAAACCATTCGTCCCCCAAATCAGAGATTGAAGTCCCCCCAATCGGTGCCAGACATTCACCAATGTAGACTGCATCGAGATAAAATGGATCACGCTTGACGTCAAAAAAGAGCTTACAAAACAATTCTCATACGAAAGATTTGGATCTGATACATCATGTTCATCCTGCAAGACTTCATCCTCTCTCGTATCAATTGTTAGTCTTGTCATATCGCTATCCACACAAGCCATTAGGATCTGAAAAAAACCAGAGAAAAAACCACAAATATTTAGAAAATATTAAGGAGTATGTAAAACCTATGTTTGATTTTGATATAACAAAGTCTTTAAGGACTAAATTGTAAAAGGAAATAAATTTTTAAGTATTCAAAAGTCTCACAAAATGACAAGGAAAATATTTTCAAAGTTAAAGACTTAAACCCAAAATTTTTTTAAGTGTTTCAAGCAAAAAATACATAAATATGCCCATGCGTATCGATATACCCCTTCGTGTTTCGATACGGAAATTGGCTACTGGAATTTGGTTTTGCAAAGCATACCGATACGATTTAGCTCGTTTCAATACGACCTTCATACTTAGCTTGTATTTTAAATGACGCGTATCGATACGGCCTCACCCGTTTTGATATGACATTCATCTGGGCAAATGGTTTTGTAAAGTGTTTCGATACAACTTTACGATGTTTCGATACGGTTTGAAATCTGGGTTTAAGGAATTTTTATTCGTACCGATACGGTTCCAGACGTTTCGATACGGTATGCATTAAATGTTTTCGACCGTTGCCTTGTCAATTATTGGAATCAACGAACTTTTAATTTTTCCGTTACCCGTACCAATACACCCCTAGGCGTACCGATGCAATTTTCATCTCGGATTCTAGTGAGCAAAACTCGTACCGATACGGCCTTGCCGTTTCGATACGCCCCAAACTTTACACTGTAAACGTTTCGATACAGTTTCCCGCGTATCGATATGGTCATACACAACGACTATATTTATTTTGTAACAGGTATCGATACAGGTATATGTGTACCGATACGGTTGGTTGGAAAACAACATTTATTGCGGGAAAGAAGCCCTCCAATGGCTATATTCAATACTTCAACCACCCAAACGGCTAGAATTCAATGAGAGGGTATAAATACAAGACTCAAAAGCAGCTGCAACAACTAATGAACCTACTTTGATCAACACTCAAGCAATCAAGCAAAATCCAACCCTTTGAGCTTTTATTGTCAAACCCTTGTTCCCAACTTGTGCATTTTATTGTAATCTTTATTTCAAGTTTGGGGTTGAGTGTTATTGTAAATTAGGCAAACATTTACCTTGTGAGGGCTTTTATTCATTTGCCATTTCTTTCTTTGTATTAAAGAGTGAATTGTTCAAAGCTTTGGGTAGAAAGCTTGAACTTGTAACGGTTGCCTCCTAAGCCTAGAAAATGGGAAGAATTTCATAGTGAAATTGGTTGAAAATCCTTAGTAGGAAGCTAAGGTAGTGGACGTAGAGCTTGTTAGAAGCTTGAACCACTATAAATCATTGTGTCCTATTGTCTATCTTTTCCGATTTGCTTCCAAACTTTTAAAATAGCCAATTCACCCCATCTTGGCCAACATCTACATTGATTGATCATCCTAACAATTGGTATCAAAGCCACACTCAACCGAAGGTTTAACAACCGTTGAGGTGATCCAATCAATCAAAGTCAAAGTCATGGTATCCACCTCCGATAACAACTTGTATGAGTCTCAATCCATCACCAAACCTTTATACTTCAATGGGGATAACTATCCTTATTGGAAAAACCGTATGAAGTTCTTCATCAAATCCCATGACTACCTCCTATGGGTTGTAGTGGAAGATGGAACGACAATCCCGATGAAGAGAGAAGGTGATCAATTAGTTCTGAAGTCCAAGCACGATATGACCGATGAAGATCGGAAGAAGCTCCAAGTCAATGATAAGGTAATGCATATGCTATTTTGCTCACTTGGATCGGACGAGTACTCCAAGATGTCATCTTGTTCGAGTACTAAAGAAATATAGGACAAGTTAGAAATCACATACAAAGGCACCAATGAAGTTAAAGAGACCAAGATTGGGCTTCTTAATTTGAGTTATGATAATTTCAAGATGGATTTGGATGAAGAAATCTCCAAGATGTTCGAACGTTTCTCCATCATTGTCAATGGCCTCAAGGGTCTAGGAAAAATTATCCCGGAGGAGAAGCTAGTTCAGAAACTTCTCTATTCACTTCCCAAGTCTTGGGACGGTAAAAGAACGACCATTATAGAAGCAAAGGATCTCAAGACGCTAAAACTCGACACACTCATGGGGTCTCTTCTCACCTATGATATAATGAAGAAAAAAAGAGAGGAAGAAAAGAAGAAAGAGGAAATAAAGGTCGAAAAGAAGGAAGTAGAGAAGAAGAAGATAGGAATCGCTCTCAAAGCCTCACAAGAAGAGAGTGATTCAAGTGAGAAGGAAGATGAAGAGTTGGCTATGATAGCCAAACGATTCACTCGGCTCATGAGATCCAACCGAAGAAGGAAGTTCAATCGAAGAAGGGATCTCAAGAACAAGGAAGAAGAAAAGGATCCGATTGTGTGCTACGAATGCAAGAAGTCGGGGCATATCAAAATTGATTGTCCACAACTCAAGAAGAAAGGCTTCGAGAAGAAAAAGAAGCACAAGGCCTATGTAGCCACTTGGAGCGATGAAGAGTCTTCAAGTGATGAGGAATAAGAAGTTGCTAACCTTTGTCTCATGGCCTATGAAGAGGATCCTAAGGTAACCTCTAACTCATTAAATGATCATGCATATGATGAATTATTTGAGGATTATAATGAGTTGCAAGAGGCCTACGATGAATTAGTCTTGAAATACAAAGAATCACTTTTGAAAAATAAGAAATAATTTCTGATTTGAAAAATCAAAATGATTCTTTGATCAAGACCAATTCGGAACTTGAAAAGAAGGTTAATGATTTAAAAGATAATCAAAATTATTTTGAACAAGAAAATGTGAATTTAAATAAACTTCTTTTTGATTTAAATGACCATTACCTCAAGGAGGTTAATGATCTCAAAGCTTCATTGAACAAGGTTAGGAAACCAAGTTTTGAAAATGGCAATCTTAAAAACCCAACCATGTGAAAAGGAACTTTGGTGGGTACAAACATGGAGGGCACTCAAGGCCCTATTATGGTAAGAAAGTTAGAAGTGTGTAGATTCCTAAATATATTATTGCTTCTAACAATGTAAATAAGATTGCCTCTTGGATTCCTAAGGGAACCAAGATTTTGAGAACTAATGTTCATGGACCCAAAAAGATTTAGGTGCCAATAATCAAAGTTTGATTCCATGTTTGTAGGGGGAGCATTGCTACAAGGCCAAAGCATCAAGTGCAAATACGTGGTTCTTTGATAGTGGATGCTCAAGACATATGACCGGAGATAAGAGTAGATTCGTAGAGCTTGAACTAAGAAGAGAAGGATTAGTGACATTTGGTGACAACTCCAAATGTCAAGTTTAAGGAATAGGTTCCATCGGTAATCACTCTTCCATACTTATTGAAAATGTTTTATATGTCAATGGTCTTAAACACAACCTATTAAGCATAAGCCAACTTTGTGATAAAGGTTTCGTAGTTATGTTTGATAAAATTGGTTGCAAAATTATAAATGTCGAAACCCACAAAATTGTGCATTTTGGTCATCGCATAGGAAATATATACATGGTGCATTTAGATGAAATTCATATTTCTAATTCATGCTTTGTTGCAAATGATGAACATGATTCATGGTTATGGCATAGAAAATTAGGGCATGCAAGCATGAGTGTTTTAGAAAAATTGGTTTTAAAAGATCTAGTTAGAGTTTTGCCTAAAATAAAGTTTTCAAATGATAAAATTTGTGATGCTTGTGCAAAAGACAAACATAAAATAGTTTCTTTCAAACCTATTAATGATGTTTCAACTAGTAGAGTTTTACAATTGATCCATATGGATCTCTTTGGTCATATTAGAACTACTAGCTTGGGTGGAAAATCATACGCATATGTTTTAGTTAATGATTACTCTAGATACACATGGGTTTTATTCTTAATTACCAAAGATGAGGCTTTAGAAAAATTCTTCACCTTTTAAAAAATTACTCAAAATGACCTTGGTTAAACTATTTCTCACATTCGAAGTGACCATGGCACCGAATTTTAAAATCTAGGTTTTGAGGATTTTTGTAACTCAAATGGTACTAGCCACAATTTTTCAGCCCCTAGAACACCTCAACAAAATGGGGTCGTTGAAAGGAAAAATAGAACTTTAGAGGAAATGGCTAGAATCATGCTTTGTGAAAACAATTTGCCAAAATACTTTTGGGCGAAAGCCACTAATACGGCTTGTTATATCATAAAGAGAGTAATGATTAGGCCTATTTTGAAGAAAACTCCTTATGAGATTTTAAAATCCAAAAATCCTAACATTAGCTATTTTCATTGTAAATATTTTGTTTTAAACAATGGAAAAGACAATTTAGGAAAATTTGACTCTAAAAGTAATGAAGCTATTTTCTTATGGTATTCTTTAAACTCTAAAGCCTGTCGAGAATTTAATAAAAGAACCTTAGTTGTTGAAGAGTCAATACATATGATTTTCGATGATAACCTCATTCCGAGGAAGGATTCTTGTGATGATGATGATGTAGGGATTTTTGAAGCCAATGATGGTGGGCAACCATCAATGGTGAATGAAGTTCCAACCAAAGAAGAGGAAACACAAGATCCACCTCTAGAAGCCTTGAAGGACATAAGCCTAGATGAAAAGGAAGTGAGCTATCCAAGAGAGTACAACTATGTCAAAGGTGGTGGGATTTTGGGTGATCCATCCAAAAAGGTAACCACTAGACTTTCTCTTAAAAATGCATGTAATGTAGCATTTATCTTATGCATAGAGCCTAAGAATGTTAAAGAAGCATTAAATGATGATTATTGGATAATGGCCATGCAAGAGGAATTAAACAAATTTGAGAGAAGTCAAGTTTGGACATTAGTTGATAGACCTAGTAATAAATATACTATAGGAACTAAATGGATGTATAGAAACAAACTAGATGAGAGTGGTAACATAGTGAGAAACAAGGCTAGACTTGTTGCTCAAGGTTACACTCAAGAAGAGGAAATCGATTTTGATGAAACCTATGCCCTGGTAGCTAGAATGGAAGCCATTAGGATGCTTTTAGCATTTGCATGTTATCACGAATTTAAGATTTTTCAAATGGATGTAAAAAGTGCATTTTAAATGGTTTTATTAATGAAGAAATGTATGTAGAACAACCACTCGGTTTTGAAGATCCAAATTACCCAAACCATGTTTTTAAACTTTCAAAAGCTTTATATGGTTTGAAACAAGCTCCTAGAGCTTGATATGAAAGATTATCAAGTTTTTTAATTGAAAAAGGTTTTAATAAAGGAAAAGGTGGACACTAAACTCTTTATTAAAAGAATTGGCAAATATATTTTAGTAGTTCAAATATACGCTGATGATATAATTTTTGGTTCTACTAATGAATTATTTTGCGAAGATTTTGCTAAGTTGATGCAAGGTGAGTTTGAGATGAGCATGATGGGAGAACTCTCATTCTTCTTAGGGCTCCAAATTAAGTAAATGAAGGACAGAATCTTAATCAATCAAGCTAAGTATATCAAGGACATGCTCAAGAAGTTCAGCTTGGAGAATGTGAAACCTCAAGCCACTCCAATGAGTTATTCCACAACGCTTGACAAAGATGAATAAGGTAAGTGTGTAGATTTAAAGCTTTATCGCTCTATGATTGGATCTTTGCTTTATCCTACCGCAAGTAGACCCGACATTATGTTTAATGTTTGCTTGTGTACTAGATTTCAAGCTAGTCCTAGAGAATCACACCTTATAGCCCGTTAAGAGAATTTTTAGGTAACTTGGAGATACACCTTGTTTAGGTCTTTGGTATCCTAGAGAGTCTTCCTTTAACTTATATGCCTTCTCGGATGCAGATTATAGGGGTTGTAAGATAGATAGAAAGAGTACATCTGACCCATGTCAATTCCTAGGTAGTATGCTCATATATTGGTTTTTTAAGAAGCAAAATATCGTAGCATTATCTACCACCGAAGCCGAATACATATCCGTAGGAAGTTGTTGTGCTCAAGTCCTTTGGATGAAAAAACAACTTTTAGATTATGGAATTGATGTAGGTACTATCCCCATTAGGTGTGACAACACCAGTGCTATTTGTCTCACTAAGAATCTCATCCAACATTTTAGAACCAAACACATTGAAATAAGGCATCATTTCATTAGAGATCATGTCTTGAAAAATGATGTAGTTCTAGAATATGCAGACACCTCAAACCAATTACCGGATATTTTTTACCAAACCTTTAGAAAAAGAGCGTTTTTGGTCTCTTAGGAGAGAGTTAGGTTTAACCAACCTCCATTGACCCTTTAGAAAAAGAGGTTTTTAACTTTAACTTAAATACCAAAAATACGAAAATCCTCTATAAAAACCTATAAATCCCTCATTTTTTCTCTCACAAATCTTCAAAATTCTTAAGGGCTTTTAGTTTTTACATCAAACCCAAGCTAAAATCATCAAGTTTGTGCATCCAAATCTCTTCATTCATCCTAAATCTCAACTTCAAGGTACAAACCCTAACCTTTTTCTTTTTAATTTTCGTACATATATATATATATACACACTGATTTTGTACTATAATCATAGATTTAGAACCTATATAATATAGTTTTCAATGTTTTTGTAAAAACTTTTTCAAATCTGAAATTTTTTGATTCAAATATAAAATTATATCGTATATTTTTAACATTTTTTTGAAGTTTTCTTTTACCAAAATTATTTTTATACTTGTACATGTTTTTAAACTATATTGTATAGATTTTTAACAATACCTTGATTATTGGATTAATTTTTGGATCGAATGTATTGATTTATGCATACATTGTTTTTGGTTTGATATTGTTTTCAGATTATGGCCCCAAAGAAACTTGCGCGAAAAGATATTGCCTTTAGTTCCAATCCTCCTAATCCCGACCATAATGGTAATTGGCCCAATCTTACCTATATTTTTCAACATTGTTTTAATGAACCGTAATATCATCTTGCTATCGAGCGTTTTAAAAAGTATCAAAATTACAAAATTTGCCGAGAGCGTGTTACTTCCATTCTTTTTCTATCTTTCGAAAGGTTTCAATTTAAATATCTTCACTTGATGGAAGAATGGAAATTTATGCAGTTTTTAAGTATACCTGGGGTTTTATACCGAAATCTTGTTTTGATATTTTATTCCAATGCCCGGTGTATTTACAATGAAAAGAAAACCTTGGTTATTGCGATTGAGTCTTACTTAATGGGTCAAAAGTTTTGTATTGATTCAACCATTTTAGTAAACTATTTGGGTCTCGAGGATACATGGATTGATGATGAGGATTCTTTGGGACATACCCTTGGAGGTTCCGTGACCGTACTTGATGTTGATGACTGAACCCTACACCTCATGATCACTTGGTGGTTCCGTCCATCCAGTGAGAAGTTCTCCACGATCTGACAAGTCGATGACTTTTGGATCCGTTGCTTCCATGAGGGTAAGCGCCCTAACCTTTCTCAAATTATGTTTTGGGAGATCGTATTCATTGTGCAACATCGTCAAACCTCTATGGTTACCTCATTCACTTACGACACCGCTTTGAGCTACATCTTTCACAAGATGGGAATTGATTGTTCTTATGACCTGGCAGAACCCCTCACTGATCCTATTGATGAGCGTTCCCTTCGACGAGCAAAGTTTACATACTACAATGGACAATGGATTAGGAACATCGATCTTCCGGGAGGTGTTCAACCCGATCCGGTGGCAGCTCCTCAAGCGGCTCCCGTTCTACAAGCTCCGGTGGCCCAACCCAATTTTGATGCCCTCATGGTTTACCTTAATGAACAATTCACCAACTTGCACACAACCATGAACTTCAGGTTTGCCGCTATTGATACATGCTTCACTTGCTTGGAGGAAAGAGTGACGGAAATTGAAAATTGCCAAAACTCTATGGATTTCACTCTTACCGTGTTTCATGGCGAGTGGCGTCAATCCCTTAGGCCTCAAGCCAACGATGATGAGGATGAAGATGACGAAGATGAAGAAGATGGAGACAATGGGATCGATCCTTAGATTTTTTTGCATTACATACCATATCATATTAGGATTATTATACACCTATGTTTTTATGAACTCATATGTTTTTTTTTTGCTTTTTATTTGGTTTATGTTTTTTTTAGGATTTAAGTGGATTACAACTATGTTGTTTGAACTATGACTTGAAGTTTAATGCTTATGTTGCTTATTTAATTGCTTGGAGTTGTTATTGTTTCCTTGTTTTATTCCTATTGCATTCATTTTGATCTAACAAAAAAGGGGAGAAAAGTTAGCCAAAATTTTTCAAACTTTTTAGTCTTAAATTAAGGGGAGTTTTTTTTAAGATAGTTAAAAATTTTCACTTTGGTTTTGTTATATCAAAAAGGGGGAGATTGTAAAACCTATGTTTGGCTTTGATATAACAAAGTGTTTAAGGACTAAATTGTAAAAGGAAATAAATTTTTAAGTATTCAAAAGTCTCACAAAATGACATGGAAAAGATTTCCAAAGTTTAAGATTTAAACCCAAAAAGTTTCTAAGTGTTTCAAGCCAAAAATACACAAATACGCCCAGGCGTATCTATACACCCCTTGGTGTTTCGATACAGAAATTGGCTACTGGAATTTAGTTTTGCAAAGTGTACCGATACAACCTTCATACTTAGCTTGTATTTTAAACAATGCGTATCGATACGGCCTCACTCGTTTCGATACGACATTCATATGGGCAAATGGTTTTGTAAAGTGTTTCGATACAGCTTTACGCTATTTTGATACGGTTTGAAATATGGGTTTAAGGAATTTTTATTTGTACCGATACGGTCCCAGCCATTTTGATACGGTATGCAGTAAATGTTTTTGACCGTTGCCTTGTCAGTTATTGGAATCAACGAACTTTTAATTTTTTCGTTACCTGTACCGATACGCCCCTAGGCGTATCGATGCAATTTTTCATCTCGAATTCTAGTGAGCAAAACTCGTACCGATACGGCCTTACCATTTCGATACGCCCCCAATTTTACACTTTGAGCGTTTCGATACGGTCTTTCGCGTATCGATACGGTCATACACAATAGCTATATTTGTTTTGCAACAGGTATTGATACGAGCATACGTGTACCGATACGGTTGGTTGCCAGACATCATTTATTGCGGGAAAGAAGCCCTCCAACGGTTATATTCAATACTCCAACTACCCAAACGGCTAGAATTCAATAAGAGGGTATAAATACAAGACTCCAAAGCAGCTACAACAACTAATAAACCTACTTTGATCAACACTCAAGAAATCAAGCAAAATCCAACCCTTTGAGCTTTTATTGTCAAATCCTTGTACCCAACTTGTGTATTTCATTGTAATCTTTATTTCAAGTTTGGGGTTCAGTGTTCTTGTAAATTGGGCAAACATTTACCTTGTGAGGGCTTTTATTCATTTGTCATTTCTTTCTTTGTATTCAAGAGTGAATTGTTCAAAGCTTTGGGTAGAAAGCTTAAACTTGTAACGGTTGCCTCCTAAGCCTAGAAAAGGGGAAGAATTTCATAGTGAAATTGGTTAAAAATGCTTAGTAGGAAGCTAAGGTTGTGGACGTAGAGCTTGTTAGAAGCTTGAACCACTATAAATCATTGTGTCTCACTGTCTATCTTTTCCGATTTGCTTCCAAACTTTTAAAATAGCCAATTCACCCCCTCTTGGCCAACATCTACATTGATTGATCATCCTAACAGAGTAGCGTGCCACTGAAAGCAGAGTTCAAAATTTATTATGTATAATAATTATTTAAAAATTATCCGAAATATGTTAGCCCAAATAGAAGTAATAAGATGACTCATAACAACTTATTTTTAGGGTAAAATACACAAATGGTAGCTAAACTATCCTAAAAATACAAAATGGTCACCAAACTTTCAAAAATTACATAATGGTCATTAAACTTTAGTTTTTATTACAAAATGGTCACTGTGCCGTTAACTATGAGACGTGGTAATTACGAAAATTTGTATAATAACATATTTAATCCTCAATATTTGCACATTCAATCAATTTAGACATCAATAATGAAGGTTAAATTAGGAATAAATTGATTAAATGTGTCAATATGGAGGATTAAATATTATATTATTCAAATTTTTGTAATTGTCACGTCACCCAATTAACGACAATTAACGGCCCAGTGACCATTTTGTAATAAAAACTAAAGTTTAATGCTCATTATGTAACATTTGAAAGTTTAATGATCATTTTGTATTTTTAGAGATAGTTTAGTGACCATTTGTGTACTTTACCCTATTTTTTAATGATAGAAAAAAATCAATGAAGGATAATAACACGAAAATGGTAAAAATACAGTTAGTATTATATTAAATATAACATCAATGAGAGACCACTAATTGACCTAGTGGTCAACAGGTCAAAAATGTTTATATTATCATATTTTATATGAGTTCGAATCTTAATATTTACCTTTAGAATATAAAAATTCTGTACTTAATAAAAAAATAACATCAATGACTAAATTTACCACTATGTCATCAAATTATTATCTAACAGTAAAATACATTGCACTCACAATAAAAAAATATATTTGAATTTTAGAAGTAAAAATACAATTACAAATCTCAAACATGGATTATAATACCAAAAGTAAAGAAAGATAATAATAAGGCTTAAGGATGTTTGAAGTCCTTGAACTTTTGAGGAAAAACTAAGTCTC
This sequence comes from Hibiscus mutabilis, assembly GCA_019671005.1. Taxonomy (NCBI): domain Eukaryota; kingdom Viridiplantae; phylum Streptophyta; class Magnoliopsida; order Malvales; family Malvaceae; genus Hibiscus; species Hibiscus mutabilis. The sequence continues at coordinate 26,762,239 of CM033719.1, read as the reverse complement.
TGAACTTTTTTTTTGCAACCAATTAAGCCCTCAAGCCAATAAATTTAATCAATTAAGTTATTTAACTAATTTTGACCATTAATTTTTAATGATTTTTTGAGATATTAAAGCCAAGGACACAGTATAGTTTTGTCATTGGACATTTACAGATTTTTTTTAAAAAAGTACTTTTTATAATTTTTAAAAAAATTTAGAACTTTTAAAGAATTTTTAAAATAAAATAAAATTCTAGAAATGTCAAGCGACAATATTGTAATACGACACGTTGCACAATTGATCTAAAAAATTATTAGATTTAACTGTCAACGTTGATCAAATGAGTGAATTGATGAAATTTTAGAGTAAAGGATATATTAGGTGTAGAAAATTTTAAAGACTTAGATTGAATTTTTTAAAAAGTTTAAGGGCTTATGACGAAAAATTATTAGATGATTCTGGCTCACCACGTCATCCATGATTTCATCTAATAATAATTTTCCATCTTATTTTTTTTTCAAGGTGAAGACACCTTTTAAGCCTAATAATAATGATGGTGGAGGGCAGCCTAATATGTAATGAGGTCAAAAATTTTAGTTGGAAGAGAAAGGTCAAGTTTGGTGGGGGACTTTGACATAATTTCAAAGGCTTTGAATTAAATAGTGCGTAGGTGGTCAATATGAGATCAAACAAGTGGAGACTTGCTTGGCTTCATCTCATTGGAGAAATAAATATAAATATTTGAAGAATTTTCAAACAATTGGAATTTTTATTAAAATCTCTGGAAAAATTTTCGGAGTAATTTGTGGCTTAGTTCTTTATAAAAAGATATTTTAGGTTTTTTTTTTACACTTAGATATTTTAGGTTTCTTTAATCTAATTAAAACAATTGCTTGACGATTTTCTATTAAAATTAGGGTCTTTTAGTTACATTGTTCGTGTACCATAAAACAAATTAATTTGTTTGTTCGATTGCTGCTAAATTCATGATTAAATTATTTATATTATTTATTTTGTTAATTTAATATTTTATTTATTAAAATATTCAGGTGACACGTTTTTAATGGTTCACAGTCTTCTAGTATGAAAAAGGGAGGATTCTATTAAATATAAAGATTTTATTTTTACTTAATATTAAAAAGTAAATAAAATAATAGTATCGATAATAACAAATACTAGATTAAATTATAAATTTAGAAATAAATAAGATTTAATTTAAAAATAAATAAAAAAATTTGGGACTAAATTAAATAAGAAATGAGAGATTTAACATGTTATTTACTATTTTCATTAAAATCAAGTATATATATTTTTTTACAGAAGTGTCACGCGAAACCAGCCAAAGATTGTTTTAACAATTTGGAAAGATGAAAAAAATTAAATACTAAGAAACAAGATGTTACGAACTTGTTGAGTGGTCCCGGTAAAAAAAAGTATTAGTATCCCTATGAGATATGGGTTCAAATAATTTATTTTGTGCACGTTTTTAAAGGATCTATCATGCAATATTACGATCGAAAAACACGTATCCAAGTAATTTAATGGTCTTTTTGCTGTCCTTTACCCCCATGGTATTTGGTTTGAAACTCGATAGGGAATTTTTTAAAACAAAACATTTGAAATAAAAAAATAAAAAATTTGGGAAAATAATTAAAAAGAAAATTTAATAAAGGCAAAAACGACATGAACGTCTACCTTTTAAACATATAATTTTTTACAAAACTAATATTATCTTAGATCTTTTCTCTTCTCTTTTATATATAAAAAGAATTTAATAATTTAATTATATTTGATCACACGTTCTCTTATATAATGTAGCGACGATAATATCAAGCGAAACTATACTCAGTCAATAATAAATATCTATTTTTAAATTAGAACAATCAAATTAACCTATAAAATTACCCAACCTTATATTTTAACCTAAATGTTCAACAAGCTAGTATACTTAAAAACATATAAAATCTTTAATATATCATTCAAACACATTAATAAAATTAAAATAGTATTAAACATGTAAGACTATCATTCCTTCCCTCACATTAACATATGACTTTTCTACACTTTAGTTTTACTTTAATTCAAAATTATTTATTTATTTTTAATAAATAACATAAATATAACTAGTTTCTGGTGGATGTTTTATTGCTCACACATACCCTACACATAAGGTGTTCGAATCTGAATCACTTTAACATAATACATTATCCTTTATCACTGGTACCATTACATGATCTAACTGACCATTTCACATGCCAGTTCTCGATTTAACCGATCCGATTAGATTTTAACAACCATTCCTAGGTGGGATCAAGGAAAAATCTCTATCCAGCCTGAGAAGATCTTATTAAGTCTGACCATTGAACAAAATCTAACATTCACATCTAAATCCGTCCTTAAAAGTAATAATAGGCAGAGGATTGTGTATAATTGATCAAACTCTCACATTGAGCAATCAGATAAGGTACAAATCTCACCCTAAGAATTCCTATTTCCCCAAAATTATACCCTTTCTTTACTTCTCAAGGGCTTCTTTAGTCTTCAATGTTTTTAACAAGATTCATATACCAAACACCACGCTTCAACAACAAGCTTTTGCCAACGAAAAAACAAACAGACGACATATCGGTAATTAGTGCGATAAAAGAAAACCCACTAAGTCAGCCTTAACGCCACTTCTTGAAGAAGGGCTCGCTTCTGAGACGCATTAATCACATGATTCGTTTCAGCAGTCTCGAGCACATCAGTCATTATGGCAGCTGCATGGCCTAGGGGTTCCTCCGCTGTCTTCCTCAACATGAAGGCCTGCCCAGATTATATACTTGTTAAAACGAAGGAATGACAAGCATCCATGGTTTCTTGCAAAAGAAGAGAAAAATACTGAGGTTCTGATGTAGAAAATGGCTAATTCAACAGGCAGGCGAAAACGAAACCATGCAATTTGCTGAAGGACAAATACTTGATCAATGTTTTCGATAAGAACTTGGAAGATGTACCAGGTGCGATATAAGGAATCGAGGCTGTGACGATATAGCAAAAATGTAAAATGTCGAGAGACAGAGAGAGAGAGAGAGAGAACCTGTCCATGATGTGAAATGGACAATGTACAAGGCTGCTGAAACCAAGGTTCTCCATCGATTTGAACAGGCAATGCAGCAAAGAGATGAATCTTAATCAACTGTCCCTGGGCAAGTCTTCGAGCACGAGACAGCCCCACCTGTCATAACACAAAGCGGCACAACTCAGATATTCTCCGCAAAGGAACTTCAATTCCAATTTTCTACAACTAAAAAACAGAAGTTGGATGGAAGACAATTGGTTATATTTGTACAGAAGGATTGATACTATATTTTTTTGGCGAATTTAGTCTCCCTACAACAATTTGATTATCTATAGTCCCTCTGCTCAAAAATTAAAATGTGCAATTTCAGTCCCAAGGTCGGCTTTTTTGCTGCTAATTCTGTTATTATTTTAATTAAACATGTGATGACATGACATGTATAGCTCGGAATTTTTTTAAACAGTTGAACATATATTATACCTTTTTCTCCTTTTTTGTCTTTTAAAGAATTTGCAAAAATAAAATTGTCCAAAAAATTCCAAGGTGTATAAAAAAATGCACGTCAAATTATTTGACAAAATTGCCAATAAAAAGTTAACCTCAAGACTGAAAATACACATTTCAAGAAGTAGAGGGATAAAATCCTTCAAAAACGCATAGTACAAGGACCTTTTAAGGATTTGAGCAACGAAAGTTTAGTGCTTTACCCTCCAGCATAAAAGAAAATGACTAAAGAAGACCACTGTTATGCTGGAACAAAACGAAGTTCTTTAGGACATTGGATCAAACTAGATGGACCTTGTTTCACATTCCTTCAATGCATGCTAAGTTTATACTAAAGCATTAGCTTATCCTTCATCGAGAACTACATTACCTGCAGTTTTCCGAGGTGCCAAGTCCCAGATATGCTGACGACCTCCAGGACTTTATCATGCATTGACTGAGGATCGAAATTATCATATGTCTCATCCTCGTTATGCCAAAGATCTACACCCCCCATGTAGCTTCCGATGTTTGCAACAAGTACACCTTCTGCATCCTAAATTTTACACAGTTAAAACCAAATAGTTACTCGATATAACTCTTGATCATCGATGTATAAACAATTAGGAAACAAAAGAGAACTTTCTGATGGGAAAAGAAACAAAGGAGAGTCAAATAATCAAAAACAAGTTTGAGAGACCTGGACTTATAAACCAAAGAGAATTGTGTAGCTATTCTTCCAATTGAAAACTTTTCAAAAGCTTAAAAAATATGCAAGATTTAAGAAAAACTCTTCTGAACAATCAACACATAATATCTATTTTTGCAAGTATAACCAAATAAAAGCTAGCATCCATACCTCAGGAACTTCTATTTCGACACCATCCACCTCTACTCTAATTTGCCAAGGAAAATCTGCAAATGTCCTATCCATAATACTCTTAGCACCTTCTCTTGCATAAAGCACCTTATTCATAAACTGCAGGTATTTTGAGGTAGCTTCAGCGATATGGAATTCGATAATTAAATGCTATAAGATCATTAGGACATGCAAAAGTTATCAAAATAAAAATGCATCTAATTCATGCAGCTACCTCCCAAAGGCAATATTTCTAATTTTCTTTTCTTTATATACTTCAAAGGTAATAAGTTATTCACAACCTTCTGCTTTACACTTCTTTATCTATGTAGACAGGGACGAATCCATGATTAGACAATGGGAGGAGCAAAGTCGCCTAACTTCAAAATTAACAATGACCTAATAAGCATTTAATCCAAAATTGGGGAGGGGCAAGGCTTAATTTGAAAAGTATTCAAACTAGCAGGACCAAGATTGCTATTAAACAAAAAAAATGGGGGGAATGGGGCACGGGCCTCCCGTTCCCTTAGTAGCTATGTCCCTATATGTAGATCAATAAAGTCAAATGAAGTTGAAAAGGTGGGAGGATCTGCATAAAAACACACAACAATGTTTCATCTTCAATGGACAAGTGTTCCATAATCACGTAAGAATCGAGCAATAAAATGTTGTCATTTTAAATTGTAAATAATATTTATAGAAAATAATTGTAGTGGAGTAGGAGGTATAAGTTCAATTGCCATGATTTTATTTGTATACGTTCTCCTAAACCCATGAGTTCAAAAATACGCAGACAGTGAAGACCAGAAAGTCCAAAATTATCATAACAAGGAAGCCTGAAATTAAAAATCCATTAGGTTGAAGAAACTATATAATTATTCAATCAACTGCCAGTTTTCATTTTGCATGGCATTTCAAAATGCATAATGAAAAAAATATCATAACTACCTGATTATAGAACTTCTCCGGATTCTCCTCTCTTAAGTTGTGAATATCCAAAGCAACCTTTGCATCACAACCAATCCCTGTGAGAGAATCATAATCAAGGTGAACACTTCCAAGTTATAAAAGTAAATAAGACATTTGAAATACCACTGCACTGATCTAACCAAGATAATTGGACAAACTAAAAACTACTCATCAACCAGCTTAAGTGCCAAGCATCATGTTTGATCCTAGATTTTGGGCATTTCAGGGTATCATGGACAGATATCAATATAAGAGAGTTTAACTTGCAGCCAAGTAGAAACCCAAAGTAAATAAAAGAAACAGCTGTCATGATTCTCTTCATCTAGCTATTTCTTTCCCTCTTTGGGGATCCAAATTTCAAGTTCACAACCTACACTTTCAACTTAACCAGATTATAGAAGAACTAGTCTCCATACCAAGATAGTTGCTCATAAACTTTGGAGGTTGAAGTTGTTTCCCCTGTTGGTTCAGAATTGCTACTTTCCAGCGGTCAAGGATGGTCACTGCAGCATGCTCTATTTGTTGCAACACTGTGAAAAGGCCTCCTTGTCTCTCCACTGAGCCCAAGCCACCTCCCCATGATAGAACCCTGGCTAGATCATTTCCAGTTCCAGCAGGGAGAATAGCAACCGGAGGCGGAGAAACAAAATTCTGCTTGTCTACAGCATTAAGAACCCATCCAACAGTACCATCTCCCCCACATACAAGTATTCTCAGGTGAGGCACCTTTCTGAATAAATAAAGACCCATCTCTGGTCCCTGTGTTGAACTTAATTCAAAAACCTGAGACAAATTTTGATCAGAAAAACCTCAAAAACAGCAAAATGTAAACCCGACCAGTGACCAATTTTAATGAGAAGCCCTCACAAACACCAAACTGAAAACATATTCACTACAATAAAAGTCAAGAACCAAAGCTAAAATCAGAGTCAGCTAAAACATAAAAATGCCAATCCAAGTGGAGTAATACAGTATAACCGTATAAGGTTATTACTTTATTAAGACACTCAAAAGTATGACCTTTATCTTTTACAAGAATTTGGGGGGAGTCACTCTTGGCCAAGTGGTAGCTGTGTTCAGTTACAGTTTTTTGCTTTCTCAATTTTCTTGGATGATATATACTCTAGCCTGATATGGCAAAAAAATTAAAAATTGCCACCACCTTGGGATGCTATTTTGGCTACTCTTCTACATCCAAGTGCATATTTTTCACAGGCGAATAACCAGAAACATATAGATGGCTCTGATTCTAATTATTTTCGTTAATATATTAATAAAATGTTATATGCTATCAAGTTAGCTTGCATGTCACTTTCTATCATCTGTAGGATGCTAATTACTTCTCAAAGATCATGGAGGTATAAATTAATCTCATCAGCTTTGGGCCCAAAATTTTTTTAGGAAAGTGGAAGTTCTCATTTTCCCTTTTAGTCCAGAGTTACTCCTACACAGCTACCAACCACCACGACCAATAAATAAATGAAATAAAAAAAACAAAACTTCATAGCTAAGCGATCAAACCTGAACAGGATTCAAAAGAAGGTTCAAGCGCTGCTTAAGGGAATCTCCACGCTGTGCACCACTCTTCTTGTTGACGAAGACTAGTAATGGTTTTGCATCTGGTGGCAGATCAACCAGATCATACTTTTGCTTCATCCTTAATGCGTGAGACTCGTCTTTCTGGTTAATTGATCTACTTCTTTTGAAACTAGGCTTTTTCTCAATGTTCTTATCAATGCCACCATTCTGGCATGGGGTTCCCGGGTTCATGCCGCCATTCTGTCCTGGGGTTCCCGGGTTCATGCCACCATTGCAGTTCTCTTCAATTGCATGAGAACCATTTATATTTTCTGGGGTATCGGCAGTACTCTCTGTGGGCATGTCGCTACCGTTACTACCTGTATCAAAAGATGTTTCACTATTATGCCGATGCTTCTTGCTCTGACTCCTAATGGTTGCTCGTACTGAAAAAGCAAGCTCATTTGCACCATGTGTGAGAGAGCTAAGAAATCCAGAATTAGGGCTCAACTCCTTAACGTGAAGAGGTGAGAGAATCAGCCTTCTAAATGGACCTAAATCACAAATATCACCCGTTTCATTAGACATACTACTGTGACAGTCCACATGTAGGAGTCGTTGGCACCACAAGCAAAACCATATTGGAGATCCACCAAGAAAAGACCCACTACATGGCTCTTCACAATAGCTACAGAAGGAAGCTTCATCAGGCTGATCAGTAAGATCTGCCCATCGAACTGCCCACTGATGCATCACATGATCAAAACCAATCATAGATACACACTTGCAATCCTTGTGTGCACTCGAAGAGCAGCTCAAGTGAGCCACTGTACCACAGATGCTACAACGGTGAATGAAACTATCTGAAGACATCATAGGCCCTAGGGTTTGAGAAGGTGACATTGGCTTTAAGCAAGCACAGCAATTTAAATTCTTCGCACGGGATACAGATTCCAACTCCCAAGTATGAGGAGCTACATGAACCTTATGCTTGGCCTTGGGGTTTTTCTTTGACCTGGCTACAGCTTTCATCCAACTTAAGTTGATATTTCTTCTCCACTGGAAAGCTGTATAAACTATTGTTAAAATACCAACAAGGCCAGCAATAACACAAGAGAAAATGAAGAACCGTGAATCGGCCGCCATTTCAGCTGGAGTTTTGTCCATCCAACTGGGATGCAACATGCGTTCCTCATCCATCTTCAAACTTATATTATATCATTCTAACGTAACTAACAAACGCCACACCCCCTAATCACCAAATATAAATATCAATACCAATAACTCCTTACCCTAAGAAAATGAAAAGCTTTCTATATATTATCTATAAAAATCTAGATTCGTATCATTATCCATATCCATACTTGTCACACCATTTCATTAGGTTCACTAGTAGTCTCACAGCAATCCTCCAGGGCCCCTGCTTTCTTCCTCAAAGAATAAAAAACCTATATAAAGAAAAACTGGTAACCCAAATCACTAATATCCAGTAATACAGAAACTCCAGTGCCTTGGTCAGAACCAAGAAGGAAAACAAACAAACAAGACCTGCAAAACAAGTGATAATAAATTCCTAGAACAAGTGATTTCAAATGTATAAAATCAAAACCGACATCAATTTGAATTCGACAATATAAAAGCAGGGGGGTGGAATCAATTAGATTGATCTCGTGATGTAAGCAATGCACTGTTCGGCTACCGAGAACAACTAAAATTAAAACTCTTAAATATTTTTAGGATCACGGGTAAAACAAAGAAAACTTCGCAGTGAAGTAAGCTTCAAAATTTTTCCCTAAGCAAACGAACAATTAATCAGATAATCAATGACTTTACCAAACAAACATGAACGATAAGAGACAAATTATTCAAAAAAAGAACGAAGATTGAGACTTACAATAAGCGGCGAATACAAAGGAAATAGAGGATCGATGAAATCATAGAGCGAAAACCCTAGAGCCAAGGAATGATCCGTGTGGAAAAATCGAGAACCGAAGAGCAAAAAGCACCAAATTTCGAGCTTTCAAAGATTCGATCATCATACATAAAGCGAAATCAATTTTTTTTAAAGGAAATTAAACTTTGATAATTAGTTTTATACTTGTGTATTTATATTATAAAAATTTAAATTTTATGTTTTTAATTTTAACTCTAAAAAATTAAACTCTACACTCTAAATTTTAAATTTAAATATTAACTTTAAATTCTAAATCCCTTAGACTAAACCCTAACACTTATATTAAAGTTTTTTCCGCCTTTTAATTACTTTTTTTTTATAAAAAATATGAAATATATATATAGAGATCGAAAGTTTGGATCGGAGCGAAGAAGAGAAAAGAGGCGGAGAGCGCGTGGAAAGTGGGAGCCAATGTGCGTAGATTCTGAATCTTGGTGAGACGTTGACACGTGGTTGTGAGAATTTAAATAAGGGTGCATGGAACACCATACTACTACTACTAGAGGTTTCTGGTTTAGAGTTACACCAAATTTATTATATGTACGTAAGTAATAGTGACAGATTTATAAATATTTTTAAAGGTGTGTAAATATAAATTTTTTAAATTTTAAGAAGGGTATAATTTATAAATTAAATTTTTTTAAAAATATTTACTCATAAAATTGAGAAAATTAAAGTCTAATGTGTGATTTAAAAAATTTAGGATGAATCTAAGCCCATTTTAAGATCTACTTGCATCTGTCACTTTATTACCGAGCAGATTGAGTTAGGTTTAGATCGATTTAAGTCATATAATAATTTTAATTTGGGTCAATTTAAAGTTTAAATTATTTTGAGTTTAAGTTGTTTTTATTCATCTTATTTTTAATTACATAGTTGTCTTTTGGGTTTGAATTGTTTTGATTTTTCTGGACTATTTCAGCAAGAAATCATCATTTTTTTTTCATAATTTTATTATGATACAAGGTAATATTTATGTTTGGTTTGAAATCTAAATAAATTCGCGCTCGTCTGCAGACTAAATTGCTTAAACTCATATCACCTAGGTGAAATACATCACACTTTATCAGGGGCGGATCCTTTAAGGGACTCGTGGGGCTATGCCCCCAAAATTTGAGAAATTCGACTTTTATCCCTAATTTTTTTGAAAATTTTAATTTGACTCTCTCAAAATTTTTAAAAATTAATATTAAGCTTCAAAATTTTAAATATTTTTAATTAAATTCCCTCTCAAAATTTTAATTTTTTGTTAAATCTCTTGAAATTATTAAAAATTTTAGTTAAACCCTCAAAATTTTTAAAATTTTCGTTTAACCTCTAAAATTTTTAAAAAATTTAAGTTGATCCCCTTAAACTTTTACTCAAAGTTTCGCCACTGCACTTTATAACTGGGACCACTCCTTGGGTTAGCAAGAAATCATTGTTTTGAGTTGGCATAATGAAACAATGCTACTACTCCCATGGATAGAGCTAAGATCAAATGTCCAAAAACGACTATTTGTTTACCTATTTGTACAAAAAGTTATCACTCAATTGAACGTAAGGCCCTTTGGCATTGCTTAAAAAAGTGGTTTTTTTTTTTTTTTACCAATAAGCAATGTCCGACACCTACAAATTGAGTGTGAAATCATGGTTGGAAAAGTATTTTTTACATCCAACCTCAAGCTAAAATTTCTAATTTTTGGGGTTGAAAATCACTTTTAAAGATGAAATTATTTTTTACTCTTGATTATTTAACTCAAATTGATGGTTAAGAATTTAATATTTTAAAAAATAATAACAACTAATAAAAACACTTTAATATTATAATAATATTAAATATAATAATTATTAATATTTAGATATATTTCACTAATATAAAAAATGCATAGTTTAGAAACTAATTTTTTTATTTAATCCAACGATTTATATTAATTATTTAGAAATATGTAATGAATGTTATATTTTTATTATAATTTAAGTTAATTTATTTTACATAATTTAAGTTAATTTATTTTTATTTTACAATATTATGTCTAAAATGAATATTTTATCTTTTTAAAAATATTTTTTTGACAGTAATGCCAAACACTAAAATTTTAAAAGTAACATTTCAAAATTACTTTTTGACAATACTTTTAAAAACACTTTTTAAAAACAATGTCAAACTGACCGTTATATTTCAACTTTCTTCCTTTAAAATATTAACCGTAGTTGGTTATTTCATGTATAGAGATATGGAGATGCATTTATATATTAATTATCAATATATGAATGTAACATATTAAATAGAATAGGATGAGATATAAGAATATATATATATATATTATTCTATACACAACCGCTTGTGAAAACTTTATTTACACAAGTGCCTTAGTTTTAGGGGTTAGGGACTTTGTTTATGGTTTAAAGTTTAGGGGTTTAAGTGTAGTAGTTTCGAATTTAGGGGCTGTTGATAGGATTTTGGGTTTAGAGTTGAAATTTAAGATTTATAGGTTAAAACCTAAATCCCTATCCATATTACCCTAAAACCTAAACCATAACCCTAAATTCTAACCCTAAACTATAAATTCTAACCATAAACCCTAAATTCTAAACATCTTCACTAAAACCCCTAAACCCTAAACCTTAAACCCTAAAATTAAGGCACTTGTGGAAACAAAAAGTTTTCACCGCCTGTGTATAAAATAATAATCATATATATATATATAAGTATTCACACATAATGTTTAATTTTTTTTGACAAAAAGCCGTTTGGTATTATTGAACTTGGAAACCATTAATAAAATATCCACAAAGACCACACACATGATAATGCATAAGGAAATTGAAAAAAAACTCAGAAACAAAACACAAAGAAAAAAACCAAACAGCTTAAAGATCCATGGCCGAGAAGAGGCAGGATCTCGAGCATGGATGCGAGTTGGGGTGGGTACCTCTAGCAGGCTGAATTCAAAATGCCCAACAAAATTAACACTGAAAAAGCCAATCATGACGGCTCAAAATGGCAACGGTCTTTAGCTGCTGCACCCTCAATCGGAGCAGGCGCACCCTCGATCTAGAAGCGATCCATGTCTAAGGTCCTTCATTCAAATGCGGTGAGATGGGCGGCTTCATTTCCATCCCGGTTGATGAAGGAGAAGCGACATGCAGAGAAACATTTGGAAAAATCAAAATATCCCATATAATCGGACGAATTTCTGAGTAATCTTCCCCAGAACTGATAAGCTTGTTGATGACAATTTTAGAATCGCTCTCCAGGATTACCTGAGTAAATCCTAGGCCCCTTGCGAAATGGATGCCATGTAAAGCTGCGGAGGCTTCTGCCATGGCTACTGATCCAAAAAAGGTATGTAGTCGACAGCCCGCTCTCAATCTTCCGTCATAGGCACAATATTTTCTTTATCCTCATTGAAATCGTCAAGGGATTCGCCCCAACGACCAACTATGTTTTCAGTGTCACAATATGTTGATGAACTCATTCTATCTACATATTAAAAAAAGTCATAAGCATAGATTAAAATTTTCTTATTAAATTTGTAGATACAAAAACTACATATATGTATCAATAACATTAACTATTAAAAAATAATAAACTAATTAAAATTTAAAAAATACAAAAACTTACCGGATTAGACAAGAAATCATGTAAATATGCTCTAAATCCTTCAACAATAAAAAGTAATTATCATTTGAATATATCTTCAATCATACAAAAAAATCTACAAATAAATATACTTACTAACTTCTGAGAAACCGAGAAGATCTACAAATAAATATACTTCAACAATATTCAACTCTTCGAATATATCTTAAAAATATCACTCAAATTTTCAACTCAAACTCTCAATTTTTCTCTCAAATCCTATACACTCCCATTCTCCTCAATAACCTACATATATACAAGACTTAAGAAAAAAACATTTAAGAAAAAAAATAACCTGACCAGCTTTCATGTGAAAGCTGGTCTGCATGCATGAGTTACAGGAAATCTCCATGTGCAAATGGCGTTCTTTCCAGCTTGATTAAAGCTGCATGACAGCGCTACACCGGTGCAGGCCTGAGCCAAGGCTGAGCCAATCCAGCCATGCCTTCCCCAATGTAGCGACCTCCCTTCTTTTATTTTCTCAAATCCGAAAAGGAAAAAGTTTACTATTATTTTGGAAAATGTTTGGAAAATGGGGAGGTCCTTTAAAAATTTGTAATTTTGAAAATAATAAAACTTGGAGTCGCCACCGACCACTTAGGTAGACCGAACACCATAAAAAATAGAGATTCGATTAAAAATGAGTTCGAGAGTTGGTTATGGATGATGAAGGTTTTGGCACCCCACATTGCCTAAAAATTGGTACCAAAAGAAAAAATAATAATTACTGCTTTGTTAATATTAAATTTTCCGAATTAAAGTGATGATTAAATTGAAATTTGGTTATACGTGCAAGTAAATTTTAAGAGCCCGTTATTCGAGAATAAGCGAAAACCACCACCACTACGTCGGATACTAGCCAAGCTTATCCTCGAATAAAAGGACACCGCATTGATAGTTTATATCCTGAATGCAATATAATACATGACATGACATATACGAAAAGAGGCAAATACAAATTAAAGGATGATAACATAAAATAAATAAGATATAAAAACACACATTACAAACAAAAGTATACAAGGAATAAGGTATAAGAAAAGGGCTATATACATAATAATTCGTAGTATGAAACTATATATTATATATTTATATATATAAAAATCTATATAATACGATACTATATAATATATATGCGTAAAGGTATATATATACATATAAAATTCATAATTTGGTTTTAAAAGGAACTATATGTATATTATAATAATGAGAACTATTAATATATGTTCATATATTAAACTATATTACATATGCATACTATTGAAAGCCAAAAGAAATGTATATAATATGATATTAAACACGATACATATAATATATATTAGACTATATACTATATTATATCTAATAAAAACAAAACAACCAGCATTCGAAAATCAACAATAGCAGAGGAGAAAATTAAAAGAAAATAAAGTGCAAGATTTAACAAATAAACAAACAACAAATACAAGTACTGGAAAATAAAAATGCACATGCAAAGGGACCAAACCGGCAAATAACCCACAAGATTTAGAGACCCAATCGAAACAAAAAAGCAACTGAAAGATCAAGAAAAGAATTAAACCATTCGGAGATCGATTAAACCCGATTTGAGGATAAAATTGCAAAACATTGGAAAATAACAAAGACCAGGGAAAGAGTTTTAGAATGCGGAAGGCCGGTCATCATTAAAGAGACACAAAGAGATTTAATATGGAATTAAACCATTTTAATGTTTTAAAACATGTATAAAACATAACTTTCAGCCAAAAACTGATCCCTTTATTATTTTTGAACCCTTTTCTCCCTAAAAACCCTCATTTTCTCTGTTAGGGTTCATAGCGAACCTAGAAATCACAACAAAAGGTAGAATTTGGTGGTCGACCATCGTCTTTTACCGTACCAGGCGCCGCTAGTTGGCATTGGAGACCTAGATAAACCACCACTCAAGCCGTGAACACCTCTTAAACATGACCTCCTGTTTTTGAAAAAAACAAGGCTGAAACCCTTATTTTTAAGAAAACAGAAACAAAAACCCTTTATTTTAAAAGCCAAAACCCTCTTCAAGCCTTCCGATTCACCACTAAAGGCTCGAAGGCCATGGTATTATCATCTGAAGGGATCTGTCTATAACTGGAGAACCTCAAGGCGGCCGTCGAGAACTAAGGTACCCATTTTACCGTCTTAGCATGCATGCACTAAAAAAGATAATATATCTCAAAATTTGCTTTCTGTTTATATTGCTCTTTTTTTTTAAATCCCCTTTTACAACCTTTTGTTCTGTTTTTATATATTCCTTTAGGATTTAGAACAACTTTAAAAAGAAAATGAAATCCTATATTGCTATTGGTTGATCTATGTAAAATTAGCCAAATTCATGTGATTTTTTGATATTGTTGGCTCTATAATTTTTGGGCTGGTATGTGTGCCTCTGACAACTTCCTTTTTGTTCCCTTGGTGCGAAGTGGCCGATCGAGACCGAGTAGGGGGACCAGAGAAAGGCTCTAGCAAAGCAAATGGATCACCAGAAGGCGCGCGTGAAGATCTGAAACGTTATGGCGTGTGCTGCACGCGTGGGTGGAATATTTTAAAAGCCGAGCATGAGGCACATGGGGAGCTCAATAGACTCTTGCTTGATCCTAGCCGTTCGATATGCCTGCGATCCAATGGCCATGACAATGTGACGCTGAGGCGGAAAAAGGGGCATATTAGGGTTTCCTTCAGTAGGCAATCTGGACCGCACGATCTCCCTTGATTCGACGCACTAGATCTTAGGGTTTGTTATTTATGGGCCAAACGAGCCAAATATATGTATTATATTTTTTGGTTTTAATATATTGTAAATGGACTAGATATTAATGGACTGATGCATTTTTAATATAGTCTGCACTTATTTAATTATATAATACACATATATATCTTTCTGGGTTTTAATTTTTGTAATAATAATAAATAATACTAATAATAAGATAATAATAATACGATATAGTATATAATAATGATGAATAATAATAGTAACAAAAAACTGAAAATGAATAATAATAGATAATAGGGTATTAATATAACATATAAGATATCATAACATATAATATATATAATAGATAATAATTATAATATAGATATAAATAAAAGTCCATTATAATAATTAACAAAACATGGGTTAATAACCCGAATAAAATTAGTGATTACAACTGCTTCTCTTTGCTTATTCTCATAGAACAAGAACAAAGCAAAGACCATAAGCACTAATTTTATTCAACTTCCATGTCCGAAGATTCAGAGCTGCGAGTTCCTCCTATATAGAACTGTTCACCATTCTTCTTTCTGTATTTCCGGAGCTTCAAGTTCTTCCTACATAAGGATTGAAGAAAAGAATCCCTTGAGAAAATATCCTGATTTTTGATCGTCTTATCATCAGACGATATCTCGCTTTGAGACTACCAGAATGCCTTGGTTTTTTATCGCCTTGGCATGTGATGGTATCTCGCCTTGAGACTATTGGAAGATTTTCACTGCTCCCCTAAAGACTAAAAACCTTAAAATGATGCCCCAATTTCTGATCGTCTTGACATCAAAGGGTATCTCACTTAGAGACTACCGAAATGCCTCGATTTATGCTCGTCTTGGCATAAAATAATACCTCACTTTGAGAC
Organism: Hibiscus mutabilis; assembly: GCA_019671005.1. NCBI lineage: Eukaryota > Viridiplantae > Streptophyta > Magnoliopsida > Malvales > Malvaceae > Hibiscus > Hibiscus mutabilis. The sequence continues at coordinate 26,746,165 of CM033719.1, read as the reverse complement.
TACTAGAAGATTTTCACCGCTCTCCTGAAGACTAAAAATCTTAAAATAATGCCCTAATTTTTGGTCATCTTGACATCGAATGGTATCTTGCTTAAAGACTACCAAAATACTTTGACTGAATGCCCCGACTTCTGATCGTCTTGGCATAAAAAGATGTTCGTCGCTCATAAACAACTGAAGATTGGACGACCTTTAGAAATCATAATTATGCATGTCAAAGGACACTTGATTCTTTGCTGGGGTCTATGTCTCCTCTCATGAAGCATAGAATCTAATTTTCGTTAATCTTTAAATACCTGTAAAAACAAACATGATGATTTGATGATGTGAGTTAGCATGCTCCTATCTTAAGGATGTCTAACTATTCGTTATGCATGAAAATAAAATCTAGTCATTGCTCCGAATGCCTTCTTTCTTGGTTTCTCGTCTCGGCTTCTTTTTGTTGTATTCTTCATCTTCGCACATTTGTTATCTCGCCTCGCATTAAGACTCGGGCCTTTTAACCCCTTCCGTTTGAACTTTCAAACCTTTGTTCTAAAGCTTATTTTCAGGTTTTTTACTTTAGATTTGCTTTTCTCAAAGTGCTCTTTTTAGGTTTTCACTTTGGTTTTTCTTTTTTTCTTTTTTTCTTTTTTCTCTCTCTTTTTTTTATCTTTTTCTTTGTTCTTCTTTTTTTCTTCTCTTGTTTCTCTTTTTCCTTTTTTCTTAAGCACCTTTTCGTGTTTTCACCTTGGGATTCTTCTTTGTTTTGAACTCAGATATAGAAGATATTTGTCGTCTTGTCTTGGCAAACTCGGCTAACTTGGCACCTAATGTCTTCTAGGTTTCAACTTTGGCAAACTTTCTTCAACAAAATCAATTTATGTCTTTGGGTAATCTAGACTTAATAGGTTAAATCATAGTAATGCCAAGAAATCTTTTGTTTTTCAATAATCTATGTCAATCCATTTGCAGGATGCTAATGAAATAGATAAGGGAAGGCACAAAATAATACTTCATTAATATTTGAAGAAATTTTGGAATAATTTAAAAGTCATGGAAAACATTAGGAGATGAGAAAGAAGAAGTAAATAACACATGGAGAAACGTCCCTGAACATCGACTGTATGAATAATGTGAGAGCCCATCGACCGTAGTAGATCCCTCACTTGCCGTCCTTAATTGAAATCTCCAATAACCGAGAGGGATTTCACCATAAACCGAAATAGAGCCCTTCGATTGAAGTAGGACCCATTAATCAGAGGCTAAATCTCAAAATTTATCTGAACCACCCTTTTTGAATTTTCAATTCAGATCCTCTTTTGGTTTTAAGACGTCTTTTTTGGGTTTTCATCTTAAACCCTTTTTTTTCCCTTTTTCTATTTTTTTCTTTTTCTTTCATACTTGAGGCGCCCTTTTGGGTTTTCACTACAGGTATTTTCAATTTGCGAAGTGCCTTTTTGGGTTTTCACTTTACTTTTTTTTTCAAGCGTAGTATTTTTTTGATAGAGTTTAAATTCACAGGATTACTCAACTCATTCCCATTCATCTCCGTTAGAATTAATGCTTCACCAAACAAGGCCTTTTTAACGACATAAGGCCCTTCCCAATTAGGCATCCACTTCCCTTAAAAGTCTTTTTGAACTGGAAAGATATTTTTAAGCGCTAGATCCCCCTCTCAGAATTCTCTTGGATGAACCTTTTTGTTATAAGCTCGCATCATTCTCTTTTGATACATTTGGCCATGGAAGATAGCCCTTAATCTCTTCTCTTCGATGAGGTTCAACTGATCAAACTTGGCTTGTATCCATTCGGCTTCTTCCAACCTCACCTCATTCAAAATTTAAAGTGATAGAATCTCCACTTCAATAGGTAATACCGCTTTTGTACCATAGACCAAAGAATACATCGTTGCCCCTTTTGAAGTTTTCACAGATGTTCAATAAGCAAATAGTGCGAAGGGTAGTTTCTTATGCCAATCTCTGAAAGTATCCGTGGTCTTTGCTATAATCTTCTTAATGTTCTTATTTGCCGCTTCTATTGCCCCGTTCATCTTGTGATGATAAGTAGTAGAATTGTGGTGTACAATTTTGAATTGTTCACACACTTCGGTCATCATCTTGTTGTTCAAATTAGAAGCATTGTCGGTAATGATTCTCTTTGGCAAACCATAACGAAATATAATCTATTTCTTTATGAACTTGCAGACTGTTGCCCTTGCAATGCTGGCATAAGAAGCGGCTTCTACCCACTTGGTGAAGCAATCAATAACCTCCAGCATGAAGCGGTGTCCATTAGAAGCTTTTGGATGAATCTAATCAATGACATCTATACCCCAAACAACAAAAGGCCATGGCGAATTCATGGTATAGAGTGGCAATGGAGGATAATGTATCTTGTCGGCATAAATATGACATTTATGACATTTCTTTGCGTAGTCGATACAATATTCTTCCATGGTCGACTAGAAGTAACCATATCTCATAATTTTTCTAGCCATCGAGAAACCGTAGGCATGGGTCCTGCACAAACCATCGTGTATTTCTGCTAAAATATTTTTAGCCTCTTGGGCATCGACACATTTCAACAATATTTGATCTTTGCCCCTTTTGTACAATATTTCTCCATCGAGGATATAACCTGACGCCATCCTTCTATTGTAACACCCTTGACCCGGATGTCACATTTAGGCCTTAAGCCTAAAACCCTTACTAATAAAATTTTTCTTTTTCGAGCCCAAAAACATGATAAGTCCAATAAAACATAAGTCCATAGATTTAAAACATAGTTAAAATCCAATTATTTAAAACAATATCAATGGAGCTCCAATTACAAATACTTACAACATTCTACTGTGACCATTTAGTACAAAATAAGAGTTACAAATTACATATAGGGTCCTATGAAATACATAGCCCAATACATCTAGTAATTGTACTCAACAACTAAAGTCAATACTAAAATCCAAGCCTTGATGGTGCTCATTCAAGCACAAAATACCTACTTACATGCGAATAGAAACAATGATTTTGAATGCTGAGCTAACAAAGCTCAGTGGATACACCGCCACTCAACCATGCTTTATGCAAATCATAAATAAAACAATGCAACACGAATGATATCATGGAAAGATAACGACGACACTACCATAACTACCTAAACACATAGTATTAAGAATGTATGATCTCGCATACATTATATACATATACCTTGTAAATTCACACAGCATCATACAGATAATACCAAAAAATATTAAGTGAGGCCCGTGTCCACACAGTATTAGGATCTTATACTACGAGTAAGGCATGCGTCCACAAAGCATCGAGATTATATACTCGAGGGGATGGGGCCTACGTCTACAAAGTATCGAGATCCTCCATCCATGCTCAGAATCTCTCATCAAGCATCTTCGAATGAGGCCAGGTTTACATAGCATCGGGATCCTACATTCGGGAGTCTTCAAGGTATTGCAACACACTTTTAAGGGTATCCAAATCCCAACAACAAGGGATGATTCAACTATCTAGGCAACCCATCAGCACAGAGCAAGGGCCTTAGCCAACACATAGCATCGATCGATCCATCTAGAATCTCTATGGGTTTTTACTTTACATAATTTACCCAATATTTACCGAATTATTAGTCTTTTTAATTTACATACGGGGTTTAAATCTATGTTTCTTAGTTTTAATATTCATTTTATACCCTACGAGACCCCTTTGGCCCTTTGCCTTGAATTATAGAACCCCCAAATGCAAACTTAAATTTCTTGGGCAAATTGCCTAACGAGTACCGATACTCCTATATGGGTACCGATACACCTCTCTAGGTACCAATACTCCTACCCAAGTACCGATACTCAATTTAGGTTCGAAAGAATTGGTGTGACAAGCCGTACCGATACGCTCACCTTTGTATCAGTACTCAACATCGATACGTGATTCACCCTGTACTGATCCCAACCTGTACCGGTATTTTCTCACCTTTGCATGCTAGTACACGAAAGCCTTCTTCAGGCAATAGAATAGTAGTACCGATACGCCCCTTAGCGTATCGGTACGCAAAAGCGTTATTGGAATTCCCAACAAGCAAGGGGTACCAACACGCTTCCAATAGTACCGGCACGCCTCTCACAAACCACCCCCTTTATTATATATGCGTACTGATACTAGATACCCAGTACCGGTATGCGAGCCTAGAATTTCAAACTCTAGTTACATATTTCGCCTAGAAATCCCACTTAACCTATATGGTTAAGCCCCAAACTGCTCCTACAAGTTATGGTGAAGTTATTAGGTGGGTTTCTACCAATTTTAAGCCCAACAACATCAATTCCCCAATTTACCATTGAAGATTACCCAAAGCATACTTAAACCACAAATACCAAATCATTCACCAAAGCCTGTTTCTATGAGTTGCGGGAATTCACAAGAGTTAGTGGTGTACTAACCTTGATTCCACAACTAAGAATGAAGCCCCTAGCACAACTTCAAGCCTTGCTCTTCCCTTGATCTTTGGAAGAGTTCCTAACCTCTTTCACTACAAGAGATGTTACCAAACATGTTACAATATTGCTGGGGGATTAAGGGAGTCAAAAACACACATCTAAACAAAAATGGAACTCCTAAAACCCCATTCTCGTTCTCTATCCACAACTCCCACTAGAACACCATTCTCCACTAAAATTAACCATTCTTACCTTGAAATGTAGATCCTTTAATGCTGATAAAACTTCCCTTAATGAGCCAAACGTGATTCACAATATAAACCCTCAAGATTCTACCTTTCGTGGTGGTGTTTTGGGTGGAAAAGTGAGTTTGGAAGGGGAGAAGAGACCATAAAGCATGGTGATCTCATCCTTCTCTGCACAATGCAGAAATTAAAGCCTTCTCTCTATATCTCCTCCAATTATGCATTTACCACACTACCCTATCATACTCTTCCCAATCTAAGCCCACAACAAACATATATGCCTAATAACAAAAGATAAGCCCACTTGGGCTCTCAAGGCCCAATGTACCAGCCTAAAAGTGAGGCTTTTGCCTCGGCTAAACCTAACACTTGAGTTTCGAAACCCAGGTCGTTACAACTCTCCCCTCCTTAAATAAAATTTTGTCCTTGAAATTTACCTGGTGGAAACAAATACGGATAGAGTTCTCTTATCTCAACCTTAACCTCATACGTCACCTCTTCAATTCCGTGATTCCTCTACAACATCTTTATAAGGGTATACACTTGTTACGTAGCTCTTTGACTCCTCTATCAAACACTCTCATCGGTTCTTCCTCATACGTCAAATCTGTGTTAATCTCAATGTCCTCGAGAGGTATGACATGTGAAGGGTCGAAACGGCAGCGTCTTAACATAGACACATGAAAAATATTATGGATACGCACTAAATTCAGAGGCAAAGCCATCCGATAAGCTACTGGCCCAACTCTCTCTAGCACCTCATAGGGTTTGATATACCTCGAGCTTAACTTGCTCTTGCGTCCAAACCAGAGGATTCCTTTCTACGGAGATACCTTAAGAAACACCTTTTCACCAACATCATACTCAATGTGCTTGCGCTTTCGATCCGCATAGGTCTTCTGACGATCAAAGGCCGCTTGTAACCTTTCCTTGATAATCTGAACCCTTTTTTTAGTTTGTCTAACCAGATCAAATCCCACAATCCTCCTCTCATTAAACTCAGTCCAACATAAAAGTGTCTTACACTTATGCCCATACAAAGCCTCAAAATGAGCCACATTTATGCTCGACTGGTAACTGTTATTGTAAGCAAACTCAACAAGTGGCAACTGGTCCTCCTAACTCGCGATAAAGTCCAAAATGCAACATCAGAGCATATCCTTAAGAATCTGGATAACACGCTCAGACTGACCATCAGTTTGAGGGAGAAAAGCTATACTGAAATGCAACTTAGTGTCCAAAGTACTATGGATCTTTTTCTATAATCTAGCTGTGAAATGTGGGTCCCTATTCGAAATGATCGTTGATGGTACTCCATGCAACCTCACTATCTCCTTGATATACAGCTGAGCCAACCTTTTCGAGGTGAAATCCATACGTACATGTAAGAAATGAGCAAACTTGGTCAATCGATCCACTATCACCCAAATAGCATCATTTTCCTTTGAGTCATCGACAAGTCGGTGACAAATTCTATGATGATCCGATCCTACTTTCATTGTGAAATCTGAATCGGCTGAAGCAGACCTGATGGAACCTGGTGTTCTGCCTTTACTTGTTGGCAAGCTAAGCACCTTATCACAAATTTAGATATATCTCTTTTCATACACGACCACCAATAAAAATGACGAAGGTTTTGGTGCATCTTGTTGCTCCCTGGATGTACTGTGAAAGGAATATGGTGTGCCCTCCTCAATATATGATCCCTTAAATCCTCCAAAGCCAAAACACACAGTCGACATTTGAAGTACAAGTACTCACCATCTCATACCTCAAAGTCCGAAGCTTCGCCCCTCTAAACTGCCTCAATCTGTGCTAGCAAGTCTTCATCCAAAAATAGAGTCCTCATTATCTCTTGTACCAACGTAGGCTCAACCTGAAGCTTGACTAGGAGTCTACCATCCTCGGTCATCCTTAAGTGAGCGAACATGGCTCTTAAATCAGACATAGACTTACGACTCAAGGCATCCGTCACCATATTTGCTTTGCCCATATGATACTCAAAGATGCAATCATAATCTTTTAACAACTCGATCCAACAACGATATCTCAGATTCAACTCCTTCTAGGTAAGTAGATACTTTAAATTCTTGTAGTCCGTATAGATATAACACTTCTCCCCATAGAGATAGTGCCTCTAAATCTTTAATGCAAAGATGACTGCAGCGAGCTCTAAATCATGGGTATAGTAATTCCGTTCATGTATTTTAAGTTGCCTCAAAGCATAAGCAACCACCTTACCCTCTTGCATAAGGACACGACCAAGCCTATTCAAAGGTGCGTCACTAAATACAACATAATCCTTCCTCGATTCGGGTTGTGTCAAAACCTGGGCCTCTATGAGGTAGGCCTTTAATTGCTCAAAACACTGATGTCTCTTATTGTTCCATTCAAACAGAACCCCTTTTTGCAACAATTTGGTCAACGATGCGGCTACAATGGAGAAACCTTTAACAAACCGCCTATAGTACCCAGCTAGACCCAGGAAACTACAGACTTTCGAAACATTTCTTAGGGTTTCCACTCCATTACAACCTGAATTTTCTGAGGGTCAACGCGAATCCCATCCGTAGCAACTATGTGGCCAAGAAATACCACTTTTGAGAGTCAAAATTCACACTTACTGAACTTGGTAAAAAGACGTTTATCTCTAAGAGTCTATAGAACCAAACACAGATGGTGCTCTTCTTTCGAGCGCGAGTACACAAGATGTCATCAATGAAGACCACTACGAACTGATCCAGATATGGTTGAAAGATTTGGTTCATTAGGTCCATAAAAATTATAGGAGCGTTAGTAAGCGCATACGAAATTACTAAGAACTCATAGTGCCCATACCACGTCCTAAAAGCAGTTTTATGGACATCTTTATCCACTAACTTTAACTGGTAGTATCCCGACCTCAAGTCGATCTTAGAAAACACACATGCACTCTCAACTGGTCAAACAGATCATCAATCCTCAGAAGGGGATAGCGGTTCTTTATCGTTACCTTGTTAAGTTATCGGTAATCAATACACATCCTCATAGACCTATCCTTCTTTTTGACAAATAGAACCGGTGCTCCCTACGGCAAGATGCTCGATCAGATAAAAGCTCTCTTCAGCAAATCTTAGATTTGCTTCTTCAATTCTTTCATCTCTGTCGGTGCCATCCGATACGGTGTGATGGATATCGTTGTTGTACCATGTAATATCCCAAATTTTAGCTAGTGACTAAATTATAAATTTTGAAAGTTTAGGGGGTTAAAGTATAAACTTTGGAAAAGTTTGGGGATTAAAGTGTAAATTTTACCAACAAGTAATTTTATTCAATATAATAATGAATCGGATCAAAATAGGTACCTTGATATCAATTTTAAGACTTAAGATGCAGAAAAGGTACCGAATTTGGATCGAATAAAATTGTTAAGTGTGCTCATGTAAGAGAAATACAAGGATGGGTGACCTTCAAAAAGGTCCCATAAAAGTGTTTCTGATCGATATTTTGGACTCAGTAAGAGTAAAGAATTTTCGAATGAATTATCGATAAAGGATTTCTAAGATAAATTTTATTCTATAGAGATTTTCGATAATTAACGAAATAGTAGACTGAGTTAGGAAAATCCAGTCTAAGTTCTAGGAAAGGAAGTTTTTATGAGATAATAGAGTTTATTTCCCGAATATAGAAATATGGGATTTTTGGAATAAATCCGATAGTTCGAAAAAGGTAAAATCGCAGTAGAAGTATTTTATGAATATCGAGAAATTGGATTGAACTAAAATTTCAGAGACTGATCCAAAAGCCATGGGAAAGTCATAAAATACTATTTTATGAATATTTTATTATAGTTGGTTGGATTCCAACTAGACTTAGTTGAATTTTTACAAGAATGGCAAACTAGTAAATAAAAACTAGTTGGAGGGCAAATTGGTCATTTGGCCCCAATGGCAATTTTGAAATATTTAAAAATTTATAAGGGCAATTTTGGAAAGAGGAAATGGGAGATTTAATCTTGTCCCTTGATTGATGATAAGATCAATCTCAACCATTGGATTAAAAGGGCATTTTAGTAATTTCACTATCTAAATGAATTTAAAATTCATTTATACAAGACAAGTGGCCAAATTGGATGAAAAATAAAAGATGGAGACCATTCTTCATCTTCAAATTTCGAAATATGAGGGGGAGAAAGAAAGAAAAATGGAGAAAGATTTTCCAAGTTCGATTCAAGTCCCGAAACTCGATTTTCAGGTAATCTTTCGAACTACAAAGTTGTTCTACTCTTCAAGCTCTATTTTTTGATGTCAATAATTCATGGAATACATGCTTGATTGATGAGAATTTTGATGAGAAAGAAATTAGGGTTTATGGACTAAATTGGGGGGTTTTGGGATTTTATGATTCTATGTTGAAATTTAAGTTGAAATTAAGTTGTTATGATGATAAAATCGTGTTTTTGAGTTGGGATTTAAGCCCTACATATTTTAGTTAGTATGAAGATGATTAAGATTTATGGATTCAATTTTGATTTAGGGTTTGTGATGTTGGATGAATGATCTAGTAAGCTTGAATTTGTTATTTGGAAGCAAAACCCTAAATTAAAGGTATAGGGACCATTTCGGGAGTTCTGAAAGTTAAAGGACTAATCTAAATTTTTATGATTTTGAAGTGTATTTATGTTATTATTGATGTTGGAGATGTGAAATTGAAGTTAGAATGCAAAACCAATGTTAAATCGAGTTAGTGACCATTTTGACCAATTCAGAAATAAGGTTTTAGAGAAGGACTAAATCTGATTTTAGTTGAAATAATAGAATTCAAGTAGTAATGTTGATTTGAGGACTAATTTGCAAAGTTAAGAAGCTTGAATCCTTATCTTTGCATTTTTAGTGACTATTTCAGAAAGAAGGAAAAATTAGAGGGAATTATTTTTGAATAATTATTTGATGAAGAAAGTGATACATTAGTGGTTTGAATCAAGTAAGGGGACCAAATTGACAAATAGAAAAGTAAGGAGAAATTAGTATAAAGTTAGAAGTTATTTATGGAAGTTGTGTAGGAAAACTGGATTTAGCAGTAAGTTTGAAAATTCACCATAAATTCTACAAAAATGGTTAGGTGGTGAATTTTATATCGATGTAAAGATTTATTCGTCTAGTTTCGTTTAAAACAGATGGTGATTGATTTCGATTCATATATCAAAAGATATGAATTTTTAAGTGATGATAGGTCAGAAAACAGAATAGCAGACTGTTTTGAAATTCAATACTGGAATTCGACTTTGAAAATTTGCCATAAATCGTACAAATTGAATCTAGGTTATTAGTTTATATGGTTGAAAAGCTCATCGAATCTAGTTTCTTTTCCAACAAACAAAAACTGATTTTGAGTTATGTGTTAAAAGATATTAATTTTTAATCGAATGAAGGTTAAAAAAATTACAGAACATTTTATGTCAGGACAACCTTGTAAACGGGAGTTCGATGAATTTTCATAATTTTTGTAGATTTTATTAAATTATGTGGCTGATACCGTTAGAGCCTTTATCAAGTCTAGTTTCTACGATATAAAGGAGATTAAGATTCAGTATGTATTCTTCCCTGTAGAAGTAAATCTTTGATGTTAGTGCAAGTTGATAGAAAATGGAAATTGAGACAATTTGTGTCTAATGTTGGTTAACAAGCTTGGAGGAATTATATGAAGATCAAAATGGTCATTAGGGACCAAAAATGAGTTTGTGAACAGTATAAGGAAGAAAATAAATTTATGGAAAATTTTTATGTTGAATGATTAAATAGCTTAATTGAAATATTGTTAGAAGTAAATCTAACAAATGTTTATTTATATTCATGTGATAAAAGAAGTTGGATTCAAATCAAAAGAAGGTTTGAGGCTTTATAAAGGAAAAGATCGAATAGAGCTTAGTGAGGCAAGTTAATAAATGGCCCAGGTGAGGGCATTTCTATAGGTTTGCATTATGTTGAAATTGACATTGCATTTCTCTATAATACGTGATATGATACATTGCTCGGCATGGCAAGATTGATGGAATACCAGGTACGAATGATTATTTTCATAAATGATGATGCATTATGCATACATGAAATATGGATAATGACAAGATTAAATGAAACAAGATTAAAATGAAACAAGTAACACCCTGGGGATCCAAGCCTATAGTGCAAAATGCACTAACGATGTATTTATATAAGGAGCAAACTCGAGTACGTAATCTACATGGCACTATGGTGCAGATAGGATACGAGGTTTTCATGGGCCTCTAGCCAGACACGTTATTAATAATAAAAGATGGTTATATGATAGATCATGAGCATGCAAAAGACTGTATGATGATACATGAAACATTGATATTGTGACATGATTGATGACATAGATGTTAGATGATACATGATAGAGATGTTACATGATATTGATAATACATGAATCACGTGATATTGATGATACTTGATCTATATGATATATGATACATGAAGTATATGATAGATGCTACATGAATTATATGAAATGATATTATATAGTATACATGATGATGATGATACTTGGTTTACATGCTATACAAATGATTACATGATATAAGTATGACCATGAGATGATACATGTTATTTAGAAAGTATGATATATGATGAAAATTGTGAAAATGATATATGAAATTTATGGAATATGAGATACATGATAATCATGATCATTATGTTATATTATTATGGAAATGTTTTAGGATGAAAGCATGTCCATGACAGAGAATATGTTATACAATATTAACATGAATTATATGATAGTTATAATACATGACACATGTACATTGTGATATACTTGCCTCGTTGTAGAGAAATATGAAATGCATTCTTATATGAAGTATTATATAACATCATTTCATGTGTAAATAAATAAGTTTAATTGCCTCACTAAGTTCGTACTTAGCGTATGTTTTATTTCACACGTAGGTTCTTCAGATCAGAATTATCAAGAAGGAGCCACTCATTTGAAAGTCAAGTTATCGGTAAGTGAAAGTATGTATATCTTTAAAATAGCCAGGAACTAGTGGGCATGTAATTATATTTTCAAGAAAACTATTTTGCAAGCTTTAAAGTATATATTTTTGAAGTATGATAATATAAGGATACATGGAGTATAAAAATGAAATAATGGTACCAGTAAGGTAAAAGTATAATGGTTTCACCAGAATTTAAATCTTATCGCTTAGAATTTTTATAATCAACAAATGGGTCTAGGCAACAAGCGACCTTTTCACCCTGAATAATATTTTCTTTTAAATAACTAAATTTTATGTTTTATAAACCAATTCTGGGTTAAAACTAGATACAATTGTCTAGAATTGTTTTCAGTTAAAATTTATAAAAGAATGCTGTTTACCGAAGAGTTTAAAAAAATCCAGTATATGTTTTAGTTATCATATGTAATGTATAGTCGTATTACGGATGTACGTTATGGGTGTTACATACCAGGTATCACATCAATCCAAAACTCTAACTTACGGTAAGGAGGTAGTTCGGGTAACTCTTCCAAAAACACATTAATAAACTCGTTAATAGTCTGAAGGTTCTCAAGCATTGGACCCATAATCCCCGCATCAACAGCATGAGCCAAAAAGGCTTCACAGCCTTGTTGCATTAACCTCTGAGCTGACAAAGCCGACACCACACTGAAAAGGCACGAGTTTCTTTCACCTCTCACAATAAGCTTAGAACCATCCGCAATACGAAGCTTCAAGTCTTTGCTCTACATACTAGGATAGCATCATGGTCGAAGAGCCAATCCATCCCCAAGATGGCATCGAACTCTTGAAATGGTAGTACCATTAAATCTGTTGGGAAAAATCCCTAAACCTCAATCGGGCACCTTCGGTATACCTTATCTACTAACATATCATACCACAAGGGACTAGTCACACGGACTACTATTTCAAGATCCTCGGCAAGAATACCCCACTACTGAGATATCCGACTATGAATGTAGGAGTAGGTAGATCCTAAATCCACAAGAGCAACTATATGAGCTGAAAACAATGTGAACGTACCTAAAATAACATATGTAGTTGTATAGTCCTCTTGAGCCCTAACTACATACTGCGTAGCTGGTGCTCTCGTTGTAGACTAAAAGGTGTCTCTCGATACATGGGTTGCTCCTCCCCGAGTAAGGGCTCGACTCCTCTGGGCCGGATATACAATCCTCTGAACCTGATCTGGAGAGGTCACAATCCTACTGGGCAATCCTTCTCGAAATGGTCCTGTGATTGCGTCCATACTGATTGCAAACTAGTGCACCCACACTCTATGCTTGCGTCCATACTGATTGCAAACTGGTGCAACCGCACTCTTTTGTGAATAATCTGGGCTCATCATGGATGAAGACGAAGATGGCCTCCTACGACCAGCAGACTCTGACCTTCGGTTTGATCTTGAACTTCGATTTAAGGCTCCTGTATTATGGTTCCAATAGTTTCTACTCCTTCCAAAATAAAACTGCGAGTTGTTAGAGGGATTCTAGGCCCTCCCACTGAAACTTCCTTGCCCACAAGACGGGTCATACGTTAAGCCTTGCACATGCTCAAGAGACTTGGCATTCAAAGTTAAATCTGAGAACACCTTCGGTGGTGCAGCAATTAGATAAGTCTGAATTTCTTTCCTCAAGCCCTTTAAGAACTTCTTACACCTCATCCTTTTAGTGGCGACCAACTCGAGAGCATATCTACTCAACTGGAGGAACTCTTGCTCATATTCAAAGACTGATCAATTCCCTTGCACAAGATGATTGAACCGGTCCCTCAAGGTGTTAATGTGAGCCTTGCCCACATACTTCTTCTCGAACTCCTCGAGAAAGTCATTCCAAGTTGGTTGATTGGGGTAGCACCCAAGCTCTACTATTTTCCACCATTCTGTAGTATTTTCTTTTAACAATGATAAAACACATGACATCTTGTCCTCTAATCTAAATCTCATCTACCTCATAATTCAACGCGTATCTTGTAACCATTATTCCGCTTACACTGGGTTATCTTGCCCCTTCACATGAAAGTCCGTAGTACCCTCCCTTCTCACCCTTTCGACAGGTGCCTCTCGAGGGAGAGCAAATGCCTTCGGTATAGCTCTTACAATCTGATACAATGCTCGGTTCAAATGTGAGAAATAGTTAACCCTATGATCAACTCTATCTTTCGATACTTCCTCTGCGCTTCTTCTCGGGAACCAAGACTTTCCTCACGGTCTCTTGCCCTCCTTGGCATGACTCTGTTCTGCATAATAAACAAACGAGGTCACACCATTGAATTTTAGCATTAAAATAAGTACGACTTCGACTCATGGGCATGTACTCGCTAGACACCTATATACTCATCTAGACTCCTCCGGGAACTTTCTAGAACTGGCTAAACCTAGGCTCTGTTACCACTAAATGTAACACCCTTGACCCGGATGTCATATTTGGACCCTAAGCCCAAAACCCTAACTAATAATTTTTTCTTTTTCGAGCCTAAAAATGATAAGTCCAATAAAACATAAGTCCATACATTTAAAACATAGTTAAAATCCAATTATTTAAAAAAGTATCAATGGAGCTCCAATTACAAATACTTAAAACATTCGACTATGACCACTTAGTACAAAATAAGAGTTACAAATTACATATAAGGTCATACGATATACATATCCCAATACATCTAGCAATTGTACTCAATAACTAAAGTCGATGCTGAAATCCAAACCTTGATGGTTCTCTTTCAAGCCACACAACAACTTACTTACCTGCGAATAAAAATATCGATTTTGAACGTTGAGATAACAAAGCTCAGTAAATACACCGCCACTCAACAATACTTCATGCAAATCATATATAAAGTAATGCAACACGAATGGTATTATGGCAAGATAACGATGACACTACCATAACCGCCTAAACACATAGCGTTAAGAATGTATGATCTCGCACACAAAATATACATATACCTCATAAATTTACACAGTATCACACAGATAATACCAAAAAAATATTAAGTAAGGCCCGCGTCCATATAGTATCAGGATCTTACACTACGAGTAAGGCTCTCATCCATAAAGCATCGGGATCCTATACTAGCGGGGATGAGGCACGCGTCCACAAAGCATTGGGATCCTCCATCTATGCTTGGAATCTCTCATCAAGCATCTTTAAATGAGGCCTGCATCCATATAGCATTGAGATCCTACATTCGGAAGTCTTCAAGGTGTTGTAACATACTTCTAGGGGTATCCAAATCCCAACAACAAGGGATGACTCAACTATCTAGGTAACCCATCAACACAGAGCAAGGTCCCTAGCCATCACACAACCTATATGGTTAAGCCCCAAATTGCTCCTACAAGTTATGGTGAAGTTATTTGGTGGGTTTTTACCAATTTTAAGCCCCTAATAACATTAATTCCCCGATTTACCATTAAAGATTACCAAAGCATACTCAAACCACAAATACCAAATTATACACCAAAGCTTATTTTTATGAGTTGCGGGAATTCATAGGAGTTACGGTGTACTAACCTTGATTCCACAACTGAGAATGAATCCCCTAGCACAACTTCAATCCTTGCTCTTCCCTTGCTCTTTGGAAGAGTTCCCAACCTCTTTCACTATAAGAAATATTACCAAACATGTTACAACATTGCTGGGGGATTAAGGGAGTCAAAAACACACATCTAAACGAGAATGGAACTCCTAAAACCCTATTCTCATTCTCCCTCCACAACCCCACCAGAACACCCTTCTCCACCAAAAGTAACAATTCTTACCTTGAAATGTAGATCTTTTAATGCTAATAAAACTTCCTTTAATGAGCCAAACGTGATTCACAACATAAACCCTCAAGATTCTACCTTTGGCGGTGGTGCTTTGGGTGAAAAAGTGAGTTTGGAAGGGGATAAGAGACCATAAAGCATGGTGATCTCATCCTTTTTTGCACAATGCAAAAATTAAAGCCTTCCCTCTATATCTCTTCCAATTATGCATTTACCACACTACCCCTCTCCCCAAACCAAACTTACAACAAATATATGAGCCCAATAACAAAAGATAAGCCCACTTGAGCTCTCAAGGCCCAACGTACCAACCCTAAAGTGAGGTTCTTACCTCGGGTAAACCCAAAACTTAAGTTATAAAACCTGAGTCGTTACATCTAATGCTTCTTTTTTCATTGTCATTGGCTTCTTTTGGGTAAACCTAGAATTTGATGTACTGAAGGATATCATAATACCATGGGTTATCATAATATCAGGTTTCATGCTTGCCTCAAATATGGCATCCAAAGTTGCTAGGGCATCAACCATCTAATTATATTCCCTTGGCAAATAAGTAAAACTAATCTTCTCAAAGTTCTTAATCAACTCTTGAAACAGATCGTAATACTTGATTAACTTTGGATCTCTTTTTCCCCACTCTTTTTAAGCTGATAGATTACCAATGATGAATCTCTAATGACCTGAAGTATCTTAATCTTTCTTTCGATAGCTGCACGTAGCCCTATAACATAAGCCTCATATTCGGCTATATTGTTGGTACAGAAGAATTCCATTATACTTGTAAAGGGGTAGTAGACATTTTTATGAGAGATTAGCATTACCCTGTTTCCATGGCCTAAGGCATTAAATGGTCCATCAAAATAAAGCTTCCAAGACTCATTCTCTGAAATGACATTCTCTTCAAACGAGACGCACATCAAATCTTCATCCGAGAAACTAAAATCCAAATGCTCATAGTCATCCGAAGCACGATTTGCCAAGAAATCTGCTATCACACTCCCCTTTATTGCTTTTTGATTTACATAAACATCAAATTTTGACAATAGCATTTGCCAATAGGCTATTCTCCAAGTCAATGCTGGTGTTTCCATCAAAAATTTCAATAGATCCAATCGGGAAATCAAACAAGTGGTGTGATACAACATGTATTGCCTAAGCTTCTGGATCAACGGGTACCGTGTTTCACACTCGGTAAACTTCTTGCTCAAATAATAAATAACCCATTTTTCTTACCAGACTTATCATGTTGCCCTAACACACAACCCGTTGAATTTTCAAGCACTGTCAAGTACAGAATTAATAGTCTATTAGGAACTGGTGCTACTAAGATTGGGCATTGGTCAAGTACGTTTTGATCTTTTTAAGAGCCTCTTGACAATCTTCATCCTATATCCCAGATTGTTCTTTCGAAGCAGTTTGAAGATGGGATCGCATTTATCGGTCAACTAGGAGATGAACCAAGATATGTAGTTTAATCTTCCAAAGAATCCTCAAACTTTTTTTTTGTGTTTGAGGTGGCGGGAGATTCTGAATTGCTTTTACCTTATCAGGGTTGATTTTAATTCTCTTCCGGCTAACCACGAAACGCAGGAGTTTATCGGACGTAACTACCAAGGTACACTTGGCTGGGTTGAGCTTTAATTGATACTTTCTCAACCTTTAGAATAGATTCCATAATTTTTAGATGTGCTCCTCTTCGGTCCGAGACTTGGATATCATATCATCCACATATACCTCGATCTTTTTATACATCGTATTATGTAATAGGGCTACCATGGCTCTTTGATAGGTTACCCCAATGTTCTTCAACCCAAAAAGTATTACCTTATAACAAAATGTTCCCCACATGGTCACAAAAGTAGTATTTTCCATGTCTTCAGGGTGCATTTTAATCTAATTGTACCCCGAAAAGCCATCCATAAATGAGAACCAAGAATGTCCCAAGGTATTATCAACTAAAGTATCAATGTGAGGCAAAGGAAAATTGTTGTAATCACTCATTTTTATCTGTGTTTGTTAATATTGCGACATACTAATATAGTAATTAATTAATAATATTGTTACATGATTCCGTATAAATACGTGCATGTGTGTTATTAATATATATGTAATATATATGTGTGTGACGTGCTTAAATGCATGTATGGCATGTATGTTATGTATTATGTACTTATTAGTAAGTCTTGTGGTGTATGTGTATCATGTGTGTTTACATTTCATGTCACGTATGTTTTGCATTACATGTGTGCTAATTTATATATGTTTATATCCATTACGTGTGAATATATATATATATATATATTTGTTTGTGTTTAAATGTATGTGATAGATGTAAGTATTTGAATGTATGTGTATATTATATATATATGTGTGTGTCCGTGTATGTATATATATGCATGTGTATGTATTATCGTATTATTATTATTATTATTTGTTATTGGGCTAAATTAAAATAAAATCAATATATATAAATATAAAACCCAATATCATTAAGTGTCCAGTCTAGATTATTACAAGCCCAAGAATACAAGGCCCATGTCGGCCTGACCCAAACCTAAACCCTAAAATTACATAACCCTAATTGTATATTCTCTCTTTGTGCACAACTGTTCCTGGGCTGTTGGATCAGATCTTGAAGTGATTGAAAAGAGCATTGCACGACATCTTCACCGTTCTGGATGTAGGGGGCGTATGATGTAACCGAGGTAATGATCTCTTGTTCAGCCTCTACGGTAATCAATTCACCTTCAATCACGAATTTCAATTTCTGATGAAGTGATGAGGGAACGGCTCTAGCAGAGTGAATCCATGGTCTTCCCAGCAAGCAACTGTAGGTTGGTTTTATGTCCATCACCACGAAGTCAATCATGTACTCAGTTAGCCTGAGCAACATGGGTACTTCAATCTTTCCCAATGTTCCTCTTTGTGTATCGTCAAACGCTCTCATGAAGTTGTGACAGGGTTTCATGTGGGAATCGTCTATGGGTAGCTTTTGCAAAGTCACCATTGGTAATACGTTTAATGCCGACCTATTGTCAATCAATACTCCTGGTAACACATACCCTTTGCAGTGAGTCGTGATGTTGAGAGCTTTGGTGGACCCCATACCTCCCTCAGGGATCTCATTGTCGCTAAATGTGATGTGGTTGTATACTGTGATATGCCCCACTATTTTGTTCAGTTTGGATACAAAAATGTCACTGGGTACAAAAGTCTAGTTTAGCACCTTTAACAATTCCTCACGATGCTTCTCCGAACTCAGCAGCAATTTCAACACTATAATTCTTGCCAGTTGTTTTCGCAGCTGCTCTACTACATTGCATTCGCTGTGCCTCATGAACTTCAAAAATTCCTTTGCCTGAGCTTTAGTTACCGGTTCATTTATCTTTGGAAGGGGGTTTCTCGCCAAATATTTGAGCATGATCGATCGATGTACCTTCTTCTTTGCCTTCTGCAGCTTCAGCAGTCTTCAAAGCTTCTGAAGAGTAGCACCTGCCGCTCCTCGTGAAGTGGCTGACTTCACTAACACTTTCATCTTTCTTTGTTTGCTCGTCTTTCGATGTAGTCTCTTCTTCTACTTTTTGTTCCTTTTTTCACCGGACTCCGGCCTCTCTAGTATGGTTACACTCATGGCATAATTCCAAGGAGTTTGTCGTATGTCTTTGAACGAGAATGGGGATGGTGCTGAGATGATAATTTTAGGAGCTGCCTTTACAGTTTCTCCTTGGGATGAACTTGCTCTCTCTGGCCTGGTGGATATGACAAAAGGCATGTCTCTTCCATATTTGAGATTAGGGCTATCTGATGCACATACATCTAACCCTTTTCTCTCCTGCAATCTACTCAAATAATTCTATCCTTCTGTTGTCCATCAACTATAGAACCAATCTTTTAAATTCCTCACATTGCTGGATGTCATGCCCTCCATCTTGGTGGAACTCGCAATAGGTTTTGCATCCCTTCTGTACCACTACCATGCCCTTATCAATCAAACGGGCCATGCATAATTGTTAGAATACCCACCGTAATGGGGACTTGATTTCTGACACTTCTTCTTTGACCTTCCTGGCAGAGTACTCCTCAACAACGTTTACTCTATGAATCTCGTGATTAGGTAATGGGTTAGCTGCTATATTCGGTTCCTCAAATTTTAAAACTCCAGAATTAATCAAACTCTGTACTAGTTTCTTGAATGCTAGGCAATTTTTTGTGGGATGACCAGGGGCACCGCCATGATAATCGCATTACGCGTTCGGATAATACCATGATGGAAATGGAGGTTTAAATGGAGTAACATAGTACGGGCGGACTAAATCAGCTTTGTACAATTGAGAGTAAAGCTCGGAGTACGATACTGGGAACGGAGTTAAGGCTGGCTTCTTATGTTCATTTTTCGGAGCTTTCAATTCTCTTTGGTTTGAGTTCTGAACCTTCCCACAAATGCTTGTGGCTGGGAGACCCTGAAGTTCTTTGGAGCAGTGTAAGTACTCGTGGTGTTTACCTTATTCTTGTTGTATTTCCGAGAATTCTACCCGCTATTAATCATTCCACTCTTGATTGCCAATTCCAGGGACTCTCTAATCCTGATCAAATCGGCAAAGTTTTGGGTTGTATTATTGATGAGGTGATCAAACAACGTTCCCTTCAAAGTGTTCACAAACAGGGGTGTGATCTCGTGCTCGAGAATTGGTGGCTGGATCTGAGCGGCCACTTCTCGCCACCTTTGGGGTACTGTCACAGACTTTCGTTGGACTTCTGCCCCATATTTTCTAACATGATCTTACTGGGTGTCATGTTTATCACATGCTTGTACTGTTCGATGAATGCCCTTGAAAGATCCTTCCAGGTCTTGATGTTTGCCCGGCTTAACTGGGTGTACCACCAGATTGCTGCTCCAGTCAGACTATCTTGGAAACAATGGATCAAAAGCTTTTTAGCCTTGAGATAGGCTACCATCTTCCGACAATACATGGTCACATGCTCAGAAGGACATGTAGTTCCATCATACTTGTCGAATTCCAGAGTTTTGAACTTTGGTGGTAGAACAAGGTCGGACACTAGGCTTAGGTCACTAGCCTCACTCTCTGGTTCATCAATGGTTTGCCATGCTCTGAACTTCTCTTCCATGAGACGAAATCTTTCTTCCAATTTCTTCTCTACCTCTGTTCTAATTTTCTTGACCAAATTCAGGTCTGGCACCTCCTCCTCGTAGAGTGCCTCTATATCGATGGGTTGGTTTTTAGATGCTCCTACCTAAAGACTGGTAGTTATTCTAACAGGGTCAATGTATACTCTTCTGGCTGGACTAGGCGTCTTTGGTTGAACCTTGCTGTGAGATGTGGTACCTTCTGGCTCTTGGACGACTTCATCTGTAACCTTTTCTTTCCCAAAGCTTTTTGCCAGCAATGCAGTGATGTCGGATACTATAGTAGCTTGAGATTGAGCGATATGATCGCTAAGGCTCTTCTGGGCTTGATCAAAACGTGCTTCCAGATCTTTCTGCCCCTTTTCCAGACTGATTATTCTATCTTCCATAAGTTTACTTTGAAACCGAGTGAAGTGTGGATGCTGAATGGTTGCGGCTTACCCTTTAGTCTCATTGCCACAATATTTACACTATTAATATAATTGCAAAAATAAATGAATGTTTGTATAATGATGCAAGTGTCATGATGCAATACAAGAATGTATGCGAATAAAGGTACTGATTCTGCTAGTAATCACCCTTTTGAACTACTTCCATGAGAACTAAAGGGTCTAGATTACAAAAAAGATCCATATTACAAAAGGGTCTTGATTACATAATAGGGTTCTACACATAAGCCCTAGCTCTATCTCCTAGCTTCTCAATAGCCCTGAGCAGCTTGATAAACCTAGGTTCTTCTTCCATGTCCGCAGTTATAAAAGGCCAGAGAGCTTTGGCTTCTACAGTTAAGTATGTCACATGTCTCGCAACTCGTTATATGTCCACCATCAGTGTCGCATAATACTGGTCTCTGTCTTGAACCATCTGGGCGGCATCACGAAGTCTTCTTCGCCAATAGCTGTCTCCGCTTGCTGCAGCCTCTTCGAATATCCTAATTCTTCCCCAGTAATACTGAACGGTTGCCTCAAGTGACTCAATCCGGGCTCGTAACATACCAATTTCACACTTCTTTTCTTGTAGTTCGATGAAACCATTTCTTTGACGATAAGTCTAAAAGGACTGCTCCAACTCTACCAACCTCCCTTCTAATTCGGCATTGTGATCATGACTCTGATTCAAGCTCTGAATAGTGTCATTGTACAAGCTTTGCATCTCGAGTAGTCTATTCCTGCTTCCCATGGATTTTCTCTTCCAAACGGCGGTGTTCTCCCTTTCGTAGATGATTGTTTGCTTGCCTTTGTCAATCTTTTGTCTAGTTCTTTCTTTCTACTGATTAATGCATCCCTACAAGACCGTATTTCACTATCAATGGCTAACTTGCAACTTTCTAACTCTTTCTCAATTGCTCGCTTGCCTTTCTCTCGTTCTTCTTCGACTAGACGCATATTGTTCACCCTTTCCTTCTCTACAGCTAGGAATTGGCTTCGGCCGGCGTTCTGTACCTTGGCTTGAAGTTAGAGAGTATCTTTTTGGTAAAGGGCACTCTTCTCACTTAAATCTGCATTGAGTTTCTTCAATTTCCTAATAGTCCCGTCTCGTTCGTCGACCTCTAAACTCACCTTGTAGAGTTCATCCATATGCTGAGTTTGTAAAGCCTCTATCTTCTTCTTGACTTCCTTGAGTTCACCTCGCAAAATGTTGGCTTCGGACGGTACTATCCTCATATGTTCTTCTAGTGACATGGTTGGTCCTTGGTCGGGTTCTAGAATAATGTCATTAACCCTTAGGCGCCTCCAAAGATCGTAATCCGAAGTGATCATGGGCATTACATCTCCTTCTACTCTGACCCGATAATAGCGATCCCATGCTCTCATGACGGTCTGAACCTTTTCTCTAAACTCACCCTTGAACGGGAACTCATTTCGACTTAAACCGACGATGACGGAAATGAACTAACGAGACCCAAATTGTCGAGACACCAAAAGCGGAGCACAAGCGATTCCACCATATAGCCCTAACATCATCAGCCAGTCATAATCGCCGCAACTGTATAAGAAGTGACTAACCCTGTCGAGCCAAGGAACTCTCCATACTATGTCTTTATCTCGAATGTTCTTAAAGATCCAGGTCCACTTCTCCCTTTTCAAGTCTTCTCGCCATTCCTTCGCTAAATACTCCCGTAACGGTGAAAAGTCTCGAAATGACATTCCTAGTAAAACCCTTGTCGGTGTCCTCCATATATGGCTTTGAATCCAAACCTGTAGTAGCTGTGCACACCCTCTGAACGTCCCTCTTCGTGCTTCCAGCTCGCATTCAAAGAAATGAAGGTTTCAGTCAAAATGGCTGGTACTGGGTTTGCCTTCCGCTTCAATCGCTCGAATAGGTCTAGAATGGCTACGTCGATGTTCTCGAGAACCCTCAGAAATATGACCAAACCATATATTCCCAAAGCAAATAGGTCCATATTCTTTACCTCATCCGGGTGTGCCGGTATGATGTCTCGGATACTCTCCCAAGCAAAGGCTAGGCTGTCTCCTCAAACCTGGATCAATCCATTAACCCAATCGTCGCTCATTTCGACAAGGGTCTTGAGATTCGAAGTGTAATTCTGGTTCTTCGGTGGCTTTGCATAGATCCAATCCTTCTAGACATTTCTCTAATTAATTAGGGTCGTGTACTCCTCTACCGTAGGCATCATGTCTTGCCCGTTAAAAGTAAAGCAACAAAAAGCAGGATTCCAGAACTGGAAGATGGCTCAGAGTAAAGGCTGGTTGACCCGGATATACATCAGCTGTGTAATGTCGCCATAACTGTCACAAAATAAGTCATGTAGTCTTCGATCACATCCTTCCCAAACACTTTTAAGCTCTCATAAGTCATTCTATTGTAGACTCACGTAGGTGCACCCCTGCCACTATGCGTTCGCTCGGTAAACTGTTACCTTGAGTTCTCTGATTGACTTTTGACCAGTGTCTGATAGATAAGTTGAGGTCATCCTTCTTCAGATACCTTTTTTCCATAATGAAAGATTTTCTGATCAGGCAAACCACTTGATCCAGTACCTTTATGTAATGCAAATGCAATGATGTATGCAAAAAAGCAAAACAAAAAAAATGAGTCAGTACCGGATAAAATAAATTAATAAATAAAATAAAAAAGGCAAATTAAATAAGGTAAACAAACAAAATAACCCTATTTACATCCCGTCTAAAACCCCTAGGTTATCCGCATGGCTCTAAAGGGGTAGGTTTCTATATGTTCTCTACATGCAGTGTTGGTTCTAGGAGGTTCCCGATTTGTCCTTGCTGTCCTCTACTAAGAGTAGCAAGGCCCCCGATCATCACCCATTATAGGCTACTTTCAACCGGGTTCAATTCAGGGGGACCCAGTCACTTATGCCCATACGAAGGAACGATATCCTTACGAAAGCATAAGGTACTCGAGCCCCGAAGGTACTTGCTAGGCCCATACGGAGGAACGATATCCTCACGAAAGCATTAGCGTTTTCCTCCCACTTAAAAAAGACGGGTTTATATGCCAAATTTTAAATGCGCTAAAATAAACGCGCAATTATAACCGAATGTTAATTTAATAGTCACTTTAATCCAGAATTTTCGATAGTAGTGAAGCGATAATTATTTGAAAAAGCTCGACTCTCATTTGTTTTTGAAAAAATAAAACATGGTCCCCAGCGGAGTCGCCATTTGTAGCGATATCCCTTTCTTTCTCGCTTAAAAAACGAGTTTCAATGTGTTTGGGTCTTTCAGGTATTAAAATATTTATTGCGTGGGGGGTTTTGCAAATGCCGTATTTAATTTGAAAATGGAGTCGCCACTGGCCACTTAGGTAGACCAGACACAGTAAAACCAGAGATTTAAAAATGTTGGGTTCGAGAGTCGGTTACGGATGAGGAAGGATTAACACCCCCACACTGCCCAAAATTGGTACTTTAATAATTACCGGTTTATTAATATTAAATTTTCTGGATTAAAGTGATGATTAAATTAAAATTTGGTTATAAGTGCGAGTAAATTTTAAAAGCCCCGTTATCCGAGAGTAAACGCCCAACCACCATCACTACGTCTGATACTGGCCCCATTTATGCTCGGATAAAAGGGCACCGCATTGACAACTTATATTCTATTATGCAACCTTAAAAAGCAAAATAAAAACATACAATTTACATTGACATGATATTAAAACATAAAATATGAATATTACAAAATAAATAAAAAATAATTTAACGCATGGACATAAAACCTAACATATCATAATAACAACAAAGTATAGGCATGAACTAAAAAACATACTTTCAAGACTAAATTAATTAATCCTAACATGCTTGAGCCTATAAAATCGCAAATGCCACAAATGCATGTCATACATGTAACATGATATTAAACTAATTAAATCTAAGCGACATGTTTCCAAAAAACAATACTTGACATATGACACAACTTAAAGTAAAAACATGACTTTAACATGTGACCAAACATATCACACTAATATGCAACTTATAATGCAAGAGGAAGCAAAACATAATATACAAGTTAACACAAAAGACTAACTAGATATTAAACATGTGACACCATTTACACATAAAATAACATGGCATTATTCAAAACAAAGCATCACCGATATATGACCTAAAAAGCAAGGTGCACATAAAAACTAACACTCAATTATCGAGGCCAAATAAAACTAAACGTACTAATACAATAATGCACATAGAGGAAGACATATGTAAATAAATATGACGAAGACAACTCATATACATAAAAAAAACAAGATATAAAACATAAATAACACGATTGATCGGGCCACAAATTAATATTTAACCTAACCTATAAAAGAACATAAAAGCTAGCACACCAACATGATATGAAACTTAAACTAAGCACAACATAAAAAGGCATATATGATATGAACAAACTACTTAAAACATAAAAAGGGATATAACACACAATAAAATATAAATAAACATGAAATAAATGAAACATATGTAAACATGAGGTGCAACATAACATACTAAAAACAAATAAATAAAAAAACAAGAGACATAAAAAACAGAGAGATTAAAGCAAAGAAGAAACAAAAAAGGGACATAATTTAAATAAACCAAAGACGTAATTAGGGATTAAAATAAAAAACGAATTAGACTCTGAAAGACCCATTGGGTAATAAATCCATCTGGCAAGCTTGAAGTGTAAAATAGCAAAATGCAAAATGACTATGTGTGCAATTTCACCCTTTAAAATTTGATTACGGTTTAATTTACTGACTAAATTAAAGGTTTTCGAAAAGCTATAAGGACCAATCTTGCAAATCTACCAAGGGGCGAGGCAGAACTGAAAACTTCAAATGTAAGGAAGAATTTATGAAGAAATTTGCCCATTTTCGTTTTATTTTAATTCTATAAAACTAAAAAAAAACGGCCCCAATTTCATTTCCCTTTCATTTTTTGAAACCCTAAAGAGAGAGGCTCTCCCTTCTCTGATTTTTCGTAGCAGCCACCACCCCCACAAAGCAACTCCGTCGTGAGCCTTCTGATCTCAGGTGAGGCTCGGCTGTAGGCCTCCTCTAGCCGTCTTGGATCGTGGATTTCGGCCACCGCTCGGGGAGAAACCCCTAAAGAACCCTACATTTATTTTCAAAGATAGGAGACCAAAGCCCCTTTACCCTTACGAACCGAAAACAAACAAAATGAAAAAAACCTGCAATGGCTCCCTATGGCAGTTCACCGCATGCAAGATCATTAGAAAACCGAGGTAAAACTTTTATTTTTATCTTTATTTTTCTTATTTTTCTTACATACATGAGATGAGATGAAAGAGGAAAGACGAGAATTACCCTAAAAACTCTCTATTTTTTTGTTTGAAGCTGGGAACTGATGATTACAGAGTTTTTTTTGCTTTTTGTACATATCTTGTGATCTCTTATCTGTTTAGGTAGAAAATAAGACATCAAAAATACATATTTTTCTGATTTTTTGATACTGATAACCCCCTTTTTGGTGTCCTTTGCACGCCCGATTTGATGGGCGATTGGTACGGCCGGTATAGCGAGTGGTGTGGTGGTGATGTCCTTCCTGCCAGATTTGTTCTTGGCCATTGGATCAGATCTGATCCAACGACTAGGATGCTTCATTGCATGGAGGGCCCTGATCTGATCTTGGGGTGGAAGATCTCGTGAGATGACGCCACGTGGTATCTGGGGAACCCGAGGAGTCAGCGCGTGCATGCTACGCGCACGTGGAAGTCCAGCAGCCTCGGGAGTGAGCCACACGCGCCATCTGGAGGGTTCTCTCCTTTTAATTATGGCCATTGGATCATGGTTTGATTCAATCGCTCTTGATCAGTTGCGTAAAAAGAGATAGCGATTAGGGTTTGATTAATTAAATGGGTTAGGGTTTTTTTTCATCCAGGTTTGGGTTTGGCCGAAATGGGCTTTATAAGATTTTAATTTTTGGGATCTGTAATAACATGCACTGGACACATGACTGTTATAATATATATTATTTTATTTTTTTGGATTTTATGTTATACTTAGCCCAATGCCAGTGATAATAATAATAATAATAATAATGATAATTATACTATGGTAATATGATAATACATACACATGCATGTATACGTACACGGACATACACACATATGCCATACACACATTATACACACTTATTATAAATACATGCACATGCAATATTAATATGTAACACATCTTTAATTAATATAGTATACAAACGTTCATGCATGTATAACGATATACACAATTAATACAAATATCCACACATTACACATTCAAATAATTCACACAAAAAAATGTAAACATACATATGACACACACGTATCATACATATACTAGACTTATAATATGTATGCATGCCACAATATATCAATTATTAAACTAAAGTAGATTAACACAATATTTATACAGTGCATAAAAATGATTGATTACAATAGTAGCGTAAAGCCAGATATTAAGTTATTCGGGCCATCAGTAAGACCTTCGGGCATGATAATAAGACCTTCGGGCCACCGGTAAGTCTTTCAAGCATGGTGGTAATTCCTTCAGGCCATCAATAAGTCCTTCGGGCATGATGAGGCAGCTATAGTAGCGTGAAGCCAGATGACGGTAGCCATAGTAGCATGAAGCCAGATATTAAGTCCTTCGGGCCATCAATAAGTCCTTCCAGCATGATGATAAGTCATTCGAGCCACCAGTAAGTCTTTCGAGCATGGTGATAAGTCCTTCGGTCTATCAATAAGTCCTTCGGGCATGATGCGGCACCTTAGTAGCGTGAGTACAGAAAGATTTGATAGCTAGTTTGGCGTGAATCCCTAATTCGACGATAAAGGTTCTATATAGGAAGTGCATATATTTTCGAGTCCTCGTAGCGAAAGGTTTTATATAGGAAGAACCCGTAACTCCAAGATTTTAGAAGCTAAAAGTTTTATATAGGAGGGAATTACGGCTCTAGGGTTTGAAGACTACCAGTTCTATATAGGAAGAACTCCCAGTCGGAAGAATCCATCCGTGACGTAGAAGGTTTTATATAGGAAAAACTCGTCGCGTTGAAGGCGAAGAGTTCTATATAGGAAGGACTCCCAACTTTACCGTCTCAGAGTGAAAAGTTTTATATAGGAGGAACTCGTAACTCGAGGCTTCAAAGTGAAAGGTTCTATATAGAGAGAACCCTAACTCCAGGATTTCAAGGTAAAAAGCTCTATATAGGAAGAACCTTTAGTCCGAATGATCCACCTGAGAAAGTGAAAGGTTCTATATATGAAGAGTCTGTAGCTCTAAGATCAGAAGGTGAAGAACTTACGAGCCTAAAGATTCGGCTGAGGAAAAGCGGAGAGTTCCAGAAGAACACGTGATTTCAAAGCTACAAACAGGGAAGTCAGATAAAAATGAGTGCTTATAATATTTGCTTTGTTCTCATTCCGCGAGAACAAGCAAAGAGGGGCAACTGTAATCACTCATTTTTATCTGTGTTTGTTAATATTGCGACATACTAATATAGTAATTAATTAATATTATTATTACATGATTACGTATATATACGTGCATGTGTGTTATTAATATATATGTAATATATATGTGTGTGATGTGTGTAAATGCATGTATGGCATGTATGTTATGTATTATGTACTTATTAGTAAGTAATGTTGTGTATGTGTATCATGTGTGTTTACATTTCATGTCACGTATTTTTGCATTACATGTGTACTAATGTATATATGTTTATATCCATTATGTGTGAATATATATATATATGTTTGTTTGTGTTTAAATGTATGTGATATATGTAAGTATTTGAATGTATGTGTGTCCGTGTATGTATATATATGCATGTGTATGTATTATCGTATTATTATTATTATTATTATTTTTATTATTTGCTATTGGGCTAAATTAAAATAAAATCAAATATATATATATATAACCCAATATCATTAAGTGTCTAGTCCAGATTATTACAAGCCCAAGATTACAAGATTACAAGGCCCATGTCAGCCTGACCCATATCCAAACCCTAAAATTACATAACCCTAATTGTATCTTCTCTCTTTATGCGCAACCGTTCTTGGGCCATTGGATCAGATCTTGATCCAACAGCCACAATCAAAGCAAGGCATCCCTCTAGCTGGCTGCGTGAGATCACGCGCAGGCCATTCGGCTCCCCACGCGCGCGTGACGTCCACGCACAAGGCTCATCGATTTCTCAAATGCCACGTGGCATCATCTTCTGCAGTCCCGCCTATTCGAGCCCGTATTTGAGCCTTTCGATCTTCAAAGCATCCCAGCCGTTGAATCAGATATGATCCAATAACCAAGAACATGTTCGACCGAGAAAACCCACCGTCATGCTTCCTCCACCGGCTCTCCAACCACTACATCAGACATATCAGAAAAACACCACAAAAATATATTTGTCAGTACTAAATTGAACAAAAACATGTATTTTATATTTTATTTTTATCAAAACAAAATTCAGAGCAGAGATATATGTAAACGAACCCAAAAAATCTGTAATATCAAGAACAACCAGTTTCCATAAATAAAAAGAAGAGAGTTTCGGGTAACCTTTTTCTCTTCTCCCTCATGCATGCATGAAAATAATAAAAAAAAAACAAGATAACAAAAAAAGGGTGGCTTTACCAGAGTTTTGCCTCTCGTCCTGACCGATGATGAACCATGGTAGGGAGCCATTTTAGGTTTTTTTTTGTTTTCGGTTCGAAATAGTAAGGGGTTTATTTTAGTTTTGGAGGGAGGGGTGTAGGAGGTTTTAAAAGCGGTTTCTTTTCGGGTGATGGCCGAAAGCCACGGTCCAGGATGGTTCGAGATCGCCTTACGGCCGAACCTTACCAGAGACCAACTGAGCACGGCGGCTAGGGTTTTGTTTTTGGGGAGGATTACTTCTGGAAAACCAGAGAGAATGAGGGCATATTTTCAAGAAAAAAATGAAAAAGATTAGAAAGGGGGGCCGGTTATGTGTTTTTAAAAGGAAAAAATAAAAAGTTTTCGGTTTATTTACTTCCTAAATCCCCCCGTGTTTTGGATCTTTTTAGTTTGAGCTCGCCCCTTGGTCCAATTACAATCTTGGTCCCTCCCCCTTTTGAAAATATTTTAATTAAGCCCCTAAATTAAACTAAATCAGATTTTAAATGGTGAAAATACCCGCTTGGTCATTCCGTGCTTTTGATTTTCTTAGTTTGAGCTTGCCGCATGGGCTTTTTTCAGCTTCAGTCCTTTCAAGTTTAGTCCAGTTTATAATTAAGTCCTTGAATGTCTTTTTGTTATTTTGTTTTGGGCCTTCTGATTTTGTTCTTACTTCATTTCAGTCCTTTATTGTATGTTCTTTTATTTTATTTTAAATAGCTATGTTTTAATGGGTTTTTGTATTAGTATGATTTATGACGTTCATCAAGTATGTATTATGATTTGTTTCCCCTTTATATCATGTTTATTTATTTTTCATGTGCATTATCATGTTAACACGTCATTAGTGTGTTTATTCACGTTATATATGTTTTAGAATGTTTTTTATGTTGTATTCTATGTGTTGTGTTTAGTATGTGTTTTTTTATGGGTATTACCATGCTAATGTGCCTTAGTTTAAGTTTATCCATGGTGTATGTTTATTTTGTAGCATGTTTTCACATTCATTTTGCATTTTAGGTTCATGTTAGAAATAGGTGATAAATTTGTTACATATTAATATTGTGATTTGTTTATAATATGTATGTATGTAATTTGTGTCATATAATAAAGGGTTTTAGTGAATTTTCATGGTGGTGTTGCTATATTAGTTTAGCATCATATTACTTGTATGTCATGTATATATTGTATTTGTGTTTTTTATATGTTCAAGCATGGTGTAATTTATTAATTTAATTTTGGAAGCATATTTTTCTTCTTTTTTTATGTTTATGTTTATGCTTTGTTTTCTTATCATGATATGTTATGTTATGTTCATGCATTTTATTATTTTTGTTAAATATTACGATATCCATGATTTTATGTTTTAGTACCATGTCAAGTGAATGTACGTTTTATAATTTGTTTTCTAAGATTGCATAACAGATATATTTTTGTCAATGTGATGCCCTTTTATTCGAGCGTAAACGTGGCCAGCATCAAGCGCTGTGATGGTGGTCTATCGGTTTACTCTCGAATAACAGGGCCCTTAAAATTTACTCGCACTTATAACCAAATTTTAATTTAATCGTCACTTTAATCCAGAAAGTTTAATATTAATAAAGCGGTAATTATTAAAGTACCAATTTTGGCGGTGTGGGGGTACTAATCCTTTCCCATCCGTAACTGACTCCCGAATCCCAACATTTTTTTAAAAATCTATAGTTTTACGGTGTCCGGACTCCGTTTTTAAATAAAATACGATTTTTCCAAAACCCCACGAAATAGACATTTTTAAATACCAAAAAAACCACAAACACTTCAAAACCCCATTCTTTTAGCGAAACACCCGTAGGAAAAAATGGACCTCGCTACAATTGCCTTTAGGTCTTGCCTTGTTAAGGTCTCTATAATCTACACAGATGCGCACCTTCCTATCATTCTTTGGCTCCGGGGACTATATTGGCTACCCACTCTGGGTATTTGGCAACTTTAAGAAATCCAGCCTCAAACTACTTCTTCCAGACTTTTAACAACATGTCTGTTCTCATTCTTCGAAGCTTTTGCTGGACGGGCTTGTATTCTGGCCTTATTGGTAGCTTGAGTACTACAATGTCCGTGTCTAATCCCGACATATCTTGTTATGGCCAAGCAAATATGTCTTTGAATTCAAGAAGTAGTTCCATCAAATTCTGTCTAGTTTTTTATGAAAAAATAGTACTGATCTTCACCTCTTTCCTTTCCTCGTCAGTTTCCAAGTTCAGGATTTCTAATTCTTCTTGATGCGACAAGATTTGTTTCTCCTCACTTGCTATTAGTCTTAACAATTCATCTGGGACCTCATATTCTACTTTGTCTTCTTCTTCATCAATTTCTCCTAAGCACATAGGTTGTTTGAAATCTACCCCGAGATTAGATTCAGAATCATTCATACAATTAAGATTAAGGGGCATGTACGAGTTTAAAAACAATATGTATTGGGAATAGAAATAAATAGTTTATGGAATGGATAAATAACAAATGAATAAACAACAAATAAAATGAATGCCATGTTAGCCATTTGAGGAAGAAATATGGAAAACATCATTTTCATTGAAAGCAAATAAAATTGCCATAGCTGTCCTTTACAAAAGATCCCGATTGCTTTGATTTGGACATAAAAACTACAGGTATGTCTACATAGGTCTAATTGTTGAGCTTTTCCCTCGGGAAGCATGGACGAATCTCAGTCAAACGCTGGTCATTCATGTCGTTCTCAAAGATCACAATAACATCTATCACTTCCGAAGCTTCACTGATCAATTCTTCATTAAAGAGCTTTTCATTCTCTTAATATTCTTGCTCCTTTTATTTGGGGTTTACTATTCCACCGAATACAAAAATCTTCTTCATATCAGAATAAGTCATGGGCCTCAATGGAATATCTTCTCCTCTAAACCGAGCCTTTCTTTATTCTTCTCTCCTTTTCCATTATTGTTTTCTTTGCAGAAAGTTGTGCTTATAGCCAAGCACGAACCGATCTTTTTTATTGATGATGCTTTTAGCTCGCAAACATCCTTGCAGGTTCCTTCCTAAGCCTTTTTCCTTTTTTTGCTCATTTTCTGAAAGTTTCTGACACTACCATCTTAGTACAATTTGACAGCCTAGGGCATGAAATCCTCCCCTCCTCGACAATGAAGGTGGAATTGACAAACTCCAAAGCCCTAAAGGAACACTCTATCGCCTCCTCGTCAGTCTGAATATAAAGCGTATCGTAAGTCACCGAAACAATGATATCTTGTTCAGAATTAACAGTCACTAGTATTCCTTTAATGAAAAACTTTAATTTCTGATGTAATAATGACAGAATAGCACCAACAGAGTGTATCCATGGCTTGCCTAACAAACAATTGTAAGATGGCCGAATATCCATAACCACAAAGTCAACAGTGTACCCACTTGGGCCAATGAGCAGGGGTACTTCAATTTTCACGACCATATCTTGTTAGGTCCCATCGAATGCTCGTACTGAATTTTGATAAGGTTTCATATGTGAATTGTCGATAGGAAATCGTTGTAAAGTAGCCATAGGCATGACATTCAAAGTAGAGCCATTATTAAGTACTCTTGGTAGTACGTGCCCTTTGAAATGTGAGGTGATGTTTAGGGCCTTGGTGGAACCCATGCTTCCCTCCAAAATTTTATCATCACTAAAGGTAATGTAATTGTCCGCGATGATATGGCCTATTATCCGGTCTAACTTATCGACTGAAATACCACTCGAAATAAAGGTTTGGTTCAAGACTTTTAGCAATGCTTCATGGTGTTTTTTTGAATTTAACAAGAGATCAAGTACTGAAATTCGTGCTGGCTATTTTTGGAGTTGCTCCACTACATTGTATTCGCCGTGCTTCAAAAATCTCAAAAATTCTTGGGCTTGAACCTCTATTATTGGCTTATTAATTTTCAGAGGCAGCTCTTCTTTGAATATCTTCTCGGGTACAAACCCGGCTACTTTGCCTTTATCCTTTAGATCTTCTGCCGCCTTTGAAGTTTTTGGAGAGTAACACCTACCACTTATTGTAAAGTGCCCAACCTCATTTACCACTTCGGGATTAGGTTCCAGCAGCTCCTCTCCTTGAGCGGGCTTTACTTTGTCAGATAACTTTTCACCTTCTTACGAACTAGATCATCCCGGTATTAAAATATTAGTGCTGTAATTCCATAAAACCATCTGAGTATCCTTGAACGAAAATGATGTTGAAGTAGAAATTATGATCTTGGTATCCATCTTGGGGCCTTTTCTTGAGGTGTGCTCTCTTCACTTGGTTTAAAGTCAAGGACAAAATGTCTTCGTACACTGTATTTGATATTCAAACTATCCGACGTGTAGACTTCTACTTATTTTTCCCTCTTTCTTCTAAAAAAACTTGATTTCCTTGTTGTCTATCATTTTCTGAATCAACTGACGGAACTCTTTACAATCTTTAATCTCATGATCCTCTAACTGGTGATACCACATTATGGGCCACACCCCTTTTTCAAAATCACCATCCCCCGTTCAATAAGGCGTGCCAAGCATAATTGCTGAAAAACCCACCTTAAATGAGACTTTACTTCTGGCACATTCACTCTAACTTTTCTAGCGTATCCATCTTCAACAACATTTACACTATGACCTCCATGGTTTGGTAAGGAGTTATTGGCCGTTCTCGTTTCTCCCAACTACAACACTCTAGTTTTTATCAGATTTTGAACAAACTTTTTGAATGCCATACAGTTCTTAATTGAATGTCCTGAAACATCGGCATGGTACTCGCAATGTGCGTTGACATCATACCACTCTGGGTAGGGTAGGTTAAAAGGAGTAACATGGTATGGCCAAACTAAATCTACCTTGTACAATTGTGAGTATCACTCTTTGTAAGAAATAGATAACAGAGTGAAAGACCTATTCTCACCTTCTTTCTTGGGCACCATATCTTCTATTCTATTGAAATTTTGGGCATTTCTGGTTGTAGCTTGAGGTTGAAAGATTGTGAGGTTCTTAAAGGCCTTATATGTGCTCGTATTATTAACCTCATGATCTTTTCTCTTAAACTATTTCTGTGTCGATTCTCTTTCGTTAATTTTTTTGCTCTTGATGGCCGCTTTTGAGGGTTGTTGATCATACGATCATAAAGTGTCCCTTTTAATGTATCTATGAACATCAGATAAATTTTTCTCTCACGAAGAGGAGGCTGAACTTGTGCTGCCATATCGCGCCATCGCTGGGCATGCTCACGGAGGCTCTCATTACGGCTTTGTTCCATCTTTTATAACAAAAGTCGATTAGAGACCATATCAGTTGTATGCTTGTACTGATCTGTGAAGGCTTTTAGCTAAATCTTTCCAAAACTTGATCTAAGCCCGTGTTAGCTGATTATACCATCTTGTAGCAGATCCCACCAAATTATCTTGGAAGTAATAGATTAATAACTTTTCATTGTTGGTGAATTCTACTATCTTTCGGTAAAACATGGTTATATGAGCAGTGGGACAAGTTTTCTCGTCAAATTTCTCAAATTTTGGAGTCTTAAACTTATACGAAATCTCCAAATTTGGGACCAAATTAAGCTCCCTAGCATTCAACCCATAGGAACCTTCTTCATCCTCTTATGCTCGGAACCTCTTCTTAAGATACTTCTTGGTTTCTTCTAATTGTTTTTAAAAATTCTTCCATTACTTGATTTAATTTTTCTAACTTATCAAAATCTGGGATGTTGTCCCCAACATTTTCCACATTACCAAAGGTCACACCCGGTTGAGCTTGGGTAGAGGCTTTGACTTGATGTGATGAACTCACTCCTTGCGGAGGTCTTGGGGTAGTGCTGATAAAGATCGAGGAGTACGAAGGATCTCTCACGTTATGAGTGGGATTTTCAATAAAACATTTTCTATTCAGGTCCTCATTTTTCCTAAGTCCCAATAGCTGAGATAACTCCTTCATCATGTCTTGTTGGGATTTGAGTATGGTTTCCCTCAATTCTAGCTGAGTCCGCTCTAACTGCCCCCTAAGATAGGCTTCCAACTTGGAAAAGTTTTCTTCCATTATCCTTGTTTACAAACGAGTGCGATATGGGTGTGGAATGATTATAGTTTATCTTTTAATTTCCATCACGATATTTTCACTATTAATCTCATTTTATAATCAATTAATGCATGTTATATGTGTTATGCAAAGTATAGAACAAATGATAAAACAAAATGCAAGAATGTATGCAAATAAAGGCATTGATTCCGTTTGTGATCACCTTTGAACTACTTCCATTGAAAATTTAAAAAGTTTCTCATTACAAAGCAGGAAAAGTAAACTTCTACAGATATGCCTCGACCCTAACTCCTAGTTTCTCAATGGCTTCAAGTAGCTGAATGAATCTTGGTGCCTCCTTCATGTTTCGAGCTTTGAAAGGGCGAAGAGCTTCGACTTTCATGTCTAGGTCCCTTACATGTCTAGCGACTTCTTGCATTTGCACCATCAGAGTCGTGTTATATTGGTCTCAGTCCTGAATCATACGAGTAGCATCGTAAATGCGCCTTAACCAATAATTATCTCCCCCTCTCGTGGGTTTTTCAAGAACTGTAATCCGTCCTAGATAGTCTTAAATAGTGGCTTCTAGCGTCTCAATTTGAGTTTGAAGCATTTTATTTTCTTGATGGGCAGCTTGAAGTTCAAGGAAGCATTCCATGCACGATATTCATGAAAAGACCAATCAAACGCCACGATCTTCTTTTCTAGCTGGACGTTTTGGGCTTGGCTTTGATTCAAACTCTCAAACATGGAGTTGTACAAACCTTGCATTTCAAGCAGTCAATTTTTGTTTTATTGGGATTTTTTCTTCCAAGAAGTAGCATTTTCTTTCTCCCAACTTATCACTTACTTGCTTTTTTCGTTCCCTTGCCTGGCTTTTGCTCTTTCTCGATGGATTGCACTTTTCGAAGACTTTCATTCTCAATGGTGAGCTTGTAGCTTTCTATCTCTTTTTCAATCGCTTGTTTACCTTTCTCTTTTTCCTCCTCGACTAAGCACATACCATTCATCATTTCTTTCTCAACGGCTAGAAACTTCTTCCGATTGGCATTCCATACTGGAACTTGAAGCTTGAGAGTGTCACTTTGGTAAAGAGTGTTTTTTTCATTCAAATTTGCATTTAGTTTCCTTAACTGCTTGATCATCCTATCTCGTTCGTCTATATCTAAACTTACCTTGTAAAGCTCGCACATATGCTTGGTTTGTATCCATATTCTTTTTGACCTCCTCTAGCTTGCTCCTTAGGATATCGACCTCGAAAGTGACTATCTTCATGTGCTCTTCAAGTGTTATGGTCAGTCCTTGATCGGGCTCCAGAATTTTATCATTAATTCTCTTGTGCCTCCAAAAATCATAGTCGGGAGTGAACATGCACTTTTTATCTTCTTCTGCCTTTATATGATAGCAGTGATCCCAAGATCTAGAGGCTATTTAGACCTTCGCCCTAAATTCATTCTTGAAAGAAAACTCGACATGGCTCAAATCGGTGGTGACAGGAACAAACTATCGCGACCCAAATTGTCTTGATACCAACAGAGAAGTACAATCAATTCTACCATACAAGCCTAGCATCATCAACCAATCATAATCTCCGTATCTATATAAGAAATGGAGGACACTACCGAGCTAAGTTACCCTCCAAACAATATCTTTATCTTAAAGGTTCTTGAAAATCGTAGTCCACTTTTTCTTGTCTAGATCTTCCCACCACTCATTCGCTAGATATTCTCGCAATGGGGAAAAGTCTCCAAAAAATATTTCAAACAAAACCTTAGTTGGTGTCTTCCAAAAATTACTTTGAATCCAAACCCGAAGCAACTGTGTGCATCCCCTAAAACGTCATTCTTCATGTTTTTGGCTCGCATTTAAGGAAATGAAAGTCTCGGTTAAGATTGTCGGTACTAGATTTGCCTTCCTCTTTATGCACTCAAATAAATCCAATATGGCCATATCAATATTCCCAAAAACCTTCAGGAAAATAATCAAACCATATATCCCCAAAACAAACAAATCCATCTTCATAACCTCATCTAGGTACGTAGGTATAATATCTTGAATGCATTCTCATGAAAAAGCGGTATTATCCCATCGACTCTAAATCAAGCCTTTGACCCAATCTTCATTCATTTCGGCTAAAGTTCTAAGCTTCAAAGGATAATTTTGGGACTTTGACGGCTTTGCATAAATCCAATCTTTCTGAATATTCTTCTGATTAAGTAAAGCCGTATACCCTTCCATCGTAAACGTCATGTTTTTCCATTAAAAGTGAACCAACAAAAGGCGAGATTCCAAAACTGAAAGATACTACGGAGCAAAGGCTGGTTAATTCTGACATATATCAAATGTCCTATATAGCCATAATTATCACGGAACAAATTTTGCAACCGTTGATCCTATCCTTCCCAAATCTCTTTCAATTCCCACAAATTATTTTGCTATAGACTTATATATGTATATCCCGGTACTATACGCTCACTTGGTAAACTGTCACCTTGGACCCTTTGGTTAACTTCTGACCAATATCGAACAGATGAGTTGGTATCCTTCTTCTTGAGATACTTCCTATCCATGATAAAAGATCTCAAATTGGGCAAACCACTTGAATCAACACCTTTATGTCATGCAATGTATTTGAATCAATACACTTATTTCATGCAATGTATATGCAAAAATATATGCAAAACAAAATAAAACACAAAAAGAAATAAGTTAGTACTGGATAAAATCAATAAATGTATAAATAAAATGGGAAATTAAATAAAGCATCAAACAAAACAACCCTATTTACATCCCATCTAAAACACTTAGGTTATTCGCATAGCTCTAAAAGGGGTGGGCTTTCTATGTTCTCTATGTGTAATTTTGGTGCTAAGAGGTACCCGAACTGTCCTTGTTGTCCCCTCTTAAGGGTAGCAAGTCCCCCGGTCATCACCCACTATAAGCTCCTCTCAACCGGGTTCAATTCGGGGGGACCCATTCGCTATGTCCACACATGCAAACAATATTCCCACGAAAACATAGGGTACTCAAGCCCCAAAGGTACTTACTAGGCCTATACGGATAAACGATATACACACGAAAGCACTAGCATTTCCCCCCACTTAAAGAAATGGGTTTAAATGCCAAATTTTAAATGCGTTAAAATAAACTTGAATTTATAAACAAATATTAATTAAATCTTCACTTTAATTCACAACTTCCGATATTAATAAAGTGGTACTTTTATTTTTTTAAAAAGGCCTGACTCTGTTTTGTTTTAAAAACCAAAACAGGTCCCCAGCGGAGTCGCCAACTGTAGCGACCTCCCTTCTTTTATTTTCTCAAATTCGAAAAGAAAAAGGGTTCTAAGAAAGTCCTTTAAAAATTTGTATTTTTGAAAATAACAAAAATTGGAGTCGCCATCGACCACTTAGATAGGCCGGACACCATAAAAACCAGAGATTCGGTTAAAAACGAGTTTGGGAGTCGGTTAGGGATGAGGAAGGTTTTGGCACCCCCACACCGCCCAAAAATTGGTACCAAAAGAAAAAATAATTACCGCTTTGTTAATATTAAATTTTCTGAATTAAAGTGAGGATTAAATTGAAATTTGGTTATACGTGCAAGTAAATTTTAAGGGCTCGTTATTCGGGAATAAGCAAAAACCACCACCACTACGCCTAATACTAGCCAAGTTTATCCTTGAATAAAAGGGCACCACATTGACTGTTTATATCTCGAATGCAACATAATACATGGCACGACATATACGAAAAGAGGCAAATACAAATTAAAGGATGATAACGTAAAATAAATAAAATATAAAAACATACATTACAAACAAAAGTATACAAGGAATAAGGTATAAGAAAAAGGCTATATACATAATAATACGTAGTATGAAACTATATATTATATATTTATATATATATATAAATATATATAATATGATACTATATAATATATATGCTTAAAGGTATATATATACATATAAAATTCATAATTTGGTTTTAACAGTAACTATATGTATATTATAATAATGAAAACTATTAATATATGTTCATATATTAAACTATATTACATATACATACTATTGAAAGCCAAAAGAAATGTATATAACATGATATTAAACACGATACATGTACTATATATATTAGACTATATACTATATTATATCTAATAAAAACAAAACAACCTGCATACGAAAATCAACAATATCAGGGGCGAAAATTAAAGGAAAAAAATAAAGCGGAAGATTTAACAAATAAACAAACAACGGATACAAGTACTAAAAAAATAAATATGCACATGCAAAGGAGACCAAACCGGCGAATAACCCACAAGATTTAGGGACTCAAACGAAACAAAAAAACAACAACGGAAAGATCAAGAAAAGAATTAAACCATCTAGAGATTGCTTAAACCCGATTTGAGGATGATATTGCAAAACATTGAAAAATAACAAGAAATAGGAAAAGGGTTTTAGAATGCGGAAGGCCTGGGGTCGTCATTAAAGAGACACAGAGGGATTTAATATGGAATTAAACCATTTTAATGTTGTAAAACAGGTATAAAACATAACTTTCAGCCAAAACTGAGCCCTTTACCATTTTTGAACCCTTTTCTCCTTAAAAATCCTCTTTTTCTCTATTAGGGTTCATAGCAAACCCAAAAATCACCACAAAAGGCAGAATTTGGTGGTTGACCATCGTCTTTCGCCATACTGGTAGCCGCTAGTTGGCGCCAGAGACCTAGATAAACCACCACTCAAACCGTGAACACCTCCTAAACACGACCTCCATTCTTTTAAAAAAATAAGGTTGAAACCCTTATTTTTAAGAAAACGAAAACGAAAACTCTTTATTTTAAAAGCCAAAAACCCTATTCAAGCCTTCCGATTCACCACTAACGGCTCGAAAGTCATGTGATTATCATTGGAAAAGGTCCATCTATCACTGGAGAACCTCAAGATGACCATCGAGAACTAAGGTACTCCTTTTACCCTCTTAGCATACATGCACTAAAAAAGACAATATACCTCGAAATTTGCTTTCTATTTTTATTGCTCATTTTTTTGAAAATCCCCCTTTTACGATCTTTTGTTCTATTTTTATATATCTCTTTAGGATTTACAATAACTTTAAAAAGAAAATGAAATCTTATATTACTATTGGTTGATCTGTGTAAAATTGGCCGAATTCATGTGATTTTATGATATTGTTGGCTCTATAATTTTTGGGTTAGTATGTGCGCTTCTAAAACCATCCTTTTTGTTCCCTTGGTGAAAGGTGGCCGATTGAGACGGAGTGGAGGGATCAGAGAGAGGCTCTGGCAAAGTAGCTGGATCATCGGAAGGCGCGCATGAAGATTTGAAACGTTATGGCGTGTGTTACACGCGCGCGTAAAAGATTTCAGAAGCTGAGCGTGAGGCGCGTGGAGAGCTCAATGGACTCGTGCTTGATCCTGGCCGTTCGATATGCCTGCGATCTAATGGCCATGACGATGCGGCGTTGAGGCAGAAAAGAGGCATCTTAGTGTTTCCTTCAATGGGCAATCTGGACCGCACGATCTCCCTTGATCCTACGCACCAGATCTGGTTGTGCAGGGATAATGAGAGTTAGGGTTTTGGTTATCTAATAAGCTTAGGGTTTGTTAGTTATAGGCCAAACGAGCCAAATATATGTATTAGATTTTTTGGTTTTAATATATTGTAAATGGACTAGATATTAATGGATTGATGCATTTTTTAATATGGGCTGCATTTTTTTAATTATATAATACATATATATATATATATATATATCTTTTTGGGTTTTGATTTTTGTAATAATAATAAATAATACTAATAATAAGATAATAATAATAATAATAATACGATATAGTATATAATAATAATGAATAATAATAGATAATAGTAACAGAAAAAAGAACCGAAAATGAATAACAATAGATAATAAGGTATTAATATAACGTATAAGATATCATAACATATAATATATATAATAGATAATAATTATAATATGGATATAAATAAAAACCCATTATAACAATTAACAAAACATGGGTTAATAACCCGGATAAAATTAGTG
The DNA here is from genome assembly GCA_019671005.1 of Hibiscus mutabilis. Lineage (NCBI taxonomy): Eukaryota > Viridiplantae > Streptophyta > Magnoliopsida > Malvales > Malvaceae > Hibiscus > Hibiscus mutabilis. The sequence goes on along the minus strand of CM033719.1, from coordinate 26,704,363 downwards.
ATTACACTCAAAAGCACAACGCCATGTGCAAATGGCAAGGTCCCCCATTCACCGTAGAAATTGGCCTAGTTTCCAAAATAATCTTGTGGGTACACTATATTCCAAAATATAATTTTAGAATGGATTATCCAGCCAATTTTATCGTAATTTTTGCTAAAAATAGGTGTCTAATGTTTACACCGTTGTAATTTTAGGTGCATGGTCGTTAAAGGTTGTTTAAAAACCTGTTATCTAATCAATGCTTCACATGTGACAATAATTTTAATTTTTGAAGAAAAAACCCAAAATTTTAATTTTTCATAAAATCCTAAAATTTTCTAAATTTTATAAAATGATCTCAAAATCCCTAAAATATCTCAAACCCTAAATCATCACCGATCGTTGCCCCTAAGAAAAATTAATGTTCGATTAACACGACGTTTGTCATTTTTTGACGATACCATATTGGAGGAAATGACCGGCAAGATTCAGTGATTGAAAGGGTGGACTGAGGGCTGGAGAATTGTCGATGATTTGGGGTTTAAGAATTTAAGAGTTTTGGAGATTGTTTTGTAAAGTTTGGAAAAGTTTGGAATTTTTTGAAAATTTAAAATTTTTGGTAAAAAAATAAACACACTACGTGTCATGTTTTGATTGGGTAACAATTTTTTTAAAATGATAGTTAACCTACCATGCACCTAAATTAAAGAAATAAAACGTTAGACACTTATTTTTACTAAAAATAATTTAAGCACCTAAAGTTAATAAGAGATATAATTTAAACAAATTTTTTAATATTAAGCCTTGAAAAGAAAGAAAAAAGTTTTTTTTTGGTTTAGGAGATATAACAAACGGGAAAACAAAAAAAAAAAGAAAATGCGTTTTAGTTTTGTGACCTGTGGGGTCCTAATATTCGACCCAGCCCATTATGTGACCGCTCCACTTCAGAAATGGACCCAACAAACACAAAGTTAAGGTAGCCCAAGGGGCCATTATGGCGCACCTTAGGTTTGTGGTTAGTGAGAGAAAATCCTCTCCCTTCTCTTTAGAAAATTGGGGTGGGACGGATCTGCCCCAATTTCAGATGGCAATGTTTACTGGTAGCAGACCCACGGTGTTTCGTTAGCTCTTTAGGGGGTAGTGAATGGTGGCCGTAGTTTTCCTTGTCGCCTCCACCGTCAAGGTTGGAATGAAGCACATGGCCTTGGAGGTTGTCTCCGGTGTTGGGTAAGTACTCTTTTCTCTCTTTTGCAGGTTCATGTCTGAGGGAGGGCCTTGGATAAATGGCAAGAGATTGGGAAAGAGTTCAGATCATGGTGTGGATTTCTTGGTTGGTTTTCAAGATTTTCCGATGAGGGGGGTCGAAATGTCACATTTTTAGTCATGGCAGTGTTTTCTGGGAGCAGTTCCAGCATGTCTTATTTGCTCTTTAGGGGGTCCCGGTGTGGGGTTAAACAACTCTGATGGTCTGGTCTAGCTGATGGTAGGGCTGTGCAAATAGCCGAGGGGTCCGGTATAGTGTCCAGGCTTGGCAGAAACTCGTGGTTGCTTGGCCTGTTCATCATGCACCCAAGGGTCTGTGAGCAGGGCGTTGATCGGACACCAGAGTGGCGCAGATGAAAAATGTCCCCATTTCAGACAACTCAATATTCACTGGGAGTAGTCTGGGCATGTTTTCTTAGCTCTTTAAGGGGTAGTGATCCGCGACCAACCCGATCCCCGCACGGAAGGGGCGGCCCTTGGCACCCTTGGTGCTCGAGAAAGGCCATGGAGCGCTAGGTTCAGTCCCTTTGTACCAGCATGGTGGCCGGTAGGATCGACGGCATGGTGGTGGCTACCGAAAAATACTTTAAGATGGATTTTAATTTCTCCGATGATAAGCTTTACTGCTACCAAGAGAGTAGAGTATCAAAGAGGGCCACGTGAGAGGGTAGGCTCCCTAAATTCCGGCCAGTATGCCTTTTAAAAGCCAGTAAAAAAATTTTTGGTGATCGAAATAATTTCTCCGGTGAGTCAAAGAAGAAGATGGTTTTGTGGTGGGGAGACAACCCTTGGCTTAGGTCTTCCCGCCCTCTGTCCAAGCTGCCGCGCACAACAATTGACAATAGTAGCCTTTCTGAGCCCAAGGTGCTGTTTTTTTCCAGTTTTATGCTACTTCAGGATGCTGTCTCACTGTCAGGGCCTGCATCTAGGACCTGCGGGTCTATTTTGGGAAAGTCAACCTGCCAACCCTGGGGATGCAGCAGGGTGCAGGCAAAAAAGCTGGAATTGGGGCAGAATACTTTCTTTTGTCTAGTTAAAAGTGGTCGATTTATCAATGAAAAATATCCTCCTTGGAGTTCGGATAGAAGGGAAATGATTAACCCAATGGGCTTTCCCCCTCCTTGGATTATTGCTATTATAAAGGGAAGACCCATTGTCTCATGGGCTAAGGCCCACCCTCTCTTATTCTTGACTGCCTCCATCTCGGTTCTTATAGCAAGGGTGATAGCCCCGACCCAAATCAGGCATCAAGTCACCTTGGCACCCAAGAACAAAGGGCTAAAGAGTATGTGGAAATATCACCACGAGGTAGTGTCCCTTTTCAAGGCACCCATATCGGTGGAGGCTGGTTCCCAGCCCCACCAGGAGCAATGAAAACCTCATGTTAGAACTGTCGGGGCATGGGAAACCCCGAGACAGTTCAAGCCTTGTCAAAGTTCGTGGCCTTGAATGGTCCTGAGCTAGTCTTCATTAGTGAAACAAGACTCTTCAAGAACAAAGTGGATGGTGTTCGTAGAAAATTAAACATGGTTGGCTGTATTGATGTAGAGAAAAGTGAAGGCTATAGTGGGCTACTTTTGTTATAAAAAGAAGGTGTCGATGTTAATCTTCTCTCCTTTTTGAAGACACACGTCGATGTTGAAGTTATACTTGGGGCAATAAAAACCAGATTCACTGGCATGTATGGTACATATGATCATACAAAGAAGCATATGGATTGGGAATTACTCGACAGGCTTAAAGGGGAATCCCAACTACTGTGACTCCTAAGAGGTGATCTTAATGACATCCTCTGTATGAACGAGAAGGTGGGTGGTAGAAGGAAACCGAAATTGGAAATAGATACATTTAGAGATACCCTTGAAAGAAATGGCTTGTGGGACATTAAACCGAATCAAGGATGGTTCACGTGGCATTATGGGGACAATACGGATAATCATTTCAAGTAAAGAATTGATCGGTTTTTAGCTTCTATTCCCTGGTTACATTTGTTTGGGTAATGTGAGATCACATAGGAGTACACCAAGGACTCAGATCATTGCTTCCTTTTCTTTAATACCGAGGGCAAGAAAAGAAAGGAAATGAAGCATGATGACTATTTTAGGTTTGATACGTGCTGGGCTAACGAGGATGAATGTGGGAAAATTGTTAGAAGCTCTTGGAACAATCTCGGGGGAGCCACTTTAGACAAGTTAAAGATGGTAGGGGAAAACCTCAAAGAGTGGCAATCTAAAACAAGGAAAGCCTCTGTGCAATGCAAGAAACGTCTGTAAAAGAGGATCGAGGACCTCTTGGATCAGAATATCTCTGAGGCAAACCTTGATGACCTTAAGAATGCAAAAAAGAAGCTGAAAACATTAATGGAAAAAGAGGAGGTATATTGGAGACAAAGGTCTCGAGTTCAATGGCTAAAAGAGGGGGATCGTAACACGAGTTTCTTCCATGCTAGGGTAAGCAACCGAAGGAAGAATAACATGATCAAAGGTATTGAGAATAGTGAAGGGATTTGGGTGGAAGGAATTGAGAATATTTTTGGAGTGGCTAAAGACTTCTTTTCCAATCTCTTCCAGTCGAACAATGGCTCTACCTCTAACTTGATCCTTCAAGCTATAGAGACTTGATCATCATGCAATCGAACCTCAGAGCGGAGCATCTTCTCTCAGGGCTTAGCGGAAAATGTTCTATGCAAGCTGCACCGATCGAGTAATGCAAGAGGTAGTTAAATATCCTAATTCTAATTTTGTATTCTTCCCAAGTTTAGTTATGAAGCATTCGAAGTACCAACATATTTTGTGGTTTGACAGGTTCGAAGACACTTTAGGCCGGAGTTGCTGAACAGACTGTACGAGATCGTTGCCTTTGATCCGCTGTCGCATGACCAGTTGAGGAAAGTTGCTAGATTGCAAATGAAGGATGTTGCAAGCCGGCTTGCCGAGAGGGGTATTACATTGTGTCACGTGGCTAGATTTCCAACCAGCCCACCATGCGGCCTTAGGCGATGTGACTCAAGACAAACGCCTAAGTAAGCCTTTTCAACCCTCTCGGAAGATCAAACTTCCCAAGCATCGACAAACGCAAAGCGTTCTACGCGGAATCGGATCAAAAGAGATGGGTGAAGAAGAACTTCGAAAGAACGCTCAAGAACAAAGAAAAGAACGAAGAACACTCAGAGGATTTAGAGTAAATGCCTTTATTCCTTGGAAACTTGGATACTGAATACAAAATGAGGAGGGGAAGGTATCTATTTATAGTTGAGTTCCCCCCAATCCAACGGTCTATACAGATTTACATCGACGGTCAAGATGAGAGCCTATATCTTATCTACAACATTTGAATTTTAAATTTCAAACAATAGATAATGTGGGAATTATCTTTAATTAAATTAAAGATAATTTACTATGGTAATTACTATGTCTTCTTGGATCTTCCTACGGATCGGGCCAATTTGGTGGTCTTTTGGAGCCCAAAGTATGCCTTTGAACCCCTTGTGCAGCTTGTTGCGACAACGACTCGGACCTCAACTCGCGGCCCGTGTCAACCTCCCCCACCAAACTTGGCGACGCCCTCGTCGCTCCTCTCGAACAAAGTTGAGATCGATTTTGGAGCTTCCTTTCGCGCACCTTGGCTTGCTCCCAACTCGGAATCTGGCTTGATTGTCCCCCATAAGGACCGTTCTCCCCATAAAGAGCACCGGACACTGATTCGGTTGTCCCCCATAAGGACTGCTCGCCTTGGCTCGCACCGCCATGCAAAATCAACCGTCCCAGGCATATCTTGATCGTAGGAACTTTTTCCTACCAGTTCTGACTTGCCCTGATCTGGACTCTCCCGATCCTTGTGCACAAACTTGGATGCCTTCACGTTAAACACTGAACGAACCCTCGGTACTCTGAGTGGTTGCTTCGGCCCGCACCAAGTCTTGGCAACTCCATCTGATGGGTTAGGTTTTCTGCGCCCTACACCCAACAAATCCAGCAAATCAAACTGTAAAACACTGTCACCGTGCTCAAGACGTACCTCACTCCTTTTCCCAGTATTTACTCTACACATCAATCCTTCGTCCCTGAAGTTTGATGCCCCATTGCTCCTCGGTAATGCAAAACCCATCGACACTTCTCTCCCATTGAAGTTCGATGCCTCGGCCACCTCGCTCATGGATGGCTCCTCGACGGCCTTCATGCCAACTGCCTCGGGCAACTCTCGCCCATCCAAGGTAGTGTCCCCAACTGTCGTCTCCAACTCGATGCCTCCTTGGCTTGGAGCATCTTCGACAAGCTAAATGGCTGTCAACTTCTTGGTTCCTCGCCCGTTGTCTCGGCACACAGGCACAACGCACCGTTGTCTCGGATCCAAGATGCACACGACGTTGGCAAACGGAATGATGAGAGCTTCAATACGGTCAAGGAAGTTTAGTCCCAAAATAAAATCAAAGTTATCTAGCTCGATTACCTTGAAATCCTCCTTGGCCTTCTAATCCCCAATCTGCAACTCGATCTTCCGCACTGTCCCCACAACTGGAACTTCCCTTGAATTCACCGCCTTGATCTTACCGGTTGAATCCACAACTTTAAGACCAAGCTTCTTGGCAGCCTTCCTAGACATGAACAGATCGCTTGCCCCGGTGTCCACCAAAGCACTCCTCGATCGTCCCGCCATGTTGATGTCGACAAAAATCAACCCATTCTGCTTCTGGCCCTTCCTCGCCTTGACAGAATCTAATGTCATCGAGCCAAGCTTCGCAGCCTCGTCACTCTCGGGCTCGTCCTCCTTGGACTTCTTAACTCGATCAGGGCATTCTCGCGCTAAATGCGGCCCCTACATCGGTAACACTTTCGATGTACTTTTTCCTCCCTCGGCTTCCCTCCTTTGATGCTAGCGATTGCACCAACTCTACCGGGTTCTCCATCTGACTCGTCATCCTCCTGGACAATGGCATCGAGGCGGCTCCTCTTCTTGGGACAGTCTTTCACTACGTGTGGACCATCACAATGGTAGCACCTTATGGATCATCGATCCTTCCAATCATCTGGCTTCGCATACCGGTTTGGCTTGGTCGATGGCCTCTCCTTGCCATCATCGCTGCTATCTCCAGACACGTCCTCGTCTCTCCCACCAATACCCTTGCCATGGGGCTTGGAAGACTTGGACTCCATGGACTTGTAAGAACTATAATCGGTCAAGGACTCCGTGATGGCTAGGGCTTTGGAAAGTTCCTACACATCCCTCCGCTCTAACTCGATCCTGGCCCATGGCTTCAATCCATCAATAAACGTGAAAAGCGCATCCTTCTCACACAAGCCGAGGATAAGGAGTTGTAGCTCACTAAACTCCTGGATGTAATCCGCAATGGATCTATCGTGTCGAAGCCTCCTAAACTTGGTCCTGGCTTCTTTCTCCGTGTTACTCGGGCAAAACTGCTGCTTGAACTCCGCTTGGAACTCCTCCCATGTCCCAACGCCCGTACCCCACTATTCTCATCAAGGCACCTACGTCGCCACCATAACAAAGCAACGTCAGTCAAGTAAACAACAGCAGTATTTGCCTTCTCGGCATCGTCTGTGATGCTCATTGCCTGGAAGTACCGCTCCATGCACCAAATGAAGTTCTCAACATCTTTCGCCGACCTGTTCCCCTTGAACTCTCTTGGCTTCGGAATGTCCTTCATTGGTCTAGGTGTCGTCGTGGTTAACACATCGTTCCGCATGGCAGCCTGATAAACCATCACTTCTGCCTTCAGATCCACCATTTCCACCCTCAATGCCTCCAACATGGCTTCGAGAGCACCTCCCTTTCCCTCTAACTGATCACCCTGGTCATCCAGCTCCTCGATCCGTGTATCCACCACGCCGAGTCGCTCCACAGAATCCTTCATAGATCCCTCAAGCCTGGTGACCCTCTCCTCGAGAGCCGACAACTTGTCCCTCGAGTTTGCTCGACTTCCTTTGTCCGCCTGGGTCTCCACACCCTTCTGGCTCGCTGCAGCATTCTATCCCTTCTTTGGTGCCATCTCTACTCGATGCTTCGTGCCTCGAACTAGCTCACGTCGCTCGAACAAGGCTCTGATACCAACTGTCACGTGGCTAGATTTCCAACCAGCCCACCGTGCGGCCTTAGGCGATGTGACTCAAGACAAACGCCTAAGTAAGCCTTTTCAACCCTCTCGGAAGATCAAACTTCCCAAGCACCGACAAACGCAAAGCGTTCTATGCGGAACCGGATCAAAAGAGATGAGCAAAGAAGAACTTCGAAAGAACGCTCAAGAACAAAGAAAAGAACGAAGAACACTCAGAGGATTTAGAGTAAATGCCTTTATTCCTTGGAAACTCGGATACTGAATACAAAATGAGGAGGGGAAGGTATCTATTTATAGTTGAGTTCCCCCCAATCCAACGGTCTATACAGATTTACATCGACGGTCAAGATGAGAGCCTCTATCTTATCTACAACATTTGAATTTTAAATTTCAAACAATAGATAATGTGGGAATTATCTTCAATTATCTTTAATTAAATTAAAGATAATTTACTATGGTAATTACTATGTCTTCTTGGATCTTCCCACTGATCGGGCCAATTTGGTGGTCTTTTGGAGCCCAAAGTATGTCTTTGAACCCCTTGTGCAGCTTGTTGTGACAACGACTCGGACCTCAACTCGCGGCCCGTGTCAATTGGCTATAATGGATGCAGCTCTGGACTATATATTAGCAGAGAGTTATGATCCTGTAAGTACAGTCATACATGTTCTATACCGTTCATTCGGGTATGATAAATTTTTTTATGTAATCTTAATACCTTTGTTGGTACAGGTATATGGTGCAAGACCGATAAGGAGATGGCTGGAGAAGAGGGTGGTAATGGAGCTGTCTAGGATGTTGGTGAAAGAAGAAATCGACGAGAACACTACAGTTTTCATCGACGCCAGTCCTAAAGGAAATGATTTGGTGTATCGAGTGGAGAAAAACGGAGGGCTTGTTAACGCCGCAACCGGCCAGAAATCCGAGGTATTGATCCAAATCCCAAATGGACCGGCGAGAAACGATGCAGCGCAGGCGGTTAAGAAGATGAAGATTGAAGAGATGGATGATGATGACGAGGCTGATGAGATGGATATGTAGAATAACAAGAGTGTGTTTGTTTTTTAGTTTTTGGTAATTGAAAATGTTGAGCGTTCATTATAGAACGCTTTTGAGTTTGCGAAGTATATGTCATTAATATTGTCAATTTCATTTTCGGGGAAAATCTTTTTGGCTCATATAACAATTTTTATTAAAAATATATATGAATTATTTCAAATTAAAAATGATTATAACAATTAAATTTTCTTAAAAATAATAAAATAAAGTATATAAACTTATTTTAATTATGAGTAATTCAAAAAATAAAAATAAAAACATAAAAACAAAAATAGGATTTTCTTGTTATAATTTTAATTAGTTGTATTTTTGTATAAACACCGATATTTGATGTGTTCATCGACAAATCTATATTAGGTACCAAAGACCCATTATGGAACAACTCTTGCATCATTTTTTTTAATTAGAAATTAAAGAAGATTATAAAAAAATTAGGTTGGAAGGATCCTTTCATAGAATCTTTGCAATACTCAATCGAAATTTTAATTGACTAATAGATCAAATACTTAAAAATTTTGACTAATTAAAATTATAAGAGTAATCATTTTATAATATTTAGAATTGTCTACACATTTTTAGGATTTGTTTAGAATTTTTATAATTTATACCATTCCTTAGATTTTGTCGTAAAGATTTTCAAGACTTCTATTTAGAATTGTTATAATTACTTTTAGTTATTTATAATTTAAAACAATTTATTATATTTTTAAAAAGTATTTTCTATGAAATTTCTAATAATTTCTTATTTTAGTAGTTTATTTAATGGTAAAATTTCACACAATTGAGATACCATTTCACGCATAATTTATTTGATCATTGCCTAATTTACTACAAGTCAATATGTTTCTGCATACTTTCATAATTTTTTACCCGTAAATTTAGACTATAATCAAGTAAATCCTTAAATGAAACGATATCAAAATTATATTTTTAATTAAAATTTTAAATTAACCATTTATTTGAAATGATATCTCAACTAAAACCTTGACCTTATATAGATAATACAATTTATGGGGTGACATGGTGGTAATTTTTCATAGGACATTAGAAATAATTATCTCATGTATTTACAATGGACACTTTATGTTTCCACAAGTGTCCTAATTTTAGGGGTTAAAGATCTAGTTTAGAGTTTAAAGTTTAAGGATTTAGAATTTAGAGTTTAGAGGTTAGAGTTTAGGTTAATATTTTAAGAATTTATGTTTTAACCTATAAATTTTAAAATTTAACCATAATCCCTAAATTCAACCCACAATCCATAAATTCTAAGGACATAAATCTAAACCCCTAGAATATGAACCCTAAATTAGATCTCTAACCACTAAAATTATGACGTTTGTAGAAACAAAAACTTTTCACTGCTAATTATCCTAGGTCATTATCATCTCTAACCATAATCCCGCTCTTGAACTGTTTCTTGGTCAAAATAAGTCCTTAAACTATTATTTTGGTCATTTTAAGTTTTTAAACTATTTTTTGGTCAAAATAGGTACCTAAACTAAGTCATTTTCTTCTTTTAGTCACTAAGCTATCTATTGGTCAAAAAATATTTGTGATATGTCAACATCTTATTAGTCGAAATAATTTTCTTTTGACTTAAATAACTATCGGACTTAAAGTGATCAAAAATGATAATTTAGAGGCTTATTTTAACCAAAGAATAGTTTAAGGGCTAAAAACAAACAAAATGTATAGTTTAGGGGTTGATTTTTCATTTAAGCCTTTCTATTTTGAGAACAATTTGCTCATTTCTCCCCCACCAAAACCAAGACTAAAGAAGAATAATGAAAAACACCTAATGTCTGGGTTTTCAACTATGGTCTTTGTAGATCTATATGAGATAATTAATGTTTTTTTTCCTCTAAAAATGGGTAGTATCGAGGGAGGAGTTAGGGTTTGGGTTAAAGAATTTTTCAGAGTAAGAGAGGTTTTTTTTTGCGAATATGGCAAAAAAAATAAAGTTTTAAAAGTATGAAGGTCAAATTTAAAATTTATTTTTTTAACGTGGCACGTCATCGTATTAACGGGGTTTACGGGAGCTAACGATCGGGTGACCAAAATGATAAACGTCGAAAATATAAATAACCATAACAACACTTTTTTAAATTTGGTGATCAAAATAAAACATGACCTAAACAAAAGGACCACATGTGAAAATTACGCAAAATTTTAAAACTAAAAAAATCCAAAAACACGTGAAAATTTAAAGAGAATAAAATAGTACACAAAAGTTTATAAAATCATAGTTAACTATAAAATTATTATATAAATTATAATAATTTGAACCCAATGAGTGGCTCTAATAAAAAAGAAAATTTATTTTAGAAGATCTGAATTCGAACATTTATGTGTACAAAATGTGTAAACTTTGTTAGAGGGTCAAGAAAACTCTCAAAAAATTATAACAATTCTAAAAGCTCTTAAAAATTCGTACAAATATCTTAAAATTATAAAATCGGAGTATGAGTATCTTTATTATATAATGTTAACTACTTCTATTTTTTGTTAAGCTCTGTTGGTCTCGTCGCCCCGGCCTTTAGACCCAATGAAAAATTTTCCTAGCCGTTCAAGGTGGTTGTTCGATGTTAAAACACTTGAGTCAAAATTTCCGACAATGTTTTGTTGCATTTGTTTTTTTTTCAAAGATTTTTTCAGATTCGTTCTCTCCAGAGTTTTTGGTTCCTATCTTCTGTCGGTTTCGGTGCCTTTTGTGTTTTCTCCACATGAATGACCTTCAATGGCGGATCCACGTGCAAGTGAGGGTGGGCAGAGGCCCCCACCCTGATTTTTTTTGAATTGTTAAATATATATTGTATTTATTTATGTCCACCCTAAAATTTATTTATGCTTGCCTTATAATTAACTTAGTGTGGTTAATGTGATTAGTGCTTTATGTAAGAGAAAGAAAATTCTTTAATCTAGTCAAATGATTAAGGCAAGAGAAGTATTACAAAGTGGTGAAATCTTCAGTGATCATGGATTAAGAACAAAAATTATTTACCCTTTTTGGTGTTCTTATCAATGCCCAAACACTAAAAAACTAAATCATACATTCTAACCATAATTCTTAAACCCTAAATATTAAATCATACACCATAAACCTTAAGTCTCAACCCTAAGCCTTAAATCCTATTTTTAATGTTGGGGCATAGATATGGATACTAAAAAGAGTGGAGGATCTATTCGTAGATTAAATTAAAAAGTTGTTGAGATATTTGATTTTGATATAACTTAAATGAAAAATGTTTTTGGACTTAAATTAATTTGCAAAATTATTTAAAAAGTCCATTAACTTGAAAAATATGTTTGAAAGGTTTTCAAAGAGTTTTTTTACATGTTTAAAACGATTTTAAATAGCTAAAGTATCAAAAACAGGTCAGGTGTACCGATACACTTGTCAGTGTATCGATACCCAGTCAACCGTACCGATACCCGTTTTACCCGTATCGATACTCCCCTTTGTTTTTTCAAAACTCTATTTTCCTGTAGCAAACTAGGGTATCGGTAGGGACACTATGGGGTGTACCAATACACTTGCATAGTGTACCGATACCCAATGTATTTTTTCCCCAACAGCTCTTTCTATTTCAGGGCGTGTACAACCTATCCCCGTGTACCGATACCGATGATCCCAGAAGTGCATTTAATGTTGAAAATAAAGTTCCCAACGGCTCTAAATCAACCCCAATAGCTAGTAACGGCCACAAACGCCTTATAAAGTTTAAAAGACCTCTTCAAGCAGCCATGCAACAACAAGAAATCAGCTACCAACATTCAATGATAGAGAAAGTATTTTAGTGCTCAAATTTGTCATATTTCTTTGTAGAACACACTTATGAGCTTAATTGTTATATTTTCTCAAGGGTTAGGTTTTAGGTGAGTGCTTAAATTGTAAAAACATTTGTCTAGAGAGGTTTTCCTTATTTGCCAATTTGTTTTCTCTTTGTAAGAGAGTGTTTTCAAGACTTAGGGGTATAAGTCTTGGTTGTAAGGGTTATCTCCTTGAACCCAGAAAAAGGAAAGACAAATTAGTGAATTTGTGAAAAATTCTTAGTGTGGATAGCTAAGGTAGTGGAGGTAGACTTGGTTTAGAAGTCGAACCACTATAAATCATCGTGTCACTTTTTTTTATTACTTAGCTTTTCATCCACCAAAGCAAAAATCCAATTCATCCTCTCTTGGCATTCGGTTGATCGTTCAAGCCTTCCCAACAGTTGTTATAAAGAGAGCTGGAGATACTCGTTGGGGTTTATATTATAAAACCATTGTTAGCTTGATTACTATGTTTTCTTTTATGATGGATGTGCTTGAAATTATTGAGAAAGATAGAATACACTCATAGCAAAAAGCTGAAGCTTGTATGTTGTTGAATACTTTACAATCTTTTGAGTTTGTGTTAAATTTGCACTTGATGAAAAATATATTGAGGAATTACTAGCAAATTATCTCCAGCATTGTAATAGAGTGATCAAGACATTGCAAATGTTATGTAGTTAGTTAGTGTGTCTAAACAACAATTGCAAAAGAAGAGACATTTGTGATGACAATCGTTACTTGAAGAAGCTTATTTGTTTTGTGAAAGAATAACATCGAGGTTCCAAAGATAGAATATGTATTTGTTGTTTCATGAAGGTCTAGAAGAAAAGTTCACGAAGTTTCAAATTTGTATCATTTTCAAGTTGAATTATTTTACAGGTGATTGATAGATAACTTCAAGAGCATAATAATCATTGTTTTTGACAAGTGCATAGTTGTAATATCCCAAAATATAGCTTAGAAGTTTGCTACCAAATTGATAATAGCTTAATTTGATTTAAGGGTACCTTAAAAATGGATTATTATATAAGATGAGTACCTATTAATAAGTTTATATAGTTTGCAAGTTAAATTATAAAGAACCTATGATAACTCAAAAACATGTCTTGGAAGTATGTTTCCAATTCAAGTGTGACTTATATTAATTTAATGTATTTCATGGTAGCTAAATTAAATGTATAGGACTAAAAAGAAAGAAATGAAAGGAATGATGCTCTATGTGCAATGGACTAAACTGAATAATGGCCTAAAATTAGAGTTTGCATGGAAAAATTTATTAAATCCAAGGACATGTACACTTGTAGGATATTGTTGAAGGCAAGTGTGAAGGGGGAAGAGTGATTCATGGCTATTTTTGGGGAAAAGAAAGATGAACAAAAATGTTCATCATCTTCCTTCATCCTCTCCACAACCAAAACTCAAACTTAGAAAGAGAGAGAGAGTGAGATCGTGCCATGAACATGAAAGATTGAGCTAATTGATTCAAGGTTTGAGCCTTGTTAAGATAGCTAAGGAAGAAGGTGATATAATCCCTCCATTTTCATCTTAATTTATTCGAATTTGAGTAATGGATTGAGAATTTTCTTTGAAATATGTGTTATTAGTTTCTATTGAGATAATTGGTTTGGAAATCTTCATGTATTATGTGATTAGAATTGTTTGAATCATGCATTAATGGATTTGTTTGTAAGTCAAGTCATATTAAGAAAATTCTAGGAAATTTTTGAATGTGGTGTTTGATAGATGGACTGTTTTGCATTGATATAAAAGTTAGTGGACTATTTTGTGAGTATATATGTGAAAATGCATATGTTAAGGACTGTTTTGCATTGATATAAAAGTTAGTGGACTGTTTTGATGTATAAAAATGTGTATACATGTGTTATGGACTGTTTTGTGTATATATACAAGTATGCTGGACTGTTTTGATGTATAAAAATGTGTATACATGTGTAAGCAAGTGAAAATGGACTATTCTGAACATATATGAATAAATTAGGGACTGTTTGACATATATACGGTGTATACAAGTATAAAGGACTGTTTTGATACATACATACATGCATACATACATACATGTGAGCACATGTAATTTGGGTTGTCTTAAGTGTATATGAAAGTAGGTGAATTGTTTTGATTATTTAAAACAGGGGCTGATTGTGTGAAGTACATAAGGACTGTTATATAAGTTTAGAGACTGTTTTAAATGTATGTAAAAATGTTAAGGGCTGTTTTACAATAAATTAGGACTATTTTGAGAATATAAGGGCTGAATTGGTGATCTAAAAACAAGGGAAATTGTTTTGCTGCTAGGTGGACTGTTTTGATGTACACATGATTATATAAGTAAAATTGGCTTGCTTTGTGAATACTTGAACATAGTGGACTGTTTTAAATATATATAATTGTATGCCTATTGTTGCGCGTAATAAGTGCTCCGCAATTGTGCAAGTGTACACGTCGCAAGTTATAGTATAAAAGATATCGTCTCCACAGGGATTGGTGCCACTTCAAGAATTTACTCTCTTGCACTGTAAAAAGTAAAAAAAAAACACAAGTAGAAGATTGTAGGAGTTTAACTAACAACTAAACTAGAAGGCAAATAAGTAAAAGAAGATGTAATCAAATGAAAGAGAATAGGCCAGGTTATCGTGAGTTAAGGTGTGATAGCCGATTGGATCGTCTTGGTAAAAAAGTGCAAGGGAAACTCAGTTACCGTGGCAACTTGCGCAGCGGGGTTGCCTTGGCAACTAATCGACGGTTGCCTGGGCAACTGGCTAGGCAATTACTTAGGTGGTTGGGCAGCAGCTTCAAGGTTCGGCGGAGCGTTCTTTAATGGTTTCTTCTTATCCCTAAGTCGAAACTCTAGCTATTTGTGCATGCCTTGATAATACATCCCTGCATGAATCAAGGGTGAACAACAACCAATCTTGCGCTCCTCTTAGCCGTTGAAATCCTTAACTTATTCCTAAGCCGGATTAATCTTCACCATCAATAGATTGAATAAAGACCATACTCATTCGTTTCTTGAATCTAACTCTCCCGATGTTAGATAAATAGATGAAGTTACGAGATCCTCTCCCAATTCACTCGAAAACAAGAATAAGAACCAAGAATGAGTAAACCTTGAATTGAAAGTGCAAACTCTTATTACCTAAACAAAATCCAATTGTTTCTCACAACCACAAAACACAATAACCTTAGCCAAATATATTTAGTTCATGGCTAGGTTCCAAAGAAACACAAGACAAAGAATTCCTAGCATAAACCTAATTGAACAAGAAAGAAAAAGATGAAGAATGGTTGAAGCCTTTGCCGAAATCTCTCCCTCCTTGCTCTCCCTTGCTCTTGTCAAAATCTCTCCCCTCTCTCTCCCTCTGGAGTTGATGGCTTGGTCCTCAATTAATAGGGCTAGGTTAAAGTCTTTTTTTTGAGGAAGTTAAGTTGGAATTAAATATTTTTAAAGAATATAATTCTTTATTATATTTAAATTCCTTATAGAACTTCTCCTATCTTCTTGGGATTTAATTTCACTTTAACCTCTTCATGGATAACAAACTCCTTTGGGATTTAATTTTGCTCAATGTCATCTTAGGCTTATCTAGTCATCAATTTTGACTGCCATATCATCTTATCCCTCATCGACAATTGCCCTGGCAACTAGCTCGGCATCTCCATCATGCATTGCCCTGGCAACTAGCTCGGCATCTCCTTCATGCATTGCCCTGGCAACTGGTTCTAGCCTTGCTTTGGCAAGTGATTCTGCACACACACAAAAATACACTAAAGCAGTATCTTTTTCCACAAAATTAAGCAAGATATGAAATCAAGCTTGTCCATCAAGGAAACAATGCAAATATGCTTGAATGGCTAATAATGCAACTAATATGAGCCTAAGTCTAGCAATAATAAGAATAAAAAGGGTGAATAAAATAGTACTTTTAGACACTTAACACACCCCCAAACTCGAACTATTGCTTGTCCTCAAGCAATGCAAACTAATAATTACCCGCCAAGACTTCAATTTTCACAAACTTAGCTTTGAACTTGGTTTTAATTCTCAGAACGTGGCACAAAGTATGACTGGCTTTTCATTTTTCAGAAAACTTAGGAGTTACATTGAATCAAACTATAATGCTTGTGAGTGGGTGCTGAGTTGTGTGCAAGTTGATTTTTTGGATTCTATGCAAACAAGAGGTTTTCAAATTACTTCATTGGGTTCTTTTAACATGTTTTAACTAGAGCCGGTTTCGCGCACCTCTAGTGTTTTGTTTTTAGTTTTCTTAAGTTAATTAATTTATTCGACTAGAGCCGGTTTCAGGCACCTCTAGCGATCAATTTTTAGCACATACTAGAGCCAGTTTCGGGCACCTCTAGCATTCATCCAATTTTTATTCTAATCCCCTAACTTTTTAACTATCAACCTAAGTTCGCTAGAATTCCTTAAATCAATCAAGCCACATAGTGTTTCATCAAGTTTAGCATCATAGTACGATTCTAAGTGTTTCCACGTTTATCCTAGAATAAAAAGTTCTATCAATTAAGTACATTGGCAAAGTTATCATCGGATATTCATCAAATCTAGGCAATTCTTGTTCCAACTAAAGGCATGGAAAGCAATTTATGTATCCTAAATGCAATACTTAAGATGAATGCAACTAAACATGGCAACTAACTAATAACAATCCCCCCCAAACTCGAGTGAGGCATTGTCCTCAATGCATGCAACAAAGAAAAATAAAAATAAAGAAAAGTAAAATGCAAACGAGGACTTACTCTGAGAGTCAGCCGTCGTGGATGATTAGTTTCCTTTTGCTCGATGTCTTGATTCTTTTGCTTGAACGTGGTGGTTACTTCCTTGTTGCCAATGGTGGAATCGATCCTCGTACGGGGTTTTCCTCATCGTCCTTTTCATCAATGTCATTGGCTTTTCGCTTGGGCTTGGAGGATTTGATTGGTGCGGTCTTTGTTGGTGCAATGGAGGACTCGTCTGAATCTGAAAAATCAGATAATGATTCAATACGAGTTGATTCAGGCATAGGTGCTTTACCTTTGGCTTTTGCAGTGGTTGTCGGGGCATCTTTAGCTTTGGTTGTCGCGACATCTTCAGTGTTGGTTGCCGTGGCAACTACTTGGGCAGGCGTAGTGTAGGTTTTCGTGACATCATCTATTGCGGTTGTCGTGGCAACTGCTTCATTGGTTGTCGTGGCAAGGATTTCAACAGGAAAGAAGGGGAATGACACACGGCTGCCCGTGTACTTTTCCAGGATAACTTGGGTGATGACATTGTTGTGATCATTCATGTACCGCATGAACATTAATTGGCGGTCTTCAATTTGACTAAGGTGGTTCACCAACGGTTGTAAGAGTGCTTCAAGTTGTCATGGGGTTGCTGGCCGAGTTGCCCGAGCATCAGTTGCTTGGGCATTAGGGGTTGCCGATGCGGCAGAAGTTGCCGCGGTAACTGAAGGCGTTGGGGATTTTACCGGTGCCTCTCCCATTAGCTTTTGAACTTGTGCTCAATTCCAACCGGACTTTGGTAGGGCCTTTTCATCAGTGGACTCACTTGGGACATGCATCTCCTTGCAAAGATTGGAAATTAAGCAAGGGAAGAAAAGAGAACCCTTGTATTTTGTGCTACATACAAAAATCTCATCCCAAATAATTTTTCCAATGTTAATGATGCGATTATACAAGATAGAATGTATGAGCAAATGATGAGGTGTATCAACGGTGGTATTGTGTGTTGTGGGCATTAAAGAAGTTTTAACAAACTTATTCCATAATTTTGCCTCGGGTTTAAGTCGAAGGTGATTTACCGTGCCCTTGTATTTACCGTCGTTCCAATGAGTTCCTGGTAGAGTGAGTTCTTGAAGCACCTTATCGAGTTGCTTGGGCGTGATTTGATCAACAAAGGCTTGATGCTCGTCCTTCTCAATGTAGAGCCCGTAAAAAGTGTTGATGTTTTCAGGGCTTATGAGTATAGCCTTGTCATGAACAAAAACATAAGGATTATTCAGGTTAGGTGAGTGAGCATATAATTCTCTTACCCATGAGATGTTACCCAGTTCCAATTGATGGCAAAAGATTTGCCACTTTTGATGTGCAATCCTTTCGAAGATGAATGGTTCAAGGCCAAAATCTTGATGAGAGTTGGAGTATTCAAATCCTTGTTCTTTGCAAACCTTCCGGCTTTCAAACTTGGAGTGAAATCTTTCTTGAACCACCGGTGTAGCAAACTTCTTGTATCTTGGTTCTTTGGAGAAACTTGGATGAACCAAAAATTCGATTTTGGATGCCATGGATGATCTTGGTTGTGAGTTTGGTAAAAACAAAGAAAAGAAAGCAAAAGAAACTAAAGAGTTGCAAGATGAAAAGTAGGAATAGGTTTCTTGGAAATTAAGGGTGATGGGTTAAATATAAAAGATAGGTAGTAAATATGGTGGGTGGGATTAATTGGAAAGAAAGAAAACAAGGGTTTTGATTGGGGGAAGGTGACGACTAGGGGATTTGGGAAAGGGGAAGTGTTTGGCCGGCTATGTAGGGTTTATTTAGGGTAAGTTGGAGGCTTAATATAGGCCTTAGATTTAGCCCATTAATTTCCTTGTTTAGGAAGTTTCCTTCTTGAATCAAATTCCTCTTTATCTTGAACACTTTTCCTACAATTCAAAAATAAATAAAATAAGGATTAAAATTAAAGATAAACTAATAAAAGAAAATAAATAAAGATGTGCAAAGAAATTCTTAAACTTAAAATTTAAAAACAATTAGATAAATATGAAAGAAAGATGTAGTCTTAGTCTTAAAGAAAATAAATAAATTTATCCTAAAAAGAAAAAAGAATAATTGAAATTAATAAAAAAAGTTAAATAGTTCGGAAAAATAAAAAAATAAAATATCAAAAGGAGAGCATGCTCATGCATCTCCTAAGGTGACCACTTCTTTGTTACGTTCCACATGGGCACCGTTGTAGTGCTTCAATCTTTGTCCTTTGACTTTGAATTCATGTTCGTCAGTGATGGACTTGATTATCACGGCACTATGGGAGAACGGTTTGACAATTTCGAATGGTCCCGACCATCTTGATTTCAGTTTTCCTGGGAAAAGTTTCAGCCGAGAATTGAATAAGAGAACTAGTTGCCCTGGCATGAATTGTCGCAGCAATAGTTTCTTGTCATGCCATTCCTTTGTTTTCTCCTTGTAGATTCATGCATTGTTATAGGCGAGTGCACGGAATTCTTCTATCTCATTAAGGTCCAACAAACGCTTTTGTCCGGCACTTTCCCAATCCATATTCACGGTCCTCATTTCCCAATATGCCTTGTGTTCGATTTCCACCGGTAGATGGCATGTTTTGCCATATACAAGTCGGAAGGGAGACATACCTAAGGGTGTTTTGAATGAAGTGCGATATGCCCAAAGTGCGTCATCTAGTCTTACTGACCAATCTTTTCTAGAGGGATTTACAACTTTCTCGAGTATACCCTTCAATTCCCTGTTGGAAATTTCTGTTTGCCCATTGGTTTCTGGGTGATATGTCGTGGCAATCTTGTGAGATACACCAAAGCGTTGTAACATCTTGGCGATGAGTTTGTTGTCGAAGTGCTTGCCTTTATCACTGATAATTGCTCTCGGCATCCCAAACCGTGTAAATATGTTTTTCTGTAAGAATCGTTACACGGTCTTAGAATCGTTGGTGGGAACTGCAGCTGCCTCAACCCATTTAGACACGTAGTCGGCGGCAAGTAGAATGTAGAGGTTGTCAAATGAAGATGGGAAATGTCCCATAAAATCAATCCCCCATACATCGAACAATTCCACCTCGATGATGTTTTGGAGCGGCATCTCATATCGTCTAAAGATATTGCCCATCCTCTGGAAACGATCACATTACTTGTAAAACTCTTGGGCATCGTTGCACAGTGTTGGCCAATACAAACCGAATTGCAAAACTTTGGCCGCAGTACGAGTTCCTCCAAAATGTCCTCCATAGGGTGAAGAATGGCATTGTCGGAGTACATTCTGCTGCTCCTCTTCAATGACACATCGGCGTATAACCTGATATGTACATTGTTTAAACAAAAAAGGCTCGTCCCAAAAGTAATGCTTAGCATCATGGCAGAACCGCTTCTTCCTTTGGTGAGTAAGGCCATAAGGTAAAATACAACAAACAAGGAAATTAACTAAATCCACATACCAGGGTATTGCCGAGGCATGTGTTGCCATGGCAACTGCTTCCATGGTTGCCGAGGTGTGCGCGTGTAGAGTTGTCGCGGCATGAACGTCAAGGGTTGTCGAGGTGTCGAGGGTTGTCGAGGCATCGAGGGTTGCCGAGGCATGCGCATCCATGGTTGCTGAGGCAACTAACAGTTACTCATCCAGGAATGCATCGCATATCTCTAAATCTACGTCCTCCTCCCTATTGCGTTCTAAGCGTGATAAGTGATCGGCCACTTGATTTTCTGTTCCTTTCTTGTCCTTAATTTCAATGTCAAACTCTTATAAAAGCAATATCCAATGAATCAAATGAGGTTTGGCATCCTTTTTAGCAAATAGATACTTAATTACCGAATGGTCCGTATGGACAATTACCTTTGTACCGATCAAATAGGATCAGAACTTGTCAAATGCGAAAACTACGGCTAGTAACTCTTTCTCCGTTGTTGTGTAATTCACTTGAGCACTATTAAGAGTTTTACTAGCGTAGTATATCACATGAAAGGTCTTACCTGTGCGTTGGCCTAGGACTGCTCCTACCGCGAAATCACTTGCATCACACATGAGCTCAAAAGGTAGCGTCCAATCTGGTGGAACGATAATGGGTGCCGAGGCAAGCTTTTTCTTTAGGGTTTCGAATGCTTGGACGCAAGAATCATCAAAATTGAAGACTTTATCTTGTTCAAGTAAATTGCACTAGGGTTTAGTAATTTTAGAAAAATTATGAATGAACCTCCTGTAAAAACCTGCATATCCAAAAAAGCTTTGGATTCCTTTAACCGAACTTGGTGGGGGTAATCTCTCGATCACGTCCACCTTGGCTTTGTCTACTTCAATTCCCTTGGATGAAATCTTGTGTCCGAGAACTATTCTTTCATCTACCATAAAATGGCATTTCTCCCAATTAAGGACTAAATCGGTTTCTTCACATCTTGCCAACACCTTCTCTAAATTGCCTAGGCAACTGTCGAAGTCATTACCAAAAACGAAAAAATCATCCATGAAGATCTCAAGGAAGTCTTCAACCATGTCTGAAAAGAGAGCCATCATGCATCTTTGGAAGGTCACCAGGGTATTACACAATCCGAGCGGCATCCTTCAGAAAGCATAAGTACCGTATGGGCATGTGAAGGTTGTCTTTTCTTGATCTTCTGGTGCTATGGCAATTTGATTGTAACCTGAATAACCATCAAGAAAACAATAAAAGGGTTTACCTGCAAGACGGTCAAGCATTTGATCAATAAAGGGTAATGGGAAGTGATCTTTCCTAGTGGCTTTGTTTAGCTTTCGATAATCCATACAAACCCTCCAACCGGTCACAGTCCTGGTTGGAATGAGTTCATTGTTTTCATTACTTACCACCGTTATACCTCCCTTTTTCGGTACACATTGTACCGGACTTACCCATGTACTATCAGAGATAGGGTATATAATGTCGGCGTCAAGCCACTTGATGATTTCTTTCATTACAACCCCTTTCATGGCATGATTCAGTCTCCTCTAGGCCTCAATCGAAGGTTTGTGATCATCTTCCAACAAAATCTTGTGCATGCACACTGTCGGGCTAATTCCCTTCAAGTCGGCAATTGTCCACCCTATTGCCTTCTTGTGTAGCATCAACATTTTGATCAACTTCTTTTCCTGCTCAGGTTGTAACTTAGAGGAAATAATTACAGGTAATGTATTATCGGTTCCCAAGTAAGCATATTTTAGTTGTCCTGGCAATTGTTTCAACTCAAGAATCGGTGGTTGTTCAATGGAGGGCTTTCGAGTTTACCATCCTTACCTGAGTAATCCAGTGGTTCAACGTATGTACCTGGTCGATTGACTAACCAATTTGCCTCTTATTGTTGTTCCTCATTGATCAGTTCTTCATACTTCTCAGGTTCCTTTTGATCGGCAATGTAGTTGTCGAGGCAACTAAATTCCTCGTTGAAGTCAAACTCTGCAGTGGCATGAAGAAGTTGGCATTCTTCCGGATCATCGACATGCCGTAGTGTTTGGAACACATTTAGTTTATCTTGCTGGTTATTCACCCTCATAGTGAGTTCTCCCTTTTCAACATCGATCAAGGTTCTCCATGTTTCTAGGAAGGGTCTCCCGAGAATGATAGGTGCATGCTCATCTGCTTTACAATCCAAAACAATAAAGTCAACGGGAAAAATAAATTTATCAACTATTACCAGTATGTCTTCGATTTTTCCCTCTGGATGCACGTAGGATCTATCGGCTAGCTATAGTATAACTGTTGTAGGTCTTGCCTTCCCGATTCCTAGTTCCTGGAAAACCGATTTTGGCATCAAGTTTATGCTTGCTCCAAGGTCACATAATGCTTTCCCGACATAGTGGTTTCCAATGGAACAGGGTATTGTGAAACTTCTGGGATCCTTCAACTTGGGTGGCATGCGATTGTGCAACATGGCCATGCATCCCTCTGTTGCGGTAACTGTTTCAAACTCTCCTAGCTTGTTCTCTTGGACACAATGTCTTTAAGAAACTTGGCATAGTTCAGCATTTGTTCAATCGCCTCAACCAATGGCAAGTTGATGTGGACTTGCTTAAGGATATCAAGAAACTTCTTGAATTGATATTCTTGCTTTTGTCGCTTCAACCTTTGTGGGAATGGTGGTGGAAGTCGGATATCTTCGATCCTTTCATTGGTCTGGAACCTGATTGACGGTATTGCCGAGGCAACTAAAGTTGTCGAGGCATTGTCAACTAGGGTTGCCGTGGCATGCCTATCGTTGGTTGTCGTGGTATCCTTATCGCTGGTTGCCGAGGCATGCTTATCGCTGGTTGCCGAAGCATTTCCTAGTTCAGCATCTAAGGCTTCCCCGCTGAGTTCGTCTTGTTATTTTTGTGGAGTTTTGTTTGATGAGCGAGCTTGAGCCTCTTTAAGTTGTTGGCCACTTCTAGTGGTGATCGCCTTACATTGCTCATGGCCAGTTCCTCTTGCGACTTCAGTATCTCTAGGTAAACCTCCTTGTGGTCTAGTATTCAGGTTTTGAGCAAATTGTCTGACTTGATTTTCTAATGATTTGATTGCCGCCTCTTGGTTTTGCAATCTCATCTCGGTCCTGTTAATAAAAGCACAAGTTCTTTTTATGAAGTTACTATTCTCAGCCATATAAGATTTAGTTTTCAACATAAAAGTATTGAGAGAATTTTTGAAAGAACTAGATGTTGTCAGTTGTTGCTGCAGCAACTGTTGCCGTGGCATATTCTGCTGGAATCCCGGTGCTTGTGCATTCTAATTGTTCTAGTTTAGAGCATTGTTAGGATTACTCCATGAAAAATTTGGGTGCTTCGTCCAAGCTGGATTGTATGTATTGGACATCACATTGTTGTTCCGGTTGTAATTTCCCACATAAAACCTGGATTCTGAATTCTGTATACATTCAGAAGAATCATGGTTACCACCACATAACTCACAAAAGGAATCCATTACCTTGACCTCATGTGTGTTATTTGGTTTCTGCATGTTCTGGATCATCTTGGTTAGAGCGGTCAATTGTGCCAAAATTGAGTCTGATGATCCCAGTTCATGTATTATGGCTTGGCGTCTAACTCCTCATCTTCTAGCAGATGGGAATCGATAATCATTCTTGGCAAGCATGTTTAGAATTTGCATTGCTTCCTCTGGCGACTTATCTAGGAGTATGTCGTTTGCCGAGGCATCTAGCATCATCCTTGTTGGTGTATTCACAGCGTTGTAAAACATTGTTACTTGTGTCCACACTGGGAATCCGTGTAAGGGGCATTTGTGTAGAAGTTCTCTATATCGCTCCCAAGCCTCGTACATGGATTCATCATCTGCCTGCCGAAAAGAAGTAATGTCATTACGAAGCTTATCAATAAAATTTGTAGGATTAAATCGAGCAAGGAAATCACGACAAAGATCGGTCCAAGATCCTATTGATCCGGTATAAATACTATTCAACCTTGCTTTCGTCCTATCCCTTAGTGAATAGGGGAATAATCTTAGTCGTAAAACATCGGGGGTGACTCCTTGTATTTTGAATGAATTGCAAATCTCGATCAAAGATTTAAGATTTTATCGTGCATCTTCAGTTGTTGAGCCGCCAAATTGATCAATTGTGTTGATCATATTGAACATCACCGGTTTCAACTCAAAGTGGTCGGCTTCAATTTCAGGTGTGACAACTCCTGGATTAAGTCCTTCAAGATCTTCTTCAAGATAGTCTCGAATAATTCTGTTTCGTGCAAGAATCACTCATCTTGCTGGAACATCCTGATTCATATTGCCGTCTTCATTAGCCATTGCTACTCCTAACCTTCGTCTGAGTCTTTGCAACGTTCATTCGATTTCTGGATCAAAGGGATATTCTGGTGTAATCGGTCTCGCCCTGGTCATATACCAATGCAAAACCAAAGTTTGTTAACCCTTTGAATCTTAAACAAGAAAAATAAAAAGTGCAAGAAAATAAAAACAAAGTTGCTATTGCCAATCCCCGGCAACGGAGCTAAAAACTTGTTTCGCGTAATAAGTGCTCCGCAATTGTGCAAGTGTACACGTCACAAGTTATAGTATAAAAGATATCGTCTCCACAGGGATTGGTGCCACTTCAAGAATCTACTCTCTTGCACTATAAAAAGTAAAAGAACACAAGTAGAAGATTGTAGGAGTTTAACTAACAACTAAACTAGAAAGCAAATAAGTAAAAGAAGATGTAATCAAATGAGAGAGAATAGGCCAGGTTATCGTGAGTTGAAGTGTGATAGCCGATTGGATCATCTTCGTAAAAGAGTGCAAAGGCAACTCAGTTGTCGTGACAACTTGCGCAGTGGGGTTGCCTTGGCAACTAATCGACGGTTGCTTGGGCAATTGGCTAGGCAACTATTTGGGCGGCTGGGCAGCAGCTTCAAGGTTCGGTGGAGCATTTTTCAATGGTTTCTTCTTATCCCTAAGTCGAAACTCTAGCTATTTGTGCATGCCTTGATAATACATCCCTACGTGAATCAAGGGTGAACAACAACCAATCTTGCGCTTCTCTTAGCCTTTGAAATCCTTAACTTATTCCTAAGCCGGATTAATCTTCAATATAGATTGAATAAAGACCATACTCATTCCTTTGTTGAATCTAACTCTCCCGATATTAGATAAATAGATGAAGTTACGAGATTCTCTCCCAATTCACTCACAAACAAGAATAAGAACCAAGAATGAGTAAACCTTGAATTGAAAGTGCAAACTCTTATTACCTAAGCAAAATCCAATTGTTCCTCACAACCACAAAACACAATAACCTTAGCCAAATAGATTTAGTTCATGGCTACGTTCCAAAGAAACACAAGACAAATAATTCCTAACATAAACCTAATTGAACAAGAAAGAAAAAGATGAAGAATGGTTGAAGCCTTTGCCGAAATCTCTCCCTCCTTGCTCTCCCTTGCTCTTATCGAAATCTCTCCCATCTCTCCCTTGTTGAAATCTCTCCCCTCTCTCTCCCTCTAGAGTTGATGGCTTGATCCTCAATTTATAGGGCAAGGTCAAAGTCTTTTTTGAGGAGGAAGTTAAGTTGGAATTAAATATTTTTAAAGAATATAATTCTTTATTATATTTAAATTCCTTCTAGAACTTCTCCTATCTTCTTGGGATTTAATTTCCCTTTAACCTCTTCATGGAAATCAAACTCCTTTGGGATTTAACTTTGCTCCACGTCATCTTGGGCTTATCTAGTCATCAATTTTGACTGCTATATCATCTTATTCCTTATCGACAATTGCCTTGACAACTAGCTCGGCATTTCCTTCATGCATTGCCCTGGAAACTAGCTCGGCATCTCCTTCATGCATTGCCCTGGAAACTGGTTCCAGCCTTGCTTTGGCAAGTGATTCTGCACACACACAAAAACACACCAAAGCAGTATCTTTTTCCACAGAATTAAGAAAAATATGAAATTAAGCTTGTCCGTCAAGGAAACAATGCAAATATGCATGAATGGCTAATAATGCAACTAATATGAGCCTAAGTCTAGCAATAATAAGAATAAAAAGGGTGAATAAAATAGTACTTTTAGACACTTAACACCTATGAATTAGGGATTGTTTGAGTATATATAGAAGTACATTGGACTGTTTTTAATAGGTATATGTGAAAATAAAAATTTGGGGACTGTTTTGGTGAATAGAATATGTAAGCAAGTTAATGGATTAATTTTGCATGAAAATAAACATTAGAGGGCTGTTTTGAATGTATATGAACTTGAGAGGGACTACTTTTAGTGTATAAAAATGTATATAAATACAAATGCCCTGTTTTGTGTATGCATGACCTATGATGGACTGGTTGAACATATACATAAGTATATATGTGAATTAGGGCTGTTTTAAGCATATAGGAAATGGTATGGACTGTTTTGATCACATATATGTATGCACGTGAATTTTGGGTTATTTTGAATATATGTGAATACATGAGGATTGTTTCGAATACATATGTGTATATATGTGAAAATGTGATCTGTTTGAGTACTTAAGAAAGCACGTGGACTGATTTGTATGTATATATGTATATGTGTGCAATTGGACTGTTGGTAAATGAAATAAATAGGTTGTAATGACTTGTTACTTCTATTTCAGGTACCTATCATGATAAGGAAGAGTAGAAGGAAAGAGTTAGTTAGAAGCTAAATGTAATTAAGGATTCAGGTATCCTGTAACTTAGGGATAAAAGGTGAATGTAGTTGCATTTGTTTCGGGTGACACGGAGTCACCTCGATCTTTACTTTTATAGAATTGTGGTCTTAAATGTTCAATTATGGATGGCATATGATCATCTTGCATAAGGCTAAAATAGAGCATCTGGGATTGGGTTACATACATGGCATTAAAGTTTCATGGATAAGGTATGCATTGCATATGCATCATGAATGCATTTTATGCCATATTATGATGTTTAATGACTATTGAATTGAAGTACAATTATGTATAAGCTTTGCTTTGAATTGGTATCGACCCTTAACCCTTGAAAGCATAAAATACAAGAAACAACGTTAAGCTTTAAAGTTATAAGAACCCATACTCTAAGGGGCTAAAAGCTCATCTTATCCTATAAAATACTAAGAAAAAAAAACAAGTAAGATACTTGCAACATAAGATTCTCCTCCTATCAATAAAGAATAAAAAGTTTATGTCGCCTATACAATGGAAGTCATTGGACACTTTGGCATGATGTAAAGGTATAATTTAGGGACTACGGTCCATGAGCTACGGCTCAAGGGTGACGACCCTATATATGTGTTATATTGGCGACAATAGGAGGCAACGAGGGAGATGATAAGGAGATTTGGCGACAGTTGGTTGGATAGATGAGAAGTTAGGATTGTTATGTTCCGACACTAGCCATTGTTATGTGCTTTGAGCTATGTGTAACTCGGACCAATATGGTCAAATTCAGACCAATACTACACATGTCCAATTGTGATCCAAGGCAAATGTTTTAAAAGATATGAACTCAGATACTAAGCTTCGAATGGAAACTTTGATAAGCAATGCTATAAACTCAAATAAGCTCCGTTATGATCTTTGAAAGCTTAATAAGAACTTCGATAAGTCTTGATAAGACCTCAATAAGATAAGTTATGAACTTTGATAAGCTCAATTAGAAATTCGAAAAAACTCAGTTAAAAACTCTGAAGAAAATTCGATTAAGATGTGAAAGATTATGAACTCTGATAAAGCTTCTACTAAATAAAGCCTTGTTAAGTTAAGATTAAGATATAAGTATCAAATGCTAACTTATACTTGTATTCTTTAAATTTCCACTCAATATCATTGGTTTTATGCTTTATCATTGTAATGTCATTACCTCACTTAGGCTATATCAGCCTAATGCATTCATTGTTCATGCATGTGCAGGTTGATTAAAGCTTGTGTAATTCAATTGTGGTCAAGTGTTGCAAGTCACTACCTAAGTTTCTAAGTAGAGTCTAGATCTTCCCTTAGATGAAACTCCATAGATGGTGGCATAGTGATTATAAAGAAGTGTATTAAATAAATTGTTGTAGTATTGATTTTGACGCTGTAAAATTTGTATTTTGCTTATCTATTTTTCTTGTTAATGTTTAAATAGTTATTATTGGTTGATCACTTTAATTAATTAATGAGTGAATATCATAGAATTATGTATGAATTAACTAAATGGTTCGAATGAGACTAGTATGCATGAATATGATAAATAGATGGTTTGTATGAAACTCATGTATGAGCTCAAAAGTTTGTTTAATTTTGGGATTGGTCAATTGTATGCTTGGTAGAATGCTTATATATGTCTCATTGAAAATAATTTGTTTGACAAGCATGATGTATTAAATGAACTTCATGAAAATCCTTTGGGAGATGACATATGCTTTGATTAATACCTTAGTATATGTGTATTCAATTGACGGTTTATTTACATATATATGTTTGGTTCGATTAGTTTGATGCCTTATTTGACAAGTAATTCGTATTGTTATGCTAAATTGATACTTATTTAGCAAAGAACTCATATTAAGATATGTCAAGTTAGATGACTTGTTTGTCAAGCATTTTATGTATTGAAAATCTATGATAAAGAGAAACCAAGAAAGTTTATAAACCAAATTAATGCATTATTGTAGGTATTGTATAGTAAGTAATATCTTTATGTTATTTTTGAGTAACTAATTGAGTGAATAGCTTTGCTTGATCAAATACTCATGTATGTTATGTATAAGCTATATTCGAACAATTTTATGAATATATGAAAATGCTATGTTGGGTATCCATGTATATACTTATATATGCTTTGAGTGAGTAATCATGTACATGTGTATATGCTTGTTTCGAATTATCCATGTAAAGGTATAATCACTTATTTAAATGGTCTCGATTCCTCTTGGTCTTTGATGTAAGATTACCCTTGTTTGTTGTTGAATAATCTATGTATTGTTTGGAACTGATTATTTGGGTCACACACATATTTCCTTGAGGCCTTGTCCATTTGCATGTCTTGATGCTTGGAGTCTATACGATGTGAGATTTATATGTAGTATCTTTGTAGATGCTTATTATGTGAACAATATGAATGCTCTTAATAGTATGATAAAGATTTCTGAAATATCAATTCTGCCTAGTTTTGAATGAGGTAATAGATTTAGGTGTATTCGAAAGTTTACAAAATTTGGATTTGTATATATTAGTTTAAGTTATGTGGTTAAAGGTTGTTTATAAGAAAAAAAATTTAACCTGTTTTGAATCGGTTTGAAAGCTTTAGTTTTTGATCACATGTTTCATGAATTATCTTGCAGTGATATCTTCGTTTCTAGTTTTCTTCTAAACCGAGTTGAGGGTGTTACAATTTGGTATCATAGCTAGAGTTTAGTCGGTTGTAGACTAAACCGAAGCTTATTGTATGTTTGTATTCTGTATATGCCACCTAGGAGTTCAAAATTTATTCCGTATTGGTGACTTGCAATTAACACTATATGTTACTCTGCTTTTATATTCAGAATATGTGGAAGTATTCTGAGCTTGATAATACGAATTTGTTGTCATTAAAGAAATTCGATGACGAATTTCTTTTAAGGAGGGAGGAATTGTAATATCCCAAAATATAGCTTAGAGGTATGTTACCAAATTGATAATAGCTTAATTTGATTTAAGGGTACCTTAAAAATGGATTATTATATAAGATGAGCACCTATTAATAAGTTTATATAGTTTGCAAGTTAAATTAGAAAGGACCTATGATACCCCAAAAACATGTCTTGGAAGTATGTTTCTAATTCAAGTGTGACTTATATTAATCTAATATATTTCATGGTAACTAAATTAAGTGTATAGGACTGAAAAGAAAGAAATGAAAGGAATGATGCTCTATGTGCAATGACTAAACCGAATAATGGCCTAAAATTAGAGTTTGCATGGTAAAATTTATTTAATCCAAGGACATGTACACTTGTAGGATATTGTTGAAGGCAAGTGTAAAGGGGGAGGGTGATTCACGGCTATTTTGGGGGGAAAAGAAAGATGAACAAAAAATGTTCATCATCTTCCTTCATCCTCTCCACAACCGAAACTCAAACTTAGAAAGAGAGAGAGTGTGAGATCGTGCTATGAACATGAAAGATTGAGCTAATTGATTCAAGGTTTGAGCCTTGTTAAGATAGCTAAGGAAGAAGGTGATATACTCCTTCCATTTTCATCTTAATTTATTCAAATTTGAGTAATGGATTGAGAATTTTCTTTGAAATATGTGTTATTAGTTTATGTTGAGATAATTGGTTTGGAAATCTTATGTATTATGTGATTAGAATTGTTTGAATCATGTATTAATGGATTTGTTTGTAAGTCAAGTCATATTAAGAAAATTCTAGGAAATTTTCGAATGTGGTGTTTGATAGAAGGACTGTTTTGCATTGATATAAAAGTTAGTCGACTGTTTTGTGAGTATATATGTGAAAATACATACGTTAAGGACTGTTTTGCATTGATATAAAAGTTAGTGGACTGTTTTAATGTATAAAAATGTGTATACATGTGTTATGGACTGTTTTGTGTATATATGCAAGTATGTTGGACTGTTTTGATGTATAAAAATGTGTATACATGTGTAAGCAAGTGAAAATGGACTATTCTGAACATATATGAATAAATTAGGGACTGTTTGACATATATACGGTGTATACAAGTATAAAGGACTGTTTTGATACATACATGCATACATACATACATGTGAGCACATGTAATTTGGGCTGTCTTAAGTGTATATGAAAGTAGGTGAATTGTTTTGATTATTTAAAACAGGGGTTGATTGTGTGAAGTACATAAGGACTGTTATATAAGTTTAGGGACTGTTTTAAATGTATATAAAAATGTTAAGGGCTGTTTTACAATAAATTAGGACTGTTTTGAGAATATAAGGGCTGAATTGGTGATCTAAAAACAAGGGAAATTGTTTTGCTACTAGGTGGACTGTTTTGATGTACACATGATTATATAAGTAAAATTGGCTTGATTTGTGAGTACATGAACATAGTGGACTGTTTTAAGCATATATAATTGTATGCCTATAAATTAGGGATTGTTTGAGTATATATAGAAGTACATTGGACTGTTTTGAATAGGTATATGTGAAAATAAAATTTGGGGACTGTTTTGGTGAATAGAATATGTAAGCAAGTTAATGGATTAATTTGGCAAGAAAATAAACATTAGAGGGCTGTTTTGAATGTATATGAACTTGAGAGGGACTGCTTTTAGTGTATAAAAAATGTATATAAATACAAATGCCCTGTTTTGTGTATGCATGACCTATGATGGATTGGTTGAACATATACATAAGTATATATGTGAATTAGGGCTGTTTTAAGCATATAGGAAATGGTATGGACTGCTTTGATCACATATATGTATGCACGTGAATTTTGGGTTATTTTGAATATATTTGAATACATGAGGACTGTTTCGAATACATATGTGTATATTTGTGAAAATGTGGTCTGTTTGAGTACCTAAGAAAGCATGCGGACTGATTTATGTCTATATATGTATATGTGTGCAATTGGACTGTTGGTAAATGAATTAAATAGGTTGTAATGACTTGTTATTTCTGTTTGAGGTGCCTATCATGATAAGGAATAGTAGAGGAAAGAGTTAGTTGGAAGCTAAATGTAATTAAGGATTCAAGTATCCCGTAACTTCGGGATAAGAGATGGGTGTAGTTGCATTTGTTTTGGTTGACACGGAGTCACCTCGATCTTTACTTTTATAGAATTGTGGTCTTAAATGTTTAAGTATGGATGGCATATGATCATCTTGCATAAGGCTCATATAAAGCATCTGGGATTGTGTTACATACATGGCATTGAAGTTTCTTGGATAAGGTATGCATTGCATATGCATCATGAATGCATTGTATGCCATATTATGATGTTTAAGGACTATTGAATTGAAGTACAATTATGTATAAGCTTTGCTTTGAATTGGTATCGACCCTTAACCCTTGAAAGCATAAAATACAAGAAACAACGTCAAGCTTTAAAGTTATAAGAACTCACACTCTAAGGGGCTAAAAGCTAATCTTATGCTATAAAATACTAAGAAAAGAAACAAGATACTTGCAACATAAGATTCTCCTCCTATCAATAAAGAATAAAAAGTTTAAGTCACCTAAATAATGGAAGTTCTTGGACACTTTGGCATGATGCAAAGGTATAATTCAGGGACTACGGTCCATGAGCTACGGCTCAAGGGTGACAACCCTATATATGTGTTATATTGGCGACAGTAGGAGGTAACGAGGGAGATGATAAGGAGATTTGGCAACAGTTGGTTGGATATATGAGAAGTTAGGATTGTTATATTCTGACACTAGCCATTGCTATGTGCTTTGAGCTATGTGTAACTCGAACCAATATGGTCAAATTCAGACCAATGCTACACATGTCCAACTGTGATCCAAGGCAAATGTTCTAAAAGATATGAACTCAGATACTAAGCTTCGAATGGAAACTTTGAAGCAATGTTATGAACTCAGATAAGCTCCGTTATGATCTCTAAAAGCTTAATAAGAACTTTGATAAGACCTCAATAAGATAAGTTATGAACTTTGATAAGCTCGATAAGAAATTCGAAAAACTCAGTTAAAAACTTTGAAGAAAATTTGATTTCGATGTGAAAGATTATGAACTCCGATAAAGCTTCTAATAAATAAAGCCTTGTTAAGTTAAGATTAAGATATAAGTATCAAATGCTAACTTATACTTGTATTCTTTGAATTTCCAGTCAATATCATTGGTTTTATGCTTTATCATTGTAATGTCACTACCTCACTTAGGCTATATCAGCCTAATGCATTCATTGTTCATGCATGTGCAGGTTGATTAAAGCTTGTGTAATTCAATCGTGGTCAAGTGTTGCAAGTCACTGCCTAAATTTCTAAGTAGAGTATAGATACTCCCTTAGATGAAACTCCATAGATGGTGGCATAGTGATTGTAAAGAAGTGTATTAAATAAATTGTTGTAGTATTGATTTTGACGGTACAAGATTTGTAATTGGCTTATCTATTTTTCTTGTTAATGTTTAAATAGTTATTATTGGTTGATCACTTTGATTAATTAATGGGTGAATATCATAGAAGTATGTATGAATTAACTAAGTGGTTCGAATGAGACTAGTATGCATGAATGTGATAATTAAATGGTTCGTATGAAACTCATGTATAAGCTCAAAAGTTTGTTTGATTTTGGGATTGATCAATTTTATGCTTGATAGAATGCTTATATATGTCTCCTTGAAAATCATGAAAATCCTTTGGGAGATGACATATGCTTTGATTAATACCTTAGTATATGTGTATTCGATTGATGGTTTATTTACATATATATGTTTGGTTCGATTAGTTTGATGCCTTATTTGACAAGTAATTCATATTGCTATGGTAAATTGATACTTATTTGGAAAATAACTCATATTAAGATATGTCAAGTTAGATAACTTGTGTGTCAAGCATTTTATGTATTGAAAATCTATGATAAAGAGAAACCAAGAAAGTTTATAAACCAAATTAATGCATTATTGTAGGTATTATATAGTAAGTAATATCTTTCTGTTGATTTTTGAGTAACTAATTGAGTGAATAGCTTTGCTTGATCAAATACTCATGTATGTTATGTATAAGCTATATTCGAACAATTTTATGAATATATGAAAATGCTATGTTGGGTATCCATGTATATACTTATATATGCTTTGAGTGAGTAATCATGTACATGTGTATATGCTTGTTTCGAATTATCCATGTAAAGGTATAATCACTTATTTGAATGGTCTCGATTCCTCTTGGTCTTTGATGTAAGATTACCCTTGTTTGTTGTTGAATAATCTATGTAATGTTTGGAACTGGTTATTTGGGTCACACACATGTTTCCTTGATGTCTTGTCCATTTGCATGTCTTGATGCTTGGAGTCTATACGATGTGAGATTTATATGTAGTATCTTTGTAGATGCTTATTATGTGAACAATATGAATGCTCTTAATAGTATGATAAAGATTTCTGAAATATCAATTCTGCCTAGTTTTGAATGAGGTAATAGATTTAGGTGTATCCGGAACTTTGCAAAATTTGGATTTGTATATATCAGTTTAAGTTATGGGGTTAAAGGTTGTTTATAAGAAAAATTTTGTTAACCTGTTTTGAATCAGTTTGAAAGCTTTAGTTTTTGATCACGTGTTTCATGAATTATCTTGCAGTGACATCTTCGATTCCGATTTTCTTCTAAACCGAGTTGAGGGTGTTACAATAGTTGCTTTTTTGTGTGGCTTGCTCGAGTCTAAAAGACTTGTATCTTTTCTTTGATAAGAAAAAGTTGATTCGCCTTGTACAATTTTATCTCTATGAATTTTTTACAGGAGACGTTATGTTGATTGATTGTCAGCTTGAGAATTATATTTTTTTATGTTTGTTCAGATAAAAGATTTTAGGATCTAAAAGGACTTTCTGATCTATCTGAAAAAATGGTTGAGACAATGAAGCATGTGGGTACCCACGTGTGTATTTACTTTTAAAGTTGACTTTTGTTCTACTGGTTGCAATCGCAACAGTGAAAAGAACATTCTTCTCGATGCACCTTATAAAGAATCGACTGTACAACTATATGACAGATGAATGATTGAACGATTCTTTAGTTACTTTTATTGAGAAATATATGTTTAATAATGTAGACAATGAAAAGAATGTCAGAAAATGAGGTCTAGAAGAGAACAATTATAAAATTTTATTTTTAGTTGTATTTTTTGTTAGACTTTTTATTATAATTAAAATATTATTAATATCTCTATCTCAAAAAATTTTGTGTTATTAATATATGTGTGCCCACCCTCAAAATTTTTTCTAGATCCGCCGCTGATGACCTTTATTTTTGTTGGCATTGTTTGCTTCTGTTTTATTTTCAGTTTGTTCTGGTTTGTAACCGTTGTTTGGTTTGAAAAAATGTTTAGATCTTGTTAAAAAAGGGGCAAATGTCGAAATTAAATCTATACAATATGAGACAATATGAGTATCATTGGTACTCAGCCAATTAGTGAATCTCTACTTAGTTCTATTTTATAATCATCGATGTTCAATTTATAGACTGATTAATCTAAATTAGATATTGACAAATTTATTATGAAAACGATCTTTCGAATTAAACTTGTTTTATTCGTAATGTTAGAAATCAAACCTTAACTATTGTTTAAAGAATCTAACATGCTATCTTACTGAGCCAACTTTTTATAATGAATATGAGAAATCATTTTGTTTTTCTCTCAAAACTTTCAGTTTCTTTCTTTCATTTTATTTAGTGACAAACACTCTCAACCATGAATTCAAACAAAAGGAATAGTAGGACCACCAGAATGGCTGTATTCTCCTCTGAACTCAAACAAAAGGAAAAAGGATGAAATTCAAAGCATGCATCATATCATGTCATTTTAGCAAACTTAAACACATGGGATGCCCACTGGCCACCACTGCCACTGCTAGCCTATCTCTACTTAGGACCCCACTTAAAATTAATTGAGATGAAATGCTACAAAAACTTATTATAAAGTAATTTTTATTTAATTTACTTTAGTGTCAGAATTTGAATAATTGATTTTGGTTACTAAAATATATTTTATTGAGGATTTGTATTTAATATACAAGGGGTAGAAATAAAATATTTAACAAAGGTCTTAGTTTTAGGCTTTAGGTTTTATAATTTAGAGTTTAGAGGTGTATGTTTAGGGCTTTAGAATTTAGGTTTTAACCTATAAACCCTAAATTCTAAACACAGCTAATCAATTTAATTCACTAAACTCTAACCCTAAACTCTAAAACTAGGACACTTGTAGAATTTTTTTGTTTCTGCCACTCATGTATGAAATAATTACTTATTTATTAATTATATATAATTTCAATTGTTAAAAAAAACCTTTTAGGAATAGTATGTAATTATACAAGGAATTACAGCCGACTCATTTTTTTTTGGTTAAATACAATAATAAAATAAAACAAAAATTAAATCGATAGGTCAACCTTTGATAGTGATTTTATAAATTCAGTTATGTTTGATATTATCTGAATTTTATATTTACCAAAAATTTGTTTAAATTTAGTTATGAAAATATAAATAATTAATATAAAATATTGATTTCATATCATTAAATTAAATTTCAAAAAATAATAATTAAATATTTTTATTATCAATCTAATAATTAAGTTAAATTATTAATTAACTATAAGTAAATTATGTTGCTATTTGACAATAAAAATAATAATTAAATATTTTTATTATCAATTTAATAATTAAATTAAATTATTATATAATGATTACAATGAATATAATTTAATTATTAAATTTAAAAAATTTTGTGTATAATTTAAATTGTATGTTTTACGATGTATTGAATAATTAAAATCTATAATTTATTTGAATACAATAAATAATTAATTCTAATCAACGGCTTGAAGTAACATAATAACACTTAAAAGTTTACATATTTAGAAGAGGGTTAAGATCCAGTTACACAATGTAAGAATTTTTAAATTTTACATGTTTTTAGATCGTTGGATGAGTAGAATGGATGACTGAGATTAACAGTATGTTATGTGAAGATCATCACTTAAAAAACTAAAGAGTTATTCTCAACCATCAATTTTACCCATCAAATAATTCAAAAAACGTGTAAAACTATGAGCTTTACATTATATGTAAGTGGATCCTATCCTTTTAAAAAATCATATATATATATATATTAAAGTTTAACATTAAAAATTATTCTTACTTTTGACATTTAAAATATTTCATTGTTAGAAATATGCAGAAGTATGATATAGAAATAGATAAAAGGAAAAGAACATAAATAGAGAAGGGTAAAACCAAATGAGTTTTTTATACATCATATATATATATATATATATATATATATATATATATATATATATATATATATATATATATATATATACTCTTATTTCTTCTCCCTTAAAAATCTTTTTAATTTTAACATTTTATCTCATCCATCCATTCAACTCATCCAATAGTCATGGATTAGTGTAAAATCAAATGAGTTTTACAACATCTATCTATCTACCTACCTACCTACCTACGTACCTACCTAACTATCCATCTACCTATCTACCTACCTTAGGATCCACTTACACAGTGTAAAACTTTTTAAGTTTTACACGTTTTTTGGATCGTTGGATAGGAAAAACGGATGGCTGAGATTAACTTCTTATTTTTTTTCCCCAAGTGATAATCTTCACATATTCTACTGTTAATCTCAGCCATCCATTTTACCCATCTAACGATCTAAAAAACGTGTAAAACTTAAAAATTTTGTACTGTATAACTGGATCCTATATATATATATATATGAGATTAACTTCTTACTTTTTTTTCCAAGTGATAATCTTCACATAACTCACTATTAATCTCAGTCATCCATTTCACCCATCCAACGATCCAAAAAACGTGTAAAAATTAAACTGTGTAACTGGATTCTATCTCTATATATATTCGAATTGTACTTTTTGTTTAAGAGTAAGGTACTAAAAGTTCATTGGGGAGCTCTAATGAGAGATTAAACTCAATATATTGTACACGAAAGAGTGTTTGTTTGTTAATGGGAATGAGAGTAAACCTTAAACTCCTAAATTACAAACCTAAATCTTTAAACTTTAAATTAAACCTGCTTATAAAAAAATCATTGTTAGTGCATGTAATATTTTCCCACCTATATACGATTAATAATTAATATCATATTCTGAATTAGTTGATAAATAAGTCAAATATAAGTGGTTGTATTTTTTTTTTAAATTACCAAAGTAAAGATAAAGAGATAAATAATGTTGAACGTATGTATGAAAAGAAGAAAAAATACAGTGCAGAAGGCGACACCAAACTTATGGCAGCATTGATAAGGATCCCACCATTTACTGCTGCCCGATGCTCTCTCTTTGTTTCGTACCAGCTTGAGTGACAGACTTCCCTTTCTCTTATCTCAAACCTTTTCCTGCCCACAACACTCTCCCATGGCTGCCTTTCTGTTTGCACTGCTCATGTTGGCCATCACCGGCCCCTCAAGTAAGTTCCTTTCCCCGCAAAAACCTTTGCAACCGCATATTCAGTCGCATTGTTTTATTACAATTATAGACATAATGAATGTTATTACAGTCATTGTAGACTGTTATTTTCCGTAATAGCTACTTCTAACGGTGTCGCTGGCGCTATATAACTATCGTTATTGCAAAAGTGGCTGATTTTGTTTTGAACAGGTGCAACATGGTGTGTATGCAAAGATGGAGTTGGGGATGCAATGTTGCAGAAGACATTGGATTATGCATGTGGAGCTGGAGCTGATTGTAACCCTGTCCATTCCATTGGCCCTTGTTTCAACCCCAACACTGTTAGGGCACATTGTAATTATGCAGTCAACAGTTATTTCCAAAGGAAAGGCCAAGCTCTAGGCTCTTGTGATTTTGCTGGCACTGCCATTATCTCTGCTTCGGACCCTAGTAATTCCCCTCATCTGCATTTACATTTCCCCCTTTTTTTCAAAGCAAAATGAAAATATATAGTACTTGAGATTTAGTTCTTATAATTTAGTATTTTATCTATAATTTTTTAAAATTGTTTGGTTAAGTTTTAATCCTTTTCTTGTATGGTCTTATTTTATGCTTTAGTAGTTAGTTTGTGCATGTCAGTGATTTTGAGAAAAATCACTGATTAATGTGATTAGTCTCGGTGGATCTTGGCAACATAGCTCAAAGGGGGCAACTTAAATTTGTCAAAAATTGTTTGATTCAAAATTTTTGAAGGGTTTAATTTATTTTTTCAAAAGAAATTGAGGTCAAACTAAAATTTTCAAATATTTTAATACTTAATGAGAACTTTTAGAATTATTAGGAGGAGTCGTAATTAAAGATATTCAAAAATTTTGAAACATAATAAGAATATTTAAAAAAATATAAGGGACCAAATTTAAATTTATAAAAGTTTTGAAGAGTTGAATTTTAATTTTCAAAAATGGGGGGATATGACCTGATTAATCTGCTCTAGTAGTTTTGTAGACTTTGTTTTTGCAATTTTATTGTATTTCATCGTTATTAAAAAATAGCTACTATTATTTATAAAAAAGATTATAACATCATTAAATAGTTATAATTAAAATTATTTAATATTTTCAATAAAAAACACTGAGATGATTTTTATATATAAAAACATTTTTTTCGACTTATATATTGACCGGACGAAGTCAAAAAAATTGTTTTGGAGGCCAAAATGTAATTAAAAGATTTTGGGGACCAAAGCTAAAAATTCTGTGTTAAATGTCTAGGTTGAATTATTAATTGTTGAAAGGGAACAAAAATACATTTTTTCCCCTATTTGTAAGGGTTAGTGAGGATTAAATTAAATTATTAAAATATTAAAGGGACTAAATAATAATTAT
The DNA here is from genome assembly GCA_019671005.1 of Hibiscus mutabilis. Taxonomy (NCBI): domain Eukaryota; kingdom Viridiplantae; phylum Streptophyta; class Magnoliopsida; order Malvales; family Malvaceae; genus Hibiscus; species Hibiscus mutabilis. The sequence goes on along the minus strand of CM033719.1, from coordinate 26,664,488 downwards.
TCCATAAATTATTGTTGCAGGCTTTGTTGGGTGTGCTTTCCCATCTAGCGTTAGGTACGCTTCGTTTCCATCTTTTCATATGTTATTATCTTCACGCCTTATCCCTATAATGGCACCATTATGACCTTATTTCCTTAAATAGTACCCGACAAAGATTATTTTTCAGGATATCACCCCATTTTTAAAAAAAAATCTGTTTAAAAGTTAATTATCTGATTAAGTTAATTTTAATCTAAACTCGTCGTGCACGACGAATTTCATGTGAGTAACAGATAGTAACGGCTCTTAGATAACAACAAAATTTTGAGTTTTGAAATTCGCCGTGGATCCAGGGTATTTAAAAAAATTAAATTTCAAAGGATTTACACTTTTAACTAAATTTAATAATTGTATTTAAATTTACTCACTCTGTCCAAGTAATTGTATTTAAAATCCACTAATAGTTTAAAAGTTTTCTTTATAACTAAAAAAAGTAAAGAGAATAATAATTGTATTTGAATTTATTCTCTCCGTTCCACTAAACTATAAATAATTAAATTTAAAAATTAAAAACAATAAATTTAAATATTGTAAATAATTAAAATTTATAAAATGTATATTAAAAACAACTTGTTTAGAAGTTGTTTAAAATTTTTTAAATACATTTGTTCCCATTTTTAACAATAATAAATTTTGAATAATTACGAGTGAAAGTTGCATAAAATTATATCCTGAAAAGTCAAAAATAAAAATTTTAATGGGAAAGAGAGAGTATTAAATAGTTAGAGTGAAATTTCATACTAATATTTTTGTTAAAAAATCATTTAACCTTATTATACTAATAAGGGGGTGTAATAAAACTTGTATTTGGTAAATTATTTTAAAAACAACACTTGATACTTAAAGAACAATTACAATATACAAAAGATTTCGAAAAAATGACCCTATCGACAATTAGATGATTGTAGTAGAGATGGACAATTTGACATTTTGTGATCTGGTAGTCTACAGTGCCCCGCAAAGTTTAGGTTGTCAGTTAGGCTCACATTGAGGCATGTCCATATAATTATGAATCCTTTTGGATTTTGGACGTTCTGTTTTTTTTTTTTACTTTACAAACTAGGGTTAAGTAAAATTGTGGGTCATATTTGCTCAACATTCCATTTTGTTTCGCTGTTGATTGGTGGGGATTCGATTTTATAGACCTTGAATACTGAATGAAACTAGTATACAAGATCTACAAATTGTTTGTAATCGCATTTGACAGCGGAGCATGATGCGATGGCATGCTCGCATAGAGTCTTGAGAGCTTGAAAGTATCCACAATCGCACCAATTCTCTTTAAGATTCACATTTTATGGGATTGGATCAAAACCATGAAGAGGTCGTGAAATATCTGAGACACGAAAAACATTGTCCGGTCGAGACATAGGCAGCACATACGACCCATTGGATTTCATAACTTTTTTCATGAATATCTTTTTATATCTTCGGGTGGAATCTATGGCTATGTTCCTTCAAAACTATAGCTTCTTTCCCCAAGGTTGTGAACAGCTTGGCCAAATGAAAACACGTAGCTTTCACGATCGTTGTCACTGACAAATTTTGAATCCCCTTCAAGGATGAATTGATGGCCTCAACCAAGTTGGTAGCATTTGTAGTTGTAGCCCTGAAGATTCCTTCCCCCCAATTCTTGTAGTACTTGTTCAAATTTTTGTTCAACTAGTTCGTACCCTAAGATAAAACATAGTTTACAAATGAGTTATAAGGAAATAATTTGATTTATGGCAAGGATAGTGATATATACAACAAATTAATATGTATCCATACATAAAACAAGCATGTGTTCATCGTCCTTATTATGCGTGTCATGGTAGTTTGTTGCAATATGGCGTATGCAGTAACGGTGTTCAATTTTTGGAGATTCAAACCGAATTGTTGGGATGAACAATCAATGCAAGATGGCCAAGAGGGGTAAAAATTTTGGTGGTAGCAAATGGAAAATGCAATAAAAATTGGGACACAAGATTTATAGTGGTTCAACCTTCTCAACAAGGTTTACATTCACCACCTTAGCTATCCATGTAGCCCCCTCGACCCGGCCTAGTCGCAAGACCGAACCGAGTAAGCTACATTAGGTTTACCGAAGTAAACCGAGAAGATAAAACCTAAAACACGTCCATTTTTTTCTTTTATCTTGTCTAGATGCAATATTATTTTTCTTACATGTACATATTGTTCACAGATGGGAACTCATCTCAATCGGGCATCGAATCAATATCCAATTGGTCACAAACGCAATTTAGGGACTAAATTGCAAATCTAGAGAAATACAAGGAATTAGCCCAATTTTAAGTTACCAACCTATAATTAAATATATTTCATGCTTGCATGTCAGAAATCAGCTCAATACGACCATTTATACTCATCTAATTGCAACCACAACATTTAGGGAGCAAAATGTAAGAAAACATAACTTTAGAATATTCCATATAACCAACTTAACTACCACATGTATCGGTACGGGTACTCGCGTTTCGTTACGGCCTCATTACCTCGCATACTCCAAATTCTAGTAGCCAAAATTCGTTTCGATACGCCCCCGCGTATCAAGACACACTTCAATAAAACATTGTGCCATATCGAAATGGGTAGCCGATTATCGAAACGCTGACTTAATTGGCCTTACCCTGTACCGAAACAGTTGTCTGCGTAGCGGTACGCTAAGCCTGTAATGGTCTACTCGTATCGAAATAGGGACACCCGTACCAGTACGCCTAGACCCGAACTGTCCGTTCTTGTTGGTTTAACATACTTTCGAACAAACCGAACCACCCTAACATGCTCCTAACATATAACAAACATGCTCAGGGTTCAAACCACATCAAAACATCACAGATTCAACATCGGTTCATGGCATCTTGTATGTAATGTAAATCTATAGGCATGCTTCCTATAAAACCATTCATGTAAAACATGAAACTCCAAATCATCACCAAAATCAAGCCATAGAGGCTATTTACAACTCAAGAGCAGCTAAACCATATGGCTCAAACAGAGAGTTCAACATAACATCTCCCAAAAAAACCACGGAAACCCCACTGCCCTTATTACTTATAGTCTAGTTCAAACATACTTTGGCTACCAAGTCTTGTACCGATCTCTTGCTTCCCGCTGCCTTCCAAGCTTTTAATTCACTGCATTGATGGACAAAGAAAGCGTAAGCACACTAGGCTTAGTGAGAAATGCTAAAAAACAAAACACCATTAATGCATTTAAAACCATTCTTAACAACACATTGAAATCTCATTTCAATCATCCTTTAAACATCATTTAAAACATTATCACGCCTTGAAAACCACGTACTTAACATCTTTAAAATCTAGTATATTAAACCATATGCAACATGTATCATTAACCAACAACAAATCCCATTGCTAAGCCTCAATTTAAGCCTTCCCATGCATAACAACCATATGCAAAGCTTAAAGAGTAAACATGTATAAATCACATTATACAACATAAACTTTCCAATGATACATCAACAATTATATTGGCTTACAAGTGATCATTAAACAAGTCCATTAACAAAAGAGTTCATCGGATACACGGATTAAACAAGTGTTCAACCAACACTTCAAGCCATCTCAACCGGAATAGCGATACAATAACAATCGCGGTACATTACCAACCGGGTACACCTTTCAGCCCACAGGGACACCAACCCCAATCATCGGTTAGACGCTTAATCCACTAACGGGAGTCTGCGGTACTGTTTAACCCCTCTACCGTTAGGGTACTCTGATGGATTTTACGGTACATGGATCTAAACCCCTCAAAATCTAAGCTGACTTATTATAATGCACTCAACCCAATGGTCGATCAACTATATCTGATAACAATTTTAAAACCGCATCACTTGCCAATATAATTAGCCATTTATCATTTACCTCACTGTTTTTAACAAGCATTAAACCAAACCTTTTTCCAAAGCAACAACTATGCTTTAAATCACAAGTATAAACCATATACTTACAAGGATCACTTACCATGTGCATCCTTCAGCATTTCATGCTTAAAATAGTATCTTAAATACTTAAAAACATGCTTAAACAGTAGGTAACATGTAAATCAAAACAAATGTATAAAACCATTTAACACTAGCACGACCGAGAGAGAAAATCCACATTTACTTACTTTTGAGTTTAAACCAGCGTATCAAGCTAAGTTTAAACTCCCATAAACCACCTTTAAAACATTCCAAAGCTGGAATCCATGTTCTCACTCACCGATACGCGAAACCTCGATTCGCCGACGCGAAAACAAACGTCTGAAGCCTCCAAAGCTTCACCGATCACTTCCGGATCCATCTCCCCTGTTTTAACCACATTACAACAGAGGATTAATGCATCTCATTGCATTCAAAACATTGCAACAACAAATCCACACGGACTTCCACCATCCTCTCACAATTATCAAACCACAACAATCGAAAACATCATCTAATCCTTTCCACACACAACCTAGCCACAATCTAATAATCTAACATCACACTTATCATCAATTAACACCTAAAAACAGAACCAAAGCAACCTTACACCTCTAGCAAACATACAGCCACTACAACACCACAAAAAATACAATTCTAACAACCTAAACGATCAGATATTCAAGAGTTTCGGGATTCCATTTATAAAATCGACTTATCAACATCATTAAACATCCAAAATATGTTCAAAAACATTCCATAACACTGGAAATCAGAATCAATTCAAATCTTTCATCATTTCATCAATTTTACCCAATTTAATCTATATAAAAACACAAAATCAGATCATAAACCATAATTCAAGGATTAAATACTTGGTAATATCAATAAAGAACCATTTAACAGAGGAGATCACGGACCTTACCCCTGTTATGTGATTTCTCCCTCAATTGACTTGTTTAAAGTTAAGAAAACATAAGATTTAAATGAGATTTTGTAAAACAAAGTTAAAGAATCAAGTTAGAATCAATAATCTGAGCGAAAAGAATCTCTCACCTCTGGATTTTGATGAAATTCTGAATGTTTGGCATAAAAGAAGTTGAGACAAAAGGTTTAGGAAAAAGTTACGTAAATTTTCTTTAAAAGTAAATAACTAACTTAGATATTTTTAATCCCTCTTAATCACCTTTTAAAACACATGTTTAAAATGATTTAATTGAAGGGAGAAACCACCAGCAAAACTTGGTAAAATTATCTCCTTAAGGATTCTAAGAATTTGACCTTTTTCATTTTAGTCACTTTAAAATAGTTTTCAAAAATCAGATTTTGGTCACTAACCAAAATGTCACATTTGCAAATTCTATTTTCCAAAATTGGTTCCAACAAATATCAATATATATTAAAAGATAATTTTTAACTATTTTCCACATTTTTATCTTATCGAAAAATATACGATCCCGAATCCGCCTCGAATCTCTAACCCGATCTACCGGACCGTCTAATAAGCCTCAAAATAGCTAGGCCCAAAACCGGGGCGTTACAAATCTCCCTCACTTAAGAAATTTCATCCTTGAAATTTGGTCGAAGGTAACCAAAAGCATAAACCGCTCCAACATCTCTGACTTACATTTACCCGTGGCTTCTTAACATTGCGGTGTCTCCGCAACACCTTAACAAGGCCAATCATCCTACCACACAGAACCTTATTGGTGGCAACAATGACCTCTATTGGATCCTTCACACAAGATAACTTAGATCTCAACACAATGCCTTTCACCGGCGTAACATACGAGGAATCCAACCGATACCTACGCAACATCATCACATGAAACACATCATGGGACCCCTCCAACACAGGAGATAACCTCAACAATAAGCAATAGGACCTACACGCTCAACAAACTCGTATGGTTCACCAAAACGCATCACCTTCTTCCAAGGCGATGCCATTATGATCATCCGACCATCATCAACACACTTTAAAACGCTACGCCTCAAATTCATGTAGAATTTCTAACGATCCGAAACTGCTCTCAAGAGCTCATATAACAAATTCACCTTCTTACTGGTTCCTTTCCATACATCAGACATGGGAATGTACTTTTCCCCAATTTCGGCCAAACACACGGGCGTACGACACCTCCAACCATTCAACGCCTCATACAGTGCCACCTGCATACTTTCCTGGTAACTACCATTAAAACAAACTTTACCAAAGGCATTTGTTTTTCACACTTTCCCTGGAACTCTATAATACACACCCCAACTCATATTTCAAAACCTGAATTCCATGCTCTAACCCACCATCCAACCGGGAAAGATATGAAGTACATACACTCAAGCTCAAGCAACATCTCCAGAACCTTACTGTAACTCACGAATCTTCGTCCAAAACTATGGACTCAAGCCCACAGTGCAACTGCACTAACCCAGCAATACAAATCTGCCACCTATCCGAAAACATACATCACAAGCATAGTCACAAAGGTGCGCACACTTCGCAACCAAATCAACAACCACCCAAAGAAAATCCTTTTTGGTCGGTGTCAAAGGCAATCCAGACACAAAATCCATGGTAATTCTTTTCGACCTCCATTTTTGTATCCTCAATAGTTGCAATAACCCGAAAGATAACTGGTGCTCAGCTTCCACTCATTGACATACCATGCATCGAACAACGAAATCAACCTTATTTTCCTTTATACCAACCCAACAGCAATCCTTTTTCAAACCTTGATAAATCTTGGTATTATCAGAATGCATATCACAAGAACTGGCATGCGTCCCCATCGAAACCATATACCTCAACTCAACTTCAAGAAACACCACATTCCGATCTTTAAAACAAAACACCCTATCACTTTTAACGTGAAAACCCATTGGATTTCCTTCCCCCAATAGCCTGAACATGTGATACTGATGCATCACCACACCATTACCTTTCTCTAATCAACTGTGACAAGAATGACTTCACTTGTAACTCAGCATCAAGCCTCCACCCCAATGCAACCCTTACAAACAAAGCATCGGCTATAAGCTTAGCTCAGACGATATTCAACCATCAAACTATAACTCTTAAACAACTCCAACCATCCAGGTTGTCAAAAACTCAAAACATCGTTCATCATTTTTTTCCCAACCACACGTGATCCGTGTACACTACACACTACTCATCATAGAATTAATGTTTCTAAAACATTTAAACAACCACCATCGCGGCTAGCTTCAGATCATGCGTAGGACAAAAGCGCCCGTGCACCATTAACTATCTAGATGCATAAGCTACAACTTCACTTGCAACACTACAACCTCAACAACCCTCGATGCTAAGAACTGGATCTAACCAACCCACAAACTGCCAATTCTAACTTTGGTCGCTCAAGAACTAGCATAAGCCAAACTCCCAAGAACCATATTACCAAAACCACCTTCATACATTACCTTACTTATACCATCATTCCATCGATTTTCGATCAGTCATCCGTAAGTGTGAACATATATATGCATGATCACTTATATGCCCCCATAGATGTCTATGTGTATATATGCAAAACCTCTAATGTTATGCTCATATGTATGCATGTACTAATATATTTACATATACATATAAGTGTTTTTGCACTGTGCGTGTTTATCTGTTCACACTTACTCGTAACATTCTCAGAATTCTTAGCAACATACCCAACCTCGTACTTTCCAAACAAAGAGCAACATTCACTTCTTCCCAAGAATCCACTAAACCAACCATACTTATCGATCAAAACCTTTTTTTGGTGCTTTTGTACACGAAAAGACCATCAATGAGCACCACAAACAACTGATCCAAAAACCCAAAGACTACCCGACTTATCAAACTATGAACGCAACCCATGCACCCATCAACCCAAACAGCATAATCCAAAACTGCATACCGTCGTAACCCTTACAGAAGGCAAATCTAAATGCCAACACATCCCTTACCTTTAATAGATAACACTCAGACCTAAGTTGAAGTTACAACCCACTAAAGAACCTCTAAAAGGATCAGTAGGACATCTAGTTATCTAGCTACCAAAGCCCCATGCACATCTGCATCGTGCCATCCTCTTTTTTCCACAACAACACTGACGCAACCCCCGGCAAAACACCAAGCCTAACAAAGCCTTGCTTAAGCAACTCCCCCGAGCCATGCACAGGGAGCAATAGACAATAGAGCTGCGTTTTCTTACAACTCAATGCCAAACTTGACCTCTCACTCTAATGGCAAACCCGACCATTCCCTCGAAAATGCCCTGGAACTCATATACCGTATGAATATCCTGAGCACGCACTTCCTCTGACCCCAGATTCATAACATAGGCTAGGAATACTTTGCGACCAAGGATTCATCAAACGACTCGCTCCCAGTGCCAAAACAGCATTAAACAAGAATTTAACATTCCCACCCTTGATTACCACCTCGTAATCACCAACAATGTTGAAGGCAACTCGCTAGGATCCAAAACCAACCACAACTCCCTGATCCAACCACTAATCTATACCCAGAATTATATCAAAACCCGCGAAGCAACAACTCCAGCAAATCAACCGCAACCTCAGGATTTAAACTACCAAAGGCATTTTTCAACATCTTTCCCACAACAACCATCTCACTGGAAGAACCAGCCCCCCACATTCGCACCACTATCACCTACGAGATGATCGTTCAAACCATACTTCTCACAACCAACAACAACAATAAGCACAAAGGCTTACACTCTACATATCAAATGGGGATAATCCCGCCTCATGAGATCACATGATCCGCATACCTAACATGCATTAAACACTGTTCTAGTCTGAATACTCTGACCCCTGCGATCCTCACCCAGCACTATCATCACCTCGCCTCAACTCAAGGCGATATCTTTTATCACACTTCTTTTCAAACTGAACACTGCCAGAACTAGATTCTGCAATTCATTTTCCAGAGCCAGAACCTCTCACACGAGACTAATAAACTCGGGTTCTACTCGATATACTTTGTCTGTGTACCAGCACATCAAAAATGGTGTAGTCAGAAGCCAATATGTACACCTTAACATCATGTACCAACTCATAACAGATTCAGTCAAAACAATACTTCTCGACCGGTACTAGTTTAGGATCATACCAACTCAACCGAACAATTTGTACCCTAAACTTAGCCACATACACATGACCCTGAACCCAGGGCATGAACTCTCATTCCTTTTTATCCAAGTTTCTAAACCCTGGAACTTCTTCCAAAAGAAATCATGGAAAGACTCCCAATCCACATCATGGGGTTCCACGCTCGCAGATACAGTTGTTCATCAACTAAAACATCATCACGCAATAGGGATTCAACATATCCCAACTTACGGGTACCAATACACCCCATTTGGTCCAAACCCAGATAACATTGGCCATACCAATCTCAGATGCCTTGAGTGATAACCCACAGTACTTAACTCCTCCCAAACTGCAGGGATATTCCATCGGCAACCTCATTTGCCCAACCGCTAGTGCAAACATACACACTCCAGTAACAACAGCTTGAAAGCTAAAAACATTGTCTATAGCAAGGCATTATTTCACCCAACGCTGGCTCTATCGGCAAAGGTGGTACATACTTCGGGGTGAAAAAACCCCAGGAGACACAACACCCTCATCACTCACTACCCAAAGGCAACAACATCACGCTAGATCTCATTTCTCCTCTCGGTCGTAACATAACACATTTTTAAGGCATGATAATCATTTCAAAACAAATTTTAAATCAGGCCAGCTTCAAGCAAGGATCTAAGACTTTCATTTCAAAATCATGACATTTTAGACTATAATAATAAGGCAATAGGTTTCCCAAATTTTCCCACAACATGGCATAAAGCAATCACCGTGCATATTGCAATCACCGTGCATAGCAAACAACAGAGTTTAATTCGCAATAACATCACATCAATCATACCAATTCCTAATTATCACAAATCTGGCTCTGATACCACCAAATGTAACCCCCTCAACTTGGCCTAGTCGTAAGACCGAACCGAGTAAGCTACATTAGGTTTATCGAAGTAAACTGAGAAGATAAAACCTAAAACACATCCATTTTTTTCTTTTATCTTGTCTAGATGCAATATTATTTTTCTTACATGTACATACTATTTATAGATGGGAGCTCATCTCAATCGGGCATCGAATTGATATCTAATTGGTCACAAACACAATTTAGGGACTAAATTACAAATCCAGGGAAATACAAGGAATTAGCCCAATTTTAAGTTACCAACCTTTAATTAAATATATTTCATACTTACATGTTAGAAATCAGCTCAATACAATCATCTATACTCATCTAATTGCAACCACAACATTTAGGGACCAAAACGTAAGAAAACAAAACTTCAGAATATTCTATATAACCAACTTAACTACCACCCGTATCGGTACGGGTACTCACATTTCAGTACGGCCTTATTACCTCGTATACTCTAGATTCCAGTAGCCAAAATCCATTTCGATACTCTTCCGCGTATCGAAACACCCTTAAATAAAACACTATGTCGTATCGAAATGGGTAATCGCATATTGAAACGCTGGCTTAATTGGCCTTACCCTGTACCAAAATAGCTACCCACGTGCCGGTACGCTAAGCCTAGAATGGCCTACTCATACCGAAACAGGGACACCCGTACAGGTACGCCTGGACTCGAACTGTCTATTCTTGTTGGTTTAACATACTTTCGAACAAACCGAACCACCCTAACATGCTCCTAACAAATAACCAACATGCTCAGGGTTCAAACCTCATCAAAACATCACAGATTCAACATTGATTTATGGCATCTTGCATGGAATGTAAATCTATAGGCATGCTTCATATAAAACCATTAATGTAAAACATGAAACTCCAAACCATCACCAAAATCAAGCCATAAAGGCCATTTACAACTCAAGAGCAGTTAAACCATCTTGCTCAAATAGGGAGTTCAACATAACATCTCCCAAAAAACCACGGAAACCCTCACTGTCCTTATTACTTATAGTCTAGTTCAAACATACTTTGGTTACCAAGTCTTGTACCGATCCCTTGTTTCCCGTTGCCTTCCACACTTTTAATTCACTGCATTGATGGACAAAGAGAGTGTAAGCACACTAGGCTTAGTGAGAAATGATAAAAAAAAACACCATCAATACATTTAAAACCATTTCTTAACAACACATTGAAATCTCATTTCAATCATCCTTTAAACATCATTTAGAACATTATCATGCCTTGAAAACCACACACTTAACACCTTTAAAATCTAGCATATTAAACCATATGCAACATGTATCATTAACCAACAGCAAATCCCATTGCTAAGCCTCAATTTAAGCCTTCCCATGCATAACAACCATAAGCAAAGCTTAAAGAGTAAACATGTATAAATCACATTATACAACATAAACTTTCCAATGATACATCAACAATTATATTGGCTTACAAGTGATCATTAAACAAGTCCATTAACAAAAGAGTTCATCGGATACACAGATTCAACAAGTGTTCAACCAACACTTCAAGCCACCTCAACCGTAATAGCAATACAATAACAATCGCAGTACATTACCAATCGGGTATACCTTTCAACCCATAGGGACACCAACCCCAATCATCGGTTAGACGCTTAATCTACTAACGGAAGTCTACGTTACTGTTTAACCCCTCTACCGTTAGGGTACTCGGATGAATTTTTCGGTACACAGATCTAAACCTCTCAACATCCAAGGTGACTTATTATAGTGCACTCAATCCTGTGGCCGGCCAACTATATTTGATAACAATTTTAAAACCACATCACTTGCCAATATAATTAACCATATACCATTTACCTCACTGTTTTTAACAAGCATTAAACCAAACCTTTTTCCAAAGCAACAACCATGCTTTAAATCACAAGTATAAACCATATACTTACAAGGATCACTTGCCATGTGCATCATTCAGCATTTCATGCTTAAAACAGTATCTCAAATACTTAAAAACATGCTTAAACAGTAGGTAACATGTAAATCAAAACAAGTGCATAAAACCATTTAACACTAGCACGACCGAGAGAGAAAATCCACATTTACTTACTTTTGAGTTTAAACCAATGTATCAAGCTAAGTTTAAACTCCCATAAACCACCTTTAAAACATTCCAAAGCTAGAATCCACGTTCTCACTCACTAATACGCAAAACCTCAAATTGCTGACGCAAAAACAAGCGTCTAAAGCCTCCAAAGCTTCACCAATCACTTCTGGATCCATCTCCCCTATTTTAACCACATTACAACAGAGGATTAATGCATCTCATTGCATTCAAAACACTGCAACAACAAATCCACATGGCCTTCCACCATCCTCTCACAATTACCCTACCACAACAACCGAAAACATCATCTAATCATCTCCACACACAACCCAGCCACAATCTAATAATCTAACATCACACTTATCATCAATTAACACCTAAAAATAGAACCAAAGCAACCTTACACCTCCAGCAAACACACAGCCATCACAATATCACAAAAAATAATTCTAACAACCTAAACGATTAGAGATTCAAGAGTTTGGGGATTCTATTGATAAAATCGACTTATCAACATCATTAAACATCCAAAGTATGTTCAAAAATAATCCATAACACTGGAAATCAGATTCAATTCAAATCTTTCATCATTTCATCAATTTTACTCAATTTAATCTATATAAAAACACAAAAACAGATTATAAACCATAATTCAAGGATCAAATACTTGGTAATATCAATAAAGAACCATTTAACAGAGGAGATAATGGACCTTACCCCGGTTATGTGATTTCTCCCTCAATTGGCTTGTTTAATGCTAAGAAAACATAAGATTTCAATGAGATTTTGTAAAACAAAGTTAAAGAATCAAGTTAGAATGAATAACCCGAGTGAAAAGAATATCTCACCTCTTGACTTTGATGAAATTCTAAATGTTTGGAAGAAAAGAAGTTGAGACAAAAGGTTTAGAAAAAAGTTACGTAAATTTTCTTTAAAAGCAAATAACTAACTTAGATATTTTTAATCCCTCTTAATCACCCTTTAAAACACATGTTTAAAATGATTTAATTGAAGGGAGAAACCACAAGCAAAACTTGGTAAAATTAGCTCCTTAAAGATTCTAAGAATTTGACCCTTTTTATTTTAGTCACTTTAAAACAGTTTTCAAAAATCACATTTTGGTCACTAACCAAAATGTCACTCCCAAATTTCATTTTCCAAAATTAATTTCACCAATATTAATCATATATTAAAAGATGATTTTTAACCATTTTCCCATATTTTTATCTTACCAAAAAATATATGATCCTGAATCTGACTCGAATCTCTAACCCGATTTACCAGACCTTCTAATAAGCCTCAAAACCGCTAGGCCCAAAATCGGGGAGTTACAATCCACACTAAGGATTTCTCAAATCCACTAGATTTTCTTTCCTTTTTAGGCTCAAGGAGATAACCTTACAACTCCCTTAAGGTTTATAGAACTCTCACAAAGAGAAAAATACAATTTAGCAAATTGAAAATCCTCACAAGGTAGAATGTTTGCACAATCCTAGGCTCACTAAAACCCCAACACTTGAATAAAAGGAATACAATTAAGATCACTCAAGTGAGTTTACAAGATTTGACAATTAATGGCTCAAAGATGTGGGATGTGTGCTTGAATGCTTTAGATTTGTTCAATAGTTGTTGAAGAAGCTTTGGAGACTTGATTTTATACCCCCTTATTGATTTCCAGCCGTTTGGGTAGTTGGGATATTAATTATAGCCATTGGGCTATATTTTTCCTAAAATAAATACAATCTGCTAATACTAGGGATGGGCATTTCACCCGGACCCGACAGGTTCTGACCTAACCCGACCCGGCCCAGCCCAATCAGGTTGGGTATTTTTGTGAAAAAAATTGGGTTCGGGCCGGGTTTTTGCTAAGATAGAGGTCGGGTTCGGGTTTAGGGTGAAAAAAATCTGACCTGGCCCGGGACTAATGGTGTAGTTTTCCCTTAAATTTTTTAGGGATATTTGTAATAATACCCTTTTTATATAATTTTTTTACAATTAAGTCCAAAAAATTAAATTTTTATTTATAATTTAGTCCTTAAAATATTATTTTTTTACAATTAAGTCTCTTAAAATTATTTTTTACAATTAGGTCCCTAAAAATTTATTTTTTTCTATAGGTCGGGTCGGGTTTAGAGCATTTGTTTTTGGGTTGGGTCGGGTCAGTTTTTTTAAAGAATGAGGTTAGGTTGGGTTTGGTTTTAGGGTTATTATATTCGGGTCGGGTTCGGGTGGGCTAAAAAACTGATCCTACCCGACCCGTGCCCATCCCTAGCTAATACCAAGTATCGGTACTTGAGCACTCATATCAGTACCTGGCATAAGAAGAAAGAGCCATTGCAACAAAGGGGCATCGATACGCGACCAGTCGTATCGATACTGGGTGAAGATTTTACAAAGGGTACCAGTACGATCCGTACCGTATCGATATCGATTTTGCTCACTGAAATCCTTGAAAGTTTTGGCTAAAAGTCCGTATCGATACGCCTATAAGGATATCGGTACATGTAACCGTTTTTCAAAAATCATGGTTCTAATAAACTGACAAGGCAATGGTCGAATAATAAATACAAAGATTTGGAAAATCTTTAACCCCCGTACCAGTATGCTACAAGCCATACCAGTACTCAATAGCAAATTGATTTCCAGGTTTAATAAGGCGTACTGATACGACTGCACGTATATCGGTTCCCTACAGCCATTAAGTATAAAACAGTTTTCCAGTAGCGAAAAATTGTACCGATACGCCATAGGTCGTATCAGTACTCCTGTACCAAATTGGCTATTTTGAGTACCAAAACACTTAGAAAATATTTGGGGATTTAAGTTTCGACTTAGGAAAAATTTAAGTTCAAATGCCTGTCAATTTTGTGAGTAAATTGAGTATTTAAAAAATTATTTCTTTTTACAAATTAGTCCTTGTTATATCAAAATCAAATATAAGTTTAACAATCTTTCCCTTTTTGATATAACAAAACCAAAATAATTTTTTAGTTCACTCCCCCTTTCTTTAAGGCTAAAAGATAGTTTATTTTTGAAAACTTAAAAATAATTTATATCCCATACTTCTCCCCACTTTTTGTTAGATCAAAATCAATAAGACAATTAAACACAAGTATAAAAGAATATAACTCCAAAGATAATCAAACAAAATAAATATTATAAATTCAAAGCATAATATTCAAAGCAACATAAAAACATAAACTAAAGCATAAAGAATAAAGTCATAGGAAATCAAATAAAACAAAGGTGCATAAATTCAAATCCTAATAGATAATATGATATGAGATGAAACTCGCCGTGCATCCAGGGTATTTAAAAAAATTAAATTTCAAAGAATTTGCACTTTTAACTAAATTTAGTAATTGTATTTAAATTTACTCCCTATGTCCAAGTAATTGTATTTAAATCCACTAAGTTTAAAGTTCTATTTATAATTAAAAAATAAAGAAAATAATAATTGTATTTAAAATTACCCTCTCTCTGTCCCACTAAAATGTAGATAATAAAATTTAAAAAATTGAAAACAATAAATTAAAATATTGGAAACAATTAAATTTTATAAAATGTATATTAAAAACAACTTGTTTAGAAGTTTTTAAAATATATTAGTCCTATTTTTAACAATAATAATTTTTGAATAATTACGAGCGAAAGTTGCATAAAATTATACCCTAAAAAAGTCAAAAATAAAAATTTTAATGGGACAGGGGGAGTATTAAATAGTTAATGTGAAGTTTTATACTAAGTTTTTTGTTAAAAAATCATTTAATCATATTATACAAATAAGGGGGTGTGATAAAATTTGTACTCGGTAAATTATTTTAAAAACAACACTTGATACTTAAAGAAAAGTTACAATATACAAAAGATTTCGGAAAAAATGACCCTATTGATGATTAGATGATTGTAGTAGAGATGGACAATTTGGCATTCTGTGACCTGGTAGTCTACAACGCCCCACAGAGTTTAGGTTGTCAGGTAGGCTCACGTTGAGGCATGTCCATATCATTATGAATCCTTGTGGGTTTTGGACGTCCTGCTTTTTTCCTTCGCAAACTAGGGTCAAGTAGATTTCCCTGATTTGTCTTACTTAGGATTCGATAGTTTTTACCTATGCATCAATGATGGCAAGTTAGTTGTTGGAATGCAATTCACAACAATCGAGCTCACGAAGGCTCCTATTAAAAACTTCATCATACGTAATTTTGTGCATTGTATTGTGATGAGAGCGGCCTCATAGAAGTACGTTTGTGAATGTACTCAAAAAGAAGAACTTGGTTGTAAGTGGAAGGTTCGTGTCTCGAAGAAAAAGTGGAAAAACAACCTCTAGAAATTTCTATCTACAACAGACCACATGCTTGATGTGCGGTCGGCTACAATCAAGATCATCCAAACTTGGATTAAAACATCATCGTCACAGGCTTCCAACCAATCATCCAAGCCAACCCTATAGTCACTATTTTCGTGCTGAAGGCTTATATACAATAACTATATAATTACAATTCCTCCAATAAAATGAAATAGAAGGTTAAAGACAAGACAATAATCAAATTGCATGGGGAATGAGACGCTTCTTACAATGAGATTTTAGGTTGAATAAAAATCATGCAGAAATACAACCCTGAAATAGTTGCGGATCTCGAAACTCAAACGGCCTAATACAACTATCGTGTTATACGCGATGCTCGCCAATTCCATGATTTCTCTAGAGATTTCCCCAATGCATTAATGCCTACAAAAACTGCAAGTACGTTGTGAAAATCGATGACATATTCTTATATAAGAGATACAAACATGTTTTGTTGCTGACAGTTGTGCAAGATGGCAATCAGAAAATAATACTCAATGTGTTAACACTTGTGGAGAGAAAAGATATTGAATCGTGGAAGTTTATCCTAAAAAATTACGCCATTCTATTTTAATGCATGGTCGAGTATGCTTGATCTCATATCTAGACAGTGAGATATTGACAGCGATCTAATCTTTGTGAAGTAGGTTTCAATATCCAAATATTGAACACTGTTACTATATATGCCAAATTGTAGCAAACTACCATGAACACCACAAGAAGGACGATGAATGCCAGCTTGTTATAAGCATAGGTACGTATTATTTTTTATATATCACTACGCTTTACATAAATCATATTACTTCCATATAACTCATTTATACACTCCGTCTTGTCTTAAGGTACGGATTATTACCGCAAAAATTTATAAAAATGCTACTATAATTCATGACAAAGAATCTTGAGGGCTACAATTACCTTACACCCATTCCTAAGGAAAAATAGACAAATGCATAGGATGACGACTTTCGATATGGGCATATAACAACCCACTTGTCCGAGGCCATCAATTATTCCTTGAAGGGGGTTCAAAATTTGCCTTAATAGCCATCATGAAAGCTACAAATTTTTGTTTGGCTAAACTTTTCGAGACCTTGGGAAAAGAAGTTGTTTTGCAGCAACATCGCCATATTTTCCAGCCGAAGATACAAAGAGAAATTTAGCAAAATGTTGTTAAACCAAACTAGTTGTATGTCTTATATGTATCACGTACAAACATCTTCTGTGTTTCAAACATTTTGCGACCTCTACATGGTATTGAACCAAACTCATACTGTAACACCCCCTTCTCGGCCTGATAGGAATTCGGGTCGGAAGGCATTATCGGAACGAAAACGGTGACCGATAAGATGCTTCGTTTAACAACTTATGGAAATTTGGAGGATTTTAGGAATCAATAAAGCATATACCGTGAATCGGATCAAATTAAACCTTTTATAAACTTATGGACGTTTAAAAGAAAATTTCTAATGATCTATCAAGGTGATTTATCAAGATTTGCATAAGGGTATCGATACGCTTCCACGCCGTATCGATACGCCAAGGCAGAAAGGCTTCTCTATTATTCCAGTGACAAAGACCCGTATCGATACGCATGAAGGCGTATCGGTACGAACAGCCAAGACCATTAATATCATTATGTTCTACATGCCCGTATCGATACGTGACCAAACTGTATCGATACAAAAATAATTTTATTTATAGATTGAAGAAGGTGTATCGATACGCACCCAAACCGTATCGATACGGAGCTTAATCCAAAATTCCAGTGGCGAAGGACCGTACTGATACGCTATCACACGTGTCAGTATGCCCTTTAATCAAATTCCAAAATCGTAAGCCTGTATCGATACGCCATCACCCGTATCGATACGGTAAGACCTGTAATGTCAAATTTTATCTGGTTTATTATCGTTTTGACCAACCGAACCATGTCCAATTTCCATGAAACTTTACCAGAAAGTTTATAAAGCTAAAATCTATTACCATACCAAATTTTAGGGTCGACGGAATTCATTTACCACGTTTCCTCTAATTTAGGCCAAATATACATATTTATCCATTTCTAGCAACTTTCAAAAGGTCAAGTTTAAACCATTAAGCTTACACAAGCCAACCATAATACATGCATATCAAAAAGAGTAAAATTGACTTATACAACACTTATGCCACCATACTAGGAGTCTATAGAGTTGATATACTTTACTTTATCAACGTAGTGACTTGTCTAAAAACCTTCTCCGGCTCCGATCTCGATCTCAAAACTTCTTAACCTGAAATACATGGAAGATGAATGCATTAGGCATACTTTGCCTAGTGAGGTAGTCATAAATAATAAAATTAAGCATGAAATGTAATCTAGCATGCTTCAATATTAATTATGGCAACAAAATAATGACATGTAGTTCCAATGGCAATTTATACATGATTAATGGTCAACATATCAACAATGGTCAATGCAATCACAATAAGTTTCCTTGGATCAATATACAGTATTTGGATACATGGATCTCTACACCACACCAAAATCAATAATGGTGTAGTCATCCCTCTGCCACACCAATACGACCAAATCACAACATCCCTCCGCCGCACCAATATAGGGTCGTAGCCTACCCATACCAATGAGCTCATGAATTCTATGGCATGCCAATTGTATCCAATACTTCTCAAATCCAAGGTTCAATATCAATAGTCCAATAACAATAATTCCATGACAATGGATCAATAACAATAATTCAATAGTTATGTTCAATATCAATAAGCAATACCAATGATTTCAATGACAATAATAACAATGTTACGGATAATGATTCGATGCAATACTTATCAATATAGCCATCAACAATGTGCTTATGCAATAATCCTTAATATACAAGTTTAGCAATGTAATAAATGATATTCATGGATTCGGGAAAGGCACCTAGCCTATTCCCAAGACTCCGACTGCACTCACCTTAGCTTTCGAAGCTCTTACGACTCTTGAATTACTACTCTTTTGTTCCTAGCTTTGGATGGAGATGGTGACCCTTCTTTCTCCGGCACTTGTACTAGGTAAAACAAGGGTCATGTTAGAATCAATACGTATGGATTCAAAATCTATACTTAAGCTTAGAAAAGCTTTTAGCCAATAAGACTTTGATGGATTCATGCTTTAAAAGCATGGGTTTAACTATGGCCTTCAAAAACTAATTCTTGGAATTAAACTCCAATGGTTCATGGAATCATAAAATTGTTTGGGTTCTTGTACTCACCAATCCAAGGACTATTCAATGATGTAGAGGAAGGGAGGTATTTGCTTGTGCTAGAGGTTGAAGATAGCAATGGAAGTGCTTGCTTGTTCTTAGAGAAAGCAAAGAATGGAGGTCTCGGTGGTTACTAATACAAATATTTTCCAAGCTCTTCAATTTCCCTTAAATCTATCCACTAGCTTTCCTCTAGCCAAGGGTAAACTTATTTTAATCTATTAAAATGATCACTCCACCTTACCCCAAACCAATCAAAAGGTTTCCTCCAAGGATAGATAACTATAAACAATAATTTTCATCTTCCAACACTTAAGATAGCAATAATAGCTATCGATTCTATGTCATCATTTCCTTCAACTTCACAAGAATTCAAGTGAATGTGTCTAAGTAGGGAGGTTATTCACGTCAAAGTGGGATAATTGCAGAAGTAGTCCTCTAACTTTTTAAACTTCACTCTATTACCCCCAAACTTTTAATTTTCACAATTTGGTCACTAAATTATTTCTAAATAATTCAATTAGGTCCAACATCTTTAAATTGACTCAATTAGAGACCAATACGATGTTTTTGACCGCACAACTTAAGTTAATAAAATATTTAGACCTTTCCGATATAGAATTTCCAATTACTGGAACCTAATTCCTACTAGACCGGTTTTCAGGGTGTTACACATACAATCTGAATCTTGAAGAGAAGTGGTGCGGTTGTGGTTTCTTTCAAGCTTTAAAGTATCCATGTCATCATGTCGTCGCAACATGATCTGATTCAAGACGATATTACAAGCAATTCGTGAATCTTGTATACTAGCATAAATCAGTACTTTCAAGGTATACAAATTTGAATTCCCTCAAATCGGCAGTGAACAAAAATGGAATATAGTGCAAACATGGCTCACAATTTTACCTAATCGATTAAGAAAAAAGTAGGATGTCCAAGATCCACAATGATACATAATGATCTAGACATGACTGACCGAGAGCCCACCAAACAAGCAAAACTCTACGGAAGTTATAGATTACCAGGACACAATAGAACAAATGTCCATCTCTTGTAGAACTATCTAGTCGTCGCTAGTAGTGTGTAGCATTAGTGGTGTGTAATGATGTATGTCATCGGTTCTAGACTCATCCATATTTACATACATAATTTAACTCTAAAATGATGAATTACTAAGTCATATGTACGACTGATAAATATGTCAATCGAGAAAACTTTATTTCAATTTCTATAGATAAAAGCAACGCCAAAATTTAGACAACCCCCTAAATTTCTACTCATGGAGAGTAGACATAACTTCAATCTAAGACCTAACTTCCATTTCAACTTGTGAATCTAAATAGAAATATTTTTTTTACTTCTTTACATGTGATTGCGGTTTTGATTGAAGTAATGTTATTGTACCTCGATCTTCAAGTCTTCCATTGTTACTCTTATGCTAAGTTTTCTTCCTTGCAACACCTCCGCATGTAGAATCATGGAGTCTCCGAAGGGTTTCCTAACGTGACCTTTTTCAAGACCTAAAGCATATCGTTGTCATAGCCTATTGAGCCTACCAGCTGACTCTACTACTCGACACTCAAATTTACTCCTACAACCCATTATTACCTATCAAACCTAGGACTGACACCAACCATTGGTTAGGGACGTATACATACCTACAAAAGGCAAACTAGGAGGGGACTTTTGAGCCTTAAGACTATTGTTTAACATCTTCTTCAGCTTACTTCCCTCTATTCTCTTTTCTTTAGTCGAATCAACCACCAACCACGGCTCTTTGTCCAAACCAGAAAAGATGAACTCTGTCATCTCATTCTTACCTTTATCAAATGTCGTTAGTGTTTCGGACGACGACAACGATATTTTATGTTTATAATTTCTCATGTAATTTTTTCCCTTCTTTTATGATTAAAAAGAAAATGATTTCTTTAGGGGAGGGACAATTTTATTGTCTCTAACTGGAAATGAATGAATCTCTTGCCTAACAATTAAACACGAAGCGGCAAATCCTTGCATGACATTAGGTCCTGGACATACAGCAAAATGCAAACGGTTACTTGGGAAAACAATCGGATTTAAAACTGTTGAAGTATGTATGATATGGTAATGTTGTTTTACAACCAAAGATCGTGGTATCCGGTGTCTGTTTATCAGTTTAGTCATTAAACAGCATGTAGGTTCCTTACCATTAAAACAACCATGTTATCGGAAATTAATATAATCTTCGATTGTTAATTGAGAAACTCTTTTGTAGCCTGTGGCATCAATCCTCGGGATTCCAAAAGAAAACATTTTTGCCAATTAGCTGCTCTTTGGAAGTTCTGGGGAGTTTCTAGGATTTGATTCTAATGAGCCTACTTCAAGGAGTGGAGGAAAAGCCACAGCTGTTCAACAAATAAGAAAGGTGAGCCTCGTTTCTGTTGTTTGTATCACCTGGCTAAAAGTTTCCTTTCTCAGTCTGACTAAAGAAATTTTCCAGGTTAAGGGATACAAGGCATTAGTCATGATCGGTGATGGAGCTACTGATCTCGAGGTTAGCAAATTCATCCGAACTTTCTCTTTATATATTTAATCTTTAAGGTTACTATATAAAGTAGTTCTTCCTTCATTGCATTGCGAATCAATATATTAACTGTCAACTACTGAATTTAATATAAGAATATTGCTATAAACGGAATGTTAACGAACCATAAAGAGTGCCCTAATTGCAGTTGTTGACAAAATCCATCTTTATGGAAGGTTTGGGGGAAGTTCATCATTCCTTTTTTCTCCATCATGTTTAAGAGGAAGATCACTTCATGTTCAACATGCTTTAAAGTTGAACAGATTTATTAATTGTGTCAAATGTATCTTGTTTGTTCGAGAGAGTGACGGTGAGGGTGTCTCAGACGTATCCCGAGTCATTGACTTGTAATGTTGAGCACCTATAGGCTATATCGGGTTGTTTGGTTTTTCACATCTTATTTTCATCTCAAAACGTAGGCCTATAAACCAGGAGAGTGAGAGCAAAGGTGCCTGAAACATATTCTGAAATTCATTGTCTACTCATTTAGTATTTGAGCAGCATTTTTCGTGTTTGATGCCATTTTTCTCATTTGATCTTATTTCGTCTCCCAACATAGGCCCGTAAACCAGGAGGTGCGGACTTGTTTATTTGCTACGCCGGTGTCCAGCTCCGTGAGCCTGTTTCGGCGAAGGCTAATTGGCTGGTCTTCAACCTCACTGATCTTATAAATGCCTTGGAGTAACTTTCTTTCTTCTTTCCGATTTCTATGTCGTTTTCGATACAAGTTTCCTACAAATGCGCAGTAAGCATCCATTCACTGTGTTTGTGTAACACCTATGGCTGGATAGTGTGAGATGTCTAGGCACAAAACAAGTCCATAGCTTTATTACTTGGGCTAAGGTGTGAGCATCGGATACGAATATGTATTAAAAAATAATACATTTTATTGTTTTCAAATTTTTCTATGTATTTGAAACCTGGTGGAGGGTCATATTTTTATTATTCATAACTGAATACGTATCGAACATATAGTCAAATACAATAACATCAAAAGAAAATGAAATATGAGAAAAAGGTTACAGCACTTGTGGACATGAATGGTATGAAAATAAGAAAATACATTTGGTATCTATTTTCTGAAATAAAATGAAATTTTTATATTTATATGGATTTGAATCAATGTCAGAAATTTGATATTTAAAAATTATTGAAAAAAGAATATTTTTGCATATATATATATATATATATATTTGTACACGAATTTCTTTTCTTTTATTATTAAATAGTGATGTATTATATTTTCATACCGAGATTTTAACCTATATAAGATTGAACAACATGAGCATCCTTAGTCGCTAGGCCAATTAGTGATCTCAAAGCCGTGTGAATTTATGGAGTCCAAAAACTCTTATCTTCAACTTTTTCAATTTTATTAATTATTGATAAGAAAACAGTGAAAATGATTTTTTATGGGTAATTATACTATACACTGGTGGTAAAAATAAAAAGTTTTTACACATGCTTTAGTTTTAGGGTTTATAGATTTAGTTTATGGTTAAAGGTTTAGGGGTTTAAGTTTAGGGATTTAAAATTTAAGGATTGTGGTTAAAATTTAAGGTTTAGGGTTAGGATTTAGGTTTCAACCAGAATTTAGGTTTCATAAGTTAAAACCTAGATCTCTAACTATATTACCCTAAACTTAAACCTTAAATTCAAACCACACACCCCTAAATTTTAAACCCCTAAACTAGATCTATAAACCCTAAAACTAAAGTGCTTATGAAAACTTTTTATTTCCAACTCATATGTATGTAATATTTTTTAATTAAACCATTTTTTTGCATGAATAATTCAACCAAAAATTCAAAATGAAATTAATCTCTATTTTTTGACAAATCATAAATCTAATCTTAATCCTACCTAGAGGGAAGGGAAAGAAGACTCTAGGGGAGGAAAAGAATGTTCTTAGTAGGTCTAAAACCATGACTAAAAAGAATATAATTGAACAAAAATGAGCAACTTGACCACCCAGCTAAATATGCTTGCTCAATTAATCTCTGTTTTTGAAATCAAACACGACCAAAATCTTTCACTTTCTCGATTTAAGAATCCTAATTCCTTATGATATTTTTCATCAAAATTTCATTAATATATCTAAGTAGTTATACCAATTATATTTAAATAAATATTTGACAATAAAATTACAAATAAAAATAAAAGTGTTATAGTTGATAAAGGATAATATAATATAAAACTATACTTGTAGCACGTACATAAAAGCTATTGTTATAATAAATAAATAAATAAATAAATAAAAATTAAAGAATGTAATTGAAGACAATTACATCAATTTAGCGAGATTTATGAATTATGATAGTTGTGAAAATATGTCATAATTGTATAATTATATCTAAATTTAATTATATGATGATTGTTCAAGTACACTACAACTGTATAATTTTATTTTCTGTATCGAATTGATTAGATTATTGATATATGATTTAACTGAATTAACCAAATCGATTTAGTTGGATTTCAGTAACACATTTCATAGATTAGCTATTTGCATCAACATTGCTTAAATGATCCCTACTACAACCAGTTATCAGATTTGAATTGCTCAATGGTCAGTGGGTCCAACTTCTTTTATATATATATAATAATATAAATAAATATATAAAAGAAAAATAAGATGGTGGGAATATATAAATAAGTATTTCATTTTAATGTGGGAAATGGGAATATATTTTATTTCATTTTTCTCTAAAAAAATATTATTGAAAGTATCATATAGATGCGACGGACCTGTTAAAATATCTTAATAAATACTTTGTGAATTTGCAATTAATCCATTAAATAGCTTCTTTATGTCCCACATTATTAAATACCTTTCTTTATCCTATCTAATACTTCATTTTCTTGATGTAAATAGGCAGCACATGCAAATAGGCAGGGATAGACTTAGAGAGGGCTGACGGGGTGATCGCCCCTTAAAATTTTAAAATTTTTATATGATTTTTTAAAAAATATATATGTATTTTTTATTAAAAATATATTTTCGCTAACCTAAAATTTTATAAGTTTGCCTCCCTTAAAATTTTATTGTTTCGCCCCCATAACATAAAGTTATGCTCTCGTCCATGCAAATAGGTAGAACTAGGAAAGACAATAGATTGGATATGTAATTTTCTAATTATTCAATTTTGAATTTGAAAAAAAAATAAAAAAGTTATTTTAATATGTAAAGTAACAAAATATTATTATCAGAATTCGAATATAAATAAATTATCATTGTTTATTGGATATATGAATCTGTAATATTACATTTAAACTTTTAAATTATATGTTGAAAATTTTGGATGACAAACCTATTCTATATTTATAGTCTGGAGTCGGATTCTTAATTTGTGTTGGTATAAGTAATGGATATTTGAAGATGTTTATCCGCTGTGGATATGCAACGGATAGTAATTTTAAAACCCGAAATCCAAATCAGTAATGTTTGAATATGCAAAAATTGAATCAGATATTTGAATCAGCAATCTCGGTTACCATACCTACATAGCATATTAGATTTTTTGCAAAATTTAAATTTAAATTTAAATTTCGATTTAATTTTAAAGTTTACATAAATTTGAAGTTATTTATTATCACCAATAAATTTGATTATTGTTGTTCAATATAAATCGATTCAAATAATATTATTCGTCAATTCCAAATTCAAACCATTTATTCATAAATACTGGATTGTATTAATTGTACTACACGTCCCCAAACCATGACCCTCATTTTAAATTGGTCCTTAAACTTTAAAACATTTCAATTTCATCCTCAAACTATGACCTTCATTCTAAATTGGTCCCCAAACTTTTGAGCATTTCAGTTTCATCCTCAAACTATAGATCTCATTCTAATTGATTCTCAAACTTTTTGAATGTTCTAATTTCATCATTAAATTATTGTTTATATCACATCATATTATTACATAATACACATAAGTGTTTCATGACAATTAACAATTTTTGCAACGGTTTTATTAACAAAATATATGATTAGCATATATTGATAATTTGGGGATGAAATTAGAATGTTCAAAATGTTTGAGGACTAATTTAGAATGAGAGTCAAATTTTAAGGATGAAACTGGACTGCTCAAAAGTTTGGGGACCAATTTAGAATGAATGTCATAGTTTGAGGATGAAATTAGAATACTTTAAAGTTTAGGGATCAATTTAAAATGAGTGTCATAGTTTGAGAATGTGTGGTGCAATTAACTCTATTGGATTTAAAAATCTAAATTATTATTACTACCAGCCCTTGTTTTTGTATAAACCTTATATAGAGATGGATTTTAGTTTAATAAACCTATTTCAATTTAAGTCAGATTTTGTATAAAAAATTTTAAAACTGCAGCTCCTTCTTGTTTGAACTTATTTTTAATTAATAAATATATATTTTTAAATTTTAATAAGAAATATTTTTTAAATAAGTCCGAGTCTCCTAAGATGAACATTATCCGCTTTTCTACTAGGCCTACTTGTTGGGTTCTAATAAAAAACATCTTTAAACTCAATTATATAATATAGAAAAAATAAAATCAAGTAAATTTAAATAATATAATATTTATTTTAATTTCCATGAGTATAATATTGTTTTTCCAAATTCAAATGACTTCCCTTGATTAATTATTTTATTTAATAAGGCAGGACTTAGGGTTGGTGGAATTTGTTTTGTAAAATCCCATCCACCAAACCAACATTTCATTATCATTTCCTCTAAAGCAAGCATCATATTAAATTGCAAAGATGTGTGAGTTTTGGGGATAATAATAATAATAATAATAATAATAATAATAATAATAATAATAATAAATTTAGGTATAAACGTTTAGGCCACTACACACTTAGCAAGTTCTTGTAGAAACACATCAATAATATAAATATTATATGGACATTTAAATATAATAAAAATTTATACAATATAAATTATATAAAATTTAAAAATACATAAAGATACACAAAATACACTATAATATGGGTGAAATTTTAATACACAGGCTGTGTATTATTTTTTACACAAGCATGCATATTTACAATATAAAATACAAATTTTAAACTCCTAACTCTAAACTCTAAAAATAAAACCTTAAACTCTAAACCATATGTCATAAATTTTAAACACTAATCATAAATTCTAAACATTAAAACCTAAACCTCTAAACTAAATCATTTACCCCTAAAACTAAAAAACTTATATAAACTAAAATTTATACAACATGTGTACCAAATTTTTTTGTATGACATTATCCGATCTCTCTTACGAGACTACGACTAGAATTGTACGACTAAAATCTCAAACCCTTCAAAAAAATATGATAAAAATATATCAAACTTAATCAAAAGTTTTATATATAGTATAGATAAAATAATTTAAACATATATAAAATACATTAATACAACATAAATATTATTTGATTATAATAATGATGGATTAAAAAAGTTAAATGACTATATTTAAATTTTAGAATTTTAATATCAAAATATAATATCTTAAAAGTTCAGGAACCATTTATGTAGATTACCCTTTTTTCTAATCGAAATAACATGAAAGCGAACAAACTTGGTGCCTTGCTCGGATCAGTCGGTCCAAAAAATTAAAGGGTAAAGTACACAAATGATCACTAAACTATCCCTAAAAATACAAAATGATAACCAAACTTTTAAAAGTTACATAATGGTCATTAAATTTTAGCTTTTATTACAAAATAGTCAATGGGCCTTTAATTGTCGTTAACTGGAAGACGTGACAGTTACAAAAATTTGTATAATAACATATTTAATTGTCAATATTTATACATTCAATCAATTTAGACATCAATAATGAGGGTTAAATTAGAAATAAATTGATTAAA
Source organism: Hibiscus mutabilis (assembly GCA_019671005.1). Taxonomy (NCBI): domain Eukaryota; kingdom Viridiplantae; phylum Streptophyta; class Magnoliopsida; order Malvales; family Malvaceae; genus Hibiscus; species Hibiscus mutabilis. Next base: position 26,636,413 of record CM033719.1, on the reverse strand, counting down.
TGTGTCAATATAGAAGATTAAATATTAGATTTTTCAAATTTCTGTAACTGTCACGTCATCAAATTAATGACAGTTAACGGCTAGAGACCATTTTGTAACAAAAACTAAAGTTTAATGCCCATTATGTAACATTTGAAAGTTTGACGACTATTTTGTATTTTAGAGATAGTTTAATGACCATTTTTATACTTTACCCAAAATTAAAATTGAAGTCGAAATTTTAAAGGATTTTTTTTTTTTTTATAAAAATTGTGATATTTATTTATTGAAAAGCCCTCTGTTTTTAGTGTGAAAAAGGCTATAATTGATACAGCAAGGGATGCAACTGAATGTAGCTTAACTTGGGTCTGCTGAATTTTGCTTTAATACTCAATCTGATTCTCGTAAAACACGAAAAAAAAGAGGTAAATGCCCTTTCTTTTTTGGCCATTTTTTCATCTTCACTTTGGGGGCGAATAGGTTCGTTGTTGATTTTTTTTTTTTTGCAGTTCTTAGATTGTTTTTAGATGGGTAAAGATTGGTTTTAATTTTTTAAAGTTATTTAGGCTGCCCTTGTTTATGATGTAGTGCCTGGAAATTATAGACTGAAGGGGCTGATATTTGTTTGTAGTTTCAGTTTTCTATTTGGCTGATTTGGTATCAATTTGCTTTGTTAAATTTCTGGGGTTGTTTCTTTCAAAGTTGTAGGGATTTTCATCTTAGCCTCGCACATTGCTTTGTGTTTTATGACAACTTAGGTTCAGGGAGACAAAGGAGAGAGTCTGTTTTTGTTGATTCCGGTGTTAGATTTGTAACTCGAGGGGTTTCGATGTTTCGGGCTCTAGTTAGTTAATTGTTGTGTTGGAGTGCGAAAGACTGGTTAACTTTTGAGACCATATTTTTCTTTTTGGTGTTGAGCTTCATGGAAATTGTTGCTTTGACGTTTTGGATGTTGAGGATTGATATAAAGGTCAACTTTTGTGGTGTTGAGCTCCGGTAGTTTTCGAAATTTCCGTGGACAGGCAGAAATGGATTCATGGCTTGTTGCTGCAGCTGCTGCTGGTGGATATTTTGCTAAATTTTGGGGAAATCTTACAACAGTTAGAAATGGATTTCCCGATTCTGGAATTGGGAAGGATCCAATCCACAAATTTGCTATGATAAGGAAACTGCAGGAAGATGTTGCTCCAGAGAGAAGAAAGTTTTCTGATAGGAAAAGTTCTGATATTTGTGGACTAAATGTGGCTTCAGCTGCTGAAGTGGATTCGGCTAGTGGACTCGATAGTGAAAAGATGGGAAGATCGGCAAATCACACGGATTGTGATGTGATTTCTCGATCGGGTTTATCACCAGGATCATTGACAAATGAAAATCTAAGAGAGGATCAATTTGGAGAAGGGCTGGTTGTTGATAGTGATACTGCTAAACCTTCTATCACTAGAATGGACTCTTTTAATGAGTCTATGCGGAAAAGAAGCTCTCTTAAAACTAAACATTCGTACGGGGGTTTACTTAAACCGCTAAGCTCCTTAGATAGTTGCCTCATGGCTCAATTACATATGCAACATGTTAAAATGGAGGAGTACGTACTTAGTTCTGTTCCGTTACCAGCCACGCCGATCTTGAGACCATTGCTGATAACAGATGGAAGCCGAATAATCAACAGAGCAAGTGTTGATTTTTCTAATGGATCAAATAGAACCGGGGACAATAAGCTGCACAATCAAGCCACCTTTGATAAGAACGGATATGTGCATGCAATTCCTCCATTGCCAGAAATTGGTTCTTCAGATCTCCCTGAGAAGTTGAAATTCAGGAGAGGAAATGAGTGTGATGGAAGACCAAGCATTTTTTGCAAAATCGATTCCGAAAAGCAGTTTCATTCACACTGGGGTACTGTTCTTACATTGTTGTTTAACGTTTTGTATCAATACTATAAGAATATATTCTTATTACTTAATAATGCTTCTTTTCAATTTCTGAATTTGTTTTCTTGCTAAATGTATTAGAAATCGAAAGGAAAGTAAATGAAAATTACGTATTTCCTGTTCTTAAGATAGAGTACAAGCATGCTACCATTATATTTTCAGATATGAACACAGTTGTAGTGAAATCTCGGGAATGTTACTTTCTTTTCTTTTCATTTGTCGTTATTTTTGGGGAGGGGAGGGGAGGTGGGGAAGGCATATTAGGGTGGTAAAATATTTTACCGATTAGTTGGACCGCTTGGAGTTCAACAAAGAAAGGGAATAAAATGTAGAATTGATTACCTTTTCTTCATCATTATAATGAGATAAACTGCATTAGCAATAGTTTCTTAAACTTCTATGCTACTTGGACATAGGGGCGAGGTGGTTCATTGGAACTTTCCAAGATACATATTCTTCGAGAAAAAATGAAGTATCCATGTGATGTTTAAGCCTGTTGAACCATTTATCTTTTTTCGCAATCCTTAAATTCTTTTCAGGAGTCCGATAATTACGATACAAACCTAAGCTTGATTTTAACTTAATTTTTTTTTCTTTGTTCTCAATTCTGCATATAAACATGTCTCGATTTCTCCATTCCATTCGTTATAATTTCTCTTCTAATCTAATCAATTTCATGACCTAATCCTTTTATGCGTTACAGGTCGTTCTAATCCAGAGGTTCTATTTTGTCTTGGGATTTCTATTGGAATAATGTGCTCTTATATAGGAAATAGAAGGGAAGTCGAGAAACTGAGAGGATTGTTAAAGCAGACCGAGAACTTGGTTCAAGATCTTCAAGAGGAACTCGAAATGAAAGATTCTTTGACAGTGAAGGAGCCAGTCAATGTGAACTACGAATCACAAGAAACATATGACATTTCCATTCCCGACGGGGAAACAAATTTGTCTTCCCTTGAAATTAGTACGAATAATTCAACAAGATTTGATGGTCAAGAATCATATCATCAAAAGGCAGAGGAAATTTTGAAGTCTATGAGTAAAATCGAAGCTGAACTCGAAGCAGAACTTGAGAGGTTGGGTCTAAACATGAATGTACCAAATCCCGAGCGCAGACTGCCCGATCTTATCGAGGTAAGCTTGTGTTTATCTTAGCATTTCCATGGAGCTTTTTAGATGGTTTAATGAATTCATTTTATTCATTGCATTTGTGTCACCTGGTCTCATATGGCATTTTCTTATTTTATTCAATAGATATCTTATTTAAAGTTTCATGGGAGGGTTATCCAGTTTACTGAAGATTGCTATCAAATAAGTTAAACTACCTACGAGTCCTTGTACTATAAGTTGAAAAGCGAATTAGTCCCTTTACAATAAAAGTGAAAAATTTAATCCCTATACATTTAATTTTGAAGCAAAGAGGTAAAATTTTAAACGGCAGTAATCTTGAGTGCTAAAAAATATTGATTTGTTGTGTTTTAAAGTAAATGGAAAAGAAGAAAAACTAAAATTCATCATTTTAAAAACACGGCTAAATTCCTCACCTTTTTTCCCACATCACTATAAAATAGAACAAGTCTGCATATTTTAACATTTAACCTTACCGTTAATGATTTTAACTATTTGCTTCAGAATTAAACGTTCAAGGACCAAATATGAAGATGGTTTTACCTATTTGCTTCAGACAAGCAACATAAGTTTATTTTGTATGAAGATGATTCTACTTAGCTGTTTGCTTTGGCATTTGTTTATTTTTTTACCTTCCTGCTAGCTTGCTTGAATCAGGTATACCAATAATACAGCTGAAAATTCATGCAGATTGACCCAGATTTTGTAGCAGATTTTGCTGAAGGTGAATTGAGATCTGATATGGTCACCGGACAGGATCTTGTCCAATCTATGTCTAATGAAGATAGAAGCGGCATCTCAACTACTCATTCCACAAATTACGCAGTCTCACCCCGAGAGTTGAGCTTGCGTTTGCACGAACTGATTCAGTCAAGGCTTGAAGAACGAGTACAAGAACTCGAGACAGCCCTCGAGAACAGCCAGAGGAAGGTGAAACTAATGGAATCAGAGCATAAGAATCCTAACAACGAATGGAAGTATTCGACAGCCCTGGAGAGTCCACCAATAAATGAAGATTCCCATTGCACACCAAAGCCACGAGTCCCGAAATTATCATGGGAAACTCCTGATCATGCATGTGATGAGGCTTTTGAAGAGGGCACACCATTACATATTTATCATAATAATCATCAAGGAAACGAAGCAAACGAAATGGACGAAACATTTTATGATCAGGTAAGAACATCAGAGGATCAACCTTCAAGTGTCCAGGAATTACTTGATGCGAATGTAAGTGAAGGTGAATGTAGTGATAATGATGATGAAATGGAGAAGCTATTGATACAGCAAATTGTAGAGAAAACCAAGAAAGGATCTCCTGTATGGCTAAATGCACAAAGAATATTGTTTTCCATGGATGATATTTAACATTTGAGAATCAGAATGAAATAAAGACTGAAATTTTTGCAGTTTATACGTATTCTTCACTACAGCAATTTCGAGTTCAACATTTTGAATCTAAGTTTCTAACCAATGCACTCTTCATACACATTTTCTCAAAACTATAGTTCGATCCAATCTATATTACTTGGATTTGGCTATATGTTAGACACGGATAAAATCAATTTTTTTCATCCTTGAAGGAATATATTCTTACCTATAGAATCGGATATCCTCTTCTTCCTATGTACTAAACTGAAAAAGTTTGACAAATCATAACAAAAGCCAGACTGAATCCTAATGAATGCTTCTCAAATTGCTAATTAGATACCTCATTCCGGGTTTCAACTTCAATTACAGATCTCTAATGAAAGACAAACAGATAGTTAAATCATATAAGGGAAAAACACATAGATCATGATCAAGAAAATGAATCATAAGAAGTGATCATAGAGTTTAGGGTACCATATGTCTATGATTTAAAGCATGAAATAGTTTAGAACTTTAAAACATCACAAGATTTAAAGAGCATTGTACAATGAAAACTTCAAGTAAGAACCTTGTTAAGAAATAAAATAACACACCGAGCGCTATCGACACAGGAAGAGCCGGTAGAGCTTTCTGATACAATGCCAATAGCATCAATGTAACGCCCAAACCAGCTACAATTGCAAGATAACATGCATACACTGTCATAAAATCATACATCGCTGCCCTACCGACTAACACGCTGTAGAAGATGAAATCCCCCAGTCCAAGCTTGATAGCACCAGATGAACCTAACCCCATACCTTCAAGCATCAAGCTTTCAGCCGACATACCATCTTGACAGTCCATTCTGCGATCAATCAACGGCGCTGAAAGCTCAGCATCCCTCTCCGAAACCTGCCCCCCTTCCACTCTAGCGATTCTTGTACCACTATGACTGGCTTGAACAATACTAACAGGAGAATTCGAATCAGAAACAACATTAACATTGCTATTGGAACTTGAATTACCCTCCGAATCTAGCCTAACATTTCGCCTTTCTCTCCAAATCCGTCTTTGAACAGGCCCCGAAGCAGGATCAAGATGTGTAACTGGCCTAGCCTCATAAACCAAAGCTGGGATATCTTCCTCCCTTGACATAGCAAGCTCTACAAGGAGCCTTAAAGGTCCAACAGGCAATAAAACAGCAGCGAGATCATACAATGCCATTGCAACCAACAACACCCAAGTAGTCCATTCAGGCAAAAGAGTAAACCAATAAGCTACCAACATTCCAATTAAAACCAAGTACCCTTGTGTCACAACAATCGCCATTTTTGACATAAAAACAGCCAAAACACCAATAATAGCAAAATTGAACAGAAGCACCAAATAGGTAATGCAATCAATAGGAACACTGAATTTTTCAATCAGAAACAATGCAATTTCACCACCCATGAATCCCAAAACAATAAAAGAAGAAAACCCCATGTAGATTCTCAAGAAGTTAGTGCATCTGAGGTAAAAAAAGAGGACCAAAATGAAGGTAGCAACAGTGACAAGAGCAACAAATGCTAAGGAATTCAAAAGGGCACCTAGGAATTTGTCCCAGGATGAATCTGAGCTGGTTTCTGAGTAAGCTATGGTTGCTACTGATGTAACGGAAAGTGAAGAACTTGAGTTGAGGATTGAGACCAAAAGGACGACTAAGAACATGCAGATTGAAACAGGGGTTAGGATTCTGATGATTTCTTCACCTAGGGAATCAAGGAGGGTTTTGGGTCTTTGGTTTTGGGCCATTTGGGTGGTCAAAATTGGAATAAAGGTTGAATCTTGGTGGGGTTTGTTTTGTGTTCTCCAGGTTTTTTTGATTCGAGATTTTGTTAATAAAGCTGGCTGAAATTTTGCAGAGCAAGTTCTTTTGATTAGGGGATGAACTGGATTTAAAACATTATGAACCGTCGATTATTACGACTTTTCACCTAGGTTTATTTTAGTAGCTAAATAATTTATTATTAGAGTAAAACTTTAACACTGTATTTACACTATAAAAATTCAAATTCTAAATTCCTAACTCTAACCCTAAAAAATTAAACCCTAACCCCTAAAATTAAAAGGCACGTGTAAATTAAAGTTTACACGACCTATGTATCAAATTTTTTTCCTTATTATTATTATTAGGTTAAATTATTTGTTAGTCACTGATTATGTGATTGTTTCTATTTTAGTCACTAAATCTAAAATATTGTCGATTTATTAATTAACATTTGAAATGTGCTAATAGGTCTTCATCAGTTGTCTCCTTTTAATTAGTGTAATTGAACATTTAAAACTCAACGTTTATATATTTTCTTAATTCGATCATAATTTTCAAAGAAAAAAATTTAATTTTTTATATTTACGAGATCCGTCAATTTGACTATAATATTAAAAATTCGAAGATCTCAAAGCATCTTAAAAATTTTGGTTCATATTTTTTATTCCTTTTTAGGATAATTATTTCATATACTAGTGGCGAGTTTTTTTTTTTCACAAACACTTAGCTTTAGAGTCTATAGATTTACTTTAAGGTTTAAAGTTTAAGGGTTTATGCGTAAAAATTTAGAATTTGGGGCTTGCAATTAAAATTTGAGATTTATAGGTTAAACCCTAAATCCATAACATATTACTATAAAACCTAAATACTAACATCTAAACCAAAAATTCTAACCACAACCACTAAATTTTAAACCCCTACACATAAAATCCTAAACTCTAAAACTAAAGCACTCGTGAAAACAAATTTTTTTCACTAAAGTGCATGAAAAAAGCTCCCGCTTTTTATAAGTTGTTTTTCCTTTTTCATTGTATATTTTGATTTGATACGTTAGATTATTGTTTAAATTATGGTTTGTATTAAGGGTGACTAAAACTGGATTCGATTTAAAAATTTGATTTTTTCAACTCGATACAAGAAAAACTCAGACTACAATTATAATTTCATTAACTTAAATAACTCAAAAATTTTAATAATTATTAGATCTGTTTTTACGTTCGAGTCGAGTCCTTTAACTTTGTTTGATATATGTATATGACACGAAAAATATTAAAGAAATATATATGTATATTGCATATGATTATAAAAAATTAATTAAATTAAAACAAATTAATACTCAAACATTATCAATGTTTACAATTAAATTTAAACAAAAATACAAACTAAAATTAAAAAAATTTCAAACAAAGTTTAAACTGTAAAACAAGAATCGTCATTCAATTCACAGGACTATCATCTCATAGTCTGTAGTATTGGACTAGACATTTTGTCTATTTAAGTGAATAAAAGGCTATAAGAAATGGGATTAAAATTTTGGAGAAATAAATAAGAAAATAAATTCTGTAAATCTCAGAATTCTCGTCTTGGTTTTGTATAAATGATGGGTTTTGTTTGCAATAACAGTAGAATGGAGGAGGACATGCCAGAAATAGAAGGATGAGCAACTATTCCAGACATTACTAAGTTGATATCAACCAATTCCATTCTGTTTAAATTTTGAAAACAAAAAATATTCAAACTGAACATAATTATTCCAAGGAAATTTTCACTTCACCAAAGAGACAACTCAAGTGATCAAAGTTTTACGAAGACCAAAAGTCGAATAAAATTTGCTTTCCAAGAGAGTAACGCAGCAATTTACTACTACTAGAAGACTTGCATCACGCCCTTTTGGCGAAATCACTTCCATTCTCGTCATTTTCGTCCCGGAAGTGCTGGTTCATTGGCTCATTCGAGTCAAATGCTTCTCCTTCCTCCTTGAAGCCATCTTCCCGGAAGTGCTGGTTCATTGGCTCATTCGAGTCAAATGCTTCTCCTTCCTCCTTGAAGCCATCTTCGGAACTACCGAATTGATCACCACCAGCAAATCCCATATTCTGACTTCCATATCCAGCTGGACCACCAGGGGCAACATTATCCATGCCACCACCACCAGCAGCAACATTGAAACTCCCACTATCAAAATTGGTTGCAGCAGATTGATCAAAACCACCATAATTTCCATGGCCTCCTCCATAGTTACCACCACCACCGTATCCAACATTACCTCCATAATTTCCAGAAGAGGGGCCGGCATTTCTGTTATAGCCACCGCCACCACCATAATTACCACCACCATATCCACTGCCACCTCCATAATTACCACCTCCATATCCACCGCCACCACCATAGCCGCCACCTCCATAGTTACGAGGAGGTTTCTCAGCTGCATAGTTCACTCTTACTTGACGGCCATGGAGAACCTACAACAAGAATTCAGACAAAAACCAAAAGATCCCACAAATAACTACCACGAACATAAGAACCAAAACTGTTATGTTAAGCATAAGCGAAATCAAACATGATAGATAAAACTACTGTTTCATACTTATCTATACCAGACAGATTAACCAAGAATATCATGATGATAAAACATCTCGCAGGCCAAACCAATTACTTGTACATACATTCGAACATTAAGGCCTATATAACAAAAATTTTGAAGTAATGAAAATTATTCGTAAGTTGAGGTGATTGAGAAAATTAATGTGGAACTTGTAGTTCATAGAAAAAAGCAACAGCCAATCGAAAAGATTAAGAGTTACTAACACAATTGAAAGTGATCCCGATAAGTCGCTAGGGGAAAACGAGTTATAACATGAACATTGAGCCCAGGGGCGGATCTAAAAATTTAAACTTGGTAGTTCACCCAGTGAAATCGTATGTGAGATAAATATATTTACATTTATAAATTTGTGTATTAGGTTTTAAATGAAATACTGCAGTGTTAACGAGGGTATGCAATCAATTTGGGAGAAGAAAATGGCTAATTTGATGTCTTATTTAAATATGAATGGTTAAATTTATTTAATTATTTTGAATTAGGACTAAATTGGTAGAATATATAAGTTTGAGGACTAAAACTGTTATACCAAATCTTTTTATATGTCCGTTTGTATTAACGGAGGAGTGATCTGATTGTAACTAAAACTTTAATTGACCCAATTGAAACTTTTAATAAATGAGTGACCAAATTGTAACTTTACTAATTATTGAGTGACCTTCAACGTAATTTACCCAAATATTTTAAGGTAGGTCAAGTGACCTACCTTGACCTATGGTAGATAGGCGCCTGATTGAGCCCCTTGCAGGAGACACTATATTTCCAGATGCTAATAGTGAATTTAACAACCAATAGTAACATAAAATTTGAGATGCAATAATTCCAAATCTACATCGTTCACCACAGTTGTGGTGAAGCTTAAATACCGATTATTTGACATAGGTCTAGATGCAATTTGCAGCCAACACAATGCAAAAGTTTTATATGCTCATTATAAAATACATCAGCTGTCCTACGAGGTTAACTGAAACAGTAGCAACCTGCGGACATTCCAAGACTTCCAATATGAAAGGAATAAGTAAATTACTCTAAAAATAGATAAGGAGATGGCTTATATTACCTGTCCATCCAATGCCTGTATTGCACTGGAAGCATCCTCAGTACTGGTGTATGTGACAAAGCCAAATCCTCTAGAGCGGCCTGTTTCTCGGTCCACAATTACTCTTGCTACAATAAATATCAAATTAATCAGTTGTTTTACTAAGAAAAAAGCAGTGGACATCAAATAAACTTGACTGCAAACTCAAGGCGCACCATATTCACAAGCCCACACAAACTTGAAGTTAAAACATTCGTTCATTTAGAAAACAGTTCAAAGGTGGCATCTAAATCTTCATGGGACATGTCAATATACTAAAAAAATATAACCCGGCATGACACATTCAACAGTAGAGATAAACATTTAAGCATCTCAAGAGATTTTTGAATCACTTTCATAGTGATAGTTACAATTTGAAATATGCAAAAGCATTCATCACAGCATACCTTCAACAACTTGACCATATTGGCTGAAAGCCTCTCTCAGACCTTGATCGTCGGTTTGGAATGAAATACCTGAAATCAAAGAAAGTTCACAAGAAACCCTAAGAAAAACAGGCAATGGAAAATAGTTTGCACCTAAAGTATAAACGAAAGTTGGATACACACCTCCTACAAAAACTTTCGAGCTTGGCGAGTTTGACAAGCACCGGAACACCTGAAAAAGGCCTGGCCTTGAAGCAGAAAACTGAGCATTGATCTGCGTAGTCGAGGTCTGCCTAAGCATATTCCCGATTTTACTTAAGAAAGCCATTGTTAATACCTACGAGAAACAAAATAAAAACTTCACTCTGAGGAAATGAAACAGATAAAGTAGAATAATAATAACAACAACCAAACAAGCTATGATAAAACCTGCAATTTTAAGATACCAAGCATAAAAGATAAAAGTAGTCAAAAGACGTATGTTATTTTTCGACTATGTTGACCTGAACTATTTATTTTTCCTAAAATACCTTCATCTGATACATATTCGAAGATAGGTACAAAAAGTATAAGCATCCAAATATATGGAAAAACACAGAACAAGTTGAGCACACACAAATATTAAAGGTAAATCCAAAAAGAAACAGAGTACCCGATTTTACAAGATTTGAACTTTCATTTCTATTGATCTCTTATCTCCATCACTCTTAAAACCCTAAACCAAAATACCCAAAAAATTTATTTTCTGAGAAAAAGCTCTTTCCATTTCAAACTCAAATGTCACGAAACCAAACAAGAAAAGAACGAAACAACAGCTAAATATTGATTTTCAATCATCTCCCAAGAAACCCAATCCTTCATGATCTTAAGCAACCAAAGCAGATTATTACACAATATTATGAAACGGAAAAACAGAAATCCGATATTACAAGAAAATTAGAGGAAAAGGAAAAGGGGAACATCTGAAAACGGCACGGCAATGAAGAGAAACCCTTTCAAATAAATCAGAAGAACGGCGTAATCAACAGATCGAAATGAAAGATGAAAACGTAGAGAAATTGAAAATAAAGTTTAGGGATTTTTCGAAGCTTACCCCTTTGATTATGGGATGGATACCTGCAGACTTGTAGCTCAGAGTAAAACCCTCGGGGTTTAAGTAGACGGTGCGGCGTTCAGATATTTTAGCTGAAATTTCTTTTTACACATATGGCTTTTTTACTAGGTCGTGAATTTTTTTAACCCTTAAAATATTAACAGAATAAAAATATATATTTCAGTTAAAAAAATATTAAGCATTTACCTCAGAAATTTTTTTATAAATTGAACACCTATTTATAAGTTAAGCTTAAAATATATTAATTTTTTTTAGATAAATTACATAAATAGTTTAGTATAGAATATTTTTTAGTTTACCGACCATGAAAAATTATAAAATAATCATCAAAATTTAACAAGTTAATCCGGTGCGTTATGAAAAAAGGCGTGACAGTTAATAGTTCACTTGCTTTTGATGGGTTAGTCTTCCAACGAAAATTTTCTGCATATACAAGGCTTCAAACTCAAGACTTGTTTAAACAATACCAAACTACTTAACACTTGGACCAATTTCGTTTAAAACAATCAGACAAATCATAATTTGCAAAAACAACACAACTCGAGGTGAAATATGGAGTATAAAACACATTTGAAGGTTGGAATTTGGCTATACATAAAAAATTACTATTCTTCTCAAGATGAAAACATAGATGTAACCTATCGTATATAAAGGGATTAAAAATGCAATTTATCCAACAATTTGATGCAGTATCCTTTTCCTTAAATATCATTTCTTGAGAGGCGATGTCCATTCCTGAAAATTATGGAGGCTTCCTGTGAAGTCTGTAAACAGACCATCAACTCCTATCTTGTTTAACCAATAATCATATTCTTGGTATGGATCTTGATGAAAATCGAAGTGTAAAAACGAGTTTTCGTCGCGGTAAGTGTATGGATGAACCTGTATCAGAAACCAATATCGCACATCAAAGCAGTTATTAGGAATCACCGAAAATGTTGACAACCATAAGCTATTGATAGTAAGTACCTGTAGATCCCGAGCGCGTGCTCGAGCAACAAGATCTGTTGGTACTTGCAAGTAATTGTCTTTTACAGGAACCACTGTATCTTTCCAAGGTCCGATGCCGACCACGTATTCCTTAACAAAGTCGAGATACTTATCTGATGTAATTTCCCAATATGACTGCAATGCCAACATTTTATTCCATTAGCTTATGTTTTAAGGTACAAGGTCATATTTCATGTTTTAATTGTGAAAAATTAATATCAGGTAGAAATTTTCTTTCGATCGACCCCTACCTGTGAAGAAATTAACAATATATCATGCAAACAATCTTATCAATGCTGGAAAACATTTTTTTTTTTGGAAAACGTCTTTGATTTAAACTTTTTTGTGAACTCTAGGCAGTCTACAAAGACTAAAGGGGAAAGAACAAGGGTGCATCTAGGACAAACCTGATTAGTATCCTGAGTCGGAATCGTAACATCATCGATCAAGAAGATCCTCGGTGAGTCAGTAAGGTTTGATATGTACACAAGTGAAGTTGGAGCGAAGGACTGTATAAATAGAGGTTTTTCCAACCAATCTTTCGACATGTATGAACCTTTATATCCATACTTCTTAAGTGCCTCCACAAACTTGTCCTCAAATCTCTTCCCATTTGGCCATTTTACCTGTTGAAGGCAATTTTCCGAAATCAAAGGAATCAAAGCTAAAAGGAAATATCATTCAGTTGATACAGTTCACCGAATTTTAAAACGACCCTAGTTTCACATGGTTTACTAATTGGAAAATGAGAGATAAGTTCTTTGCTTTTCACTGGCATTTCTAATGCCACAGTCCAAGGAATGTAAGAGGTATCATAGGAATCCTTGGAAGTATGCAATAAAGGTACTTACATGCTGGTTGATTAACACCGGATTTTTAATCTCGGGATAAATTCCAACAACTCTTGGAGCATCCAGTGCAATTGAACTCCTCAAAAGTAATAATCTGAAACTTTCCTGTTGAATAGAGGACAACTCAAATCAGCCCTGAAAATTAACAGCCATCTTTCATAGTAATAAAATTATAGTGCCATAAAGTCCATAACAGACAATGTGGATCAAGGAAATCAGAAAAATTCCTAACAACATAACTCGATAATATGAAGTTGGGGAGATTTGAAATAGTTCAAATCACGAAGCTATGCGATAATAACCAGAAAGCAGAAAAAAGCAGTTAGTTTCATTTTGCATTACGAGTGGTTCCTTGACCCCTTATATGTTGGAACCTGGAATTTAAATAGATCCAAACAAATAAAAATCAGAGAGGAACTAACCATTATACTGCTGATCCCGGAATTTGTACCACTGCTTCACCCGTAACTTCTTTAATTCTTCTAGTGTGAAATCAACTGCAGTATATGAAGAATAGTTTGCTATTTTCAGCTAGATGAAAAACATACTTCTAGGAAATAAATGCAAAAGATTACAAATCCAAAATTTTCAGAGAATTTAAGGTGTTAGACTAAACACGGTGCCCATCTATAGAATTTGTCATCTTTATAGCACCATTATAAGAGGGAAAAGGGGCTCAAAGTTGTATGCTTCCATACCAATAAAAAAGCCTGTGGTGTTGACACCTTGAACTTCATAGGTCCTCTTACGATTTGCAAACACTTTGTGTTCTGCAACATCAGTTGTCTCGTCGAGAGTGACATCATGGAAACAAATAAGGACACCATCTTTAGATGATAGGATATCTGTTTCTATGAAGTCTGCACCCTCTTCAATAGCTCTCTGCAAGAAGCGGTATATGGTCAATGTACATATAAGATCGGCAACCATTTCACAATGTGATATGGATAATTCAGTATCTGTAATTGATTACGACAGATAAAGGAAAATCACAAGTTTTCTTCTAAAATTTTAAAATCCCCCCATGTCCCAAGAATGTTTCTCTCTAAGAGAAGCGGTTGAACTAAGTAATTTCGACAGTATGGTGTCAAATAATTCGTTCCATTGCACAAACAGAAAGTGAAAAGCATAAATAGTAGTAGAATGTGCACACTCAAAACATACCACGTATGCAGAAGCTGTTTCTTCAGGGATCTCTCCATTTGAACCTCGATGTGCGATGTTATAAGGACGTGAGGTTTGTAGAGGCTGCCTATTTTGATTCACTATTTTACTAGGAAGTGGATAGAAAGGCCTTGCAGCACAGGCAGCAACGAGTGATAGATACAAGAGAGGGACAAAGCCTGCATTGTTTCATAGCATCACATGAGTCGTTCAAATCATTTACTCGAGAATGAAATACCATTCCTAATATAATAGCCATACAATTGAGACATATGAAAGAAACTATATAGCGAGTAAACCCTTCTATGATATGCAGTAGCCAAGATTTGACCTGAGCAATTTACTGATAATTCATTAAAATTGGGGGAAAGAGTGCCATAATCTAAAGAAGCAGAATCTGCAAGCAAGTTTTAAATCTATCATACAAAAGTTATGGTGGATGATCATGATCTTATGTTTAGCTGATAGATACACACACAGGAATGGACCAAGGGGTGTTGGAGGGGGCAGTTGCCTCCCCTGGAAATTTCAAACTCCTTTTCTTTATACTTTCTTTGTATTTTCTACTATGATCTAAGTTTACATCCAAAAATTTTGTAATTTCGCACCCCTAAATTTCTAATGTAACTCCCTAACAGACATAAAATCTTGCCCCCCTCCCTCCACTCACGCCCTACTGCTAATCATTTCCCAAAGACAAGATCAAAAGAAACACAAAACCCTTTATTCAAAAGAATAAATGCAATTATGCAAAGGCTAGAAATTAATCTGTGATCATATTAAACACAGAACTGAAAACCCCAGAAAAAAGGGGGAAAATAGCATCAAAAAATGGCTAAAAGGAAACAATCATATGAGCATGAAAAATATATGAAAACCCAGAAACTATACAATCAAACCAATGAAGAGAAAAACTAAGAAAAAAAGCAGCATAAACCCAGAAAAAGTTAAACACGATCAAATCTAACATATTGAGAAAATCAATGAAAAGATCAAAACTTACCTCGAAAACTCATTGCCTTACCCTCTCAAGCAATAAACCCACTTCTCTAAGAGAATGAGATCCCTTGTTTCGAACTTTTTTTGCAACTATAAACACTATATAAGGTCCGAGATGATGGGTTATCAGTTAAAACTTTCCATAATCATAATGATGAGATAAACGTGCCAAGTGTTTCTGGGTACATTTTATCGGATACCAATAGCATCTCATGCCATGAATCTAGCCATATTCCCTGAGAATATCCTTTGTAAACTAGCAAAAGTCGTATTTTCCAACGGAATAATAATAAAAAAGGATTTGATTTTTGTTTTTTTTTGGGATAATTTAGACAAAGATTTAATTTTTGAATAAATTGGTTTGGAGGAATCATAGGGAAACTAAAAATAAAGTTGAACAATAAGTTCTTTTGGGTAAAGTTTGTAAATGGACACTAAATTATATTTTAATGTCTATTTTAGTCACTAAACTTTATATAGTTACAAAATAGTTATTAAACTATCAATTTTGTTACAAAATAGTCACTAAACCCCAATTGCAGTTGAGTGGAGTGACGTGGCAGTTTGGCTAAATGTTTAATAGTACAATTAATCCTCCATATTTATACATTCGATTAATCTGGTTTTAATTCAAAAAAATCAATTCGATCAATCGGTATGAGTAATATATATTTTTATATTGTATAAATGATGTAATTATTATACCTTTTAACACTCTTGTATGATTTGTAGTATTTGTTCTTTAGTATTAAACATTTTAACACATATCGTACAGACAAATTGCTCGAATCCAATTTTTCTAGAGATAACAATGCTCTTTTTTTCCGCTGAGATCGCTCAATGAGTTATGTAATTATTATATTAATTTAAAATGTACTTGTATAAAATATAATTATTATCGTAATAGTTATTTTTTTATAATAATAGGAATGGCAATGAATGGAATATTTAAAAATTTTGAATTATTCAAATATAAATTCAAATTCACAAATATGCTTGAAAATTCAAATTCATAAATATTATAAATATTATCTCATTATTACTATACAAATCTAAATTAAATATTATTAGCATTACAGACTCGAATCCACAAATAATCTAAATTCAAACTTTTAAATTATATATTAAATTTTTTGATCAGATATATATTGAATATTTGAACTTGTACAAGTTCAAATTCCTATACTTATAAGTTGGATGATCAATGTTTGAATCTCCTTAAAAACAAACATATTCTTATTTTTGTAATTTAAGGATAGTAATTTTATGTAACGCCCTAGACTGATACAGATGACCTGACTCAATTCGAAGAGTCAAATTCAGGTCATTGGAGTGACCCACAAATATAAATCCACATAAATTAAAAATTTTAAAATCTTCAAAATCTATAAAACCAAATCCTTCATAAAAACATATTTATACAAAAACACTTGCAGTTGACAAAAAAACAGGATTCGGAAAACCAAATTTCATACTCAAATATAAATATAGGATGTGACCTATATGCCCCTAAATATATATTTCGTACTTTGAAAGCCATGTCGTTGGAACTCCTAGAACTAATGTCTATGTCTCAAACAATGCTCAAACCTAATAACTTGCGAGGATAAATAATTGTGTGAGCTTGAGAGCCCAATAAAACAAAATTACCTAAAGATGCTATTCAAACACCCCTACCTGGTCTAAGAGATAAACCAGCTTAGGTTGTGTCACTAAAAAAAAATTCACACATTCTTGACAAACTTAATATAAATAGCTAATCATGCATTCTAAAGACAGGGCAAATTAAAACTTTTTAAAATGTTTCAATGATCTAACATCATACATTAATCATATACTAATATGTATTTACATATCATAGACAATACACATAACTCACTAATTCTTAGCATGCCTTTGTCTTCTATATTCTTCAATTCACAAGGCTTGTTACTAAACTTCTACTAACACATAATTATCCTTTTCTTTCGTATACAATATGAATCTTAACCCGGTCATTAGCTTGCATACCTCTAGTCATTTTAAAACACATTAATCTATGATTAAGATCATTCGAGTTAGCAGTAAACCCTTGTTTAATAATCTTTAAACTTTCATATAGTACCACTTAATATCAAAGCTTGTTGCCCAAGATTACAAACTAAGTCACACATAGTACCATCAGACGTATATCCTTATCAACAACATATAAAGTTAAACCAACCTGACTAATCACAAGCAACCTTCACATAGCAAGACCAAATACGAAATTAATTGACATTCTACCATTTACTTATTAACCATTAGGCTAGTCATTTAACTACACCACGTTTATTTAGGGTTTAACACATAATATTATTTATAAATCAGATTGCCATACACAAGATATTAAAGTTATGGATATTTAAGCAACCACGCCATCTCACCAACTAGTAAATCTTATAAGGCAAGCAACAACCATGAAATGATTAAAGGCCCATTACAAAACTTTAGAAAACTCATCAAGCTTATACACTTATAGACCAAAATGGAATCTAAATGCATTATGCAACTTAATAACTTTGTGCCACCATCTAGGAGTTCTAAAGGTGTTAATTTGAACCGTACTTAGATCTTTGTGATCACGTCCAAGCTCGGGAGAAGCTGAAAACACCTTACTCTGAAATGTATTGAAAAGATAGATTAAGCATAAGCTTAGTGAGGTAGTTTAAAGCAACTAAAAATCATGAAACTATAATCTATTCCATTCACCAAAGTCCCTTGGTCATACAAAATTTTGAGCTTGGATAAGAGATTAATCATTTTAGGTCAAATTGTTCAATCCAGCATTAACTTATATACTAAGGCATCCACATAAAATAAACACATTTAAACATAAAATTCGAACAAGCCAAAGCATATACATATAAGCACTCAACCCAGACATATATATATATATATACATTTTCACATGGCATTCGAACAAACTAGTCATATTCACATGGTATTCTAACAAGCTAGACATACTCACATAGTTTTCGAACAAGCTAGGCATAATCACTTGGTAATCGAACAAAACATAGACATGTATACATATGAATATTCGAACAGGGCATATATATATTTGCAAAGGTACTCAACAAACTATACTCCATTACCTACATGTGATTTGGACAAGACTTAAACTTTTATTGATTCCAAGTATCCATTGATACATAAACATCCTAACATAGCTTATCTATTCATATAAAGGTATTTCATTATCAAAGGAATCTTACTATTTGTCATACAAGTCATTATGAAAATTCATTGATTTTATTATAAACTTTCTTGGATTCTTTTAATATAGCCTATCTATACACAAATTACTTATTATTTAGACTTATTAAACACTTTATCAACGTAATACTACAAGATTAAGTGTTACTTGTCTTATAAGTTAGTAAGTATATCTTAATATAAGGATGGACATTTTTCACACAAAATACCAAGATTATCCAATAACTTAATTGTAAGCTTCATTATAAATTTTCTTAACATTGCCTTGAGAATCAAGTAACAATCTAGGTACACGAATCCCCAACCAACTGTCGACAAAAAGTACTCATAGTATCGGTCAATCCCTCCTACTGTCACCAAGTGACCACTACACTTCCTTTCTACTGTCGCCAAATAAGGACCATAGTCCAGGACTATATTCCACCCCAAACACGAGCTCTATGGACTCTATGGCATGCCAACTGTACCTACGACTGACTCGAAACCAAGGCTTTCACATTTAATATATCTTATCCGAATAGAGTGAGCATAACTCCTTATCAGAATATCATATCCACAAGCATATTGCCTTTTTCATATTAGGCATACATTCACTTCATGTAAATTTCTCATTATATCATTTTTCTTATTCGAAGAACATAACAAAGATTACTGTCACATAGGAACCATATATAGTCTTCCATTTAATCACATTTATAAATTCACATATATCTTATTATGAACAAAGTATTCGAATAACATAACTTATTATCTCAAGGATAAGCATAACCTCAAGTTTATAACATTACAACAAGATTTATATTTTTCATGTCAACACATAAACAATTCATATTTAGTTCTCATCTCAACTTATTTCTTAGTCAAAAGACAGCATATCAATATTTCTTTATAAGAATTTATACATGAACCATTTAGGTCATCTTAAAAGCACATTAATAAATCAAGTGTTACATAACATTTCATACCAAACATTCATATACGTACCTCAGTTCTAAGTCATTTGTACATAGCATGTTTCAAGACATAATAATGTAATTAAACAACAAGAAATGCTCAGGAAGGTTACTAGCCTATCCCGAAACTTTAAACTACACTCATTGTTTTTTTTATGCTAGTTTTAATCCCGATTCACAATCCCCCTTTTTGTTTATCTACTAGTGCCCTTACTCCTTCAATTCCTTCTTGGTCTAAAAAAATAACAAATAGTGCAATTATGCATTAGATCAATTCCTTATCAATAATTCACTCGTAAAACCACTCCCTCTCTTAAGAGTGCATACAATTTCACCCACAACAATCCAAATTTCATACACAAACATGTACATCCATTTATACACAAAACAATTTCATATTTCATATACACATGTATAATACTCAAAACAGTCCCAAATGTTTATATTCATGCTAAATTACTCCATTAATCTTGCTTTCATGTTTCTATTCACCAAAGAGTCCCCAATTTATATGTTTACAATTTACATATTCAAACAGTCCAATGTACATCTTTATGTATTAAAATAGCCCCTAATTTCATAGGCATACAATTATATATACTTAAAACAGTCCATTCACCTACCTTACATACTTATATACATCAAAATGGACCTTAACATCTTTATAAATTCTCACAACTGTCTATAACATTCACAAGCATCCAAAACTAGTCCCTAATTCCTAGATATGTAATTATATGTATATACAATTGTCCATGATATTTACAACCATTCGAAAATAGCCTTCAATATGTATATAGATGCAGGACAATCCATAACTCGCGTTTTCACATATATATATATATATATATATATATATATATATATATATATCTCGCGTTTTCACTCATATATATATATATATATATATATATATATATATATATATATATATATATATATATATATATCAAAAAACAGTTCACATGCTTTCATTTATACACAAACCAGTCCTAATACATGTATGAACCAAAGCAGTCCACATGAAGCATTAACAACCCTTTTCATTTACAAAACAACCCTTATACAAACTCATATATATATATATATATATATATATATATGTAATCAAACCAAAACCGTTTATTTATTATTATACCTCCCCTATTCGATACTAACAACAATATAACCAATTTTGACTTCAAACTCATTTACACAATAGATCAATGACTCTTTTTAACATGAAATCCATCTCAACAGTTTTAACTTTCATGATCAATCCTTTAACATTTCAATTACGTTACAATCCCATACAACTTTGATCAAACAAGGAGTACACAAATGCATGGTCCTATAAATGTACCATTCCCTTAACAATTTCATACCATTAACATTGCATTCAAGGCTACACAATTCGTTAAGTTCATGACAACCTACAAACAATTACAATTTTAACTTGAATAGGGAGGAAAGGAAAGGTGAATGCCTTTCTTTTAAAACTACTCGTATAAGGACCGAGAATTGGTCTAGATTTCATTTCGGTTGCAACTTTCTCTCCACTCTCTCACTTTGGTTAAGAATTTTGGTCCTTTGAAGAATAAGAGGAAAAAGGTAATAGCCAATTTGGTTATCTTTTTCTCTAAGCCAGAACCCTCTTCTCCATTCCATTTGTTCTCTATCATTCTCATAAGATGAAAGATGTACTAGTCCCTAGCCTTTATAATGTTTAGCATTCATATTTTAGCATCCAACTAGGCCATTCTTTGGGATATCACAATCCCCCCTAAAATAAATTCGTCCTCGAATTTTACCTGAGGTGAACAAATGAGGGTATTGATCCTTGATAATTGCTTTAGATATTCAAGTAATTTCTTCAACTTGCCATTCTTCCACTGAAAACTAGCTTTCACATGTTGACAACTGATAAATTTGAACATATTCGATAATATCAGACTTCATTCTTGGCCATCAATATAACTTCTTTAAATTCCTATCGATTTTGACAATCTATAATGGATCGAAAGGAATTAGTAAGAGCTTCTGAAACATTTTTTCTTCCAAGGGAGGAAAGATTGTCATATTAGGTTGAGCTTAAAGCTTGACTAAAGATTGTCAATTCTTTTGGGATTGGAAAGGAGTATAAGAAAGAACTTACCTTAGCTGATCATAACTTTATCATTAGCTTTTCGACCTAACAGATGGTACATCCTTTCAAAGGAATTTAGTTAAAGGGTAGCTGAAGTGGAAAACTCTTTGACCATTCTTAGATAATATCATGTTAACCCCCATAAAACTTCTAACTTCACTAACACTTCTTAGAGGTCTTTAATCATTAATAATTTAATTTTCTTAAGATCATTCTTAATTTCTACCGTGTGTCACATAGTCTAGAGAAAATATTTTCGATAGTCAAAATTTCCAATTATTGGTATGGAGTTGCTTATCTATAAAGTTGCTTGTCTCACAGAGGTATATAATACTTCAAAAATGTGTTGAATGTTCATCCGTATCCTTAAAACATCTGATTCCTTTAATCTTCAACCGACAACATTCTGATCATGAAGAATAAGTAGCATCTTTAAACTGATCCTACAAATCTTAAATTCTCGATAACATGTGTTTATTCTTGATGATAGGCTTGTTCTATTGACGATAGTCAAGGCAAAGTCTTGATGATCTATCATTCTTCTTATCAACAACATCGGGGCTTCCCAAAGAGATGAACTAAGCCTAAAGAAACCTTTATCTTGTAAATCTTACAACTTCTTCTTAAATTCTTTAAATTTTATCGACTATACAATCGAGAGTGATAGAACTAAATTGGGTTTAGGTTTATCTTCAATTCAAAACTTTATTTCTTAGGTTGGAGGTAAACCCTTAAATTTTTCAAGAAATACGTTAGTGAATTTGGAAACAGTTAAGATATATCCAAGAATGAATTTTAATCTTATGAACTACTAATATAACATGAGACACAAGATTTAATTCTGAAGGTTTCTTATCTAACAAGAATATGCATTCTTTGTCTATTATATGAAGAAAGATTTCTTTATTTTTTTCTTGTAACAATCTATTCAAACATATCATTCACTAGCCAACCTAATTCTCGGTTTAAGGTCAAATGCAGGGAGAGGTGGCACAAGTGGATCATCGGGGAAAATGAATTTCTTATGTTATCAAAAGTCAAATCCAACCTATTCTGTTCATTACGGCTCTAACTCTCAAGGATATATGGAAAATGAATTACTATTAGGAGGTTCTGAGTTCAAATCAAACTTCTTAATGAAGATCAAACATATAAAAGAACAGATTCATTTGGGAGTCAAACAGGACATGTACAGGATTTGAGCACAATTCTATTGTACTCACGAAAGTATAAGCTTCGATATTAAGCTGATTTGTTTTATCGAAGTCTTTGGTTGCACAACCAAAGATAGAACAAAAGGAGCCGAGAAACCTTATACCAGAGAAGTCGCAAATTTATTTAATATTTTCATTATACTAAGGAAACATTCTTACTGCACAGGGTATCTTGGAGGAGCTTCTTATTACTATTAGTAATATTTTGAGAATTTTATTGTTCTTAGTTCATTCTTACTCTTTCTCCTCTTTTGGAGGAGTCAGCTGGGCTCTTATAACCCGATCAAGACATCTCTCAAACATTTCTAAAGACTAATAACATATAAAGGAGAGCTTTTTTCAGACATTGATCACAAGTTCTTATCAAATTTAACTCGTAGGTGGTACAACAACTTATACTAATGCAATAAGTTTAGGTTTAGTCTGAGAATCGACTAAACCTTGGCTCTGATACCAAATTGAAACACCCCTACTTGGTCTAAGAGATAAACCAGCTTAGGTTGTGTCACTAAAAAAAATTCACACATTCTTGACAAACTTAATATAAACAGCTAAACATGCATTCTAAAGATAGGGCAAATTAAAACTTTTTAAAACGTTTCAAAGATCTAACATCATACATTAATCATATACTAATATGTATTTACATATCATAGACAATACACAAAACTCACTAATTCTTAGCCTGCCTTTGCCTTCTATATTCTTCAATTCACAAGGTTTGTTACTCAACTTCTACTAACACATAATTATCATTTTCTTTCGTATACAATATGAATCTTAACCCGATCATTAGCTTGCATACCTCTAATCATTTTAAACCACATTAATCTATGATTAAGATCATTCGATTTAGTAGAAAACCCTTGTTTACTAATCTTTAAACTTTCATATAGTACCACTGTAGACTCTCTGAGTGAATGCTGGTAAAAGTGGCAGAAAATATGTCTTGGAAAATATAAGAATATGCTAAAAGGAGTCTTTCGCGTGCAAGTATACACGGTCTGCAAGTAATACAGCTGGTAAGCTGAGTATCGATCCCATAGAGATTGACTTGGAATTCAATTACCTTGATTGTTACTTGCCTTAGGAAAAAGTTGATTTGATTTAAAATTAGTTTTGGAAAATAATTAAAAAGTAAAGAAATGAGAGTAAAGTAAAGACGTTGGCAAGAAAGGTGTTTTAATGAATGATGAGAGTTGGCAGGGAATGCTTGGTTTTCACGCTGTTCATGCCATGCCAGCCTTTAACAACAACCTATCTTGGCATTGTTTGCCGAGCAGATTCACAATTGTCAAAGCCTCTCTCGATGGTCATTGCCCTAAATTGATCATGTAAAAACCCCTATATCTCTATAGTATTTGTTTTTAAATAAACCAATTTGATTAAGCTCCAATCTATACTCCTAAGGGGTAGATTTCACTCCCGAAGTAAGTTCATCTACTTGAACGACTTCTCTCGAAGCTTCTCTCCTTAGTATTCAACAACTTATTCGTTGCCACCCCAAGTCTGTTAAGATATTGAGGCACAATAGGCCAACAGTGCAAGCTCTCGCTTGGCATAGTTTTTAGAAAACATTAAAGTATGCTGAATAGATAAAACATTGCCAAGGCAAATTTATTATCAAAAACTAAACATGAAAATAGCGTTTCAACACAAACATCCCCCACCAACTATTGAATTAGTTCATGGTGAGGGATTTAACCAAAAAACCATAAACGTTTTCAAAATACATCAACATTAAAAAATAAAAATAACTAAACAAAGAGAATGGGCAAGAAAAGGGTCTCTCGATGCAGCCCTTCAATGGCTCCAAGCCCTCCGTCTAGCTGGTCAAACCATGCAGCCTTCCTCTTCCGATCATCAATGAAATCCTCTCCAAGTTCGTCCTCTAAATGCTTGCTTGATCGTTCTTTAAATAGGCATGCGAAGAAGGGATAGGATAAGCCCTTGATTTGAATTTTAAATGCACAAGAGATAAGATGAGTGATCATCTTATCTAGATTTGAAGTGATAAACTGATCAGGTTAGGGCTGACGTAATACTGCCGACACTGCCTTGGCATCCAAGCTTGGTGTGAATTTGCCAACCAATCTTGGCACCATCTTATCTGCTATTTTTTCGGAGATTGATCCAATTGCTATCTTTTTAGAGCCTGATCTCATCCTATTTTTTCTGGGTTCAACAGCTTCTTGGCATGGCATCAAATTCACTTCTCTGCCAACTGGTGATTGGCATTGTCTGGTCCATCTATGCCAGCAACACTCGACATTCTCTCTGGCATTCATTCATGTGTTGCTTTTTTGGGCCAAATACTATGCCAAACCTGCAAAATTGCCAACAAAACAACCCTTCACATTGGCATAGACAAAATTCTAAACTCCTTATGCAAATGCATGGTTTTAACATCCTAATGCAACTAAATGTACCTAAAAACAAGCAAAAGCATTGTAAGATTGGCATTAAAAAAGTACTTTTGGAGAGGTAACACACCCCCAAACCTAACTCATTGCTTTTCCTCAAGTAATGCAAACAAAACAAAAACTGCGAAAAAGTTACCTCGAAAAAATTTTGGTTGAATGCCAACACGTGCTGGCAAGTAGAATTTGGCTCTATTTCTGTCCTCAATATCTCAGTGCCATAATGCCAAGCAGGTAGTAATTCAAGTGCAGCAATATAACTATAGTCTAAGATCATGAAGAGTGCTTAAGTGTAGGCAATATGCATCAAGTATCCTTTCACTCCCTTAGATAAATTTTACTACCTAAACTCAGATTTTTTTTCATTTTTTTATTTTTTCTTTGCCAAGGATTTATGCTGGCATTCTTTTAAGCTTGCCTTGTGACACTATTTAGCGTGAGAAATAATAGGGAGCATACCACGAATCCCCACCTTAATCTAGACATCACTAGGCTTTCTCTTCAACTCACACCCTAAGGTTTTGGACTTGAGAACTAAGAGGGAGCAAACCACGAAGCCCCAAGTAGTTGATTATCCCTAAGGTAGAGAAGAGTTCCATTTTTTTCTTGCCTTGGCAGAACATTGCTGCCTTATTTACTTTTCTTTACCTTGGCATCATTTTTTTTCTCTGAGCATAGTTTCAAAAAGCCTAAGTTTGCTAAGGAACTAGATACATACTACGTGTTAAGTGAAATTTCAGTTCCCTAAACTAGAGATCAATTGCCTAGCTATCCTGGCATACTACTCTGCTGGCATGGCATGACAACTAAAGATTAAAATTTCCTCATTGGACAGATACCTAGATCAAACTAAGCTTGCCTAACAATTGTTAACATTTTTCAAAATTAAACTGAGGCAAGATTTTCTTTTTCTTTTTTTAATGGTTCGGTATGCATCTACTCTAAATGACCTAGATGGCATGGCAAATGGCATGACAATAGAAATGTAAACATGAAATGCATGGCATGGCATAAATGTAAGGAAACGCACACCCCCAAACCCAAGATGTGCATTGTCCTCAATGCATGAAAACAACATATATATACAAGAAAACATAAAAATAACATGCATGATCATGTAAATGCAATGGAATGACATGTAAAAGAGTTTAGGAAGAAGAGGACTCCCTTTCGGAGACTATTTGCCGTACGACATGGGTTTTTCTTCTCACAAAAGGCCCACGATCAGGGGCTATGTGTTTCTTCCTTTTCAGGCTAGGTCTTGAAGCTGTAGTGGAGGCTCCAACTTCCTCACTTTTCCTTGGCAGGCTCTGATGCAACCGGTGCATCAGATGGCGTATAGACAACAGGTTTTACTGGTGACTTGGCTTTGGCAGACTTGGCTTTGGTTTCATTTGATTCAGATGAAGAATCAAAACTGGCAGACTCGACTTCAACTGGAGACAACAGGACTGTGGCATCAGACGGGGTATGAACTGGACTAGCTAGCATGGCATTATCGCTGACAGAGAGCTTGGTAGGGAAGTCGGGAAACTCTGGCACAAAATCAGTTGATAATTTTGTAAGAGATTCTCTGATCACAACATCCCTGGCCTGGATGTAGTGTCGCATCTTGACATTGAGCTCCTTATACTTCTCTAGCTTTTGGAGAATAATCTATTGGCATTGGTGAATTTGGGACAACAGTGCCAGTGAACTGTCTGGCACAATTTCTGGTATGGTTGCTGGCGCGACCTTTGACTCCTTGGGCTTTGGCGTAGGTGCCCTTGCCTTTCCCTTGCCCTTGTCTTTGGGCTCGGTAGCAACTAGATTTCTCCATATAACAGCAGTAATCGTTATTCCTTTGATCGTTTGCCATTTATCCATATCGAGCTTTGGCACATCATGGAACATACAAACGTTAGAAACCAACAAAGGGAAAAACAAGCTACCAGTACTTTTCGCTGCACACTTGTAGGTTTCCTCAATAATGAGCTTGCCAACATTGATTTTGCGCCCCATAATAATAGAGTGCAACAGGATCATCCTTTCTTCCGACATTGGTCTCATTATGGGATGTGGGCATCAGATTTGCCTTGAGAAAGTGATTTTATCCTCTCCATTAGGGTTTCAATGCTAGCCTCTTCACCGTACAATGCCCCTTGGATGACACTATCCATGCCGTACCAGGCTTGCACAGATCTGTCAGCAGCCTCTTTCTCTTGGCAGCGTTCATTGAATCAACATACTCAAAATACTCATCTCCTACACCATCCAACTGAAACATATTATTAATATATCCTTCATCGAAACGAACACATTTACCTCTAATCATCAAGAATGGAGAATCCTTGGTCACAAGGTGCGCGTAGAATTCTTGGACGATTGTGGCATAAACCTCCCCTTTTTGTTGGCAAAACTGAGTCCATTTGTGCAAGTTAACCGTAGACATGACTTCCGGAGGGAATCCATTGTTCGTCTCTGTGTTGAGGTCGAAGAGCTTCTCATAGCAAAAACTCCTCGAGGCAAAATTAGATTCAAACTTTTTCTCGATCTCCTCGTTGAAGAATCTCTTGAAAGGAGTAGAGAAAGAAGCCATTGAAACTCGTTGAAGAAACTTGAAACGGTGTTGAAGAAAAAAGGACAATTTGGATTTTTTTAACTTGCTTATCGAAAGGAAAGTAAAAAGTGAGAGAGTTGTATGTGTTTCTTTTAACCAGCTAGGTGAGAAAGTGAAAGGTTTTAGGTTGGTTGAGTGTCTTAATGGGAGTAGTAATTAGGGATAATGATGGGAAGTAAAAAGAATTAATTTAAAAAGAGGTGGAGTGATAAAGTTGAAGTGATAAGGTGATATGTGATAAGATAGGGTAAGGATTGGAGTGATAAGGTAATTGATTTGAAATTTTAAATTTCAACCAAGATTTTGGGCGGCTAGGGTTTAAAAATAAAAACAACTCTCTTATTTTACTGGTCCGATAAAACTAGGGCTTTTTTTCCTCTCTCTTCTATCTTTTGCACTGCTGCATGCCAAGCTACTTTGGCATTGCGTGTGGCAGATTTTTCTAATGAAGCACTAGCCCCTGCCAACAACCCTGGTAGTGTTCCTGGCATAAGTCCTGGCATAATGAATCTACACAACTCAAAGGAAACCTTTCAACACAGTAAAGGAATAAAAACTTGAAACTTAAAAAGAAAGGAAAATAATTAAAAACCTAAAATTCTAAAAACAAAGAAAAACACTAACCTAATATTTACAAAAGTTCAAACCTGATGGTGTTTTCATATTACCTCTGCCAAGAGGATCACCTCTTTGGCTTTGTTCTGATCACCTTCCATGTAGTGCTCCAAACGTTGGCCATTCACCTTAAATATTTCACTTGTCTTCAAATTCTTAATGTCCACAGCTCTAAGAGCATAGGACTTCACAACTTCATAAAGGCCCGTCCATCTTGATATGAGTTTCCCTGGAAACAACTTAAGCCGTGAGTTGAATAACAAAACACGTTGGCCTACCTCAAACTGTCTTGGCATTATCCTACTGTCATGCCAACGTTTTGCCTTCTCATTGTAGATCTTGATGTTCTCATAGGCTTGTGTTCTGAATTCCTCCAACTCATTTAGGTCTAGTAACCTCTTTTCTCCAGCAGCTCTCCATGTCGTGCCAAGTGTTCTGATGGCCCAGTAGGCTTTATGATCAAGCTCCACTGGTAGATGGCATGGTTTTCCGAAAACAAGTCTAAACGTACCAAAGGAGTTTTAAACGCAGTCCTGTAAGCCCACAAGGATTCATCTAGTCTCAATGACCAGTCCTTTCCTTGATGGATTAACAGTCTTCTCTAAGATGTTTTTGATCTCCTTATTTAAAATCTCAGCTTGCCCATTTGTTTGTGGATGATAGGCCGTGGCAATTCTCTGTTGTATACCATACCTGCACAAGGCTTTAGAAATTAGATTACATTTAAAATGAGTGCCCTCATCATGAATAATCACTCTAGAGGCGCCAAATCTAGTAAACATATGCTTATGTAAGAACTTGGCAACGACCTTGGCATCGTTCGTTGGCAGAGCAACAACTTCTACCCACTTAGATACGTAATCAACAGCCACAAGAATGTATACATTACCGAATGAGGGTGGAAATGACCCATAAAGTCTATCCCCCATACATCAAATAAATCCACAGGCATAATGTTTTGAAGCAGTAGTTGGTGTCTACCAGAGATGTTTCTTGTCTGTTGGCATCGATCACATGCCTTGGCATACTCGTGGGCATCCTTGTATAGTGTGGGCCAAAAGAATCCTGACTGCAGTACCTTGGCAGCAGTCTTTACCCCAGCAAAGTGACCTCCATATGGTGTGGAATGGCATCGATGCAATATGTTATTCTGTTCATCCTCAGGCTCACACCGGCAAATAACTTGGCCAGCACACTATTTGAACAATATTGGCTCGTCCCAATAGTATTGCCTGACTTCCCGCAAGAACCTTTTCTTGGCATTGTATGCCAAGTCTGGTGGCAGAATGTTACATACCAAGTAGTTGATAATATCGGCATACCATATCATGGCATTAACTGAAAGCAAATACTCTTCAAGAAATTCATCTCTTATCGAATTAGTCTTACCATGTTTAAGATGATGCTCCAAACGTAAGAGATGGTCAGCTACTAAGTTTTCACTGCCCTTCTTGTCTCAGATCTCAAGGTCAAATTCTTGAAGCATGAGTGTTGTTGCGCATAATAAGTGCTCCGCAATTGTGCAAGTGTACACGCCGCAAGTTATAGTATAAAAGATATCGTCTCCACAGGGATTGGTGCCACTTCAAGAATCTAATCTCTTGCACTATAAAAAGTAAAAGAACACAAGTAGAAGATTGTAGGAGTTTTAACTAACAACTAAACTAGAAAGAAAATAAGTAAAAGAAGATGTAATTAAATGAGAGAGAATAGGCCAGGTTATCGTGAGTTGAGGTGTGATATCCGATTGGATCGTCTTGGTAAAAGAGTGCAAGGGCAACTAAGTTGCCGTGGCAACTTGCACAGTGGGGTTGCCTTGGCAACTAATCGATGGTTGCCTAGGCGACTAGCTGGGCAACTACTCGGGCGGCTGGGTAGCAACTTCAAGGTTTGGCGGAGCGTTCTTCAATGGTTTCTTCTTATCCCTAAGTTGAAACTCTAGATATTTGTGCATACCTTGATAATACATCCCTGCGTGAATCAAGGGTGAACAACAACCAATCTTGCGCTCCTCTTAGCCGTTGAAATCCTTAACTTATTCCTAAGCCGGATTAATCTTCACCATCAATAGATTGAATAAAGACCATATTCATTCGTTTCTTGAATCTAACTCTCCCGATATTAGATAAATAGATGAAGTTACGAGATCCTCTCCCAATTCTCTCGCAAACAAGAATAAGAACCAAGAATGAGTAAACCTTGAATTGAAAGTGCAAACTCTTATTACCTAAACAAAATCCAATTGTTTCTCACAACCACAAGACACAATAACCTTAGCCAAATAGATTTAGTTCATGGCTAGGTTCCAAAGAATCACAAGACAAACAATTCCTAGCATAAACCTAATTGAACAAGAAAGAAAAGAATGAAGAATGGTTGAAGCCTTGTCGAAATTCCTCCAAAGCCTTGTCGAGATCTCCCTTGATCTTTGTCGAAAATTCTCTCATCCCCCTCCCTTTGAGTTGACGACTTGATCCTTAATTTATAGGGCTAGGTTAAAGTCTTTTTTGAGGAGGAAGTTAAGTTGGAATTAAATTATCTTTAAAGAATATAATTCTTTATTATATTTAAATTCCTTCTAGAACTTCTCCTATCTTCTTGGGATTTAATTTATCTTTAACCTCTTCGTGGAAATCAAACTCCTTTGGGATTTAATTTTGCTCCACGTCATCTTGGGCTTATCTAGTCATCAATTTCAACTACCATATCATCTTATTCCTTGTTAAAAATTGCCCTGGCAACTAGCTCGGCATCTCCTTCATGCATTGCCTTGGCAACTAGCTCGGCATCTCCTTCATGCATTGCCCTGGCAACTAGTTCCAGCCTTGTTTAGGCAAGTGATTCTGCACACACACAAAAGCACACCAAAGTAGCATCTTTTTCCACAAAAATCACCAAGTTATGTAATCAAGCTCAACGGTGGAAAGAAACATGAACTAATGCATGAATGACTAATTATGCAACTAATATGAGCCTAAGTTTAAAAATAATATGAGTAAAAAGGGTAATGAAAATAGTACTTTTGAACACTTATCACACCCCCAAACTCAAACTATTGCTTGTCCTCAAGCAATGCAAACTAACAATTACCTACCAAGACTTTAATCATCAAAGACATGCTTCAAACTTGAATTCAAACCTCGGAACCGTGGCACAAAGTATGATCATCTTTTAATTTTTCGAATAGCACAAAAATTGCCCGGAATCGAACTATAATGCTTGTGACAATGTGTGTGTGTAGTTGTGTACAAGTTGATTTTCAAGATTCTATGTGAACAATAGGCTTTTATCAATTTAATTACTAGGGCATTTATTTTTAGTTTCACTAGAGCCATTTTCGGGCACCTCTAGCAAAGTAAGCAATTTCTCATTTTATTTTAGTCGACTAGAGCCAATTTTGGGCACCTCTAGCGATTCTTTAATGTGCATTAACTACTAGAGCCAGTTTCGGGCACCTATAGCAAGAAAGTGGCTTTACTACTATAGCCAGTTTCGGGCACCTCTAGCAAGAATTTAACTTTTAATTTTCAATTTTAAATTTACCCAAATTTTAAGCAACCTAAGTTCACTAAGTTTCTTTCAATCAACAAGCCACAACCGTGTAAAAAATTCAGCATCATAGTAAAATTCTAAGTTCTTTTCATGTAATCCTAAAATTAAAGGTTCTTTCAATTAGGTGCAGTGGCAAAAATTCATCATTGGATATTCAACAAGTCTTAAGCAATTAAATCCAATTAAAGGCATGGCAAGAAACATATGCAACCTATATGTGATTGCTAAAGATGAACTAAACATGAAACTAACTAGAAACCAACACCCCCCAAACTCGAGAGAAGCATTGTCCTCAATGCATGTAAAAGTGAAACAAAATTTAAAAGAAACTAAATGAAATGAGTTAGTCAAAGAGGTCGTCACCTCGAGTGAAAAGTTTTCTTCATACCGTTTTCTTGATTCATATTTCGGTTGGTGGTTGAATGCTTGTGGCTGGTACCGGGTGAATAGCATTGCTTTGATTTGATCCATGTTTGCCGAGGCAGATTCACTTGCCTGGGCATCAGTAGTTGCTGATGCCATTGTTGTTGACTGGGCATCACCAGTTTCTGTTGTCGTGGCAACTGCTGAGGTAGTTTCTGGGGCATTCTCTGTTGCGGTTGTCGTGGCAAGTAGTCGACAGTGAATTTCCTTAGCATGCTGGTTGTGAGTCTTGTTGTGGAAAAGAAAAGAAAACAAAGAAAACATGGAAACTAAAGATAATGAGGAAAAATAAAATAAAATATCTCCTAAAAATAAAAAAGAAAAGAAAAAGAAAAAGAAAATATTGAAAGGAGAGCAAGCTCATGCATCTCCTAAGGTGACCACTTCTTTGTTACGTTCCACATGGGCACCGTTGTAGTGCTTCAATCTTTGTCCGTTGACTTTGAATTCATGTTCTTCAGTGATGAACTTGATTATCACGGCACCATGGAAGAATGGTTTGACAACTTTGAATGGTCCCGACCATCTTGATTTTAGTTTTCCCGGGAAAAGTTTCAGTCGAGAATTGAATAAGAGAACTAGTTGCCCAGGCATGAATTGCTGCGGCAATAGTTTCTTGTCATGCCATTGCTTTGTTTTCTCCTTGTAGATTCGTGCATTGTTATAGGTGAGTGCATAAAATTCTTCTATCTCGTTGAGGTCTAACAAACGCTTTTGCCCGGCACTTTCCCAATCCATATTCACGATCTTGATTGCCTAATATGCCTTGTGTTCGATTTCCACCGGTAGATGGCATGTTTTGCCATAGACAAGTCGGAAGGGGGACATACCTAAGGGTGTTTTGAATGCAGTGCGATATGCCCAAAGTGCGTCATCTAGTCTTATTGACCAATCCTTCCTAGAGGGATTTACAACTTTCTCGAGTATACCCTTCAATTTTCGGTTGGAAATTTTTGCTTGCCTATTGGTTTGTGGGTGATATGCCGCAGCAATCTTGTGTGATACGCCGAAGCGTTGCAACATCTTGGCAATAAGACTGTTTTCGAAGTGCTTTCTTTCATCACTGATAATTGCTCTCGGTTTCCCAAACTGTGTAAATATGTTTTTCTGCAAGAATCATTGTACGGACTTGGAATCGTTGTTGGGAACTGCAGCTGCCTCAATCCATTTAGACACGTAGTCGACAGCAAGTAGAATGAAAAGATTGCCGAATGAAGATGGGAAAGGTCCCATAAAATCAATCCCCCATACATCGAACAATTCCACCTCGATGATGTTTTAGAGTGGCATCTCATGTCGTCTAGAGATATTGTCCGTCCTCTAGCAACGATCGCATTGCTTCTAAAATTCTTGGGCATCTTTGTACAGTGTTGGCCAATACAAACCAGATTGCAAAACTTTGGCTGTGGTACGAGTTCCTCCAAAATGTCCCCCATAGGGTGAAGAATGGCATTGTCGGAGTACATTATGCCGCTCATCTTCAGGGACACATTGGCATATAACCTGATTTGCACATTGTTTAAACAAAAGAGGCTCGTCCCAAAAGTAATGCTTAGCATCATGGCAGAACCGCTTCTTCCCTTGGTGAGTAAGGCCATAAGGTAAAATACCACAAACAAGGAAATTAACTAAATCCGCGTACCAAGGTATTGCCGAGGCATGTGCTATCGTGGCGACTGCTCCCAAGATTGCCGAGGCGTGTGCGTCTAGGGTTGCCGAGGCATACGCGTCCATGGTTGCCGAGGCGTGCGTATCAGTGGTTGCCGCGGCGTACGCGTCAAGAGTTGCTGAAGTGTCAAGGGTTACTGAGGCATGCGCATCCATGGTTGCCGAGGCAACTAACAGTTGCTCATCCGGGAATGCATCACATATCTCTAAATCCGCGTCCTTCTCCCTATTGCGTTCTAAGTGTGATAAGTGATTGGCCACTTGATTTTCTATTCCTTTCATGTCCTTAATTTCAATGCCAAACTCTTGTAAAAGCAATATCCAACGAATCAAACGAGGTTTGGCATCCTTTTTAGCAAATAGATACTTAATTGCCGAATGGTTCGTATGAACAATTACCTTTGTACCAATCAAATAGGATCGAAACTTGTCAAATGCGAAAACTACGACTAGTAACTCTTTCTCTGTTGTTGTGTAATTCACTTGAGCACTATTAAGAGTTTTACTAGCGTAGTATATCACATGAAAGGTCTTACCTGTGCGTTGGCCTAGAATTGTTCCTACTGCGAAATCACTTGCATCACACATGAGCTCAAACGGTAGCGTCCAAACTGGTGGAACGACAATGGGTGCCAAGGCAAGCTTTTCCTTTAGGGTTTTGAATGCTTGGGTACAAGAATCATCAAAATTGAAGACTTTATCCTGTTCAAGCAAATTGCACAAGGGTTTAGTAATTTTAGAAAAATTATGAATGAACCTCCTGTAAAAACCTACATGTTCAAGGAAGCTTCGAATTCCTTTAACCGAACTTGGTGGGGGTAATCTCTCGATCACGTCCACCTTGGCTTTGTCTACTTCAAATCCCTTGGATGAAATCTTGTGGCCGAGTAGTATTCCTTCATTTACCATAAAATGGCACTTCTCCCAATTAAGGACTAAATCGGTTTCTTTACATCTTGCCAACACCTTCTCTAAATTGCCGAGGCAGCTGTCGAAGTCATTACCAAAAACGAAAAAATCATCCATGAAGATCTCAAGGAAGTCTTCGACCATGTCTGAAAAGAGTGCCATCATGCATCTTTGGAAGGTTGTCGGGGCGTTACACAATCCGAACGGCATCCTTCGGAAAGCATAAGTACCGTATAGGCATGTGAAGGTTGTCTTTTCTTGATCTTCCGGTGCTATGGCAATTTGATTGTAACCTGAATAACCATCATGAAAACAATAAAATGGTTTACCTGCAAGACGGTCAAGCATTTGATCAATAAAGGGTAATGGGAAGTGATCTTTCCTAGTGGCTTTGTTTAGCTTTCGATAATCCATACAAACCCTCCAACCGGTCACAGTCCTAGTTGGAATAAGTTCATTGTTTTCATTACTTACCACCGTTATACCTCCCTTTTTCGGTACACGTTGCACCAGACTTACCCATGTACTATCAAAGATAGGGTATATGATGTCGGCATCAAGCCACTTGATGATTTCTTTCATTACAACCCCTGTCATGGCATGATTCAGTCTTCTTTGGGCTTTAATTGAAGGTTTGTAATCATCTTCCAACAAAATCTTGTGCATGCACACTGCTGGGCTAATTCCCTTCAAGTCGACAATTGTCCACCCTATTGCCTTCTTGTGTAGCATCAACATTTTGATCAGCTTATTTTCCTGTTCAGGCTATAACTTAGAGGAAATAATTACAGGCAATGCATTATCGGTTCCCAAGTAAGCATATTTTAGTTGCTCTGGCAACTGTTTCAACTCAAGAATCGGTGGTTGTTCAATAGAGGGCTTTTCGAGCTTACCTGAGTAATCAAGTGGTTCAAAGTATGTACCTGGATGATTGACTAACCAATTTGCCTCTTCTTGTTGTTCCTCACCGATCAGTTCTTCATACTCCTTAGGTTCCTCTTGATCGGCAATGTAGTTGCCGAGGCAACTAAATTCCTCGTCGAAGTTAAACTCTGTCGTGGCATGGAGAAGTTGGCATTCTTCCGGATCATCGGCATGCCTTAGTGTTTAGAACACATTTAGTTTAACTTGCTAGTCATTCACCCTCATTGTGAGTTCTCCCTTTTCAACATCGATCAAGGTTCTCCCTGTTGCTAGGAAGGGTCTCCCGAGAATGATATGTGCATGTTCATCTGCTTCACAATCCAAAACAATAAAGTCAGCGGGAAAAATAAATTTATCAACTTTTACTAGTATGTCTTCGATTTTTCCCTCTGGATGCACATAGGATCTGTCGGCTAATTGTAGCATAACTGTTGTAGGTCTTGCATTCCCGATTCCTAGTTTCTGGAAAACCGATTTAGGCATCAAGTTTATGCTTGCTCCAAGGTCATATAATGCTTTCCCGACATAGTGGTTTCCAATGGAGTAGGGTATTGTGAAACTTCTGGGATCCTTCAACTTGGGTGGCATGCGATTGTGTAACATGGCCATGCATCCCTCTGTTGCGGCAACTGTTTCAAACTCTCCTAGCCTTGTTCTCTTGGATACAATGTCTTTAAGAAACTTGGCATAGTTCGGCATCTGTTCAATTGCTTCAACCAATGGCAAGTTGATGTGGACTTGCTTTAGGATATCAAGAAACTTCTTGAATTGATATTCTTGCTTTTGTCGCTTCAACCTCTGTGGGAATGGTGGTGGAAGTCGGATATCTTCGATCCTTTCATTGGTCTAGAACCTGATTGATGGCATTGCCGGGGCAACTGGAGTTGCCGAGGCATTGTCAACTGGGGTTGCCATGGCGTGCCTATCGTTGGTTGCCGCGGCATCCTTATCGCCGGTTGCCGAGGCATGATTATCACTAGTTGCCGCGGCAATTCCTAGTTCAACATCTGAGGTTTTGTCGCTGAGTTCGTCTTGATCTTTTTGTGGAGTTTTTTTTGATGAGCGAGCTTGAGCCTTTTTAAGTTGTTGGCCACTTCTAGTGGTGATCGCCTAACATTGCTCATGGCCAGTTCCTCTTGCGACTTCAGTATCGCTAGGTAAACCTCCTTGCGGTCTAGTATTCAGGTTTTGAGTGAATTGTCTGACTTGATTTTCCAATGATTTGATTGCCGCCTCTTGGTTTTGTAATCTCATATCGGT
This sequence comes from Hibiscus mutabilis, assembly GCA_019671005.1. Taxonomy (NCBI): domain Eukaryota; kingdom Viridiplantae; phylum Streptophyta; class Magnoliopsida; order Malvales; family Malvaceae; genus Hibiscus; species Hibiscus mutabilis. Next base: position 26,599,132 of record CM033719.1, on the reverse strand, counting down.
CCTGTTAATAAAAGCATCCGTTCTTTTTATGAAGTTACTATTCTCAGCCATATAAGATCCAGTTTTCAACATAAAAGCATTGAGAGAATTTTCCAAAAAACTAGATGTTGTCGGTTGTTGCTGTGGCAACTATTGTAGTGGCATATTCTTCTAGAATCCCGATGCTTGTGCATTCTGATTGTTTTGGTTTAGAGCATTGTTGGGATTACTCCATGAAAAATTTGGGTGCTTATTCCAAGTTGGATTGAATGTATTGGACATCACATTGTTGTTCCGGTTGTAATTCCCCACATAAAAGCTGGATTCTGGATTCTGCATACATTCAGAAGAATCATGGTTACCACCACATAACTCACAAAAGTAATCCATTACCTTGACCTCCCGTGTGTTGTTTGGTTTCTGCATGTCCTGGACCATCTTAGTTAGAGTGGCCAATTGTGCCGAAATTGAGTCTGATGATCCCAGTTCATGTATTGTGCTTGGCGTCTAACTCCTCCTCTTCTAGCAGAGGGGAATTGATAATCATTCTTGGCAAGCCTGTTTAGAATTTGCATTGCTTCCTCTGGCGACTTATCTAGGTGTATGCCGTTTGCCAAGGCATCTAGCATCATCCTTGTTGGAGTATTCACAGCGTTGTAAAATATTTTCACTTGTGTCCACACTGGGAATCCATGTAGGGGGAATTTGTGTAGAAGTTCTCTATATCACTCCCAAGCCTCATATAGGATTCATCATCTGCCTGCCGAAAAGAAGTAATTTCATTACGAAGCCTATGAGTCAAATTTGTAGGATTAAATCGAGTAAGGAAATCACGACAAAGATCGGTCCAAGATCCTATTGATCCGGCAGGAATACTATTCAACCATGCTTTCGCCCTATCCCTCAATGAATAGGGGAATAATCTTAGTCGTAAAACATCAGGGTGACTCCTTGTATTTTGAATAAATTGCAAATATCGAGGAAATATTTAAGATGTTGTCGTTCATCTTTAGTTGCTGAGTGATAAGTGTTCAAAACTACTATTTTTATTACCCTTTTTACTCATATTATTGTTAGACTTAGGCTTATATTAGTTGCATAATTACTCATTCATGCATTAATTCATGTTTCTTTCCACCGTTGAGCTTGATTACATAACTTGGTGATTTTTGTGGAAAAAGATGCTGCTTTGGTGTGTTTTTGTGTGTGTGCAGAATCACTTGCCTAAACAAGGCTAGAACCAGTCGCCAGGGTAGTACATGAAGGAGATGCCGACGCAGTTGCCAAGGCAATGCATGAAGGAGATGCCGAGCTAGTTGCCAAGGCAATTTTCGATAAGGGATAAGGTGATATGGTAGTCGGAATTGATGACTAGATAAGCCCAAGATGACGTGGAGCAAAGTTAAATCCAAAAGGAGTTTGATTTCATGAAGATGTTAAAGAGAAATTAAATTCCAAGAAGATAGAAGAAGTTCTAGAAGGAATTTAAATATAATAAAGAATTATATTTTTTAAAGATAATTTAATTCAAACTTAACTTCCTCCTCAAGAAGGATTTTGACCTAGCCATCTCCTATTTAAAGGACCAAACCGAAAGAGAGATAAGCAAGAAGAGATGATTTTTGACAACTCCAAAGGGCAAGAAGGGAGAGATTTCGACAAGAGAGCAAGGAGGGAGAGAGTTCGATTTCTTCTTCTTCTTCTTCTTCTTTGCTTCCATTAGATTTATGTTTTTGGGATTATTCTTTGTATATCTTTTGAACCCAACCGTGAACTAAATCTATTTGGCTAAGGTTATTGTGTCTTGTGGTTGTGAGAAACAAATGGATTTTGTTTAGGTAATAAGAGTTTGCACTTTTCTATTCAAGGTTTATTCATTCTTGGTTCTTATTCTTGTTTGCGAGTGAATTGGGAGAAGATCTCGTAACTTCATCTATTTATCTAATATCGGGAGAGTTAGATTCAAGAAACGAATGAATATGATCTTTATTCAATCTATTGATGGTGAAGATTAATCCGGCTTAGGAATAAGTTATGGATTTCAACGGCTAAGAAGAGCGCAAGATTGGTTGTTGTTCACCCTTGATTCACGCAGGGGTGTATTATCAAGGCATGCACAAGTAGCTAGAGTTTCGACTTAGGGATAAGAAGAAACCATTGAAGAACGCTCTGCCGAACCTTGAAGTTGCTGCCCAGACGCCCAAGTAGTTGCCCAGCTAGTCGCCTATGCAACCATCATTAGTTGCCAAGGCAACCCCGCTGTGCAAGTTGCCACGACAACTGATTTGCCCTTGCACTCTTTTACCAAGACGATCCAATCGGCTATCACACCTCAACTCATGATAACCTGACTTATTCTCTCTTTTGATTTCATATATTCTTTTAGTTTATTGCTCTTAGTTTACTCGTTAATTAGAACTCATATTATGAATTGTGTTTTTACTTTTCACAGTGCAGTAACTTAAGCAAAGTGGCCCAAACCAATCCCTGTGGAGACGATACTCGATACTCATATCACTTTATTACTTGCGACGTGTATACTTGCACAATTGCGTAGCACTTATTACGCGCAACAAGTTTTTGGCGCCGTTGCCGGGGATTGGCAATTGGTGTTAGTTGTTTTTGTTATTGCATTTTTTCTTAGTTTTACTAACTTTTCTTTTTGTTTGTTTTATAAAAAAAATTAGGTGTACTACAAGTTAAGGGACATCAACATGTCGGGAAAAAAAGCCAATCTATTCGAGATTTGATGTTGGAAGATATGAATCAATCCAATCAAGAGTTTCTTGCACCCTTTGATGATTACCTATACCAACTGAGAAAAGCCCAAAGAGCCTATATCGTGGAAAAATCTTGTGCTATGTGTGGAGAACATCATGTGTTTGAAAATTGCCCTCACATTTTCGGTGCATATGACTACATGGAGGACCATAGAGGGAACCAACGGAAAAATTCTTCATGGTATGGTCAAAAAGCTCATTTTTTTACCATAACAATTTTGCCGCAGCAATAGTTATGCCATGGCAATGTAGTCCTTTTCAAGAGCATTCCAATTCCTTGGAGGAAACGTTGCTAGCTTCCTTGGCTAGACTTGATGGATCAATTGAAGAGATTCGAGAGCTATCAAAATCCATGGATACGAGGATAGCTCAGTGGGATGCAACCTTAGAGGATTCAGAAGATCAATTGGGGAGATCCACATATGTCATGGATAACATGCACCGACAATTCATTCCTAGGGATACTGACGTCCCAAGGCAAGAGGATAAGGAGCAATGCAAAGAAAGCTCTCCGATGTGTGGGGAACAACTAGAACCTCAAAGTCAAGAGGATGCCAATGAGAGAGACTGCCCAACACATGATGAGCCTGAACAACAAATTGCCTCGACAATGATTGAGGAGCCTAAACAGAGCAATGCCGCGACAACAGTCAGTGAAGCTGAGAACAACAATACTACAACAAATTCTGAGGAACCTGATGCCCATAAGGTTACAACGTTGATGTTGAAGCAGGAATCTGTAGATTGCTCTCATCTACAATTACCACGGCAATTATACGACCACATGCAAGATCAACGAGATGATAATACTTTGCCAATGGAATATGAGCAGGTAATGGTTGAACCTTTTGAATTCTTTAAAAACTCACCTCATCCATTGCATGTATGTCTTGAGGAACTGATGTTGGTAGATTTGAAGCCATCGAAATCTCTACTGATAGAGATGTTTGAGAGGCCAAAAGAAAAAGGTGTTTGGATTCGTAAAGCTTTTTAGAAAATTGGTTCTTCCCTTGACTTACAACAAATTTTGGCAACTGATTGCCACGGCAATTGGCTAGAGCAGCAATTGCCACGACAACGAAAGCTACATCCAACCATGATGGAGCCCGACGAGAATGAGGTAATTAAATGGTTGGATGTTGATATAATTTTTCCTAATAATATTTCCATGCCTTCAGGAACAGTAGAAAGGTGGAAGATGTGCATGGACTACAAGGGAACACGAAAGAAAGACACCTCCACCATTGTAACGCAAAAGGGAGTAGCTGCGAGCACATTAGCCCAATTCTTTTTGGGCAATATTATCACTCGATGGAGGGTGCGGATGGACTATAAGAAGTATCGAAAATGACCATCCTCAAGTTTTCTCAGATATGCACTAACATTTGAAGATGCATGATGGCACTCTTTTCAGACATGGTTGAAGACTTCCTTGAGATCTTCATGGATGATTTTCCCGTTTTTGGTAGTGACTTCAACAGTTACCTCGACAATTTAGAGAAGGTGTTGGCAAGATGTGAAGAAACCGATTTAGTCCTTAATTGGGAAAAGTGTCATCTTATGGTAGATGAAGGAATAGTGCTCAGCCATAAGATTTCATCCAAGGGAAATGAAGTAGACAAAGCCAAGGTGGACGTGATCGAGAGACTACCCCCACCAAGATAAAGTCTTCAATTTTGATGATTCTTGTGACCAAGCATTTGAAACCCTAAAGGAAAAGCTTGCCTCGGCACCCATTATCGTTCCACCAGATTGGATGCTACCTTTTGAGCTCATGTGTGATGCAAGTGATTTCGCGGTCGTAGTAGTCCTAAGCCAACGTATAGGAAAGGAACAAAAAATCAAGTGGCCGATCATTTATCACGCTTAGAACGCAATAGGGAAGAGGACGCAGATTTAGAGATATACGATGCATTCCCGGATGAACAATTTTTAGTTGCCCCGATAACCATGGATGCGTACTCCTCGACAACTTTTGACATCTCGGCAACCATGGATGTGCATGCCTCGGCAACCCTCGACGCCACAACAGCTCTTGACGCGCACGACTCGACAACTCTAGACGTGCACGCCTTGGCAACCCTCAATGCCGCAACAACCCTTGACGCCTCAGCAACCATGGATGCGCATACCTCGACAACCCTCGACACCGCAACAGCTCTTGACGCGCACGCCTCGGCAACTCCAGACGCGCACGCCTCGGCAACCCTCGATGCCACAGCAACCTTTGATGCCTCGGTAACCATAGATGCGCATGCCTTGGCAACCCTCGACGCCGCAGCAGCTCTTGACGCACACGCCTCAGTAACCATGGATGCACATGCCTCGACAACCTTCGATGCCGTAGCAGCTTTTGACACGCACGCCTCGGTAACCGCTGATACACACACCTCGGCAACCATGGACGCGTATGCCTTGGCAACTCTAGACACACACGAATCGGCAATCTTGGGAGCAGTCGCCACAGCAGCATATGCCTCGGCAATACCCTGGTACGCGGATTTTGTTAATTTCCTTGTTTGTGGTATTTTACCTTATGGCCTTACTCACCAAGGGAAGAAGCGGTTCCGCCAGGATGCTAAGCATTACTTTTGGGACGAGCCTCTTTTGTTTAAACATTGTGCAGATCAGGTTATACGCCGATGTGTCCCTGAAGAAGAGCAGCAGAATGTACTCTGGCAATGACATTCTTCACCCTATGGAGGACATTTTGGAGGAACTCATACTGCGGCCAAAGTTTTGCAATCCGGTTTATATTGGCCAACACTGTACAAAGATGCCCAAGAGTTTTACAAGCAATGTGATCGTTGCCAGAGGACGGACAATATCTCTAGACGACATGAGATGCCGCTCCAAAACATCATCAAGGTGGAATTGTTTGATGTATGAGGGATCAATTTTATGGTACTTTTCCCATCTTCATTCGACAACCTCTAAATTCTAGTTGCCGTTGACTACGTGTCTAAATGGGTTGAGGCAGCTGCAGTTCCCAACAACGATTCCAAGACCGTGGAACGATTCTTGCAAAAAAACATATTTACACGGTTTGGGATGCCGAGAGCAATTATCAGTGATGAAGGTAAGCATTTTGACAACAGACTTATTGCCAAGATGTTGCAACGCTTTGGTATATCGCACAAGATTGCCACGGCATATCACCCACAAACCAATGGGCAAGCAAAATTTTCCAACCGGGAATTAAAGGGTATACTCGAGAAAGTTGTAAATCCCTCTAGGAAGGATTGGTCAGCAAGACTAGATGACGCACTTTGGGCATATCGCACTGCATTCAAAACACCCTTAGGTATGTCCCCCTTCCGACTTATCTATGGCAAAACATTATATCTACCGGTGAAAATCGAACACAAGGCATATTGGGCAATCAAGACCGTGAATATGGATTGGGAAAGTGTCAGGCAAAAGCGTTTGTTGGACCTCAACGAGATAGAAGAATTCTGTGCACTTGCCTATAACAATGCACGAATCTACAAGGAAAAACAAAGCAATGGCAAGACAAGAAACTATTGTCGCGACAATTCATGCCAGGACAGCTAGTTCTCTTATTCAATTTTCGGCTAAAACTTTTCCCGGGAAAACTAAAATCAAGATGGTCGGGACTATTCGAAGTTGTCAAACCATTCTCACATTTGCAATGATAATCAAGTCCATTATCGATGAACATGAATTCAATGTTAACAGACAAATATTGAAGCACTACAACGGTGTCCATGTAGAACGTAACAAAGAAGTGGACACCTTAGGAGATGCATGAGCTTGCTCTCCTTTCGATATTTTCTTTTTCTTTTTTTTTCAAACTATTTTTCTTCTTTCTGTTTTTTCAGTTATTTTTTTCTCTTTATTTATTTTTGGAATTTTTAGGAGATATTTTATTTTTCTTCATTATCTTTAGTTTCCAGTTTTCTTTGTTTTCTTTTTCTTTTCCACAACAAGACTCACAACCACCATGATAAGGAAATTCACTGCTGACTACATGCCACAGTAACCACAACAGAAACTAGCGATGCCTAGGCAAAAACAATGGCTTCGGCAACTACTGATGCCCAGGCAAGTGAACCTGCATCGGCAAACATGGATCAAATCAAAGCAATGATATTCACGCGGTACCAGTATTCAACCACCGGCTAAAAATGAATCAAGCAAACGACACGAAGGAAACTTATCACTCGAGGTGACGACCTCTTCGACTAACTCATTTCGTTTAGTTTCTTTTAAATTTTGTTTCACTTTTACATGCATTGAGGACAATACTTCTCTCGAGTTTGGGGGGTGGGGTGTTGGTTTCTAGTTAGTTTCATGTTTAGTTGCATTCATCTTTAGCAATCACATATAGGTTGCATATGTTACTTGCCATGCCTTTAATTGGATTTAATTGCTTAAAACTTGTTGAATATCCAATGACGAATTTTTGCCACTGCACTTAATTGAAAGAACCTTTAATTTTAGGATTGCATGAAAAGAACTTAGAATTTTACTATGATGCTGAATTTTTTACACGGTTGCGGCTTGTTGATTGAAAGAAACTTAGTGAACTTAGGTTGCTTAAAATTTGGGTAAATTTAAAATTGAAAATTAAAAGTTAATTTCTTGCTAGAGGTGCCCGAAACTGGCTCTAGTAGTTAATGCACATTAAAGAATCGCTAGAGGTGCCCGAAATTGGCTCTAGTCGACTGAAATAAAATGAGAAATTACTTACTTTGCTAGAGGTGCCCGAAATTGGCTTTAGTGGAAATAAAAATAAATGCCACGGTAATTAAATTGATAAAAGCCTATTGTTAACATAGAATCTTGAAAATCAACTTGTACACAACTACACACACACATTGTCACGAGCATTATAGTTCGATTCCGGGTAATTTTTGTGCTATCCAAAAAATTAAAAGGTGATCATACTTTGTGCCACGGTTCTGAGGTTTGAATTCAAGTTTGAAGCATGTCTTTGATGATTAAAGTCTTGGCAGGTAATTGTTAGTTTGCATTGCTTGAGGACAAGCAATAGTTCGAGTTTGGGGGTGTGATAAGGGTTCAAAAGTACTATTTTTATTACCCTTTTTACTTATATTATTGTTAGACTTAGGCTCATATTAGTTGCATAATTAGTTATTCATGCATTAATTCATGTTTCTTTCCACCGTTGAGCTTGGTTACATAACTTGGTGATTTTTGTGGAAAAAGATGCTACTTTGGTGTGTTTTTGTGTGTGTGTGCAGAATCACTTGCCTAAACAAGGATAGAACCAGTTGCCAGGGCAGTACATGAAGGAGATGTCGACGCAGTTGCCAGGGCAATGCATGAAGGAGATGCTGAGCTAGTTGCCAAGGCAATTTTTGATAAGGGATAAGGTGATATGGTAGTCGAAATTGATGACTATATAAGCCCAAGATGACATGGAGCAAAGTTAAATCCAAAAGGAGTTTGATTTCCATGAAGAGGTTAAAGAGAAATTAAATTCCAAGAAGATAGGAGAAGTTCTAGAAGGAATTTAAATATAATAAAGAATTATATTATTTAAAGATAATTTAATTTCAACTTAACTTCCTCATCAAGAAGGATTTTGACCTAGCCATCTCCTATTTAAAGGACCAAACCGTCAAATAGAGGTAAGCAAGAAGAGAGGATTTTCGACAACTCCAAAGTGCAAGAAGAGAGAGATTTCGACAAGAGAGTAAGGGGGAGAGAGTTCGATTTCTTTTTCTTCTTCTTTGCTTCCATTAGATTCATGGTTTGGGGATTATTCTTTGTATATCTTTTGAACCCAACCATGAACTAAATCTATTTGGCTAAGGTTATTGTGTCTTGTGGTTGTGAGAAACAATTGGATTTTGTTTAGGTAATAAGAGTTTGATCTTTTCTATTCAAGGTTTATTCATTCTTGGTTCTTATTCTTGTTTGCGAGTGAATTGGGAGAGGATCTCGTAACTTCATCTACTTATCTAATATCGAGAGAGTTAGATTCAAGAAACGAATGAATATGATCTTTATTCAATATATTGATGGTGAAGATTAATTCGGCTTAGGAATAAGTTAAGGAATACAACGGATAAGAAGAGCGCAAGATTGGTTGTTGCTCACCCTTGATTCACGCAGGGATAGATTATCAAGGCATCCACAAGTAGCTAGAGTTTTGACTTAGGGATAAGAAGAAACCATTGAAGAACGCTCTGCCGAACCTTGAAGTTGCTGCCCAGACGCCCAAGTAGTTGCCCAGCTAGTCGCCCAGGCAACCATCGATTAGTTGCCAAGGCAATCCCGCTGTGCAAGTTGCCACGGCAACTGAGTTGCCCTTGCACTCTTTTACCAAGACAATTCAATCGACTATCACACCTCAACTCACGATAACCTGGCTTATTCTCTCTTTTGATTTAATCTATTCTTTTAGTTTATTGCTCTTAGTTTACTCGTTAATTAGAACTCCTGTTATCAATTGTGTTTTTACTTTTCACAGTGCAATAACTTAAGCAAAGTGGCCCAAACCAATCCCTGTGGGGATGATACTCAATACTCATATCACTTTATTACTTGCGATGTGTATACTTGCACAATTGCGTAACACTTATTACGCGCAACACCGAGCCGCCAAATTGACCAATTGTGTTGATCATATTAAACATCACCGGTTTCAACTCAAAGTGGTCAGCTTCAATTTCAGCTGTGACAACTCCTGGATTAAGTCCTTCAAGATCTTCTTCAAGATAGTCTCGAATAGTTCTGTTTCATGCAAGAATCAGTCCTCCTCCTGCTGGAACATCTTGATTCATATTGTCGTCTTGATTAGCCATTGCTACTCTTAACCTTCGTCTGAGTCTTTGTAAGGTTTATTCGATTTTTGGATCAAAGGGTTATTCTGGTGTAATCGGACTCGCCCTGGTCATATACCAATGCAAAACCAAAGTTTATTAGCCTTTTGAATCTTAAACAAGAAAAATAAAAAAGTGCAAGAAAATAAAAACAAAGTTGTTATTGCCAATCCCCGGCAACGGCGCCAAAAACTTGTTGCGCTTAATAAGTGCTCCGCAATTGTGCAAGTGTACACGTCGCAAGTTATAGTACAAAAGATATCGTCTCCACAGGGATTGGTGCCACTTCAAGAATCTAATCTCTTGCACTGTAAAAAGTAAAAGAACACAAGTAGAAGATTATATGAGTTTTAACTAACAACTAAACTAGAAAGCAATAAAGTAAAAGAAGATGTAATCAAATAAGAGAGAATATGCCAGGTTATCATGAGTTGAGGTGTGATAGCCGATTGGATCATCTTGGTAAAAGAGTGCAAGGGTAACCCAGTTGCCGCGGCAACTTGCACAGCGGGGTTGCCTTGGCAACTAATCGATGGTTGTTTGGGCGACTAGCTGGGCAACTACTTGGGCGGTTGGGCAGCAACTTCAAGGTTCGGTGAAGCGTTCTTCAATGGTTTCTTCTTATCCCTAAGTCGAAACTCTAGCTATTTGTGCATGCCTTGATAATACATCCATGCGTGAATCAAGGGTGAACAACAACCAATCTTGCGCTCTTCTTAGCCGTTGAAATCCTTAACTTATTCCTAAGCCGGATTAATCTTCACCATCAATGGATTGAATAAAGACCATACTCATTCGTTTCTTGAATCTAACTCTCCCGATATTAGATAAATAGATGAAGTTACGAGATCCTCTCCCAATTCACTCGCAAACAAGAAGAAAAACCAAGAATGAGTAAACCTTGAATTGAAAGTGCAAACTCTTATTACCTAAACAAAATCCAATTGTTTCTCACAACCACAAGACACAATAACCTTAGCCAAGTAGATTTAGTTCATGGCTAGGTTCCAAAGAAACACAAGATAAAGAATTCCTAGCATAAACCTAATTGAACAAAGAAGAAAAAGATGAAGATTGGTTGAAGCCTCTTTGTCAAAATCTCCCCCTTTGATCTTGTCAAAAATTCTCTCTTCTCTCCCCCTTGAAGTTGATAGCATGGTCTTTAATTTATAGGGATAGGTCAAAGTCTTTATTGAGGAGGAAGTTAAGTTGGAATTAAATTATATTTAAAGAATATAATTCTTTATTATATTTAAATTCCTTCTAGAACTTCTTCTATCTTCTTGGGATTTAATTTCTCTTTAACCTCTTCATGGAAATCAAACTCCTTTGGGATTTAACTTTGCTCCATGTCATCTTGGGCTTATCTAGTCATCAATTTCGACTACCATATCATCTTATTCCTTGTCGAAATTGCCCTGGCAACTAGCTCGGCATCTCCTTCATGCATTGCCCTGGCAACTAGCTCGGCATCTCCTTCATGCATTGCCCTGGCAACTAGTTCCAGCCTTGTTTAGGCAAGTGATTCTGCACACACACAAAAGCACACCAAAGCAGCATCTTTTTCCACAAAAATCACCAAGTTATGTAATCAAGCTCAACGGTAGAAAGAAACATGATTAATGCATGAATGACTAATTATGCAACTAATATGAGCCTAAGTCTAACAATAATATGAGTAAAAAGGGTAATAAAAATAGTACTTTTGAACACTTATCAACTGCTCCAACGGCATAGACGTTGGCATCATACATGAGCTCAAAGGGCCCATTCCAATCCGGTGCCACAACTATAGGGGCATTGATCAGCTTCTCTTTAAGCTCCTGAAATGCTCTCAAACAAGAGTCGTTAAATGCAAAAGTGGCATTATGTTCTAACAACAAGCATAAAGGTTTGGAAATTTTTGAAAAATCTTTAATAAAACGCTGATAAAAACCGGCATGTCCTAAAAAGCTCCTTATACCTTTGACACTTGTTGGAGGCGGTAGCTGCTTAATTACTTCAACTTTTTCTTGATTCACTTCTAACCCTCTCTCAGTTACCTTGTGCCCGAGAACAATGCCCCCCTTCACCATGAAGTGGCATTTTTCCCAGTTCAACACTAGGGTTGTCTCTATGCATCTCTTCAAGACTTGCTCCAAACTCTGAAGACATTCCTCAAATATTTTGCCAAACACTGAGAAATCATCCATGAATACTTCCATGTTGTGCTCGATCATATCGGAAAAAATGGACATCATGCAACGTTGAAACGTTGCCGGTGCATTACATAGGCCGAATGGCATCCTTCTAAACGCAAATGTCCCATATGGGCATGTTAACGTAGTCTTCTCTTGATCATCAGGGACAATGGCAATCTGATTATAACCTGAATAACCATCCAAAAAACAATAGAAAGCTTTACCTGCCAACATGTCTAGCATCTGATCAATGAATGGAAATGGGAAGTGGTCATTCCTCGTGGCATTGTTCAGCCTCCTATAGTCCATGCATACTCTCCATCCTGTGATAGTTCTAGAGGGGATCAACTCAGCTTCATTGTTTTGTACCATAGTCACGCCATCCTTATTTGGCACGTATTGCACCAGGCTAACCCAAGAGCTATCAGAAATGGGATATATAATCCCGACATCAAGCTATTTTATGATCTTTTTTTTCACTACCTCTTTCATGCTTGGGTTTAGCCTTCTTTGGCCTTCAATGGTCTTGCTATGGTACTCATCCAAGACAATCTTATGCATGAGATGGTTGGGCTAATACCTTTGATGTCTGCCAAAGTCTACCCTAATGCCTGCTTATAGTCACGTAATATTGCCAACAATCTTTTCTCCTGATCATTAGTGAGACCGGTGGCAATGATCACTAGTAGAGTTGAGTGTTCGCCTAAATAAGCATACTTCAAGTGATCTAGCAGTGGTTTCAGTTCCAACGCTGGTGGCTCCTCAATTGATGGTTTAGGTGCCTTGATTTCTCTTCCGGCCAACTGTAGTGGCTCAAAATAACTCGCCTCCTCAACCTCCAAGATTGGTTCTTCTGGTTCCTTAAACAGATCAGCTATGCCATCAAAGTCGCTGGCATCAAATTCTGTATCCTGGCATAACTATACCGTGTCCAAAGTGTAAATGGACTCCATCATCTCCTCTGCTTGGCACTCATCAGGTTCATCTGCAAATTTCAAAGCTTGAAACACATTAAATGTAACCTGCTGGTTATTCATGCGCATTGTTAGTTCCCGTTTATGAACATCAATCAAAGCCCTACCCATGGCAAGAAAAAGTTTCTCCAAAATAATAAGGACATTAATATCAACCTCATAATCCAAAATGATAAAATCAGCTAGAAAAATAAATTTATCTACCTTTACCAACACATCCTCAATCTTACCCTTGGGGTGTGCATAGGATCAGTCTTCCAGCTAAAGTGTCACTGTGGTAGGTCTTGCTTCTATGCCAAGCTTCCGGAAAACTGACATTGGCATCAAGTTGATGCTGGCTCCTAGGTCACACAGTGCCTTGCCCATGAATTTGTTGCCAATGGTGCAGGGAATAGTGAAACTTCCTGGATCTTTCAACTTTGGTGGCAAACGGTTTAGGATAATGGCACTACATCCTTCGTTCAGAGCAACAGTTTCAAAGTCTCCCAACTTTCTCTTTTTGGATAAAATGTCCTTCATAAATTTGACATAGATGGGCATTTGTTCAAGGGCTTCTAGCAATGGAATGTTGATTTGTAATTGCTTAAGAACCTCCAAGAAGCGCTTGAATTGCTGATCTTGCTTATGCTTTTGAAGTCTCGCTGGAAATGGTGGTGGCGGAAAAACATATGCCGGCGCTGCTAGCTTTGCCAGGGTAGTGCTGACATCAGTTTGTTTGGCATCGGTGTTGGCATCAGTGTGTTGTCTAGCATCGGTTTTGGCATATTCTACTTCCCTGGGATTATTTGCTAGCACATGCTTCTCATCTTAGCAATTAATTGGCTGCTTAGCAACCTTCTCCATCTCGCACTGCTTACCACTCCGAAGAGTTATAGCTTTGCACTGCTCATTATCTTTTTGCCGAGCATCTTCTGTGTCACTTGGAAATGCTCCATGGGGTCGATTACTGAGTGCACTGGCAATCTGCCCAAGCTGGACTTCCAAGTTTCTCATTGATGCTGCCAAACTCTAGACTGTGGCATCACTCATCTCCATGTACTCTGTGAGAGTGCCTCATTGGTTGAGTCTCTGCCCTTGCTGAAAATTGTTTTGGGCTTTCTGTGGCATGACATTCTGATAGAATGCTGGCATGGCATTGTTAATCTGCCTCTGGTATTCTAGCGCTGAGCATTGTACTCGTTACCTTATTATTTCCCCAAGCTAAATTAGGGTGTTGTCTCCAACCTGCATTATAAGTATTGGAGTTAGGATTATAGTAACGATTAACATTGTCAACAAAGTTTACCGATTCAAGGTTGGCAGGGAATTCATCCACATGATGATTCTCTCTACAGATTGTACAGAAAGGGTCTAATGCTTTGACTTCCTGGGACTCGTTGTTCTTTTGCAACTTTCTTACCATGCTAGTAAGGTTGGAAATCTCGGCATGAATGGATGTTAATTCATCAACCTAAAATATCCCATTGGTTTTAGTTCCGGTCCCAAGTCTTGCAACAGGATATTCAAAATCATTGATTGCAATCCTCTCTAAAATGTCAACAGCCTCGGTGTACGTCTTGACAAGCGATGAACTAGCGGTTGAAGCATCGACAACAGTCCTCGTTTGTGCATTCAATCCATTGTAAAATGTCTGTATCTGGGTCCAATTCAGGAATCCATGCATAGGACACCTCCTCAACAAGTCTTTGAATCGTTCCCAGGCATCATATAAGGTCTCACCCTCAGCCTGCCGAAATGTAATAATCTCACCCTGCAGCTTGGTAGTGAGTGTTGGCGGCTGGAATCTTGTCAAGAACTTCTGGCATAGGTCTGCCCATGAAGTAACTGAGCCAGGTGGCAAGGAGTTAAGCCAAGCCTTTGCTCTGTCTCTCAAAGAAAAAGTAAATAACTTTAGGTTCACGGTATCTCCAGGTACTCCATTTTGTTGGAATAGCTGGCAAATCTCCATGAACTGCTTTAGATGTTGCCTCGAATCTCCAGTTAGTGCTCCATCAAACTAACCTATATTCAAAAGAGTTTGAATCATTACTGGCTTAAGTTCAAAATTGACAGCGTTTACCTCTGTGCCAACAAGTCCTGGCGTCAAATTATCAATGGTTGGTGCCGAATGTTCTCTAATAGGTCTCTCATTAACAACTGGGACAGCAGGTGGTGGTGGTATCTCATTGTTAAGTGGATTTCCTCCATTGTTCACCACACCATTCCCTCCATTACCTTGGTCCATCTCTCAAAATCTTCTTTTTAACCTCCGCAAGGTTTTCTCAATTTCTGGATCGTATGGCCACTCGTCCACCACAGGATGGCTTCTGGTCATACACCGACAAAAGTAAAAGGTAAAATAAAAACAAAAAGAAGACAAGTAAAAATTTAAGAACAATCAATTCCGTTGCAATCTCCGGTAACGGTGCCAAAAACTTGTAGACTCTCTGAGTGAATGCTGGCAAAAGTGGCAGAAAATATGTTTTGGAAAATATAAGAATATGCCAAAAGGAGTCTTTGCGTGCAAGTATACACGGTCTGCAAGTAATATAGCTGGTAAGCTGAGTATCGATCCCACAGAGATTGACTTGGAATTCAATTGCCTTGATTGTTACTTGCCTTAAGAAAAAGTTGATTTGATTTAAAATTGGTTTTGGAAAATAATTTAAAAGTAAAGAAATGAGAGTAAAGTAAAGACGTTGGCAAGGAATGTGTTTTAATGAATGATGAGTGTTGGCAGGGAATGCCTGGTTTTCACGCTGTTCATGCCATGCCAGCCTTTAACAACAACCTGTCTTGGCATTGTTTGCCGAGCAGATTCACAATTGGCAAAGCCTCTCTCGATGGTCATTGCCCTAAATTGATCATGTAAAAACCCCTATATCTCTATAGTTTTGTTTTTAAATAAACCAATTTGATTAAGCTCTAATCTATACTCTTAAGGGGTAGATTTCACTCCCGAAGTAAGTTTATCTACTTGAACGACTTCTCTCGAAGCTTCTCTCCTCAGTATTCAACAACTTATTCGTTTCCACGCCAAGTGTGTTATGATATTGAGGCACAATAGGCCAATAGTGCCAGCTCTCGCTTGGCAGAGTATTTAGGAAACATTAAAGTATGTCGAATAGATAAAACCGTGCCAAGGCAGATTTATTACTAAAAACTAAAGCATGAAAATAACATAAAACCCAAACATCCCCCACCAACTATTAAATTAGTTCATGGTGAGGGATTTAACCAACAATCCACAAACGTTTTCGAAATACATCATCCTTAAAGACAAGATAAAAAAACTTGAAAGAGAAAATGGGCTAGAAGGGGTCTCTCGATGTAGCCCTTCACGATCCAGGCTTCTCGGCCAAGTTGGTCGGACCACCCTTCCACGGTGCAGCCGGTTGTCAATCATCACACAGCAACTCTTCACTCTGATCTTCTCTCCTCCTCTCCCCTCAAAGTCTAGCTTGGTTGGTGTTTAAATAGGCGTGTGAGGAAGGAATAGGACTAGCTCTTCAAATTTTGAATTTCAACTGCCCAAGGGATAAGGGATTATCTTCTTATTCAAATTTGAATGAGAGCTGATCAGGCTAAGGCTAATGTCATCCTGCCGACGCTGCCATGGCATCTAAGCTTGGCATGAATCTGCCAACAAGTCTTGGCACCATCTTTGTAACACCCCTTTCCCGTATTCGTACACTAAACACGAGTCAGAAATGTCACAGTAAATTAAAAATTATTTTACCTTAAGAATCATGGCTATTTCAAAATTTCAATTAACTTATGGATAACAATAACATTAAAACTAAATTCTAATATAAAAATGCAGAAATTATACATATCACATACTATTCATTATACATAAACGAAATCAATACAAGGCAGGCCAATTTTATCTTTTAACAAATTAAACAGGTTATTTCGTACATACCACTATTCACATATAAACCATGATGTCATAAGTACTGAAAATAACCTGTCAACTTTATGTCTTCACAAAAGATTTGATGCAACAGCTCCGTCCAATCCTACTCTGGTTTACCTACGCGTATTACAGAAATACACGCTAAGTATAACTTAGTGAGGCATAAATAATTAACATATATAAAATCTTTATAATGCATGATACTATCCAAAAAACTGATATTTATATAAAAAATACATACTTTGTAATACCAGAATACAACCCAAGGTAAATATTAAGTACTTTAAAAGTACTATTCTTTATTGCTTGCAGACACAATAAAGTGCTTATAACATATATGACACTTTAAAGTGCCGTTAACTTTATGATACACATTGAAGTGTCAATAACTTTATAATACTCTTCAAGTGTCATTAACTCGTAGAATGTCTTATATGGTTGATGGTGCCTTTAAACCAACTAACCAACTTATACGATTGATGGTGCCTTTAAACCAACTAACCAACTTATACGGTTGATGGTGCCTTTAAACCAACTAACCAACTTATACGATTGATGGTGCCTTTAAACCAACTAACCAACTTATACGATTGGTGATGCCTTTAAATCCCCTAATCCATAATTGAATAATATATTTTTACACTACCAAGGGCAACCTTAAAAACATTTCCTACAATTAAGGACAAATAACACAATATCCATACATACATCACGTAAAACATTTTATATTGGAGCAGGTCATACCCCAATATGCTTGATAATATTCATGGTATACTGCCATAATCTGTAAATCATTAAAATAAAATACCATGCAAAAAACGTATATGCACTCACCTTAGCCTTGTAATGCCCCTTCTTACTATTCGATTAGTCTCGAACTTTTTCTTTTCCCGGTCTACTAGTACGACCTTGATCATTATCGGTATCTAGATGAAGATAACATATACCATTTCAAAGCATATGTTAGAACATACTCAATCTATATAAAATAATGGAAAGTAAATGAATAACTACCCATTATTTACAAAAATTGATCCGATAAAATTTCCATATTCGAACCAATATTTCTTAAACTATTCTTTAAATTTCTAACTTTTCCCAAAATTTACATTTTAGTCCCTAAGGACACTTTTAAGCCTCCAAACATCATTTTCAAGCCAAATCCTTAAAATTCTCACCATTCACACTTTAGGACCCAAACTTTAAAAATTAACATAATGGTCCTTGAATTTTCTGAAATTCACAAAATGATCCAAAAGTTGGAATAAACTTCAAAATCAACCTCCAATTCACTTAACTTGATTTTTCAACCCAATATTCTTCAAAAACAAGTTCAACAATCAAGTCCCTAAACTTTCCAAAATTTACAATTTGGTCCCTAATGCCAAATAATTAGGGATTTTCATCCCAAACCACTTATATCATCATATTTAACCATTCTTCCTTCATTAACACCTTAAAATTCCAAACTTGACTCAAACCCTAATTTTTCCATAATTTTAGAACATAGGTATTTCTTCATCCTAACATCAAAATCATACTAATCTAACATCCTTCTCATCATTTCCAACATCAACCAAATTTTTGCCATAATTTCCCTTAATTTTTCCATGGTAGCCGAATAGTCACTACTTGGTTTTCCATGGAATTTTCAACATTTAAACAATAGAAACAACACCACAAGCATGTTTCCAACATGAAAAACTATTAAAACTCA
Source organism: Hibiscus mutabilis (assembly GCA_019671005.1). NCBI lineage: Eukaryota > Viridiplantae > Streptophyta > Magnoliopsida > Malvales > Malvaceae > Hibiscus > Hibiscus mutabilis. Next base: position 26,580,789 of record CM033719.1, on the reverse strand, counting down.
AAATTCCATCATGCTCTTCATCCAACCAAATCTCCAAACTCAACTAAGAGACACAAACTTTGCATAAAAATTATACCAAAAGATAGCGAATTTAATGGAGATAAAATTCCTATTTCATGTCTCAAGCTTAAATCTAACCATGGAAGCTTAAAAGTTGAATTGAAATTCTTACCCTTTGAGCTTGGGGGTTTCGAAAGCTATGGAGAATGATGAAGATGATTTTTGGCCAATTTTTGGTCTTTAATTATGCCAAATGACATAATATTTAACCATAATAAAATAGTAAAAATCCTTAATAGTCAAAAGACTACTTTAGCCTTGAATTATGACCAACCACATCTCTACACCTATTTACTCTTATCAAAAGTAATAAATTAATTTAATAAAATAAGGGTGAAAGTCTCTTTTATCCTCCATTTAATTCTTTATTTACTAGTTTGTTGTACTAGTAAAAATCCAACCAAACTAGTTGGAATCCAACCAACTAGAATAGAATATTCTCAAAATAATATTCCATGACTTTTCTATAGCATTTTGAATCAAACTCTAAAATTTTAATCCATACGAATCTTCTATACTCTTACTGAGTCCAAAATATCGATAAAAATCACTTTTATAGAACCTTCCCAGAAGTCACCCATCATAAAATTTCTCTGACCTGAACACGCTTAACAATTATATTCGATTCAATATCAGTACCTTTTTCCCATCTTAATTCTAAAAATCGACATTAAGGTACTTAGTTCGATTTGATCTACACTTATACTGAATAAAATTACTTAATAGGGAAATTACCATCTTGGTCTCTGACCTTTTCCTAACTTTTCACTTTAGCCACCAAACTTTGAATTTTTACGTTTTAGTCACCAAACTAAAACCAGTAACTTTTAATTCCTTGCATTTTAGTCACTAAGCTAATATTAGGGTATTACAATTCTCCCCCTTCAGAAAATTCATCCTCAGATTTTCAGAACGTACCTGTAACAATATCAGGTTCTTCTTTGTCATCTCTATTATCATATGTCCGAATATGATAAACTCTAGCTGAAGTGTGATCATTTCGTTCTTCAGCAACTTTAGTCTCTTTTCGAGAACCCGTTCTGGACGATCCTACATATCCTCGACTTCTGCCTCTTTGCAATCCAACAGATCTTTCTATTTGAACTGATATATCACTTTGATTTGGGCAGTCACATTTAAAATGTAAAATCTCGCCACAACGAAAACATGCTCCTGTGATCTTTCGACACTCCCCAAAATGTTTCCGGTTACAATTCTCACATCAGGGAGGACCTTGTTGATTTCTAGAATTCTTTGTTGTTGTCGAAGTATTTTTGGATTTTTCAGCTTGTATTGCTTGTTCTTGGGGTGCTGAAAATTCAAATCTTTCTTGTTGTAAATATCCTTTACCTCGCTTTGATGATCGCGAAGTAAAAGATGTCCCGTCACTTCTTTTCTGGCCTTGAGATTCTTTCTCAGCTTTTTCTTTAACATTTTCCATTGCTTTTGCTCGGTTATTAGCATCCTGGAAATCTCGGGGAGAAAAAGCCACTAATTCTTGACATCGTGTATCCAAGCCGCTTATAAAGCTGTCCATGATAGCTTTCTCGTTCGGTATCAGTTCAGAAGCAAATCTGATCAATCTATTGAACTCGCATTCATATTTATAAATCGAGCGTCTTTCTTGTTTAAGATCTATGAAATGTTGTCTCATCTCTCAAACAAAAATGTCTACAATATATTTCCTCCTAAACTCGCGGAGGAAAAACTGCCAATTCACTTCCTCATGAACATAGGTAGTAACATTGTTCCACCAGACCAAAGCTTGTTCCCTCAGCAAGGAAACTACACCTTCTAACTTTCCTCGGTCATCACAGTCGATCCGAGTCAACATGGTTTGTATATCATTCAGCCAGAAATCCGCAAACGTCGGATTTGCATCTATGTCACCTTTAAAATCAGGAGTTTGCAGCTTCTTTAACTCTTTAGGCACCGAAATCCGAGGAGGTCTATTTATAATTGCATTTAAAGCCTGCAGGAATGTATTCCGGTCCTGTACTGGCATTTCCTGTTGTACCGATTATTGTACCTCCTCTTCGACCTCTGGGGCATTTTCAAGCACCATTTGTCGAGTAGCATGTCGAGATCCCACTCCCTCCGACATCTGTACTCAACATATACTTAAAATAGTAAGCAATTGCATCAATCAAACAAGTTTCATTTTCAAGTAAATACGACATCCTAGTGGCATGTACTCTTTAAAATACTTTCTTTGAGTTTAAATTACTCCAAAACCGGCTAAGCCTATAGCTCTGATACCAATAAATGTAACACCCCCTTCCCGCATTCGTACACTGAACATGAGTAAAAAATGTCACAGAAAATTAAAAATTATTTTACCTTAGGAATCAAGGCTATTTCAAAATTTCAATTAACTTATGGATAATAATAACATTAAAACTAAATTCTAACATAAAAACGCAAAAATTATATATATCACATACTATTCATTATACATAAACGAAATCATTACAAGGCAAGCCGATTTTATCTTTTAAAAAATTAAACATGTTATTTCGTACATGCCACTATTCACATATAAACTAGGATGTCATAAGTACTGAAAATAACCTGTCAACTTTATGTCTTCACAAAAGATTTGATGCAACAGCTCCGTCCAATCCTACTCCGGTTTACCTACGTGTATTACAGAAATACACGCTAAGTATAAATTAGTGAGGCATAAATAAGTAACATATATAAAATCTTTATAATGCATGAAACTAACCAAAAACCTGATATTTATATAAAAAAATACATACTTTGTAATACCAGAATATAGCCCAAGGTAAATATTAAGTACTTTAAAAGTACTATTCTTGATTGCTTGCAGACACAATAAAGTGCCTATAACATATATGACACTTTAAAGTGCCGTTAACTTTATGATACACATTGAAGTGTTAATAACTTTATAATACTCTTCAAGTGTCATTAACTCGTAGAATGTCTTATATGGTTGATGGTGCCTTTAAACCAACTAACCAACTTATACGGTTGATGGTGCCTTTAAACCAACTAACCAACTTATACGATTGATGGTGCCTTTAAACCAACTAACCAACTTATACGATTGGTGATGCCTTTAAATCCCCTAATCCATAATCGAACAATATATTTTTACACTACCAAGGGCAACCTTAAAAATATTTCCTGCAATTAAAGGCAAATAACACAATATCCATACATACATCACGTAAAACATTTTATATTGGAGCAGTTCATACTCCAATATGCTTTATAATATTCATGGTATACTGCCATAATCTGTAAATCATTAAAATAAAATACCATGCTAAAAACGCATATGCACTCACCTTAGCCTTATAATGCCCCTTTTTACTATTCGATTAGTCTCGAACTTTTTCTTTTCCCGGTCTACTAGTACGACCTTGATCTTTATCGGTATCTAGATGAAGATAACATATACCATTTCAAAGCATATGTTAGAACATACTCAGTCTATATAAAATAATGGAAAGTAAATGAATAACTATCCATTATTTACAAAAATTGATCAGATAAAATTTCCATATTCGAACCAATATTTCTTAAACTATTCTTTAAATTTCCAACTTTTCCCAAAATTTATATTTTAGTCCCTAAGGACACTTTTAAGCCTCCAAACATCATTTTCAAGCCAAATCCTTACAATTCTCACCATTCACACTTTAGGACCCAAACTTTAAAAATGAACATAATGGTCTTTGAATTTTCCGAAATTCACAAAATGGTCCAAAAGTTAGAATAAAGTTCAAAATCAACCTCCAATTCACTTAACTTGATTTTTCAACCCAATATTCTTCGAAAAAAAGTTCAACAATCAAGTCCCTAAACTTTCCAAAATTTACAATTTGGTCCCTAATGCAAAATAATTAGGGATTTTCATTCCAAACCACTTATATCATCACATTTAACCATTCTTCCTTCATTAACACCTTAAAATTCCAAACTTGACTCAAACCCTAATTTTTCCATAATTCAAGAACATAGGTATTTCTTCATCCTAACATCAAAATCATACTAATCTAACATCCTTTTCATCATTTCCAGCATCAAACAAATTTTTGCCATAATTTCCCTTAATTTTTCCATGGTAGCCAAATAGTCACTACTAGGTTTTCCATGGAATTTTCAACATTTAAACAATAGAAACAACACCACAAGCATGTTTCCAACATGAAAAACTATTAAAACTCAAAATTCTATCATGCTCTTCATCCAACCATATCTTCAAACTCAACTTAGAGACATAAACTTTGCATAAAAGTTATTCCAAAAGATAGAGAATTTGATGGAGATAAAATTCCTATTTCATGTCTCGAGCTTAAATCTAACCATGGAAGCTTAAAAATTGAATTGAAATTCTTACCTTTTGAGCTTGGGGGTTTCGGCAGCTATGGAGAAAGATGAAGATGATTTTTGGCCAAATTTTGGTCTTTAATTATGCCAAATGGCATAATATTTAACCATAATAAAATAATAAAAATCCTTAATAGTCAAAAGACCACTTTAGCCTTTAATTATGACCAACCACATCTCTACACCTATTCACTCTTAACAAAAGTAATCAATTACTTTAATAAAATAAGGGTGAAAAGTCTCTTTTATCCTCTAACTAATTCTTTATTTACTAGTTTGCTATACTAGTAAAAATCCAACCAAACTAGTTGGAATCCAATCAACTAGAATAGAATATTCTCAAAATAATATTCCATGACTTTTCTATAGCATTTTGAATCAACCTCTGAAATTTTGATTCGATCCGATATACCAATATTCATAAAATACTTCTACTACGATTTACCCTTTTTTTTTCCAAATATTGAATTGTAATCCATACGAATCTTCTCTACTCTTACTAAGTCCAAAATATCGATAAAAATCACTTTTATAGAGCCTTCCCATCTTAATTCTAAAAATCAACATTAAGGTACTTAATTCGATTTGATCGACACTTATACTGAATAAAATTACTTAATAGGGAAATTACCATCTTAGTCCCTGAACTACCCTTATACTGAATAAAATTACTTAATGGGGAAATTACCATCTTAGTCCTTGAACTTTTCCTAACTTTTCACTTTAGCCACCAAACTTTGAATTTTTACGTTTTAGTCACTGAACTAAAACCACTAACTTTTAATTCCTTGCATTTTAGTCACTAAGATAATATTAGGGTATTACAATCTTATCCGCTATTTTTTCAGAGATTGATCCAATTGCTATCTTTTCGGAGCCTGATCATTTTCTATTTTTTTGGGGTCCAACAGCTTCTTGGCGTGGCATCAAGTTCACTTCTCTGCCAACCGGCGCTTGGCATTGTCTGTTCCATCCGTGCCAACAGTGCTTGGCATTCTCTCTAGCGCTCCTTCATGTGTTGCTTTTCTGGGCCAAATCCTATGCCAAACTTGCAAAATTGCCAACAAAACAACCCTTCACATTGGCATAGACAAAACTCTAAACTCCTTATGCAAATGCATGATTCTAACATCCTAATGCAACTAAATGTACCTAAAAATAAGCAAAAGCATTGTAAGATTGGCATTAAAAACAATACTTTTGGAGCGGTAACAACCACTTAATATCAAAGCTTGTTGCCCAAGATTACAAACTAAGTCACACATAGTACCATCAGACTTATATCCTTATCAACAACATATAAAGTTACGCCAACCTGAATAATCACAAACAACCTTCACATAACAAGACCAAATACGAAATTAACTGACATTCTACCATTTACTTATTAACCATTAGGCTAGTCATTTAACTACACCATGTTTATTTAGGGTTTAACACATAATATTATTTATGAATCAGATTGCCACACACAAGATATTAAAGTGATCTATTAACTTATACTCTTATGGATATTTAAGCAACCACACCATCTAACCAACTATTAAATCTTAAAAGGCAAGCAACAACCATGAAATGATTAAGGGCCCATTACAGAACTTTAGAAAACTCATCAAGCTTATACATTTATAGACCAAAATGGAATCTAAATGCATTATGCAACTTAATAACTATGTGCCACCATCTAGGAGTTCTAAAGGTGTTAATTTGAACCATACTTAGATCTTTGTGATCATGTCCAAGCTCGGGAGAAACCGAAAACACCTTACCTTAAAATGTATTGAAAAGAAAAAGTAAGCATAAGCTTAGTGAGGTAGTTTAAAGCAACTAAAAATCATAAAACTATAATCTATTCCATTCACCAAAGTCCCTTGGTCATACAAAATTTTGAGCTTAGCTAAGAGATTAATCATTTTGGGGCAAATTGTTCAATCCAGCACTAACTTATACTAAGGAATCCACACAGAATAAACACATTTAAACATAAAATTTGAACAAGCCAAAGCATAGACATATAAACGCTCAACTCAGACATATATATATATATATATACATTTTTATATGGCATTCAAACAAACTAGTCATATTCACATGGTATTCTAATAAGCTAGACATACTCATATAGTTTTCGAACAAGCAAGGCACATTCACTTGGTAATCGAACAAAGCATAGACATGTATACATATGAATATTCAAACAGGGCATATATATTTGCAAAGGTACTCAACAAACTATACTCCATTAGCTACATATGGTTTGCACAAGACTTAAACTTTTATTGATTCCATGTATCCATTGATACATAAACATCCTAACATAGCTTATCTACTCATATAAAGGTATTTCATTATCAAAGGAATCCTACTACTTGTCATGCAAGTCATTATGAAAATTCATTGATTTTATTATAAACTTTCTTGGATTCTTTTAATATAGCCTATCCATATATAAATTACTTATTATTTAGACTTATTAAAAACTTTATCAACTTAATACTATAAGATTAAATGTTACTTGTCGTATAATTTAGTAAGTATATCTTAATATAAGCATGAATATTTGTCACACAAAATACCAAGATCATCCAATAACTTAATTGTAAGCTTCATTATAAATTTTCTTAACATTGCCTTGAGAATCAAGTAACAGTCTAGGTACACGAATGTAACACCCCTTCCCGTATCCGTACACGGGATACGAGTCAAAAATGTTATGACTTCTTATTCAAAGATCAGGGTAATTTAAAATTTTCAGAAAACTTCCCGATGGTCACCCATCCTAAAATTTCTCTAGCCCAATCACGTTTAACTTTATTTAAAATCAATATAAATGATTTATTCGAGCTTCAATTCATAAATCACTTATCATAGCATGAAACTCATCACTTAAGATTATTCTTAACCTTAAATCTTTCCAGAAACGCCAATTATCTTGAAACTATAACAGCTTTAAAGGCCAATCAGAACTCGATTGTGTGTAGTAAGTATACACACCACTAAAAAACCAAATCTTAATTAGGATGCCATTACTGTGATTACCTGTTGAGCCTTCCAATATTTATGCAATGCTCTTCCCACTTTCATCTTGATTCACCTACGTGTGTACAATCAAACACACCGTACGTACGAACTTAGTGAGGCATAAGATGAGAATATATATAAAATACTTTGTAATGCATGATACTTTCAAAAGCATGATAATAATTAAAATCACATACTTTGTAATGCAGGAGTGTCTATGCAAGAAAGCATATTGTAAACTTTATACTTTAAAAGCATATATTCATCTTGAAAAGTCATATCTGTACTATAAAAGTACTATCCTTCATTATGAACTGTGAGTATGTATCTGTAATTCAGGATAAGGATAAAACCTTATCTCTTTGCTATATCTTTGACAGATTATTAGGCAGATTATGGGGCTTAATCTTAGGGATTTATATTTTATTTATTTGTTACCTAATTTAGGGGTTTTTTACTTGTATATATATCCTATATTCTGGTGAATAAAAGATAAGTGAAAACTTATAGTTTTACACCAATTTCTACATGGTATCAGTCTAGGGATCGATTTTCTAATTTAAAAACGATGGTTTCTCCTACTGCATCCTCTGGAGCTACTCCTTCGACAGATCCTCATTTTACTGTCGATGATTTTTCAGAACTCCCTAGAACAGCAGTTGCTTGCCATCGATTTCTAGGCCATAATTATCTTCTATGGTCCCAATATGTCAAAATCTTCCTTACTGGTCGAGGAAAACTCGGCTATATTTCAGGGGAGAGTAAGAAACCTCCTTCCACAGATCCAGGATGTGAAAAGTGGGTGAGTGAGAATGGTAGGGTGATGTCTTGGCTAATCAATACCATGTCCCCTGACATTGGTACACATTTTCTCCTTTACGAAACAACAGCAGATATATGGCAAGCTGTTCAGGAGACATATTCTAACACAGACAACACCTCTGAACTATTTAACATTGAGAGTCGGGTGTCCAATTTGAAGCAAGATGGTCTGAGTGTTACCGAGTATTTTCACACTCTGTCAAGCTTTTGGCAGCAACTTGATCTATATGCAGAACATGATTGGGAAAACTCCTAAAGATGCAACTTTGTACAGAAAGATACAAGCACAGCAGAGGGTCTTTCAATTTGTCAATGGTCTCAACACTGACTGGGATGCTGTGAAGGCTCGAATTCTTGGTACACAGCAGAGGGTCTTTCAATTTCCATTCGTGAAGTCTATGCAGAAGTCAGAAGAGAAGAAAGCAGAAGGTCTTTTATGCTTCCTGCTGTTCCCACATCTGACAGTTCTGCTTTAATTACTCAGTCTTCCTCTTCAACTAAGACTAGAAAGGGCAGACCTGTTTGTGATTTTTGGAAAAAACTGGGCCACTCGAAGGAACAGTGCTGGAAATTACATGGAATGCCTGGTGATTAGAGATCTACTTCACAGAAAGCACCCCGAGAATCACAATCCAATTCTGCCAGTATAATGAGCAGTGGTGTTTTTTCAGAGGAGCAACTTGCTACACTCCAAAAGATGTTTGGAAACATGAGAGGCACTAGCAATGCAAATATGGTTCTGTCAGAAGAAGGTACACATACTGGGTTCTTCCCTACAGCCTTTTTAGCTACACAAGATGCTCCAGCGTGGATTATTGACTCAGGAGCATCTGACCATATGGCTGGTAACATAACATTATTTTCTACCTTTGAACCCTCATGCTCTAAGCAATCTATTAAAACTGCAGACGGGTCTGTATCCCCTATACATGGGACTGGTTCAGTTGCTCTTAATAAGGATATTTTCCTTAAGGATGTTCTTTTTGTACCAAATCTTACTTGCAATTTACTCTCAGTAAGTAAACTCTCTAAGGATTTGCAATGTTGCTCAAAGTTTAATGATAATGGTTGTATTTTGCAGGCACTGGATTCGAAGAAAATGATTGGCAATGCTAGATTGCACAATGGGCTCTATATCCTCTATGGCACTCCTAAATCAACTCATTGAGCTTTTATTAGTTCTGTTTCTCCTTTAGGGCAGCATGATGAAATTATGTTATGGAATTTTCGACTAGGCTACCCTAGTTTTTATTATCTTGCTAAACTATTTCCTGCTCTATTTATTAATAAAAAACCACAGTTGTTTAAATGTCATATTTGTCTTCTTGCTAAACAAACGAAAGCCTCTTATCTCCCATCTACTTATAAATCTTCTCAACCCTTTGCTTTAATCCATAGTGATGTTTAGGGTCCCTCTAAAGTGAAGAATATTAATGGGTGTCGATGGTTTGTTTATTTCATTGATGATCATAGTAGGAGGACATGTACTTATTTAATGAAAGATAAATCTGAAACTATAACTAATTTTGAAAGGTTTTATACTATGGTTGAAAATCAATTTCAGAGTAAAATACAACTATTCAAATCCGATAATGGGGGAGAGTTCTTTGCTACTTCTTTAGGTAAATTTTTTCCGGAAAAAGACATTGTCCAAATTGGCTCCTGTGTGGATACACCACAACAGAATGGGGTTACCGAGAGAAAGAATAGGCATTTACTAGAGGTAACTAGATCCTTGTTATTTTCTGGACATATACCAAAATATATGTGGGGTGAGGCTTTGTTAACTGCCACTTATCTTATCAATAGAATACCGAGTAAAGTCCTTAAATTCAAGACACCAAGGGCTGTTTTCTTAGAGAGTTATCCTCATTTCAAACCTCTTTCCTCTGTTCTTCCTCTTAGAATTTTTTGTTGCACTATTTTTGTAAAAAATGTGGACCCTTCAAAATCAAAATTAGATCCTCGGGCTCTTAACTGTGTCTTTGTGGGATATTCTTCACTTAAAAAGGGCTACAAATGTTACTACCCTCCTACTAAAAAATTCTTCGTCTCGATGGATGTAACCTTTTTTGAGCAGGAACCTTATTTTACCAAGGCTACAATTCAAGGGGAGACTTGGACAGAATTTCAGCCTCTAAAACATTAGGTATACCCAGTCCCATCTTCTTTGATACCTTCAGATGTTCTGCCTACTGCATCTCATGATATTGAGTCTCCACCTAAATCAACTACACCAGTACATTTTCCTATTCCTGTTGATGTTCCTTCATCAGCAGCCTCCCAACTTTCACCTCCTAAAACTATTCCTCAAAACACACAGACTACAAAAAAACTCAATGTCTACACCAGAAAGAAAAAGACCATTCCCGAGGCCATTTTGCAATCTGACACTTGCTGAGAGTTGGAATTGAGTCCAGCTGCCTTGGAGGATGATGGAGGTAATGAAATTTCTCCTTCTTTATTTGATATGGAAATTTTACCTATTGCTAAGAGAAAAGGGGTTAGACAATGTACAAAGTATCCTATTCAGAAGTATGTTGCCTATGGAAAGTTAATGCCCTCTTTTAAGACCTTTCTGACTTGCGTTGATAAGGAGGAGATTCCCAAAACAATTGATGATGCCCTAAAAGACTCTAGATGGAAGAAGGCTGTTGAAGAAGAAATTTAAGCACTTGAGAAAAATGGCACTTGGACTGTTACTGATTTACCACATGGTAAAAAACCAGTTGGCAGTAAGTGGGTCTTTGCAATAAAGTATAACTCAGATGGCAGCATAGAAAGGTACAAGGCCAGGCTTGTAGCCAAGGGCTTTACACAAACCTATGGTATTGACTATAATGAGACTTTTGCACCTGTAGCAAAACTAAACACTGTTCGAGTACTTCTTAGTCTTGCTGTAAACAAAGACTGGAATCTTCACCAACTTGACATAAAAAATGCCTTATTGAATGGCAAATTAGAAGAGGAGGTCTACATGAGAATGCCACCTGGATGAAGTCTGAGTTAGGAAGTCAGAAGGTTTGTAAACTGGAGAAATCTCTCTATGGTTTGAAGCAGTCACCTAGGGCCTGGTTTTACAGATTCACAAAACTCCTTAGAGAGAATGGATATAAACAATGTCAAGCAGATCATACTTTGTTTGTTAAAGTATCTTTCAATGGGAAGAAAGTTATCCTCATTGTATATGTTGATGACATTGTAGTGTCAGGAGATGATGAAGGTGGAATTAGTCAGTTGAAGAACTTATTGAGCAAAGAATTCGAAACAAAAGACCTAGGGAAACTCAGATACTTCCTAGGCATGGAGGTTGCTAGATCGAGCAAGGGTCTGGTAATAAACCAGAGAAAATATGTACTGGATTTACTCTCAGAGGCTGGTATGCTGGGGTGTAAACTTGCTGATACTCCTATGGAAGCTGGCTCGAAGCTCAAAGGAGAAGAAATGGGAGCCGAGGTTGATAAAGGTCAGTTTCAAAGACTAGTGGGAAAACTCATTTACTTATCTGTGACCCGACCAAATATTTCCTTTCCTATCAATGTAATTAGTCAGCATATGACTAATCCTAGAGAAGGGCATTTAGAAGCTGCAAACAGAATTCTAAGGTACCTGAAAGGTACACCTGGACATGGATTATTCTTCAAGAAAACTGAAGATAGAACTGTAAAATTATTTACAGATTCTAGCTGGGCCAGTGAAGTTACTGATAGAAGGTCGACTAGTGGATACTGCTCTTTTATATGGGGCAACTTAGTTACTTGGAGGAGTGAGAAACAGACTGTTGTTTCTAGGAGCAGTGCTGAAGCAGAGTATAAAGCCTTAGCATTGGGAATTTGTGAAGGAATATGGTTGCTAAGACTTCTAAGAGAGTTAAATATAGAGCATGAAGGGAAACTAGAGATCTTCAGTGATAATCAGTCTGCTATTCAGATCGCAAAGAATCCAGTCCATCATGATCGTACCAAGCATGTGGAGATCGACAGACATTTTATTGCTGAAAAAGTGAATGGTGGAATTGTGAACTTAACTCATGTTCCTACCGAAGAACAACTTGCAGATGTGCTCGCTAAAGCACTGTCCAAACCAGTCTTTGATAAGTTTTTGTCCAAGTTAGGCCTATACAATGTATACACACCAACTTGAGGGGGAGTGTGAGTATGTATCTGTAATTCAGGATAAGGATAAAACCTTATCTCTTTGCTGTATCTTAGACAGATTATTAGGCAGATTATGGGGCTTAATCTTAAGGATTTATATTTTATTTATTTGTTACCTAATTTAGGGATTTTTTACTTGTATATATATATCCTATATTCTGGTGAATAAAAGATAAGTGAAAACTTACAGTTTTACACTAGTTTCTACATGAACATCGTAACTGCCAACTCGAAATATTGGATTTCGACACTACAAAGCATCGTTACTGCCAACTCATAGGTTGGATTTCGACACCATAAGGTATCGTCATAACTGCCAACTCAAAGGTTCGATTTTGACACTATAAAACATCATTACTTCCAACTCATAGGTTGGATTTCAACATCATAAGGTATCGTCATAACTGCCAACTCAAAGTTTGGATTTCGACACTATAAAGCATCGTTACTACCAACTCATAGGTTGGATTTCGACACTATAAGGTATCGTCATAACTGCCAACTCAAAGGTTTGATTTCGACACTATAAAGCATTGTTACTGCCAACTCATAGGTTGGATTTCGACTCCATAAGGTATCGTCATAACTGCCAACTCAAAGGTTGGATTTTGACACTATAATGCATCATAACCGTCCTTCTCAATATTATACTTCCAAGGCAACTCTAGAACAATTCTTGCAATACGACAATGTAACAAATACCACATATACATTTTGCATCATGTTAAATATCTTCATAGTGGAGTAGTTCATACTCTAATATATTCATCAACTTTTCATAGTATAAACCATTTGTAAACATAAAATTATACCATAATCTAAAAAAATTAGTAAAATAATATATCATGCAAAAACATGTATGCACTCAACTGGGCCATTTATTAGCATGACTCTCTAAATTCTACTCGATCCTTTCCTTTATAGAACCTCGAACCTTTCTTTGATTCGGACTTGACTTCATTTATCACATGAATAAGATAAAATATTTGTTAGATTCAAATCTAACATGACCATAAACACGATGTCTTAATATAATCATTCGAATATAAAATTTCCAAATATTTTTCCTTTCTTCCTTGTATTGTTCAGAAACTCCTTATGGTCCCTAGTGACCAATTTGAACTTCCAAATATTCTTCCGAACTTGCTAACAAACATTTAAATACAAAATGTTTCAAAATCCATTTTCGGACTGCTTGCGCTACCTTCTAAGATTTACTTATACCGGGCAGAATACGTATCGGATCTTAATTTCCTTTATACTGGAAAAACTAGATTCAATAACGGTATAAGCTACATAAATTAATAAAATCTACAAAAAATATGAAAATTCTTCAAACTCCCGTCACAGACTGTCCTGACCCAAAACTGCTATGTAAATTTTCTGACCTTCATTCTATTAAAAATTCATATCTTTTAACTCGGAACTCAAAATCAGATTCTATTTATTGGAGGCGAAACTAGACGAACACATCTTTACAACGGTATAAAATTCATCATCTAACCATTTTTGTAGAATTTATGGTGAATTTTCAAAGTCACTGCCAGATTTCAATATTCTACATAACTTTCCATAATAAACTTCTAATTTATACTAACTTTTGCTTATTTTTCTACTTGTCAATTTAGTCTCATCACTTGCTTCAAACCACCAATTCATCATCTTCTTCATCAAATAATTATTCAAAACATGTAGAACTTAAATCCCAACTCAATATCATGATTTTAACATCATACTAGCTTGATTTCACCTTGAATTCAATCATGGAATCATAAAATCTCAAAAGCCCCAATTTTGTTCATAAACACTAATTTATTTATCATGTAAATTCTCGTTAACCAAGCAAGGACTCCATGAAATATTGATATCAAAAGATAGACCTTGAAGAGTAGAACAACTTTGTAGTTGAAAAGATTACCTGAAAGTCGAGTTTCGGGGCTTGAATCGAGTTTGAAAGTTTTTCTCTTTCTTTTCACCATTACTTTACACATATATCTATTAAATGAATATTAAATTCATTTAATAGTGAAATTACAATTTTGCCCTTTTCATCCGACGGTTAAGATTGATTTTATCATCAATCAAGGGCCAAGATTTAATCTTCAAATTTCTTCTTCCAAAAATAACCATTGTAACTTCAAATATTTCAAAATTTCCATCCCTGCCAAATGACTAAATTGCCCTCCAACTAGTCTTTATTTACTAGTTGGTTTCAAAATTGCCATTCCATAAAAATATAACTAACTTAGTTCCTTCTCAACCGGCCACATGTAAATTTATTCATCCAATGTTCAAAAATAAGCCAATAAGTTGGTAGTTACCAAAATTACGATCTTGCCATTTTTCATCCAACGGCTCATGTTTGACATGGAAAAATCAACTTAAATCCAAGGTTTCACATTCTTCCAACACAAATAAAATATCTTAGACATATAAAATGGAATAATCAACCTTGACTTATCATCCTTCAAAATATCCTGGATATTCAATCCGATCCGATTTTCTGAATATTTTTCTTCTGAACTTTATCGCTTTATAACCATTAATACAAACTCCGTACGAAAAATCCGAGTAACACGAAAACGTCATTCTTGGGGGTAAACTATTCATTTACGAGGTCAAAATATATAACTTTTGAAAATTACACTTTGGTCTGTAAACTTTTCCAAAGTTTACACTTTAACCCCTAAACATTCAAAATTTTACATTTTGGTCACTAGCTAAAAATTGAGATATTACAATTCTCCCCCTTAATAAAATTCGTCCTCGAATTTTTAATACGTACCTGATTCAAAAAGGTGAAGAAAATACTTTCTCATATCTTTTTTTTCTCTTTCCCGTGTCACTTTTTGACTTCATAATTTCACCAATGAACTTTAACAAGCGAAATTATCTTATTCCTTAGTCCTTTGACTCACAATTCCTCTTTTTGAGCTATAACTTCTATTTAGATATTTTTCTCATTCTGAACCCTTTGCATTGCATTCAGCATACTTTACTTCTTCATAGAATTTTGAAATACACAGGGCAATCAGTACTTCTTTATACCTGACCTCTAGCCCTCTATAAACTGTCATAACAAGCTCTCATTCTCTAGGAAGAAGCTTAGAAGCAATTCAACTCAGTTTATTAAACTTGCACTCATACCCGTAAATGATCCAATTGCCCAAATTAAGTTGCAAAAACTCCGTTGCATCTCTAGGATAAACTTTGTTACGGAACTCTCAAAGAAAGAACTTTTAGTTAACAGACTTTTGAGTATGGATCGTAACATTACTTTATCAAATACGGTTCTAATCCTTTCAGATGAAATACTAATTTACTTTTAGTCTTCTTTGATCGTCAATACAGAGTTCCTTCAACGTAACCTTTATAACATTAAACCATAGAATAACAATATAGGTTCTTCATCAGTATTTCTCTAAAAATCTAATATGTCAGAACTCTCAATTCTTTTACAATCTTTGCCTAAGCAGACTGATTTATGATCACCTTATTTAATGTCTGAAAGAAAAATTCTTAATTCAGAACATACATATCATATTACTCTGGTGCCTCTGCACCATGCCAAACTGAGGGTAGAATATTATCATTAACTTTATCACTCTCGTGAATCTCTTGTTGATTCACTCGCCTAAACACCTGACACAAATCTTTTACCCTCGCACATTGGAATTTAACATTATTATCATAATGAAGTAAGCATTTGCATCCATTCCAACAAGTAAAATTATTAGTAATTCTGATATCCTAGTGGCATGTATACACTTTTGACCTTTACCATACTTCGTTTAACTCTAGAACCAGCTAAACCTATAGCTCCTTTACCATTAAATGTAACACCCCTTCCCGTATTCGTACACCAGATACGAGTCAGAAATGTTATGACTTTGTTATTCAAAGATCAGGGTAATTTAAAATTTTCAGAAAACTTCCCGATGGTCACCCATCCTAAAATTTCTCTAGCCCAAGCACGCTTAACTTTATTTAAAATCAACGTAAATGATTTATTTGAGCTTCAATTCACAAATCACTCATCATAGCATGCAACTCATCACCTAAGGTTATTCTTAACCTTAAATCTTTCCAGAAACGCCAATTATCTTGAAACTATAATAGCTTTAAAGGCCAATCATAAATCCATCGTGTGTAGTAAGTATACATGCCACTATAAAACCAAATCTTAATTAGGATGTCATTACTGTCATTACCTATCGAGCTTTCCAATATTGATGCAATGCTCTTCCCACTTTCATCTTGATTCACCTGCGTGTGTACAATCAAACACACGCTAAGTACGAACTTAGTGAGGCATAAGATGAGAACATAAATAAAATACTTTGTAATGCATAATCTTTCAAGAGCATGATAATCATTAAAATCACATACTTTGTAATGCAGGAATGTCTATGCAAGAAAGGATACTGTAAACTTTATACTTTAAAAGCATATATTCATCTTGAAAAGTCATATCTGTACTATAAAAGTACTATCCTTCATTTTGAACATCGTAACTGCCAACTCGAAAGGATGGATTTCGACACTATAAAGCATCGTTACTACCAACTCATAGGTTGGATTTCGACACCATAAGGTATCGTCATAACTGCCAACTCAAAGGTTGGATTTTGACACTATAAAACATCGTTACTGCCAACTCATAGGTTGGATTTTGACACTATAAGGTATCGTCATAACTGCCAACTCAAAGGTTGGATTTCGACACTATAAAGCATCTTTACTGCCAGCTCATAGGTTTGATTTCGACTCCATAAGGTATCATCATAACTGTCAACTCAAAGGTTGGATTTTGACACTATAAAGCATCGTAACCATCCTTCTCAATATTATACTTCCAAGGCAACTCTAAAATAATTCTTACAATACGACAATGTAACAAATACCACATATACATTTCACATTATGTTAAATATCTTCATAGTAGAGTTGTTCATACTCCAATATATTCATCAACTTTTCATGGTATAAACCATTTGTAAACATAAAATTATACCATAATCTAAAAAAATCAGTAAAATAATATATCATGCAAAAACATGTATGCACTCACCTGGGCCATTTATTAGCATGCCTCACTAAATTCTACTCGATCCTTTCCTTTATAGAAGCCGAACCTTTCCTTTATAGAAGTCGAACCTTTCTTTGATTCAGACTTGACTTCATTTATCAAATGAATAAGATAAAATATTTGTTAGATTCAAATCTAACATCACCATAAACATGCTGCCTTAATATAATCATTCGAATATAAAATTTCCAAATATTTTTCCTTTCTTCCTTGTATTGTTCACAAACTCCATATGGTCCTTAGTGACCAATTTGAACTTCCAAATATTATTCCGAACTTGCTAACTAACATTTAAATACAAAATGTTTCAAAATCCATTTTTGGACTACTTGCGGTACCTTCTAAGATTAACTTATACCGGGCAGACTACATATCAGATCTTAATTTCCTTTATATTGAAAAAACTAGATTCGATTACAGCATAAGCTACATAAATTAATAAAATCTACAAAAATTATGAAAATCCTTCAAACTCCCATCACAGACTGTCCTGACCCAAAACTGCTCCGAAAATTTTCTGACCTTTATTCGATTAAAAATTCTTATCTTTTAACTCGGAACTCGAAATCAGATTCTGTTTGTTGGAGCGAAACTAGACGAACACATCTTTACAACGGTATAAAATTCATCATCTAACCATTTTTGTAGAATTTATGGTGAATTTTCAAAGTCACTTCCAGATTTCAATCTTCTACATAACTTTCCATAATAAACTTCTAATTTATACTAACTTTTTCTTATTTTTCTACTTGTCAATTTAGTCCCATCACTTGCTTCAAACCACCAATTCATCATCTTCTTCATCAATTAATTATTCAAAACATGTTGAACTTAAATCCCAACTCAATATTATGATTTTAACATCATACTAGCTTGATTTCAACTTGAATTCAATCATGGAATCATAAAATCTCAAAAGCCCCAATTTTGTTCATAAACCCTAATTTCTTTCTCATGTAAATTCTCATCAACCATGCAAGAACTCCATGAATTATTGATATCAAAAGATAGAGCTTGAAGAATAGAACAACTTTGTAGTTGAAAAGATTACCTAAAAGTCTAGTTTCGGGGCTTGAATCGAGCTTGGAAGTTTTTCTCTTTCTTTTCACCATTACTTTACACATATGTCTATTAAATGAATTAATATTCATTTAATAGTGAAATTACAATTTTTCCATTTTCATCCAACGGTTAAGATTGATTTTATCATCAATCAAGGGCCAAGATTTAATCTTCTAATTTCTTCTTCCAAAAATAACCCTTGTAACTTCAAATATTTCAAAATTTCCATCCCTACCAAATGACTAAATTGCCCTCAAACTAGTCTTTATTTACTAGTTAGTTTCAAAATTGCCATTCCATAAAAATCTAACTAACTTAGTTCCTTCTCAACCGGCCACATGTCAATTTATTCATCAAATGGTCAAAAATAAACCAATAAGTTGGTAATTACCAACTTTACCCTTGTAATTTTTCCAAAATTACGATCTTGCCATTTTTCATCCAACGGCTCATGTTTGACATGGAAAAATCAACTTAAATCCAATGGTTCATATTCTTCCAACACAAATAAAGTATCTTAGACTTATAAAAAGACATAATCAACCTTGGCTTATCATCCTTGAAAATATCCTGGATATTCAATTCGATACCATTTTCTAAATATTTTTCTTCTAAACTTTATCGCTTTATAGCCATTAATACAAACTCTGTACGAAAAATCTGAGTACCACGAAAACGTCATTCTTGGGGGTAAACTATTCATTCACTGAGTCAAAATATATAACTTTTGAAAATTACACTTTGGTCCCTAAACTTTTCCAAAGTTTACACTTTGACCCTAAACTTTCAAAATTTACATTTTGGTCACTAGCCAAAAATTAGGATATTACAATTCTACCCCTGAAGAAAATTCGTCCTCGAATTTTTATACATACCTAATTCAAAAAGGTGAAGAAACTACTTTCTCATATCTTTTTTTCTCTTTCCCATGTCACTTTTTGACTTCATAATTTCACCAATGAACTTTAACAAGCGAAATTATCTTATTCCTTAGTCCTTTGACTCACAATTCCTCTTTTCAAGCTATAACCTCTATTTAGATATTTTCTCATTTTGAACACTTTGCATTGCATTCAACATAATTTACTTCTTCATAGAATTTTGAAATACACAAGGCAATCAGTACTTCTTTATACCTGACCTCTAGCCCTCAATAAACTGTCATAACAAGCTCTCCTTTTGTAGGAAGAAGCTTAGAAGCAATTCACTTCAGTTTATTAAACTTGCACTCATACCCGTAAATGATCCAATTGCCCAAATTAAGATGCAAAAACCCTGTTGCATCATTAGGATAAACTTTGTTACGGAACTCTCAAAGAAAGAACTTTTAGTTAACAGACTTTTAAGTATGTACCGTAACATTACTTTATCAAATACCGGTCTAATCCTTTTAGATGAAATACTACTTTACTTTTAGTCTTCTCTGATCATCAATACGGAGTTCCTTCAACCTAACCTTTATATCATTAAACCATAGATTAACAATCATAGGATCATCAGTATTTCTCTGAAAATCTAATATGTCAGAACTCTCAATTCTTTTGCAATCTTTGCCTAAGAAGGCTGATTCATGACCTCATTTAATGTCTAGAAGAAAAACTCTTAATTCAGAACATACATATCATATTACTCTGGTGCCTCTGCACCATGCTAAACTGAGGGTAGAATATTATCATTAACTTTATCACTCTCGTGAATCTCTTGTTGATTCACTCACCTAAAAACCTGACACAAATCTTTTACCCTCACACATTGGAATTTAACATTATTATCATAATGAAGTAAGAATTTGCATCCATTCCAACAAGTAAAATCATCAGTAATTCTGACATCCTAGTGGCATGTATACACTTATGACCTTTACCATACTTCGTTTAACTCTAGAACCAACTAAACCTATAGCTTTGATACAATTAAATGTAACACCCCTTCCCGTATCCATACGCTGGATACGAGTCAGAAATGTTATGACTTCTTTATTCAAAGATCAGGGTAATTTAAAATTTTCAGAAAACTTCGCGATGGTCACCCATCCTAAAATTTCTCTAGCCCAAGCACGCTTAACTTTATTTAAAATCGACATAAATGATTTGTTCGAGCTCCAATTCATAAATCACTTATCATAGCATGAAACTCATCACCTAAGGTTATTCTTAACCATAAATCTTTCCAGAAACGCCAATTATCTTGAAACTATAACAGCTTTAAAGGCCAATCATAAATCCATTGTGTGTAGTAAGTATACATGCCACTATAAAAACCAAATCTTAATTAGGATGTCATAACTGTGATTACCTGTTGAGCTTTCCAATATTGATGCAATGCTCTTCCCACTTTCATCTTGATTAACCTACGTGTGTACTATCAAACACACGCTAAGTACGAACTTAGTGAGGCATAAGATGATATATAAAATACTTTGTAATGCATGATACTTTCAAAAGCATGATAATCATTAAAATCACATACTTTGTAATGTAGGAATGTCCATGCAAGAAATCATACTGTAAACTTTATACTTTAGAAGCATATATTCATCTTGAAAAGTCATATATGTACTATAAAAGTACTATCCTTCATTATGAACATCGTAACTGCCAACTC
Organism: Hibiscus mutabilis; assembly: GCA_019671005.1. Taxonomy (NCBI): domain Eukaryota; kingdom Viridiplantae; phylum Streptophyta; class Magnoliopsida; order Malvales; family Malvaceae; genus Hibiscus; species Hibiscus mutabilis. The sequence continues at coordinate 26,559,612 of CM033719.1, read as the reverse complement.
GAAAGGCTAGATTTCGACACTATAAAGCATCATACTGCCAACTCATAGGTTGGATTTCGACACTATAAGATATCTTCATAACTGCCAACTCAAAGGTTGGATTTCGATACTATAAAGCATCGTTACTGCCAACTCATAGGTTGGATTTGGACTCCATAAGGTATCGTCATAACTGCCAACTTAAAGGTTGGATTTCGACACTATAAAGCATCGTAACTGTCCTTCTCAGTATTATACTTCCAAGGCAACTCTAAAACAATTCTTGCAATACGACAATGTAACAAATACCACATATACATTTCACATCATGTTAAATATCTTAATAGTGGAGTAGTTCATACTCTAATATATTCATCAACTTTTCATGGTATAAATCATTTGTAAACATAAAATTATACCATAATCTAAAAAAAATCAGTAAAATAATATATCATGCAAAAACATGTATGCACTCACCATGGCCATTTATTATCATGTCTCACTAAATTCTACTCGATTCTTTCCTTTATAGAACCTCGAAGCTTTCTTTGATTCGGACTTGACTTCATTTATCACATGAATAAGATAAAGTATTTGTTAGATTCAAATCTAACATCACCATAAACATGATGTCTTAATATAATCATTCGAATATAAAATTTCCAAATATTTTCACTTTCTTCCTTGTATTGTTCAGAAACTCCTTATGGTCCATAGTGACCAATTTGAACTTCCAAATATTCTTCCGAACTTGCTAACTAACATTTAAATACAAAATGTTTCAAAATCCATTTTTGGACTGCTTGCGCTACCTTCAAATATTTACTTATACGGGCAGAATACATATCGGATCTTAATTTTCTTTATATTGAAAAAACTAGATTCGATAATGGTTCTAACGGTATAAGCTACATAAATTAATAAAATCTACAAAAATTATGAAAATCCTTCAAACTCCCGTCACAGACTGTCCTGACCCAAAACTACTCTGTAAATTTTCTTACCTTTATTCGATTAAAAATTCATATCTTTTAACTCGGAACTTGAAATCCGATTCTGTTTATTGGAGGCCAAACTAGACAAACACATCTTTACAACGATATAAAATTCATCATCTTACTATTTTTGTAAAATTCATCAACTTCTAATTTATACTAACTTTTTCTTATTTTTTTACTTGTCAATTTAGTCCCATCACTTGCTTCAAACCTCCAATTCATTATCTTCTTCATCAAATAATTATTCAAAACATGTAGAACTTAAATCCCAACTCAATATCATGATTTTAACATCATACTACCTTGATTTCAACTTGTATTCAATCATGGAATCATAAAATCTCAAAAGCCCCAATTTTGTTCATAAACCCTAATTTCTTTCTAATGTAAATTCTCATCAACCAAGCAAGGACTCCATGAATTATTTATATCAAAAGATAGAGCTTGAAGAGTAGAACAACTTTGTAGTTGAAAAGATTACCTAAAAGTCAAGTTTTGGGGCTTGAATCGAGCTTGGAATTTTTTCTCTTTCTTTTCACCATTACTTTACACATATATCTATTAAATGAATATTAATTTCAATTAATAGTGAAATTACAATTTTGCCCTTTTCATCCAACGATTAAGATTGATTTTATCATCAATCAAGGGCCAAGATTTAATCTTCTAATTTCTTCTTCCAAAAATAACCCTTGTAACTTCAAATATTTCAAAATTGCCAACCCTCCAAATGACTAAATTGCCCTCCAACTAGTCTTTATTTACTAGTTGGTTTCAAAATTGCCATTCCATAAAAATCTAACTTAGTTCCTTCTCAACCGGCTACATGTCAATTTATTCATCCAATGGTAAAAATTAAACCAATAAGTTGGTAGTTACCAACTTTACCCTTGTAATTTTTCCAAAATTACGATCTTGACATTTTTCATCCAACGGCTCATGTTTTACATGGAAAAATCAACTTAAATCCAAGGGTTCATATTCTTCCAACACAAATAAAATATCTTAGACATATAAAAGGACATAATCAACCTTGGCTTATCATCCTTAAAAATATCCTGGATATTCCATTAATACAAACTCCGTACGAAAAATCCGAGTAACATGAAAACGTCAATCTTGGGGGTAAACTATTCATTTACGGGGTGAAAATATATAACTTTTGAGAATTACACTTTGGTCCCTAAACTTTTCCAAAGTTTACACTTTGACCCCTAAACTTTCAAAATTTACATTTTGGTCACTAGCCAAAAATTGGGATATTACAATTCTCACCCTTAAGAAAATTCGTCCTCGAATTTTTAATACGTACCTGATTCAAAAAGGTGAAGAAACTACTTTCTCATATCTTTTTTTTCTCTTTCCTAAGTCACTTTTTGCTTCATAATTTCACTAAAGAACTTTAACAAGCTTTAAATTATCTTATTCCTTAGTCCTTTGACTCAGCATTCCTCTTTTCAACTATAACCTCTATTTAGATATTTTCTCATTTTGAACACTTTGTATTGCATTCAACATAATTTACTTCTTCATTGAATTTTGAAATACACAAGGCAATCATTACTTTTTAAAACCGACCTCTAGCCCTCTATAAACTGTGATAACAAGCTCTCTTTTGTAGGAAGAAGCTTAGAAGCAATTCACTTCAGTTTATTAAACTTGCACTCATGCCCGTAAATGATCTAATTGCCCAAATTAAGATGCAAAAACCGTTGCATCATTAGGATAAACATTGTTACGGAACTCTCAAAGAAATAACTTTTAGTTAAGAGACTTTTGAGTATGTACCATAACATTACTTTATCAAATACGGTCTAATCCTTTTAGATGAAATACTACTTTACTTTTAGTCTTCTCTCGATCATCAATACGGAGTTCCTTAAACCTAACCTTTATATCATTAAACCATAGATTAACAATCATAGGATCTTCATCAGTATTTCTCTGAAAATCTAATATGTCAGAACTCTCAATTCTTTTGAAATCTTTGCCTAAGAAGGCTGATTCATGACCTCATTTAATGTCTAGAAGAAAAACTCTTAATTCAGAACATACATATCATATTACTCTGGTGCCTCTGCACCATGCTAAACTGAGGGTAGAATATTATCATTAACTTTATCACTCTCGTGAATCTCTTGTTGATTCACTCACCTAAAAACCTGACACAAATCTTTTACCCTCACACATTGGAATTTAACATTATTATCATAATGAAGTAAGAATTTGCATCCATTCCAACAAGTAAAATCATCAGTAATTCTGAAATCCTAGTGGCATGTATACACTTTTGACCTTTACCATACTTCGTTTAACTCTAGAACCAACTAAACCTATAGCTTTGATACAATTAAATGTAACACCCCTTCCCGTATCTATACACCAGATATGAGTCGGAAATGTTATGACTTCTTTATTCAAAGATCAGGGTAATTTAAAATTTTCAGAAAACTTCCCGATGGTCACCCATCCTAAAATTTCTCTAGCCCAAGCACGCTTAACTTTATTTAAAATCGACATAAATGATTTATTCGAGATTTAATTCATAAATCACTTATCATAGCATGAAACTCATCACCTAAGGTTATTCTTAACCATAAATCTTTCCAGAAACGCCAATTATCTTGAAACTATAACAGCTTTAAAGGCCAATCATAAATCCATTGTGTGTAGTAAGTATACATGCCACTATAAAAACCAAATCTTAATTAGGATGTCATAACTGTGATTACCTGTTGAGCTTTCCAATATTGATGCAATGCTCTTCCCACTTTCATCTTGATTAACCTACGTGTGTACTATCAAACACACGCTAAGTACGAACTTAGTGAGGCATAAGATGATATATAAAATACTTTGTAATGCATGATACTTTCAAAAGCATGATAATCATTAAAATCACATACTTTGTAATGTAGGAATGTCCATGCAAGAAATCATACTGTAAACTTTATACTTTAGAAGCATATATTCATCTTGAAAAGTCATATATGTACTATAAAAGTACTATCCTTCATTATGAACATCGTAACTGCCAACTCGAAAGGCTATAGACGCCAACTCATTTGGATTTTGACACTATAAAGCATCATCAATCGCCAACTCATAGGTTGGATTTCGACACTATAAGATATCTGCGCCAACTCAGGTTGGATTTTGACACCATAAATCGTCATAACTGCCAACCAACTCAAAGGTTTGCCAACTCATAGGTTGGATTTCGACACTATAAAGCATCGTCATAATCGCCAACTCAAAGGTTGGATTTGGACTCTATAAGGTATCGTATCTTCATAATCGCCAACTTAAAGGTTGGATTTCGACACTATAAAGCATCAGAATCGTCCTTCTCAATATTATACTTCCAAGGCAACTCTAAAACAATTCTTGCAATATGACAATGTAACAAATACCACATATACATTTCACATCATGTTAAATATCTTAATAGTGGAGTAGTTCATACTCTAATATATTCATCAACTTTTCATGGTATAAATCATTTGTAAACATAAAATTATACCATAATCTAAAAAAAATCAGTAAAATAATATATCATGCAAAAACATGTATGCACTCACCATGGCCATTTATTATCATGTCTCACTAAATTCTACTCGATTCTTTCCTTTATAGAACCTCGAAGCTTTCTTTGATTCGGACTTGACTTCATTTATCACATGAATAAGATAAAGTATTTGTTAGATTCAAATCTAACATCACCATAAACATGATGTCTTAATATAATCATTCGAATATAAAATTTCCAAATATTTTCACTTTCTTCCTTGTATTGTTCAGAAACTCCTTATGGTCCATAGTGACCAATTTGAACTTCCAAATATTCTTCCGAACTTGCTAACTAACATTTAAATACAAAATGTTTCAAAATCCATTTTTGGACTGCTTGCGCTACCTTCAAATATTTACTTATACCGGGCAGAATACGTATCGGATCTTAATTTTCTTTATACTGGAAAAACTAGATTCGATAATGGTTCTAACGGTATAAGCTACATAAATTAATAAAATCTACAAAAATTATGAAAATCCTTCAAACTCCCGTCACAGACTGTCCTGACCCAAAACTACTCTGTAAATTTTCTTACCTTTATTCGATTAAAAATTCATATCTTTTAACTCGGAACTTGAAATCCGATTCTGTTTATTGGAGGCCAAACTAGACAAACACATCTTTACAACGATATAAAATTCATCATCTTACTATTTTTGTAAAATTCATCAACTTCTAATTTATACTAACTTTTTCTTATTTTTTTACTTGTCAATTTAGTCCCATCACTTGCTTCAAACCTCCAATTCATTATCTTCTTCATCAAATAATTATTCAAAACATGTAGAACTTAAATCCCAACTCAATATCATGATTTTAACATCATACTACCTTGATTTCAACTTGTATTCAATCATGGAATCATAAAATCTCAAAAGCCCCAATTTTGTTCATAAACCCTAATTTCTTTCTAATGTAAATTCTCATCAACCAAGCAAGGACTCCATGAATTATTTATATCAAAAGATAGAGCTTGAAGAGTAGAACAACTTTGTAGTTGAAAAGATTACCTAAAAGTCAAGTTTTGGGGCTTGAATCGAGCTTGGAATTTTTTCTCTTTCTTTTCACCATTACTTTACACATATATCTATTAAATGAATATTAATTTCAATTAATAGTGAAATTACAATTTTGCCCTTTTCATCCAACGATTAAGATTGATTTTATCATCAATCAAGGGCCAAGATTTAATCTTCTAATTTCTTCTTCCAAAAATAACCCTTGTAACTTCAAATATTTCAAAATTGCCAACCCTCCAAATGACTAAATTGCCCTCCAACTAGTCTTTATTTACTAGTTGGTTTCAAAATTGCCATTCCATAAAAATCTAACTTAGTTCCTTCTCAACCGGCTACATGTCAATTTATTCATCCAATGGTAAAAATTAAACCAATAAGTTGGTAGTTACCAACTTTACCCTTGTAATTTTTCCAAAATTACGATCTTGACATTTTTCATCCAACGGCTCATGTTTTACATGGAAAAATCAACTTAAATCCAAGGGTTCATATTCTTCCAACACAAATAAAATATCTTAGACATATAAAAGGACATAATCAACCTTGGCTTATCATCCTTAAAAATATCCTGGATATTCCATTAATACAAACTCCGTACGAAAAATCCGAGTAACATGAAAACGTCAATCTTGGGGGTAAACTATTCATTTACGGGGTGAAAATATATAACTTTTGAGAATTACACTTTGGTCCCTAAACTTTTCCAAAGTTTACACTTTGACCCCTAAACTTTCAAAATTTACATTTTGGTCACTAGCCAAAAATTGGGATATTACAATTCTCACCCTTAAGAAAATTCGTCCTCGAATTTTTAATACGTACCTGATTCAAAAAGGTGAAGAAACTACTTTCTCATATCTTTTTTTTCTCTTTCCTAAGTCACTTTTTTGCTTCATAATTTCACTAAAGAACTTTAACAAGCGGAATTATCTTATTCCTTAGTCCTTTGACTCAGCATTCCTCTTTTCGAACTATAACCTCTATTTAGATATTTTCTCATTCTGAACCCTTTGTATTGCATTCAACATAATTTACTTCTTCATTGAATTTTGAAATACACAGGGCAATCATTACTTCTTTAAACCTGACCTCTAGCCCTCTATAAACTGTGATAACAAGCTCTCCTTCTGTAGGAAGAAGCTTAGAAGCAATTCACTTCAGTTTATTAAGCTTGCACTCATGCCCGTAAATGATCTAATTGCCCAAATTAAGATGCAAAAACTCCGTTGCATCACTAGGATAAACATTGTTACGGAACTCTCAAAGAAATAACTTTTAGTTAAGAGACTTTTGAGTATGTACCATAACATTACTTTATCAAATACGGGTCTAATCCTTTCAGATGAAATACTACTTTACTTTTAGTCTTCTCTGATCATCAATACAGAGTTCCTTAAACCTAACCTTTATATCATTAAACCATAGATTAACAATCATAGGATCTTCATCAGTATTTCTCTGAAAATCTAATATGTCAGAACTCTCAATTCTTTTGAAATCTTTGCCTAAGAAGGCTGATTCATGACCTCATTTAATGTCTGGAAGAAAAACTCTTAATTCAGAACATACATATCATATTACTCTGGTGCCTCTGCACCATGCTAAACTGAGGGTAGAGTATTATCATTAACTTTATCACTCTTGTGAATCTCTTGTTGATTCACTCGCCTAAACACCTGACACAAATCTTTTACCCTCACACATTGGAATTTAACATTATTATCATAATGAAGTAAGCATTTGCATCCATTCCAACAAGTAAAATCATCAGTAATTCTGAAATCCTAGTGGCATGTATACACTTTTGACCTTTACCATACTTCGTTTAACTCTAGAACCAGCTAAACCTATAGCTCTAATACAATTAAATGTAACACCCCTTCCCGTATCTATACACCAGATATGAGTCGGAAATGTTATGACTTCTTTATTCAAAGATCAGGGTAATTTAAAATTTTCAGAAAACTTCCCGATGGTCACCCATCCTAAAATTTCTCTAGCCCAAGCACGCTTAACTTTATTTAAAATCGACATAAATGATTTATTCGAGATTTAATTCATAAATCACTTATCATAGCATGCAACTCATCGCCTAAGGTTATTCTTAACCTTAAATCTTTCCAGAAACGCCCATTATCTTGAAAGTATAACACTTTAAGGCCAATCATAAATCCATTGTGTGTAGTAAGTATACATGCCACTATAAAAACCAAATCTTAATAAAGATGTCATTACTGTAATTACCTGTTGAGCTTTCTAATATTGATGCAATGCTCTTCCCACTTTCATCTTGATTCACCTACGTGTGTACAATCAAACACACGCTAAGTACGAACTTAGTGAGGCATAAGATGAGAACATATATAAAATACTTTGTAATGCATGGTACTTTTAAAAGCATGATAATCATTAAAATCACATACTTTGTAATGCAAGAATGTCTATGCAAGAAAGCATACTGTAAACTTTATACTTTAAAAGCATATATTCATCTTGAAAAGTCATATTTGTACTATAAATGTACTATCCTTCATTATGAACATCGTAACTGCCAAATCGAAAGGCTGGATTTCGACACTATAAAGCATCGTTACTGCCAACTCATAGGTTGGATTTTGACACCATAAGGTATCGTCAATACTGCCAACTCAAAGGTTGGATTTCGACACTATAAAGCATCGTTACTGCCAACTCATAGGTTGGATTTTGACACCATAAGGTATCGTCATAACTGCCAACTCAAAGGTTGGATTTCGACACTATAAAGCATCGTTACTGCCAACTCATAGGTTGGATTTCGACACTATAAGGTATCGTCATAACTGCCAACTCAAAGGTTGGATTTCGACACTATAAAGCATCGTTACTGTCAGCTCATAGGTTGGATTTCGGCTCCATAAGGTATCTTCATAACTGCCAACTCAAAGGTTGGATTTCGACACTATAAAGCATCGTAACTGTCCTTCTCAATATTATACTTCCAAGGCAACTCTAAAACAATTCTTGCAATATGACAATGTAACAAATACCACATATACATTTCACATCATGTTAAATATCTTTATAGTGGAGTAGTTCATACTCCAATATATTCATCAACTTTTCACGGTATAAACCATTTGTAAACATAAAATTATACCATAATCTAAAAAAATCAGTAAAATAATATATCATGCAAAAACATGTATGCACTCACATGGGCCGTTTATTAGCCTGCCTCACTAAATTCTACTCGATCCTTTCCTTTATAGAACCTCGAGCCTTTCTTTGATTCGGACTTGACTTCATTTATCACATGAATAAGATAAAATATTTGTTAGATTCAAATCTAACATCACCCTAAACATGCTATCTTAATATAATCATTCGAATATAAAATTTCCAAATATTTTTTCTTTCTTCCTTGTATTGTTCAGAAACTCCTTACGGTCCCTAGTGACCAATTTGAATTTCCAAATATTCTTCAGAACTTGCTAAGTAACATTTAAATACAAAATGTTTCAAAATCCATTTTCGGACTGCTTACGCTACCTTCATATCTTGTTGATTCACTCGCCTAAACACCTGACACAAATCTTTTACCCTCACACATCGGAATTTAACATTATTATCATAATGAAGTAAGCATTTGCATCCATTCCAACAAGTAAAATCATCAGTAATTCTGACATCCTAGTGGCATGTATACACTTTTGACCTTTATCATACTTCGTTTAACTCCAGAACCAGCTAAACCTATAGCTCCTTTACCATTAAATGTAATACCCCTTCCCGTATCCGTACACCGGATACGAGTCAGAAATGTTATGACTTTTTTATTCAAAGATCAGGGTAATTTAAAATTTTCAGAAAACTTCCCCATGGTTACCCATCCTAAAATTTCTCTAGCCCAAGCACGCTTAACTTTATTTAAAATCGACATAAATGATTTATTCGAGCTTCAATTCATAAATTACTTATCATAGCATGCAACTCATCACCTAAGGTTATTCTTAACCTTAAATCTTTCTAGAAATGCCAATTATGATGCAATGTTCTTCCCACTTTCATCTTGATTCACCTACGTGTGTACAATCAAGCACACTTTGAGTATGAACTTAGTGAGGCATAAGATGAGAACATATATAAAATACTTTGTAATGCATGATACTTTTAAAAGCATGATTATCACTAAAATCACATACTTTGTAATGAGGAATGTCTATGCAAGAAATCATTATGAACATCGTAACTGCCAACTCGAAAGGCTGGATTTCAACACTATAAAGCATCGTTACTGCCAACACATAGGTTGGATTTCGACACCATAAGGTATCTTCATAATTGCCAACTCAAAGGTTGGATTTCGACACCATAACGTATCGTCATAACTGCCAACTCAAAGGTTGGATTTCGACACTATAAAGCATCATTACTGCCAACTCATAGGTTGGATTTCGACACTATAAGGTATCGTCATAACTGCCAACTCAAAGGTTGGATTTCGACAATATAAAGCATCGTTATTGCGAACTCATAGATTGATTTCGACTCCATAAGGTATCGTCATAACTGCCAACTCAAAGGTTGGATTTCGACACTATAAAGCATCGTAACTGCCATTCTCAATATTATACTTCCAAGGCAACTCTAAAACAATTCTTGCAATACGACAATGTAACAAATACCACATACACATTTCACATCATGTTAAATATCTTCATAGTGGAGTAGTTCATACTCCAATATATTCATCAACTTTTCATGGTATAAACCATTTGTAAACATAAAATTATACCATAATCTAAAAAAATCAGTAAAATAATATATCATGCAAAAACATGTATGCACTAACCTGGGCCATTTATTAGCATGCCTCACTAAATTCTACTCGATCCTTTCCTTTATAGAACCTCGAACCTTTCTTTGATTCGGACTTGACTTCATTTATCACATGAATAAGATAAAATATTTGTTAGATTCAAATCTAACATCACCATAAACATGCTATCTTAATATAATCATTCGAATATAAAATTTCCAAATATTTTTCCTTTCTTCCATGTATTGTTCAGAAACTCCTTATGGTCCCTAGTGACCAATTTGAACTTTCAAATATTCTTCCGAACTTGCTAACTATCATTTAAATACAAAATGTTTCAAAATCCATTTTCGGACTGCTTGCGCTACCTTCAAAGATTTACTTATAACGGGCAGAATACATATCGGATCTTAATTTCCTTTATACTGGAAAAACTAGATTCGATAATGGTTATAAAGGTATAAGCTACATAAATTAATAAAATCTACAAAAATTATGAAAATCCTTCAAACTCCCGTCACAGACTGTCCTGACCCAAAACTGCTCTGTAAATTTTCTTACCTTTATTCGATTAAAAATTCATATCTTTTAACTCGGAACTCGAAATCAGATTCTATTTGTTGGAGGTGAAACTAGACGAACACATCTTTACAACGGTATAAAATTCATCATCTAACCATTTTTTTAGAATTTATGGTGAATTTTAAAAGTTACTGCCAGATTTCAATCTTCTACATAACTTTCCATAATAAACATCTAATTTATACTAACTTTTTCTCATTTTTCTACTTGTCAATTTAGTCCCATCACTTGCTTCAAACCACCAATTCATCATCTTCTTCATCAAATAATTATTCAAAACATGTAGAACTTAAATCCCAACTCAAGATCATGATTTTAACATTATACTAGCTTGATTTCAACTTGAATTCAATCATGGAATCATAAAATCTCAAAGCTCCAATTTTGTTCATAAACCCTAATTTCTTTCTCATGTACATTCTCATCAACCAAGCAAGGACTCCATGAATTATTGATATCAAAACATAGAGCTTGAAGAGTATAACAACTTTGTAATTGAAAATATTACCTGAAAGTCGAGTTTCGGGGCTTGAATCGAGCTTGAAAGTTTTTCTCTTTCTTTTCACCATTACTTTACACATATATCTATTAAATGAATATTAAATTCATTTAATAGTGAAATTACAATCTTGCCCTTTTCATCCAACGGTTAAGATTGATTTTATCATCAATATAGTCTTTATTTACTAGTTGGTTTCAAAATTGCCATTCCATAAAAATGAAACTAACTTATTTACTTCTCAACCGGCCACACGTCAATTTATTCATCCAATGGTCAAAAATAAACCAATAAGTTGGTAGTTACCAACTTTACCCTTGTAATTTTTCCAAAATTACGATCTTGCCATTCTTCATCTAACGGCTCATGTTTGACATGGAAAAATCAACTTAAATCCAAGGGTTCATATTCTTCCAATAGAAATAAAATATCTTAGACATATAAAATGACATAATCAACCTTGGCTTATCATCCTTCAAAATATCTTGTATATTCAATTCGATTCGATTTTTCGAATATTTTTCTTCTAAACTTTATCGCTTTATAGCCATTAATACAAACTCCACACGAAAAATCTAAGTAGCACAAAAACGTCATTCTTGGGGGTAAACTATTCATTTACGGGCTCAAAATATATAACTTTTGAAAATTACACTTTGGTCCCTAAACTTTTCCAAAGTTTACACTTTAACCCCTAAACTTTCAAAATTTACATTTTGGTCACTAGCCAAAAATGGTATATTACAATTCTCCCCCTTAAGAAAATTCGTCCTAGAATTTTTAATACGTACTGATTCAAAAATGTGAAGAAACTACTTTCTCATATCTTTTTTTTCTCTTTCCCAAGTCACTTTTTGACTTCATAATTTCACCGAAGAACTTTAACAAGCGGAATTATCTTATTCCTTAGTCCTTTGACTCACAATTCCTCTTTTCGAGCTATAACCTCTATTTAGATATTTTCTCATTATGAACCCTTTGCATTGCATTCAGCATAATTTACTTATTCATAGAATTTTGAAATACACAGGGCAATCAGTACTTCTTCATACTTGACCTCTAGCCCTCTATAAACTGTCATAACAAGCTCTCCTTTTGTAGGAAGAAGCTTAGAAGCAATTCAACTCAGATTATTAACTTGGAATCAAACTCGTAAATGATCCAATTGCCCAAATTAAGATGCAAAAACTCAGTTGCATCACTAGGATAAACTTTGTTACAGAACTCTCAAAGAAGGAAATTTTAGTTAACAAACTTTTGAGTATGTACCGCAACATTACTTTATCGAATACGGGTCTAATCCTTTCAGATGAAATACTACTTTACTTTTAGTCTTCTCTGATCATCAATACAGAGTTCCTTTAACCTAACCTTTATATCATTAAACCATAGATTAACAATCATAGGATCTTCATCAGTATTTCTCTGAAAATCTAATATGTCAGAACTCTCAATTCTTTTGCAATCTTTGCCTAAGCAGGCTGATTCATGACCTCATTTAATGTCTCGAAGAAAAACTCTTAATTCAGAAGATACATATCATATTACTCTGGTGCCTCTGCACCATGCTAAACTGAGGGTAGAATATTATAATTAACTTTATCACTCTCGTGAATCTCTTATTTATTCACTTGCCTAAACACCTGACACAAATCTTTTACCCTCACACATTGGAATTTAACACTATTATCATAAAGAAGTAAGCATTGCATCCATTCCAACAAGTAAAATCATCAGTAACTCTGACATCCTATTGGCATCTATACACTTTTGACATTTACCATACTTCGTTTAACTCCAGAACCAGCTAAACCTATAGCTCTAATATCATTAAATGTAACACCCCTTCCCGTATCCGTACACCAGATACGAGTAAAAAATGTTATGACTTCTTTATTGAAAGATTAGGGTAATTTAAAATTTTTAGAGAACTTCTCGACGGTCACCCATCCTAAAATTTCTCTAGCCCAAGCACGTTTAACTTTATTTAAAATCGACATAAATGATTTATTCGATCGTCAATTCATAAATCACTTATCATAGCATGCAACTCATCACCTAAGGTTATTCTTAACCTTAAATATTTCCAGAAACGCCAATTATCTTGAAACTATAACAACTTTAAAGGCCAATCAAAAATCCATTGTGTGTAGTAAGTATACATGCCACTATAAAAACCAAATCTTAATTAGGATGTCATTACTGTGATTACCTGTTGAGCTTTCCAATATTGATGCAATGCTTTTCCCACTTTCATCTTGATTCACCTACGTGTGTACAATCAAACACACGCTAAGTACGAACTTAGTAAGGCATAAGATGAGAATATATATAAAATACTTTGTAATGCATGATACTTTCAAAAGCATGATAATCATTAAAACCACATACTTTGTAATGCAGGAATGTCTATGCAAGAAAGCATACTGTAAACTATATACTTTAAAAGCATATATTCATCTTGAAAAGTCATATTTGTACTATAAAAGTACTATCCTTCATTATGAACATCGTAACTGCCAACTCGAAAGGCTGGATTTTGACAGTATAAAGCATCGTTACTGTCAACTCATAGGTTGGATTTCGACACCACAAGGTATCGTCATAACTGCCAACTCAAAGGTTGGATTTCGACACTATAAAGCATCATTACTGCCAACTCATAGGTTGGATTTCGACACCATAAGGTGCCGTCATAACTGCCAACTCAAAGGTTGGATTTCGACACTATAAAGCATCGTTACTGCCAACTCATAGGTTGGATTTTGACTCCATAAGGTATCGTCATAACTGCCAACTCAAAGGTTGGATTTCGACACTATAAAGCATCGTAACTGTCCTTCTCAATATTATACTTCCAAGGAAACTCTAAAACAATCTTGCAATACGGCAATGTAACAAATACCACATATACATTTCACATCATGTTATATATCTTCATAGTGGAGTAGTTCATACTCCAATAAATTCATCAACTTTTCTTGGTATAAGCCATTTGTAAACATAAAATTATACCATAATCTAAAAAAATCAGTAAAATAATATATCATGCAAAAACAAGTATGCACTCACCTGGGCCATTTATTAGCATGCCTCACTAAGTTCTACTCGATCCTTTCCTTTATAGAACCTCGAACCTTTCTTTGATTCGGACTTGACTTCATTTATCACGTGAATAAGACAAAATATTTGTTAGATTCAAATCTAACATCATCATAAACATGCTGCCTTAATATAATCATTTAAATATAAAATTTCCAAATATTTCTCCTTTCTTCCTTGTATTGTTCAGAAACTCCTTATGGTCCCTAGTGACCAATTTGAGCTTCCAAATATTCTTCCGAACATGCTAACTAACATTTAAATACAAAATGTTTCAAAATCCATTTTCAGAATGCTTGCGCAACCTTCAAAGATTTACTTATTCCGGGCAGAATACATATCGGATCTTAATTTCCTTTATATTGGAAAAACTAGATTTGATAATGGTTCTAACGGTATAAGCAACATAAATTAATAAAATCTACAAAAATTATGAAAATCTTTCAAAAACTCCCGTCACAGACTGTCCTGACCCAAAACTGCTATGTAAATTTTCTGACCTTTATTCGATTAAAAATTCATATCTTTTAACTCAGAACTCGAAATCAGATTCTGTTATTCGGAGGCGAAACTAGACGAACACATCTTTACAATGGTATAAAATTCATCATTTAACCATTTTTGTAAAATTTATGGTGAATTTTCAAAGTCACTGCCATAATTCAATCTTCTACATAACTTTCCATAAAAAACTTCTAATTTAGACTAACTTTTTCTTATTTTTCTACTTTTCATTTTAGTCCCATCACTTGCTTCAAACCACCAATTCATCATCTTCTTCATCAAATAATTATTCAAAACATGTATAACTTAAATCCCAACTCAATATCATGATTTTAACATCATACTAGCTTGATTTCAACTTGAATTCAATCATGGAATCATAAAATCTCAAAATCCCCAATGTTGTTCATAAACCCTAATTTCTTTCTCATGTAAATTCTCATCAACCAAGCAAGGACTCCATGAATTATTGATATCAAAAGATAGAGCTTGAAGAGTAGAACAACTTTGTAGTGAAAAGATTACCTGAAAGTCGAGTTTCAGGGCTTGAATCGAGCTTGGAAGTTTTTCTCTTTCTTTTCACCATTACTTTACACATGTATCTATTAAATGAATATTAATTTCATTTAATAGTGAAATTACAATTTTGCCTTTTTCATCCAACGGTTAATATTGATTTTATCATCAATCAAGGGCCAAGATTTAATCTTCAAATTTTTTCTTCCAAAAATAACTCCTGTAACTTCAAATATTTCAAAATTGCCATCCCTGCCAAATGACTAAATTGCCCTCCAACTAGTCTTTATTTACTAGTTGGTTTCAAAATTGTCATTCCATAAAAATCTAACTAACTTAGTTCCTTCTCAACCGGCCGCATGTCAATTTCTTCATCCAATGGTAAAAAATAAACCAATAAGTTGGTAGTTACCAACTTTACCCTTGTAATTTTTCCAAAATTATGATCTTGCCATTTTTCATCCAACGGCTCATGTTTGACAAGGAAAATCAACTTAAATCCAAGGGTTCATATTCTTCCAACACAAATAAAATATCTTAGACATATAAAATGACATAATAAACCTTGGCTTATCATCCTTCAAAATATCCTGGATATTCAATTCGATCCGATTTTCTGAATATTTTTCCTCTGAATTTTATCACTTTATAGCCATTAATACAAACTCGGTATGAAAAATCTGAGCAACACAAAAACCTCATTCTTGGGGGGTAAAATATTCATTTACGGGGTCAAAATATATAACTTTTGAAAATTACACTTTGGTCCCTAAACTTTTCCAAACTTTACACTTTGACCCCTAAAATTTCAAAATTTACATTTTGGTCACTACCCAAAATTGGGATATTATAATTCTCCCCCTTAAGAAAATTCGTCCTAGAATTTTTAATACATACCTTATTCAAAAAGGTGAAGAAACTACTTTCTCATATCTTTTTTTTCTCCTTCCCAAGTCACTTTTTGACTTCATAAGTTCACCAAAGAACTTTAACAAGCGGAATTATCTTATTCCTTAGTCATTTGACTCACAATTCCTCTTTTCGAACTATAACCTATATTTAGATATTTTCTCATTCTGAACCCTTTGCATTGCATTCAGCATAATTTACTTCTTCATAGAATTTTGAAATACATAGGGCAATTAGTACTTCTTTATACCTGACCGCTAGCTGTCTATAAACTGTCATAACAAGCTCTCCTTCTGTAGGAAGAATCTTAGAAGCAATTCAACTCAGTTTATTAAACTTGAACTCATACCCGTAAATGATCCAATTACCCAAATTAAGATGTAAAAACTCCGTTGCATCACTAGGATAAGCTTTGTTACGGAACTCTCAAAGAAATAACTTTTAGTTAATAGACTTTTGAGTATGTACTGTAACATTACTTTATCAAATACGGGTCTAATCCTTTTAGATGAAATACTACTTTACTTTTAGTCTTCTCCGATCATCAATACAGAGTTCCTTCAACCTAACCTTTATATCATTAAACCATAGATTAACAATCATAGGATCTATTCTCAGTTATCTCGGCAAAATTTTTCTGATTAACAACACAAGCTAGCAAGCAAAATCTAGCCCTGGTTCTATTCTCAGTTATCTCGGAGTAGTAATGCCAATAGATCAAGAAATTCAAGTGCAATAATATAAGTTTGACCTAAGGTCATAAAGTGTGCATAAAGTGCATGTGGTTCGCATCAAGTATCCTTTAACTCCCTTAGCCAAATTTACTACCCAAACTCAGATTTTTTTATTCACCAGGGATTTTTCTCTTTATTTTTTTCATTTGGAAATATTTTTAGGTTCGCATCATAATGTTTTTTGGAGTAAGAAGTAAGTGGGAGCATACCATGAACTCCCAGGTTAATCCAGACTACATCACTAAGCTAACCCATTAACCTCATACCCTAAAGATTTCGTTGGCCTGAGAACTAAGAGGGAGCAAACCACAAAGCCCCAAGTTACTTGTTGTCTCTAAGGCAGATGAATGTTCTAATTTTTTTCTTGCCTTTGGTAAAACATTGATACCTTATTCTTTATTTTTACCCTCGTATTTTTTGAGTTCAATTTCAAAAGTCCTAAGTTTATCTCGAGAACTAGATGCATACTACGTGTTTGAGTGAAACTAAATTTCCCTAAGTTATAGATCAATTACCAAGCAACTTGTCAATACTAAGTCTATTGGCTCATGCTAGACTAGAGATTCTAAATTCATCATTGAATAGGGGCATACTAGGACAAAATCTAACTATGCTTGGTAAAATTATCAGGTCAAAATCAAGCATTGGCAAAAAAAAATTAATGGTCTGGTATGCATGGTTCTTTGTAAACTATATGGCAATAACAGAATGCAAACATAAACATAAAAATGAATGTATGACAATAAATGTGAGGCAAGACATACCCCAAACCAAAGTTGTGCATTATCCTCAATGAATGAGAACACATATATACAAATGCAATGAATGCTAAAAATGAAAAATATGAAACTAAGAAGTTAAGGGGATGAGGACTCTCATGCAAAATATTCTAGATGAGAGACACAAGTATTTCTTTTGATGAAGGATCCTAGATTTAGTGCCACCGATTTCTTTCTCTTCAGTTGTGGCTTCGGGGTAGCAGTAGAAGCTTTCACTTCTTGCAGTACCTCTTCAATTACCCTTGCTAGCTCAGATATGGCAGGAGCAACAGGGGTGGCTGAAGAAGCTGGAGCCATTGGTGGCAAAACCAGTCTTGGCAGGCATGTCATCATTAGACTCAACATTGCCATGCTGGGTCTCGATTCTGACAGAATCATCGTGGGCATGTGATACTGGTATAGTGGCATCAGATTGTTGGGCTAGACTGAGCAGGCTAGGGGCTGGCTGGTATTCCTTTCAGTGTGCAAAGCTTAGTTGGGAACTCTGGATATGGTGGCAAAGGATTGAGGGATATACCCTCAAGAGTCATCCTCAAGGCATGATCTTTGGCCCCAATATATTGCTAGAGCATTAGGTTTTGTTCCTCGACCTTCTAGAACTTCTAAAAAAGACTTTTTGACATTGATAGATCTAGGAGAGTAGTGCCACCGCATCAGCTATCATTTGAATGAAAGGTTCAGCCTTAGGTGTCTTGGCAGCAGACACAGGCTGACCAATTTTTTTTCTTTCCCATTTCTTTGGCTTCCCTAGTAATCAACTGCCTCTAAAGAGCAAAAGTAATAATTCTCTTGATTTGCTGGACGTTGTCATAGTCGAGAGTGGGCATCTTATGCTAAATGCAGATGGTGGAAATGATGGAAGATAAAATTAATGTAACACCCCGATTTTAGGGCTTAGCGGTTTTGAGGTTTATTAGACGGTCCGGTGGACTGGGTTAGAGATTCGAGTCGAATTCAGGACCGTATATTTTTCGATAAGATAAAAATGTGGAAAAATAGTTAAAAATCATCTTTTAATATACATTGATTTTTGGTGGAATCAATTTTGGAAAATGGAATTTGGAAAAGTGACATTTTGGTTAGTGACCAAAATGTGATTTTTGAAAAGTGTTTTAAAGTGACTAAAATGAAAAGGGTCAAATTCTTAGAATCCTTAAGGAGCTAATTTTACCAAGTTTTGCTGGTGGTTTCTCCCTTCAATTAAATCATTTTAAACATGTGTTTTAAAGGGTGATTAAGAGGGATTAAAATATCTAAGTTAGTTATTTGCTTTTAAAGAAAATTTACGTAACTTTTTCCTAAACCTTTTCTCTCAACTTCTTTTCTGCCAAACACTCAGAATTTCATCAAAATCTAGAGGTGAGAGATTCTTTTCACTCAGATTATTGATTCTAACTTGATTCTTTAACTTTGTTTTACAAAATCTCATTGAAATCTTATGTTTTCTTAGCTTTAAACAAGCCAATTGAGGGAGAAATCACATAACAGGGTTAATGTCCGTGATCTCCTCTATTAAATGGTTTTTATTGATATTCCCAAGTATTTGATCCTTGATTTATGGTTTATAATCTGATTTTGTGTTTTTATATAGATTTAATTGGGTAAAATTGATGAAATAATGAAAGATTTGAATTGAATCTGATTTCCAGTGTTATGGATTGTTTTTGAACATATTTTGGATTTTTAATGATATTGATAAGTCGATTTTATCAATGGAATCCCAAAACTCTTGAATCTCTAATTGTTTAGGTTGCTAGATTTGTGTTTTTGAGGTGTTATGGTGGTTGTGTGTTTGCTGGAGGTGTTAGGTTGATTTGATTATGTTTCTAGATGTTAATTGATGATAAAAGTGGTGTTAGATTGTTAGGTTGTGGCTGGGTTGTGTTTGGAAAGGATTAGTTGAAGTTTTCGGTAGTTGTGGTTGGGTAATTTTGAGAGGATTGTGGAATCCGTGGGGATCTGTTGTTGCAGTGGTGTAAATGCATGGACATGCATTAATCCTCTGTTGTTATATGGTTTAAACAGGGGAGGTTGTCTTGGAAACGAACGGTGTAGCATTGGAGGCTTCGAATGCTTGATTTCACGTCGACAAATCAAGGCTTTGTGTATCGGTGAGTAAGAACGTGGGTTACAGCCTTGGAATGTTAAAGGTGGTTTATGGGAGTTTAAACTTAGCTTGATACGCTGGTTTAAACTCGAAAGTAAGTAAATGAGGATTTTCTCTCTCGGTCGTGCTAGTGTTAAATGGTTTTATGCATTTGTTTTGATTTACATGTTACCTACTATTTAAGCATGTTTTAAAGTATTTGATATACTGTTTTTGAGCATGAATTGTTGAAGGATGCACATGGTAAGTGGTCCTTGAAGGTATATGGATTATACTTGTGGTTTAAAGCATGGTTGTTGCTTTGGAAAAATGGTTTGGTTAATGCTTGTTAAAAACATGAGGTAAATGCTAAATGGTTAATTATATTGGCAAGTGATGAGGTTTTAAAATTATTATCTGATATAGTTGGTCGGCCATAGGATTGAGTGCACTATAATAAGTCGCATTGGATGTTGAGAGGTTTAGATTTGTGTACCAAAAAACTCCATCTGAGTACCCTAACTGTATAGGGGTTAAACAGTATCGTAGACTCTGGTTAGTGGATTAAGCATCTAACCGATGATTGGGGTTGGTGTCTCCACGGGTTGAAAGGTGTACCCGGTTGGTAGTGTACCGCGATTGTTATTTTATTGCTATTCCAGTTGAGATGGCTTGAAGTGTTGGTTGAACACTTGTTGAATCCTTGTATTCGGTGAACTCTTTTGTTAATGGACTTGTTTAATGATTACTTGTAAGCCAAATTAATTGTTGACGTATCATTGGAAAGTTTATGTTGTATAATGTGATTTATACATGTTTACTCTTTAAGCTTTGCATATGGTTGTTATGCATGAGAAGACTTAAATTGAGGTTCAGCAACAGGGACTTGATGTTGGTTAATGATACATGTTGTATATGGTTTAATATGTTGGTTTTAAAGATGGTAAGTGCATGGTTTAAAGGTTGATAATGATTTTTTAAATGTTGTTGAAACACGATTTTGAAATGGGATTTTAATGAGTTGTTAAGAAATGATTTTTAAATGCTTTGATGGTGTTTTGTTTGTGAGCGCTCCTCACTAAGCCTTGTGTGCTTACGCTCTTATTGTCCATCAATACAAAGAATTGAGAGCTTTGGAGGCAACAAGGAGCAAGGGATCCTAGCAAGACTTGTTTACCAAAGTATGTTTGGGTTAGACTAAAAGTAATAAGGGCAATGGGGTACTCGTTTTGGTTTTGGGAGATGTTTTGATAAACTCCCTGCTTGAGCAAGTTTGTATGGTTGCTCTTCAGTTGTATATGGCCTCTATGGTTTGTTTTTAGTGATGGTTTGGAGTTTCATGTTTTGCTTGAATGGTTTTCTAGGTTGCATGCCTATAGATTTACGTTTGATGCAAAATGCCATGAATTGATGTTGAAACTGTGTTGCTACGCTATTTTTTGTTTCCTAATTATGTTGGATGTATGTTAGAAGCATGTTAGAGTGTTTTGGATAGGCTAAGAGCTTGTTAAACCAGTTAAATGTGACATTACAGGCCCAGGCGTACCGATACGTGGGGGACTAGTTCAGTACGGCTAGGCAAAAATCAAGCATGGCGTTTCGATACGGGCTTGGGTGTACCGGTATAGATTTTCTTTATTGGAATCTGTTTTTGGGTCAAAACCCACGTATCGAAACCCTACCATACCTTATCGGTACAGATGTCAAGTAAATACGTACTGCCTGGTAGACATACTGAAACGGGTTGCAGCGTATCGAAATAGAGCTAGCTTATGTAAGGCACCATATCGATACGGTGGGAATATTAATCATTCTTTCGGTCATGATGGAGTAAAGGAATACCATTCTGTCCTCCATCATCGTTTCGTTATGAGTGATTGGCATCAGGCGAGCCTTCAAAAAATGGTTCCACCCCTATGGCTATGGTCTTAATGCCAAGCTTTTCACAGTCCTCTTCCCCTTAGAAGATACGAACCACTTGGTGCCTGGTTCGCACAAATCATCTAGGAGAAGCTGTCTCTTGGCATCATCTATAGACTCGGCAAATGCCAAATGCTCATCTCTCATGCCATCTAAACTGAACATGAGTTTAACACACCCCTCGTTAAACTGAACACATTTGCCTCGGACAAACACAAGCGGCAAGGCCTTGGTGGTAAGGTGGGTTCAGAACTCCCAGACGATAGCGGAGTGGACATAATTAGAGTGCAGGCAAAAGATCTTCTAGTTATACTTCTTGACGATGGTAGCCACCTCCGCCAAATACCCTATATTGGGATCATCCTTGAAAGGTTTACGCCGAGTAATTTTCTTTATACTTCTTCTTCGTCTTATCGTTGAAAAAGATTTGGGGAGGGGCTGATGAAGATGCCATTGAAGAATTTTGGAGAGAGGGTTGATCGATGTGGAAGATAAAAACAAATTAGGTTTTTACTTTTTCTTGCCGGATTGAATGAAAAGAAATGGGAAACGTTATTAAATTGAAGAAGAAGAAGAAGGAAGAGGAATTAAATAGGGTTTATTGGGGATGTTTAGAATGGCTTTAAGTGGATTTAGTAGGAGTGATCATAATCTGCCAGTTGAAATGTGTGTGAGGGATTAGGATAATCATGGTTGTAGCAGATTAGGTGTGTGAGAGAGTGGCAGAGCGAGAAACGGGGCACAGCTAGTAGGGGTTTTCAAATTTCAAACTTTGAAATTTCAAGTTGGGCTGCTGCTATTAGGGTTTCCCGCTCAGCAAAGAATTAATCTCCTTTGGGCTTGATCTGAAGAGGGTTCACATGTTATCTAAACTCGTGATGATGGGTGTCTGTATGCCAGCAGGGCTTGGCATAATACCTTAGCAAAATTACTTGTGCTATAACTCACAAAAACCTTTCAAAATAGAAAAAGAAAAACTAAAATAATTAAACCAAAATAGAAAGAAAAATCACTATCCTAACTATATAAAATCGTCAAACTGAGATGGAAAATTTTATTGAATCTCCGCAAGGAGAATAGTCTCATTGGCATTATTCTAACTTCCTTCCTAATAATGCTTCAGTCTCTAGCTATTTACTTTGAATATTGTCCCTATTTTTAAGTTATTGATGTCTACTGCTCTATGAGCATGAGGCTTGACAACTTCGAAGGGTCCTGACCACCTAGATTTGAGTTTACCTGGAAACAACTTAAGCCTTGAATTGAACAACAACACTTTTTGCCCAACTTCAAACTGTCTTGGCAATATTCTGCTATCATGCCATCTTTTTGTTTTTTCTTTATAAAGTTGGGCATTTTCATAGGCTTGTGCTCTAAACACTTCTAGCTCATTCAGATCTAACAATCGCTTCTCTCCTACAACTTTCAGTTCCATGTTCAACTGCTTGGTTTCCCAATAAGCTCGACGCTTTAACTCTACCGAGAGATGTCATGGCTTCCCAAACACAAGCTTGTATGTGGAAGTCCCTAATGGTGTTTTAAAAGCTATTTTGTATGCCCCCAAGGAATCATCTAATCTCAATGACCAGCCTTTCTGAGTTGGATTCACGGTCTTCTCTAAGACGTTCTTGATCTTCTTGTTTGAAATTTCTACCTGCCCATTTGTTTGTGAGTGGTAGGAGTGACAATTCTTTGTTGAATTATGTACTTGCACAGAGCTTTAATGATTAAATGGCATTTAAAATGTGTACCTTCACCATGTATAATGGCTTTGGGGGCATCGAATCGGGTAAAAATGTGCTTGTGTAAGAAATTAGCTACTATCTTGGCATCGTTTGTTGGAAGGGAAATGACCTCAACCCACTTCAAAACATAATCTACTACCACGGGTATGTATAAATTGCCAGACGATAGGGGAAAATGACCCATAAATTCTATCCCCTACACATCAAACAGCTCAACAGGCATAATATTTTAAAGTAGCAATTGATGCCTACTGGAAATGTTTCCAGTTCGTTGGCACCTGTCACATGGCTTGGCAAAATAATAGGCATCTTTGATAACGTTGGCCAGAAAAATCCTGACTGCAACACCTTGGCTACTGTCTTTATCCCTACAAAATGACCTCCATATGGTGCTGCATGACAGAGCTGAAGAAAGTTTTGTTGTTAATCTTCTAGAATACAACGACGAATAACTTGATTAGCACACTATTTGAACAAGAATAACTCATCCCAATAATATTGTTGGATATCCCTAAAAATCACTTTTTGGCATCACTCGGCGTAAGTTCGGTGGCATTATATTGCTGACTAGGTAGTTGACTATGTCAACATACCATGAAATGGCAGTGGTCACAACCAACTATTCATCAATAAAGTTATCTCTGATCAAGTCGGTGTTGTCATCCCTATGGTGGTTCTCTAAGCGAGACAAGTGATCATCCATTAGGTTCTCACTCTCATTTTTATCTCGTATCTCAAGATCAAACTCTTGTAACAAGAGTGTCTATCAGACCAGTCAGGGCTTGGCATCCTTCTTGGCCAGGAGGTATTTGATTGCCGAGTGGTCTATGTACACCATAACTTTACTACCCACAAGGTAAGATCTAAATTTGTCAAACGCAAACACAACTGCAAGGAACTCTTTCTCGGTTGTTGTGTAGTTAAACTGGCTTCATTCAACATCCGACTGGCATAATATATGGTATAGAAAATTTTACCATGCCTTTGTCCTAACACAGCTCCAACGACGTAGTCATTGGCATCGCACATGAGCTCAAATGGCTCATTCTAATCTGGTGCCACGACTATAGGAGCATTGACTAACCTGCTTTTCAATTCCAGAAAAGCTTTCAAACAAGAATCATTAAACCCAAAAGTGGTATTATGTTCTAAAATTAAGCATAAAGGTTTAGAAATCTTTGAAAAATCCTTAATAAAACACCGATAAAAACCTGTATGTCCCGAAAAACTTCTAATACCTTTGACACTTGTGGATGGTGGTAATTGTTTAATTATCTCTACCTTTACCTTGTCTGCTTCCAATCCCTCCTTGGTCACTTTGTGCTTGAGAACTATGCCTTCCTTCACCATGAAGTGGCATTTTTCCCAATTCAATACCAGGTTGGTTTCAATACATCTTTGAAGAATAAGTTCCAAACTATGAAGGCATTCCTCAAAACTTTGCCGAAGAAGGATAAGTCATCCATGAAGACTTCTAAGTTAATCTCGATCATATCCGAGAAAATTAACACCATGTAACGCTAAAACATTGTTGGGGCATTACACAATCCAAAGAGCATCATTCTGAAGGTGAATGTCCCATATAGATAGGTGAACGTAGTTTTCTCCTGATCTTATATAGCAATGGCTATTTAATTATAGCCCGAGTAGCCATCCAAAAGGTAATAAAATACCTTCTCTGCTAGTCTATCTAATATCTAATCGATGAAGGACAACAGGAAATGATCCTTCCAGGTGGTATTATTTAGCTTTATGTAGTCCATGCATACCCTTCAGCCCGTCATGGTCCTCGAGGGGATCAATTCATTCTTGTTGTTCTAAACTACGGTTATTCCACCCTTTCTTGGCAGACATTGCACTGTGCTAACCCAAGAGCTATCAAAAATAGGATAAATTATCCCAACATCCAGCTATTTTATGATTTCTTCCTTGACTACCTCCTTCATGTTAGGATTTAGTCTCCTCTGGGCCTCGATTGTTTTGCCATAGGTGTCCTCTAGAATAATTTTGTGCATGTAAATTGTTGGGCTTATCCCTCAGATATCAACTATGGTCTAACCCAAGGCTAGCTTATAGATACCAGTGTCTCCAACAATCTTTCCTCCTGATCTTCAGTCAAATCAGAAACAATGATCACTGGCAAAGTGGAATTGTCTCCTAGGTAAGCATATTTAAAGTGATTTGGCAATGGTTTCAGTTCCAAGTTTGGTGGCTCCTCAATAGATGGCTTTAGTACTTTAATATCTCTGCCAGCGAACTCAAATGACTCATATCTCTTGTAATAACTCATGACTTCATTCAGCATGGTTGGTTCTTCAAATTCTTCACTCATCATATCTTCATCATCTTGCTCTATGGCATCAACTTATGTTCCCTACATATCTGTGCTATGTCCATATTAAGAATAAACTTCATCAGCTCAACAGCTTGGCATTCTTCAGGTTCACCTTCACACTTAAGATCTTGAAATATGTTAAACGTAACATGTTGGTCATTTATACGCATAATAAGCTTACCTTTTTGAACATTAATTAAAGTTCTACATGCGATAAGAAATGGTCTTCCAAATATTATTGAGACATCAATATCATTCTCATATTATAAATAATGAAATCAGCAGGGAATATAAATTTATCTACCTTTACCAACACATCCTCAATCTTACCCTTGGGATGTGCATAAGATCGATCTGCCAGTTGAAGTGTTACTGTGGTAGGGCTTGCTTCTCCAATTCCAAGTTTCTTGAAAACTAACATTGACATTAAGTTGATGTTGGCTCCCAGATCACATAGTGTTTTACCCATGAATTTATTGCCAATCGTGCAAATAATAGTGAAACTCCCAAGATCTTTTAGTTTTGGTGGCAATCTACTGGTTATCATTCACTGCGTCCCTCAGTAAGTGCGATAGTCTCAAAATCACCCTGCTTCATTCTTTTTGGACAAGATGTCCTTCATGAATTTAACATATTTGGGAATTTGTTCGAGAGATTTCAATAATGGTATGTTAATCTGCAGTTGTTTAAGGACTTCCAAGAAGCAATTAAACTGTTGATCTTGCTTGTGTTTCTGGAGTCTCTATGGAAAAGGTGGTGGTGGGCAGGTAAATTCTGGCTCCACTGGTTTTGTCGAGGTGGCGCTGGCTTTAGATTGATGTATGGCATTGCTAGTGGCTATTTCCTCTTTCTCGACTTCCTTGGGTCCATCTACTGGCACTGTTTTCTCTTCATGGCAAATACTTGGCTATTTGACAGGTGTTTCATTTCTGATTTGTTTGCCACTTCGGAGGGTGAATGCTTTGCATTATTGATTTTCTTTTTGCCGAGCGTCCTCCATATCACTTGGCAAAGTTCATTGAGGTCTGTTACTGAGTGCATTGACAATATGTCCTAGTTGGACCTCCAAATTTCTCATTGATGCTGCTAAACTCTAGACAATCATATCATTTTGCTCTATATACTCTATTAGAGTGTTCCATGGGTAAATCTCTGCCCTGGATGGAAATTGTTTTTTTTTGCTCTCTATGGCATCAAATTCTGGTTAAAACCTGGCGGTGCATTGTTTTTATGACACTGGCATTAAATTAGTTACCTCCTTGATTTCCCCGTGAAAAGGCCAGATGCTACTTTCATCCTGCATTATAAGTATTAGAGAGTGGGTTAATATTACGATTGTAATTGCCAACAAAATATACCGATTTTGGGTTTGTTGGGCATTCTTCCACATTATGATCCTCTCCACAAATAGTGCAGAATAGTTCCAATGCCTTCACTTCTCGAACTTCAGTAGGCTTCTGTATCATTTTCACTATATTAGTGAGGTTGGAAATTTGAACATTGATAGATGATAATGCATCAAGCTCCAATTTCTCAGCGACTTTCATTCCGGTTCCCAATCTGGAAGTAGGGTATTGAATATTATTGGTGGCAATCCTTTCAAGTATATCATATGTCTTTGTGTAATTATTGTCTAGCAACGAACCGTTTGCCAAGCATCAACAGCAGTCCTGGCATGAGCATTGAGTCTGTTATAAAAGGTCTTTATCTGGGAAGTAGGAAATCCATGTATGGGGAATCTTCTCAACAGATCCTTGAATCACTCCTAGGCATTATACAAAGTCTCATCATCAGCTTGCCTAAAAGTAATAATTTCACTCCACAGCTTGGCAATAAGTTTAGTTGGCTGGAATCTCAGAAGAAACTTTTAGCATAATTCTACCCACGAAGTAACTAACCAGGTGGCAAAGAACTTAGCCACAATTTTGCTCTACCTCTTAGAGAAAATGAGAATAACTTCAGCTTCACTGTCTCTCCAGTCACACCAGGTTGTTGAAATAGATGGCAAACCTCTTAAATTACTTCAAGTGTTGCCCCGAATCTCCAGTAGGTGATTTGTCAAATTGACCTACATTCAATAGCATCTGAATCTTTACCAGTTTAAGTTTAAAATTAGTTGTATTTACCTCTAGACCAAATAGTCCTGGCATTAAATTATCCATGTTTGGTGCCAAGAGTTCTCTGATAGATCATTCCTTAGGAATCTCAGCAGCAACAGCAAGAGCAAACGATATCCCATCATGTATTGCCGGATTCTCTTGGTTGTTTATGACACTATCTACTCCACTATTCTCATTTCGAGCCATTTTTTGACATTTTCTTCTTAACCTGTGTAGGGTTCTTTCAATCTCTGGGTCGTATTGCAAATCTTTCTTCGTAGTGCGGCCCCTGGTCATACACCAAACGAAACAAAATAAATAAAATCAACAAAAACAAGTAAAAATCAAAACAATTAATCTCGTTGCAATCCCCGGCAACGACGTCAAAAATTTGTTGACTAACTATTGCTTGGCAAATGGTGAGGATTTAGCGTAATTATAAAAGTAAATAATGCCAAGAATATGTCTTTTTGCGTGCAAGTATACACGGTCAACAAGTAATAAATTAGTGAGCTGAGAATCATATACACAAAGATTGTCCAAGAATTAAAAGCCACGATAAATACTTGTGAATTAAAACAAATAAAATGGCAATTGATATCGTATTTAATTAATAAAATGATTAAAGGAAAATGAAACAAGAATTCAGGTAGATTGGCAAACACTTGTGTCAAGATGATTGATAGGCTTGGCAAGGATGTTTGGATTTCAGGTTAGCGATGACAGCAATTAATAAAGTTTAACTTTGGTTTTAATGATGAGCAACTTTTAAGCTAGTATTGCCTCTGTCGATGGCAATACTTTTAAGTTAATTGCTTTTAACACCTATATGTCTATAGCGAGTTTTCAAACAATTAACTTGATGAAGATTTAATCTTTACTCCTAAGGGGTAGATTCGCTTCAAAAGTAAGTTCACCTACTTGAACATCTTCTGTTGAAGTTTTTCTCCTTAGTATTTGGCAATTAATCCTTATCTCCTAAGTCTGTTAAGATATTTGGGAATAATGAGCATTCAATGCCAATTGTCGTATGGCATAGAATATGATAAAATCAAGCACAAGCAAAATAGACAATAAAGCCAAGGTATTCAATTATTAAAAACCTAAAACTAAGCGTTCTTCGCAAACACCCCTAGCCAACTTAAAAGATTAGTTCATGGCTGGTGAAACCAACAAAACATCATCGTTTTTAAACATTATCACAAAACCATAAATATTTCTAAGAGAAATAGACTAAAGAAGGAGATTTGTCGATGCAGCTCTTCAATGGATTCAGAACTTCTAGGCAAACTGCCTAGTTGAACCTTGGTTCCCCTCTACAATCTCTTTCTTCCTCACGGTGCAGCCTTCTCTTGCTTATTTGTTGGACTCCTTTATATAAACGCTTATGGAAACCCTAATTAGGGTTAGGGTTTTGAGAGCTTGTTACACCATTTTAGGTGCATTTTTTTCTCATCAAATTAGGGCTGACTTGGCTCTGACTCACGTCTATTTTTTCGGGCATTGGACTTCCTTCTTTTGCCAACTGAGCTCGACATTATCCTCCTTTTATTTTGCCAACTATGCTCAATATATCTCTCTCTTGCGTTTTGCCACTCCAGACTTGCCAAACAACTACATTAATGGTTAATGTATTGACGTTTTAAAAATATCATATCATATCATACATCTCTAGAATCCCAAGGACTTGCGTAGCATCTAAACAACTACAAGATTGCCAAGTAATACAAGACATAAATAAACCACACATTAATGGTTAATGTATTGACGTTTTAAAAATTTATAGTACCCCACTTTTCTTGATTTTTTTTTGTTTAGGGAGATTTCTTTCTTAAAAATCTTATTTTGAAAATAAAATTTGGAGTCGCCACCTGTCACTTAGATAAGGTAGACCGAACACCATAAAACTAAATATTCGTTTAAAAATGAGTTCAGGAGTTGGTTACGTGTGGGGAAGGATTAGCACCCACACAACACTCGAAATCGGTACCAAATCACACATTGCGTTTATTCGATGGAAGCCATTGAAATTTAAATTGGGTTTAACTAAATATTCTTAATTGAATACAAGCTTTAATTAAGTGGGCTTTAACATTTGGTGGGTTTGAATTAATTAATCATTTAATTAATAAGGGCGAATATACATTCGGACCATAGATTAAACCAACATCGAATAAGACCGACTGCCGTGTTAATTTATGGTTCGAACCAAGTACATCACCTTGATGCATGATGCAAACAAGTGAGTATTCTGTTTTGACTTGTCAAAATTTTATTCATTTTAAAATTTACCTTTAGACAATATAAATTAATTCAAATATTTGGTCAATATCCATTAAGTCAAGATATTACGACACAAATACTCTAACTAATAAATACCTCCTTTTTATAGTTAAGATTAATCAATTACCAAAGCGTCCATTGAATTAAAAAGATTAAATGAATGCCAATTTAAATGCATGTCACATTAAGGCATTAAGTAAACACACAAAAGGCCCACCAAAGTTTTAACCTGAAAGACCCAAATTATGTAAAATGTAATTAGTGATCTATTATTATATAAGATGTTCTAACATTTTATGGAATTATCTTAAATCTCAATCATTAATTTGATCAATTTTAAATTGCATCCCATTAAATCAATGACACTACTTAAACAGAATCAAATTGCTAATTAAGACTTTATAAAGTTATAGTCTAAATTAAGTTTTCTATATTCTAATATAAATTATGAGAATGAATTTGATTAAATTAAAGTACATCACATTAAGTCAATGAAGTATTTTAATCTAATTAATTCAACTAAAATCTAACTAGGGTTTCAACTATTCTAAAAAAGGAACCTAAATTCATTTTAATTAATCTAAACACACACTCCATTGAGTCAAAGGTATGTTTTAAATTAATTAAACGAATCTTAAAAGACTAAGATTATTCTAAAAAACAAGCAAGCAACCTAAGGATAAAACCACGTATCGAACGAATTAAGAAAGCTAACATAAACACAAGACAAGCATAACTAAAAAAGCAAAACATATATATATATATATATACAATATAATAATAATAAATAACAAATAGTATAGGCATAATAAAGTATACATATATATAAGATAAGGATATAATAAATAAAACTAACATATAACATATAAAAAATATAAAGGTATATTAAAAATATATATATATACACACATATGAACAATATATATATAAGAAAACAGTATAGTATGTGAAAGTATACGCATATATGCACGCGCGCGCGCGCACACACACACATATATATATATACATTAAAAAACAAAGTAATATATATATATTACGGTTTCTTTAAAAAACTATATACATATATACTATATATTATAAACTATATACCATATTAATACAATATATATAACCATACACAAAACATACATCATCTAATATTAGCAAATAAGTACTGAAATTTAAAGAAAATAAAAAACAATGCAGGAATTAAAATGCATGAAAAACAGGGGCTGTAAAGGGGAATAACCCACTGAATTTTGGACTAAATCAAAATAGAACTGAAATTAGAGGGGTAAATAGGGGATTAAACATTTGAAAATCGGATTAAAAACAAAAGGGGGATAAAATTGCAAAACTTTGAAAACCTTGAGGGACTGCGATAGTGGTTTCAAAATGCGGAAGGGCTAAGGGAATGATTAGCCCTGGGCGGAGGGTTTAAACGACAATAAACCAACTCCTTAAAGTCGAGTATAAAACATACTTTTTAAAAAAAATCATTTTCTTCCACATCTCAAAAAAAGAGAGGATGAATCCTCTAAAGAAACGTTCAAACGTTCTTCTGATATCCCCAAATTTCGGCAATAAACTCAAATCTCGGTGGTCTTCTGCCATAACAACTACCATGGCCTATCGTCGGTCCTTGCTCACCAATTTCGACGAACCCAAAACCAAACTCCAAAATGCTTCCCTTTTCCTTCTAAAACCAAATCTTAGCCCCATTTTTTTAGAAAACAAACACAAAATCTATTTTTTTGTAAATAGGTTCGAAATCCCTCTTTTGAAAACAAAATCCCTTTCTGAAAACCTATTTTTTCACTGGCTCACCCTGTACAATCGAGGAAGTCGAAGGGCTTATCACTGGGAGATCTGTCCTTCATTAGGAAGATCCCTCAGACGAATGAGAAATTGAAACGGCGAAAGGTAAAAAAAATTAAAGAAACCCTAAATTTTTATGGATTGTGCAATGAATTGAGAGAGAGATACCTTTGAAATCCTTTTTTTTCTTTCTATTGCTTTCTAAAATCCCTCATCTAGGGTTTACAAATGCTTAGTTTCGGTTATATAGCACCAAAGTTACATTTATTTTAAAAAGCAAAAAACTATCTAATTATCCCTATTGGCTACTATATTTTTTGGATGTATTCATGCAATCCTCTGAGAATGTTGGCTTGTCCCTGAAATGCATCTAACATTATCAGTTTTGTTTTGTTTCCTTGCATGTGCCCTTGCCTCTGATATTTTCTAATTTTTTTATCTCCATTTTGTATGTGACATAGCCAGAGGGGACCAGTGGAGCTGTCATATATTGACGTAGAAGCTGAACAAGATCGAATAGCGGTTGGGCGCGGAGAAAACAGAAGGTTTGGGTGGTGCCTTGCATGTACGATTAGGATGCAGGAAGTCTCATGTTGCTCGATCTGGACCATCAGATCTAATCTAGATCTAACGGCTGTAGTGCAGCTACGTAGAAAAAAAAGGCATTAGGGTTTTAGCTCAATTAGGGTTAAATTAATTCAGGTCTAGGCCCATAATCGGGCCTTATATAATGTATTTTTTTGGGGGTTTAGATGGACTCTTATATTATAATATACTGTATTAATAAATATATGGGCTTTTTATTTAATTTATACTATTTTCTTTTTTTGTTTAATATAATAATATATGCAAATATAATAATAATAATAACAATAATAATAATAACAAGAAGAAGAAGAAGAAAAAGAAATACAATAAATAAAATAAATTAAAAGACCCAGATAAAATTAGTGATTACAACTACCCCTTTTTGCTCATTCTTGTGAAACAAGGATAAAACAAAGACCATAAGCACTAATTTTATCCCACTTCCCTATTTAACGATCGAAGCTACGAGTTCTTGTCATTAGGAACTTTTCACTCTCCTAGAAATGGTGATGAATTCTTCTCATTATGAATTTTTGGTTTCCTTTTCTTCTAAGGATACAAAAAAATTCTTCTCATTATGAACCTTTCGTATTGCCTACGAAGATTCCACAAGTCCTTCTCTTTATGAACTTATTATTTTCCCGCAAAGGCTAATTTGGAGATTGAAATAGTTCTTCTCATTAGGAACTATTTCATCTTTGCTGAATGAGTTCTTCTCATTAGGAACTCTTTGATTCATGGGATGAGTTCTTCTCATTTGGAACTCTTCAATCTTCATCGAGGGAGTTCTTCTCATTAGTAACCCTTCAATCTTCGTCAGACGAGTTTTTCTCATTAGGAACTCTTTAATTCTTTGCTAAGATCTATCTGTCCAAACAAGAAATTACAAACCGAAACCTCTTCTAATCTTTGAACACCTATCAAAATGGGCAGAATGATTTGATGTATGTGTTAGCATGCTCCTATCTTAGGGATGTGTAACTACAAATGATGCATGAATGATGTCGTTTTTAGAACTGTTGTGGGGATAAACCTTACTTTCAGATCAATCAATCTTGATTTCTTTTGGCTTTCTGTCGTTGCCAAATCTTTATCCTTTGTCTCGTCTTGAAATGAGATTGCTGACTTTTGCTAGTTAGAACAGAATCTATCACTTCTCGTATTGTTCGCTTTTGTAACATTGCCTCAACTCAACTTTTAGGTTCAACTGTTATCTTGTCTTTGACCCATTGTGACAAGTTTCCCTCTATCTCCACATTTGGGTGAGATCATGCCCCCAAGTCCCTGAACTTTTCTCTTGAGTTTATTTTTCATCTTTCTAAACCAATCAAAGCATTATGGAAGAAACTCTTTTTAAGTCCCCGAACTGTCTAGCATATGAACTCTTGCTATTATTCTTCACTATAATCACTGGCGAGTTATTCCTTTATGTTAGGTCGATCATTTATATCCATGACCTTGCATTTCAAACTTTAGCCTTGAAGTAATGCAAAGAAATCTTTTTGTTTATAAATGTTAGTTGTTGATCAACATTTCAATAGGGATGCTTTTGGATTAATGTACAAGTCCTAGCAAACTAGAATCATAATATAAAGAAAGAAAACAGAATAGGATGCCCCGGATATCAAGCTCAAGAGCATCTTAGACTCAAACCTCCGGTGATCATTTCAACCATAACTGGTGTCTATGAATGTTGTGGCGATATTTGAAGTTGTGAAATTCTAAGTGCATGTGTGCTTTTGATTGCAACTAGTTATTATTATATAATTATTATACACATATCTTCAAAGATACATCTCTAATGCCAGGGTATTGGACAAGCGGAGCATAGCTCCTTATTAGATTTGTCACCCCTACAGCTCCATCAAAGTGCTCCAAGACTTATTTATTCAATAGTTCATTCATTTCACCCTTTTCTCTTCTCTTTTCCCTTTTATTTCTTCTTCTTCTTCTTCTTCTTGTTTCTTTATTTCTTTCTTTTTCTTCTTCTTTTTTTGACTGCTAATTACAATCTATGTGTTCTTATTAGGACATAGAAGACTACGCTTAGAACCTCAATTTCAAGCAACTCCACTTAGTTAAACTTGCCTAGTTTACTTCACTTTTCATGAATTTTGGAGGTTTTTCTTTCATCATCAAACATCACACTTCATTGTGCTTAGCAATGAATTTTAGAGGTTTTTCTTTCATCATCAAACATCACACTTCATCGTGCTTAACAATGAATTTTGGAGGTTTTTCTTTCATCATAGTGTTTGCCTAGTTAAACTTGCCTAGTAAACTTGCCTAGTTTACTTCACTTAGTTAAACTACGCTTAGAACCTCAAAAGAGTAGTAGTCTTGCTTCTCATGTTTACCGACCAGAGTAGGCTGGGTAAGAAATCACACTTCATCATTATCACAACATTCGATTGATCTTTGTATTATAATCCATGTCATATCATGCATGTGATATCTGAGGATCTATGAAGGGTAAGAAGGGATATACATATATATTCATGATTTTAAAAGTCATTACAAATGCATCCTTTCATTGAAATGAGAATCCATAAACATAACATAGGCCATTACAAAAAGATCTTTGCTACTTTCAGGCAAATAATGACAAAGTTAATTCCACACATTACTTTGAAACAAAATTCAAAATGCAAGAGAATTTAAACAAATCAACACCTAACATAAACACGAAAAACATGGATAAGATGCATCAAAAACTCTCGACCATTGTGGAACTGGTCATTCATCACAACTTTTCAAACTTTCTCAAAAAACTCAATCTCCTTGTTGTCCATCATTTCCAGAATCAACTGCTTAAACTTTGAACAACACTGGATCTCATGTCCTTCCTTCTGATGGTACTTACAATATGTCTCGCACATGTCTTGCACATTCTCTATACCATGCTTGATCAGACCCGCCATGCACAGCTGTTTGAACACCCACCCTAAAGGGGACTTAATTTTCAAATGCCCACTTTTACTCTTTTCGCATCCACCTCTTCAAGAGCATTCATGCCCGGACTTTTGTGGTTTGGAAGTAGGTTAGCTGCCATGTTAGGTTTATCATACTAAACGATTCTGTTCTTTATCATGTTTTGCATGACTTTTATAAATGTCGTACAATTCTCTATGGTATGCCCTGGTACTCCAGCGTGATACTCGCAGTGTGCATTGGCATCATACCATAGAGGATAAGGTGGTTGAAAGGGACTAACATAATATGGTCGAACCAAATCAGCCTCATGTAGTTGTGAGTACAACTCTTTATATGACACCGGCAAAGGGGTGAAAGACATTTTCTCATTCTCCTTCTTGTGACCCCTAGTCTCTCTTCTATTCGAGCTTTGCGCATTTCCTAATACGTCTTGAGGTGGTGAGATTGTGATATTCTTAGGGCCTCGTAAGTGCTTGTGTTGTTCACCTCATGATCCCTTTTCTTAAACTATTTCTGAGCATTTTCTCCCCCATCAATTCTACCACTTTTGATAGTCACTTCGATACATTAACTGATTATAACCATATATGAGAAATTACCAATAGGGTTGCTTATCATACGGTCATAGAGGGTCTCTTTAAAGTATCCACAAATATGAGAGAAATCACACTTTCATGAAGTGGGGGTTGTACTTGCACTGCCACATCCCACCAATGTTGGGCGTACTCACGAAGGCTCTCATTGTGCCTTTGCTACAAACATTGTAGCATGAATCGATTTGGGACCATATTGATTATATGCGTACTGATTCGTGAAAATCTTGGCCAAATCTTTCCATGATATGATCTGAGCACGGGTTAACTGATTGTACCACCTTACGGCGGGCCCTGCTAGGCTATCTTGAAAATAATGAATTAACAACTTCTCATTATCGATGAAACCCATCATCTTTCTACAGAATATGGTTATGTGGCAGTAGGGCAAGTAGTCCCATCAAGCTTCTTAAAATTTGGCATCTTGAACTTGGGCGGGATTTTTAAATCTAGAACTAAACTGAGATCTTTAGCGTTCGTTCCACACGACCTTTCTTCTTCCTCTTTTGTTCAAAACTTCTCTTCAAGGTTCTTTCATGTCTCTTCTAGTTGCTTCGAGAATTCTGCCTTGATCTTTTTCAGTTTCTCCATCTCATCTAAATTCGGGACATTATCCCCAACATTTTCAACTGGACTAAAAATCAACCTCAATAGAGCATGGGTAGAGGTGCCCGCCTGATGCAAAGTTGTTCCATCTCCTTGAGTAGCCACCCCTTGTAGGGGGCCTAAGGATGCTATCAAGAAAAACGAGGGAATATGAAGGGTCTCCCATACTTTGACTAGTGTTTTCAATAGATCTTTTTCCTCGCAGGTTTTCTTCTTTCTTAAGTCCTATCAACTCGGGCAGTTCTTTCATCATGTTTTATTGGGATTTGATTATGGTGTCCCTCAAATCTTGTTGAGCACGTTCTAACTGTCCTTTCAAATCAACTTCTAACTTAGCAAAACTTTCCTCCATTTTCCTCTTTTGGCGTCGAGTAAAGTGTGAATGCCGAATCTTTGGTTACTAAGAATACTTCCACGGAACCCCCAACAATTAATTGATTGCTTATGAATTAATGCATGCAATGCAGTCTATGTATAATAGAACAAATGATTGAAGGCAAAAACTTAGAAAATGCAAGAATGAATGTGAAGAAGTGTTAATCGACGAATCATCCTCATTAAATAACTTTCCATAACAAAGATCAAGTCCCATTACAATGAGAAAAGAAAAAAACTACCACATAGGGCTCAACTAAATACCTAGGTTAGCCTTTGCTCATTAGTCAATCTTGAACTTTGGGGTTCTTCAACTCATTATTATGGACTTTTTTCTCCTATTACAAAATAATTCAACTTTGGACTGTTCTCAAATCAACACTTTATTATGAAAATGACATGAATATACACAAAGATAAACAAACAAACAAAATAAGGCAAGAATTAAAAAAAGAGAGTTAGTAACAAATATAATGAATAATGAATATATAGCAAATAAATAACACACCAAAGTGGACTAACAACAAAAATAGCCTGACATCATGAATTCTAGTTCTCTATGGTTATTCGTATGGCTCTAATGGGGAAGACTTTTTAAATTCTCACTCATGTGGGTTCGGTTCTAGAAAAGGGTACTCGAACCTATCTTATTACCTACTAAGGTAACATGAACCACAATTCTGGCCTATTACAAGCTTGCAAATTAGATTCGGTTCGAGGGAAAGCACGACCTACTGATGCAGAGGGTTACTCATAGATCAAAAGGCATGGATTCTAGAAGTGAATTGCCAGAATGCGGAGGGTTTCTCGCGGGGTATTGGGCATCTCCACTCCCGCTCAAGGGACAAAGCTCAGGTAGAAAGCTTGATGATTATGATGCAACACATGCTAGTGATTCCTTACTAATTGAATGAACGATTAATGCAAAACCATCAATTATCAAAGCCCACTTAATTAAATTATTGTCTTCAAGAAAGAACAAATTAATTAAAATCAACTTGAATTTCAAAATTTCTATCGATAAAAACAACATGTGATTTTTTTGGCTTAACTCTCAAAAATTGGTCCCCAATGGATTCGCCATGTTGTAGCGACGTTTTAAAAATACGTAGTATCCCACTTTTCTTGAAAAATATTGTATAGGGGGATTTTTTTAAAAAATCATATTTTGAAAATAAAACTTGGAGTCACCACCAGTCACTTGGATAAGGTAGACCGGACACTATAAAACTAGAGATTCGTTTAAAAATATGAGGAGGGATTAGCACCCCACAATGC
Source organism: Hibiscus mutabilis (assembly GCA_019671005.1). NCBI lineage: Eukaryota > Viridiplantae > Streptophyta > Magnoliopsida > Malvales > Malvaceae > Hibiscus > Hibiscus mutabilis. The sequence goes on along the minus strand of CM033719.1, from coordinate 26,520,977 downwards.
CCGAAATCGGTACCAAATCACACGTTGCTTTTATTTGATGGAAATTATTGAAATTTAAATTAGGTTTAATTAAATATTCTTAACTGAGTACAAGCTTTAATTAAGTGGGCTTTAACATTTGGTGGGTTTGAATTAATTAATTAATTATTTAATAAGGGTGAATATACATTTGGACCATAGATTAAACCAACATCGAATAAGACTGACTGCCGTGTTAATTTATGGTTCGAATCAAGTACATCACCTTGATGCATGATGCAAACAAGTATGTTGTTATGACTTGTCAAAATTTTATTCATTTTAAAATTTACCTTTAGACAATATAAATTAATTCTAATATTTGGTCAATATTCATTAAGTCAAGATATTATGACACAAATACTCGAACTAACAAATACCTCCTTTTATAGTTAAGATTAATTAATTACCAAGGCGTCCATTGAATTAAAAGGATTAAATGAATGCCAATTTAAATGCATGTCACATTAAGGCTTTAAGTAAACACACAAAAGGCTCACCAAAGTTCTAACCTAAAAGGCCCAAATTATGGAAAATGTAATTAGTGATATATTATTATATAAGATGTTATAATATTAACCTTAAATTAATTAATTTGATCAATTTTAAATTGCACTCCATTAAGTCAAGGACACTACTTAAACAGAATCAAATTGCTAATTAAGACATTTTAAAGTTATAGTCTAAATTAAATTTTCTATATTCTAATATAAATTAGGAGAATTAATTTGATTAAATTAAAATACATCACATTATGTCAATGAAGTATTTTAATCTAATTAATTCAACTAAAATCTAACTAGAGTTTCAACTATTCTAAAAAAATCTAAATTCATTTTAATTAATCTAAACACACCCCCATTGAGTCAAGGATATGCTTTAAATTAATTAAAACGAATCTTAAAAGACTAAAAATATTCTAAAAAACAAGCAAGCAACCTAAGGATAAAACCACATATCGAACAAATTAAGAAAGCTACCATAAACACAAGACAAGCATAACTAAAAATACCAAACATAATAATAATAATAATAATAATAATAATATATAACAGACAGTATAGGCGTAATAAAGTATATATATATATATATAAGATAAGGATATAATAATAAATAAAACTAACATATAACATATAAAAAATATAAAGGTATAGTAAAATATATATATATATATATATAAGAAAACAACATAGTATATATATATATATATATAAAAGAAAACAGTATAGTATGTGAAAGTATACGCATATATGCACACACAATATATATGTACATTAAAAAACAAAGCAATATATATACATAATACGGTTTCTTTAAAAAAACTATATATATATATATATATATATATATACTATATACTATAAACTATATACCATATTAATATAATATATACATAACCATACACGAACCCAGAAATGTCCCAGTGGAAAAGCGAATGATGTTGATCCTAGGAGACACGAGTTCGGATCACTTTGTCTATAAGGTGTATGCACATTGTTAAAGGGTTAAGAATATCTACTAACAGATATTACCTTGTAATCACCTTTAGACTATTCAAAAAAAATACATAACCATACGCAAAACATACATCATCTAATATTAGCAAATAAGTACTGAAATTTAAAGAAAATAAAAACAATGCAAGAACTAAAATGCATGAAAAACAGGGGCTATAAAGCGGAATAACCCATTGAATTTTGGACTAAATCAAAACGGAACTGAAATTAAAGGGGTAAATAGGGGACTAAACATTTGAAAACTGGATTAAAAACAAAAGGGGGATAAAATTGCAAAACTCTAAAAACCTTGAGGGACTACGGGAGTGGTTTCAAAATGCGAAAGGGCTAAATAAGTGATTAGCCCAGGGCGGAGGGGTTTAAAAAGCAATAAACCAATTCCTTAAAGTCGGGTATAAAACATACTTTTTAAAAAAAATCATTTTATCCTACATCTCAAAAAAAAAGAGGATGGATCCTCTAAAGAAACGTTCGAACGTTCTTCTGATGTCCCCAGATTCTGACTATAAACTCAGATCTCGGTGGTCCTCTGCCGCACTAGCCATCGTGGTCTGTAGCCGACTGCCGTTCAACGACGCCGGTGAACGCAAAACCGAAATCCAAAATGCTTCCCTTTTCCCTCTAAAACCGAATCTTAGCCCCAATTTTTTAGAAAACAAACACAAAACTCCTTTTTATAAACATGTTCAAAATCTCTCTTTTGAAAACGAAACCCCTTTTGAAAAACCAGCTTTCTCACTGGCTCACCCTGTACGATCGAGGAAGTCGAAGGGCTTATCACCTGGAGATTCATCGGGAAAATCCCTTGAACGGATGAGAAACTAAAACGGCGAAAGGTAAAAAACCAAAAAACCCTAAATTTTTATGGATTATGCAATGAATTGAGAGAGATACCTTCAAAATTCTTTTTTTCTTTTTTATTGCTTTCTGAAATCCCCTCATCTAGGGTTTACATATGCTTAGTTTCGGTTATATAGAACTAAAATTGCATCTATTTTAAAAATCTAAAAATCATCTAATTATCCCTATTGGCTGCTATATTTGTTGGATGTATTCATGTAATCTTATGAGAATATTAGCTTGTCCCTAAAATGCTTTTGACATTCTGAGTTTTGTTTCCTTGTATTTGCCTTTGTCTCTGATATTTTCTAATTTTTTTGTCTCCATTTTGTATGTGACACGGCCGAAGGGGAGGAGGAGACTAGTGGAGCTGTCGTACGCCGACGTGAAAGCTGAACGGACTCGAATGGCGCATGGACGCATGAGGAAACAGAAAGGTCGGGTGGTGCCTTGCACGCACCATTAGGATGTGGGGAGTCTCCCGTTGCTCAATCTAGACCGTCAGATCTAATCTAGATCTGACGACTGTAGTGCATCTGCGTAGAAAAAAAGGCATTAGGATTTTAGCTCAATTAGGGTTAAATTAATTTGGGTCTAGGCCCATAATCCGGCCTTATGTAATGTATATATTTTTTTTAATTTTAGATGGACTCTTATATTATAATGGACTGGCATTAATAAAAATATGAGCTTTTTATTTAATTTATATATATTTTTGTTTAATATAATAATATATGCCAAGATATAATAATAATAATAATAATGAAACAAATAAATATAATAATAAAATAAAATAGGGCTAAAAAATCCGGATAAAATTAGTAATTACAGTTACTTACCATAAGTCAACAAAAGTCGAATAGACTTACTCAGTCTTCAGCCATACTTTAATCTCAAGCACGTGCAAGCTATATAGAGGCGGTTATCAACATTCTGTTCCCAGTTTCATTTGATGATCAAACCGAACAACATTAAAAATCGTCGCGTGATTTCCACCGGATAATTAATCGTCGTGTTGTATTCTAATATCTTGTAACATACTCAGCAGTGGTATGTTATTCAATATCCAAACTTTACAACCCAAGTTGGTATTGTGGATAGGAATGTCATTGAGGAAGATTTTGCAGGATTCGCCCGCTTCATATTTAATTAGGCAGAGATAGTTATAAATTTTGCGGGCTGTGGGGCGGGGATAAAGATAAAAAAATTAGATTCGCCGTGGGTGATGGAGAAGGAGTAAATATGCCTTTGTATCAGTCTCATCCCACCCGCATCGCATCATCTCTACCCGCCCCGCATTATCCCTAATCGCCCCAAACAGATATTAAACATGTTATTATAAATATAATTAAAACTATAATATCAGTTTGGGTTATAGTCAAATTAAAATATCAGTTTGAATCATATAATTTATATAGACTTATCTTGGAATATTTATGAATATATATATAAATAATATTTATGTTTATTAGTTTTTCTTTACTTTTGTCTGCCGTTAAACTTTCTTATCAGTCATCACCATAAGTATGTTATTCTTCTATTTTTTAATTTTATTTTTCAAATATTGTATCTTATTTAGATTTTATTGATATTTATTCTTATTTTTAAAGGTTATTTTTTTCATTTTTATTTTCTTTGTAGTTCTTTCTATATTGTTTATTTGTTACAACAATCAAAATATTATTTTACATGTTATTTATACTATTTTTTGTCCTTTATAATAAACTTTAGTATCTTTTTATTCCAAACTTTGTGTTTTACAAAATTTAATTTTTTATATTATTATTTTTTTTAAAATGGTGACGGTTGAAATAATGTCACACATGTGGTGAGAGTCCGAATGACAAGTATTTCATACATTTTTCGTAATAAATTTGATTTATATTTATTTAACTAATATTAATAAATATGCTTAAGGGTATCATAAGCCCTTGAACTTTGGAAAAAAAATTAATTAAGCCCTTGAACTTTTTTACACCAATTAAGCCCTTATACTCCAAGATTTCATCAATTAAGCCTTTTGACCAACTTTGACCATCAATTTTTGACTATTTTTTCATGAGATATTATTGCTGTCATGTGATATTTACTAATTTTTTAGAAAAAAATTTTATAAGTTTTATAAGTTTTTTAGAATTTTTAGAACTTTTAAATAAAATAAAAAATTCTGAAAATATCAAGTGACGATACTGTAACACGACACGTTGCACCAACGAGTCCAAAAAATTGTTAGATTTAACAGTCAACATTGGAAATATGGGTGAATTGATTAAATTTTGGAGTATAAGGGCCTAATTGGGTGCAAAAAAAGTTTAGCGGCTTAATTGATTTTTTTCAAAATTTTAAGGGCTTATGATACCCTTGAGCCTAATAAATATATTATATGAATGGATCACGGGGCGGGTAAAGAGGAGATTAGGTGGATCTTATGACCAACGTAGGTGATGGGGCGGGGATGGTTTTAGTATTACGAGTTGCGGGGCAAAGATAATTTTAGATTTTATATTCATAGCGGGTCATAGGGCGGGGATGGAGATGAAAATTCTTGACGGGAATGGGTATGAAAAAAATATCATTCGCACCTTCCCCGCCCAATTGACGTCCCTAATTGTGGATAACAATACTCAATACTCAATGGTACTTTGGTAATTACAAGAAAGGAGTACAACGGTCTTCTGTCATTTTAACGAATTCCAAACATGAAACCCTACTCTACAAGGGTGGTTCGGTATTTAAAAGGGCTTCACCAAAGTATTTATGAATTGACACAAAATTATTTTGGACATTTTAGAAAATCAGAGGTATTTCAATCAATTTAGTATACACGGGTATTTTGGTTATTTTAGTTAATAAAGGTATTCTAGTAACTTAGACTCGGAATGGTAAATATGTAATTTGAAGGTGTTAAGGCTAAAAATGACTTATCGAATTTACAAACAGGCTTGAGAATCAATATGTCGGTCCAAATGACCTATCGGGTAGGAAGGGGGTCTCAAACGGTTCAAATCAAGTTTCTCTATAGCCCTAGTATCGAAATCTGGACTAGGGGTATCGAAACTTATGGTTTGGTTTCAATACTCCTTAGCAGATACCAAAATTGATCTGACTTTAGGAATAAAGGTATCGAAACCAATCTCCCTGATTTCAAACCTTTCTATACAAGTAGAAAGTTCAAGCATCGAATTTAGCATATGTCCCCTTAAAGTTTATGTTATGTGTGTGGTTGTATTTAGCAGAAAGTAGAGAGAATAGGGAGAAAAAGAAGATAGATTAGGGTAAAAGAAGACAATGTTAAGTTTTTTCATGCCTCTCTCGGTACAAAAAAGAGCTATTTAACCAAAACAAATGCAAGAAATCTAATAAAGGACAAGATTTGTTAATGCACATGGAGCTCTTCTCTCTCTGGTCCCCTTGCGTAATTCCTCGACATTCCCTGCAGCCTGGATAGAGTTGGTCCCCTGGGCAGTGACTTCAATGATCTCTAGTGGTGATTCCATGGTGTCCTCAACATTACCTCCCCCTAAAGAAGGAACATTGTCCTCAAGGTTCGGCTCAGCAGTGGGCTCAGTGGTGGTTGTCGAATCCCTAAACAAAGGCAACGGTGTAATCTGTTGAAGAGGCTGTCCCTTGCACTGTTTCAGCTGAGAAATGTGGAAGATAGGATGAATACGTGTGGATGCTGGCAATTCGGTTTATAAGCTACAGGTCCGATGCGTTGAACAACTTTGTAAGGGCCAAATAATTTTGGAACGAGTTTTTGATGCTTGTGCAATCGGAGAGATAGTCTTGATACAGTTGAATACAAGGGCGGATCTAGTTCAGTGCCTCTTAGGTCACGTGACCTACCATACTTTTATACCATCCCCATAAGCATAGGAAGAACGATGGATAAGATGGAGAAAAAAGGGTAAGTTTTGATACAAACGTGACCTACCACAATTTGTGATCAAATATTTACCTAAGTTACTTTCTTTCTGTGATTTTTCTTCTTAATATGATAATAGCGATATTGATGCGTTAATGATAAACGGTGGTAGCCACTGACAGAAGGATGGAGAAGAAAGAGTAAGTTTTGATACAAACGGCTAGGGTTTTGGATTATTAGAGAAAGGATAAGATTTTATTAAATGGTCTACAGTAGGTATATGTACATGGGCAATGGCCCAATTACATCTATTTATAACTTATAACATTTTTTACAAACTAATAGGCCGAACCCAATGATAAAATTTCATTAGATGAACTTTCTTCTAACCCTCAACATAACCTATTTTTTTGGGGTAAAAAATGAACAATGATGATAAATGAATTTTGAGAGTGAATTACTAATATAACCTCTCTTTTACTCATTAGCTTTGTATATTTGGTGAATATTTTCTTTTTTAGTTTGCTTCATTTATTGCTTTTAATTTCCCTTTCATTTCATGGAAAAGTTGAATAGCTTGAAGATTAGGTTTTGAGTAATATTAGAATAGGTAAGGGCTAAAGTCTTGGTAGGGTTATTTGTTGTTCTTTTTAAGTTTTAGATATTGAGATGAGTATAGGATACAACAGCTTAATTTAAGGTTAAAAAACAATACAACTGAAATGTTAGAAAAGACCCAACCTAAAATATTATCAAAAAGTATAATATTTTCGTTGTGTGGTAATATTTTAGATTACGTGTTTTCTAACATTTCAAGTTGCACTATTTTTTAATCTTAAACCAAGACGCCGTACCTAGACTCACCTTAGGTATTGAGACTCAATATTTGAATAACTTATTCAATTTATTATTGATTTACATGTAATTTTATATATTGTTAATCGGTGAACTACTAAGATTAAATTCCTATATCCGCCCCTGGTTGGATACAAACAAAGGCCCAATCACCTTCGGCTAACTTCAATTTATCTTGGTTTTCATTCACACTTGAGTTTGAGACAGATTGTACTTCAACTCTTGCAACAATTCATCTTGGTCTTGTAGAGTTTTATCTACTTGAGTATTGAGTGAACCCCCTTCGACATAGGAGACCATGGTGAAAGGATCTTGACCATAGAGTGCTTGAAATAGGGTCATGCTTGGGGATGCCTGAAAAGCTGTGTTGTACTAGTATTCTGCCCAAGCAAGATAACTCTGCCATTTACTCGGCTCATCCCCAATCATGCAATGAAGGTACATTTCCAAGCCATCGGTTTGTGGATGGTAGGCGAAGCTGAGACACAGATCGGTTCATTGTAAACTAACAATTTTAGTCCAAACTTCACTTACAAAATTAGGGTCCATGTCACTAACCATAGATCATGGAATGTCGTGCAATTTAATAATGCCTTAGAAAATTACCTTCGCTATGTAGTGGGCATCATAGTGTCATAGTAAGGAAAAAAGTGCCCGTATTTCGTCAGTCTATCCACAACCACAAGAATAGCTTTTTTTCCATTCGACTTCAACAGTACCGTGATGAAATCTAAAGATATATCTTCAAATACTTGATGTGGAATGGGTAGAGGTTGAAGGAGACCTGCATGTACACCCAGACTAGAACTATGAAACTCACGAAGAAGGCGAGATCGCAATGCACTCTCATTAGAAACCACTACACGGTCATGGAGCGGGATCAAACCATGTTTTTCACTGTAACCTTGGGCTGTCAATTCCCCAATTTGGAGCTGTGCGCGCAGATGAGTCAAGACTTCATCATGTTGGTTGGAGGTGCGAATGTCCTCTAAAATTCCAAAAGTGGGTCAAGTAAAAGCCATCAATATGCGCCCCTACTTCTCTAAACAATGCATCGAAGACTGTGTTCAACTTGTCGGGGAGATACTTGATCTCAAAATCATATCCTATCAACTTTGCCAACTACTGTTGTTATTCCAGAGTTTGAATTGTTTGTTGTGTCAACTCTCAGAGAGACTTTTGATAAGTGATAATGATAAATTGCCGGCCAAGTAGGTATTGTCTCCACTTTGCAACAGCCTATGTAATGGCATACATCTCTCTATGGTAGGCGGAGGCTTCCTGTATTTTTGGACTTAGTTTTTAACTGTAAAATGCCAAGGGAAGGTTGTCTTGGGTTAAACTGCTCCGATTCCCACTCCAAAAGCGTCAGTTTCGACCATAATTCTGTCTCGAAATAAGGTAAACATAATGCTGGTGCAAAGCAAAGACACAACTTTAGCCTCTCAAAAGGCTCCTGAACAGCTTCATGCCAATGAAAAGTGTCGTCTTTCTTTAGTAAATCAATAATAGGTGTTGCGAGAGTGGCGTAGCCCTTAATAAAATGATGGTAGTACCCAGTAATCCCCCCAAAAGCTCACACATCCCTGATTGTAGTAGGCACTGGCCAAGTTTGGATTGTCGCGACCTTGGTGGAATCCACTGCCAATCTATCGCGAGATAATACATACCCTAAATATTCAACAGTTTCCTGCCCAAACGAATATTTTGACTGATTAGCTACCAACCCATGTGTCTTCAAAATCTACAACACAGCTCGTAAGTGTTGAAGATGCTCATGCCAGCTTCAACTGAACTCGAGGATATCATCCAAAAAATAAGCACAAATTTCTGTAGATGACCTAAAATGTCGAAGGAGCATTTGTTAAGCCGAACGGCATAACAAGGAAATCATAATGACCCTCATGAGTACATAAGGCTATTTTGTACACGTCTTTATTACGAAACCAGATCTGATGGTAACCTACCAACAAATCAAGCTTTGAAAAGAATTGTGATTTACCCAATTCGTCGAAAAATGGGCTAGTGCTCTTTCGAATCAGTCCTCCATCAAGTATTTGTCGAATTTGTTTCTCGATCTCAGCCTTCGAGAAATGGGGATAGCGATAGGGTCTTGTAACGTCCTAAATTCGACGTCACATTTGGGCCTCATGCCCAAACATAAAACCTGCAACTAGATTTAGCCCAAAATATAAGCAAATCCATAAATCTGACTCGTTTTGGAAATAAGTCATTACAAAATAGTTAAACCGTTTGCATGGGAGATTCAATTTAAAACAAAGTATTTAAAAGCATTCGACATGATTAATAAATCCAAATAGAGTTACAGACATAAATCAAGGGTCCTATGAATACATCGCCTAATAAGCCTAGATATTGTACTCTTACTCACGTTGATGAACTAAAATCCTACTCCGATGGGGTTCCTTTGCATGCAACGATGCCACCTAAAAACCCGCGTAAGGAAATAATAATTCCAAACGCTGAGCTCATAAAGCTTAGTGGATACACCTCTACTCTACCATGCTTCAACAAATCACTAACATAGGCATGTAACAAGTAAGATTATATGACATTTAAATTGATACATGGCTCTACAATAGTTGCCTAAACACATGTAATCCATATCACAACATCAAGGGGCACACAAGGCCTAACCACACTATACCATAACAACATAGGAGTGAGGTCGGGTCACGCAACATCGGGACATACACTATGGGTGAGTCCAGGTCACGTAGCATCGGAACATACTTCCTTACTCAGAATCTCCCTCAAATATATACGAATGAGGCTCGGGTTACATAGCATCGGTAACCTCTATTCACTAATTTCTAACCATGGTGTTGCAAAATATCTTGGGTATTCGGATCCCAACAAACAAGGTACTCAACCACACAATGTCCCTATATGGCATACAACAACTAACTGATCCACCAAGAATCCTTATTGAATCAATACAACCAACCCACTCAAGGTTTTATTAAGTTATTACTCCTTATATATATGAGGTTAGATTCTCGATTTCTCAGTTTTACTATTCATTTTACCCTATTAGAGACCCATTGGGCCTTAGTCCTCGAATTATAAGTCCCTTGAACTAAAAATGAAATATTTGGGCAAATTGCCCAGCGAGTACTGATATCTACTTATAGGTATTGGTATGCTCCAGTGGTTACCGATACCCACTTATGCGTATCGATACCTGGCTAGCCGTCAGGAAGGGTTTAACTAAAAGCTCGTACCAGTACACGAGGCCCTGTACCGTTACGCTCGTGAGTATATCGATACCAATTTTGACTACTAGAATTTGATGGACCAGGGAAGGTACCGATGCCCCCTACCGATACCTCCCTTAAACTCTTGCTAAATTTGCTATGAAATCAACATAGTGCCAATACCGATTCATGCCGTATCGATACTCGAGCCCATAATTCAAATTTTGGAGCTCGAATTTTATCCCAACACTCCCCAAACATTATAGAAAAACCTCAAAATGAGCTTACAGATTAGGGAAGGTATAGTGAGTTCCTACTCTTTTCACACCATTTAAAACACTAATTTTGGATTTTGCCATTAACACCCATACTCAAACATTTCAAGCACCAATACATCAAACAAGCATACAAGACCATACATTCGTGATTTGCAAGAAAAAAAGGGAGTTGGAAGTGTACTAACCACCCTTCAAGTACTGAAAAAGAGCCTCTTTGCACCAACCTCAAGCCCTCTCATTGCCTTGAGCTTTTGATTGCTCTCCAACCTCTTTAACTACAAACCAATGTTGTAGAGCAGATTACAACATTATTATATGTAAAAAGGGATGATAAAGGAAGTATTTAACATCAAGAAACATAATTTAAACTTTCAATCCCGCTCATCCAACCCCCACCAAAACCCCATGTAGCTCATCTTATACCAACAACCATGACTTTTACCTTGACTTGTAGATCGTGGAATGATGATTACAACCTTCTCAACCACTAACCCAGAAATTCTCTTCCAATACTAAAGATGAAGCCTTTAACTTGTGATTTGAAAGTGGGAGGGGAAGAGAGATGTGGGAAAGAATTAGAGAGCAAGAGTGATATCACTCTTCCCATTTTTTTGTAAGGGTTTTAATTTCCACCAGCCTTTTCTTGGAAATTACCCCTCAACCCCTTACTCTTTCTTCCATCACTAACTCAACCAGGCCCAAAAATCCCAAGGCAAAGCCCAAGCCCTTAAGGTGTTTGTAGACACCTCTCGGCCCAAAACATCAAGGCCCACAACACGGGTATAAATGACACATGGATTCTAAAATTTGGGTCTTTACAAATCTTCCCTCCTCAAAGAAAATTTTGTCCCCAAAATTTACCTTTTGGAAACAAATGCGGGTAGAGCAGCTTCATGTCTTTCTCAACCTCCTACGTGGCTTCCTCAACCCCCATGGTTCCTCTATAACATTGTCACTAAGGGTATGCACTTGTTGCGAAGTTCCTTGACTCCCTATTCAAGAACTCGTATTGGCTCTTTCTCATATGTCAAGTCAATGTTGATCTCAATCTCCTCAAGATGAATAACATGTGAAGGTTTGAAATGGTAACGCCTCAACATGGACACATAGAACACATTGTGGATACGTGCCATCCCCGGAGGCAAGGCTAGCCAATATGCCATGGTTTTAACCCTCTCAGGGATCTCATAAGGCCCAATAAAACTTGGGCTCAACTTTCCTTTCTGCCCAAAACGGATTACCCTTTTCCATGGTACATCTTAAGAAACACCTTGTCACTAACCTCATACTCGATGTGCTTAAACTTCTGATCCGTATAAGTTTTTTGACAATCAAAAGCTGCTTGCAATCTTTCTTTGATGATCTAAACCTTCTCCTCTATTTGCCTAATAAAATCTAATCCTACAATCCTTCTCTCATTTAGCTCCTTCCAATATAAGCGTGTTCTATATTTTTGTCCATACAAGGCCTCAAAAAGAGCCATTTTGATACTTGATTGAAAACTGTTGTTATAAGCAAACTCAACAAGTGGTAGTTGGTCCTCCCAACTCCTTTCAAAGCCGATCACACAACAAATAAGCATATCTTCGAAGATTTAAATGACTCGCTCCAACTGACCATCAATCTGGGGATGAAAAGCAGTACTAAAATGTAACCTTGTGTCCAAGGCTTCATGAATCTTCTTCCACAATCTGCTATAAACCGGGGATCTCTATCTGATATGATCAAAGATGGCACCCCATGAAACCTCACAATTTCTTGAATGTACAATTGAGCCAACCTCTTAAGCGTAAAATCCATACATACAGGTAAGAAATAAGCCAACTTGGTCAAATGATCACTATCACCCATATAGCATCATGCTTCCTTTGATTCAAAAGTAGACACATCACAAAATCTATGGTCACATGATCTCACTTCTATTGTGGAATCTGGATAGGCTAAAGGAAACCTGAAGGAACCTGATGTTTCACCTTAACTTGCTGACAAGAAAGACATATTGTTACAAATTTGACACATCCTTCTTTATGCTAAGACACCAATAAAAAGGACGAAGATCTTTGTCTATTGTTGCCCGGATGCACAAAAAATGGGTTACAATGCACTTCTCAAAGAATACGGTCCCTCAAATCTTCTAAGGTTGGAACACATAACTGGCCCTTGAAGTACATGATCCCCTCATCTCGTATTTCAAAGTTTGAAACTTTTCCTCTCTGAACCATCTCAATCTTTGTCACTAGCTCCTCATCTAGCACTTGCGTCCTCTTAATCTATTGTACTAATATAGGCTTCAAACGAAGCTCAGCTTACAACCCACATCCTCGGTCATCCTCAATGGGGCGAACATTGCCCTCAAGTCTGACAAGGACTTTCGACTCAAAGTATCAGCCACCACATTAGCTTTACCGAGGTGGTACTTAATAATAAAATCATAATCCTTCAACAACTCAATCCAATGCCTTTGTCTCAAATTCAACTCTTTTTTGTTGAGGAGATACTTCAAACTCTTATAGTCAGTGTAAATGTAGCACTTTTCTCCATAGAGATAGTGCCTCTAAATCTTTAATGCAAAGATAACTGCAGCTAGCTCTAAATCGTGTGTAGGGTAATTCCTTTCATGAGGCTTGAGTTGTCTTGAGGTGTAAGCTACCACCTTACCCTCTTGCATGAGAACACAACCAAGCCCATTCAACGAGGCATCATTGAAAATCATATAATCTTTACCCGGCTCGAGTTGCATTAAAACTGAGGCTTCTGTCAGGTAAGCTTTCAACTATTCACAACTTTATCATCTTTTCTCGTTCCACTCAAATGAAACTCCTTTCTGTAACAACTAGGTTATAGGTGCTACTATGATAAAAAAAATCCATTGACCAAATGTCAATAATATCTGATAAGCTCGAGGAAACTACAAACTTCTATGATATTCCTAGGTTGTTTCCACTCGACCACAGCTTGAATCTTTTACGGATCAACACAAATCCCATCTACCGTTACAATATGGCCCAAAAATGCCATTTTAGAAAGCCAAAACTCTCATTTGCTAAACTTGGCAAAAAGCCGTATCTCCCTCAAGGTTTGCAGAACCACATGAAGATGATAATCGTGCCCCTCCTCTGAGCACTAGTAAACCAAAATGTCATCAATGAAGACCACCACAAGCTAATCTAGATAAGGCTAGAAGATCCGGTTCATCAAGTCTATAAAAGTTGCAGGTGTATTGGTAAGCCCAAACGAAATTACCAAGAACTCGTAGTGCCCATACCGTGTTCTAAAGGCAATTTTCTAAACATCATCTTCTACTACCTTTAACTGGTAGTAACCTGATCTTAAATTAATCTTTGAGAAAACAAGGGCACCTCTTAACTAATCAAACATGTCATCTATTCTCGAAAGGGAATAACGATTCTTCACTGTTACCTTGTTGAGCTGGTAATAGTCGATGCATATCCTCATCGAACCATCTTTCTTTTTTATGAACAAGATCGGTGCACCCCAAGGTGATATACTCGGCTGAATAAAACCTCTCTCTAATAACTCTTAGATCTAATTCTTTAACTCTCTCAATTTAGTTGGCACAATACAATACAATGTAATAGACACTAGTTCCGTGCTATGCATCACATCTATTCGAAACTCTGGTTCACGATCTGAAGGTAATCTAGGCAACTCTTCCAAAAACACACAAACTCACTAATGATCTGAAGGCTCTTGAGCTTCAGACTCTCTACATTTAAATTAACTACATAGGTTAAGAAGGCCTCGCAACCTTGTTGTATCATCTTTTGTGCTGCCAAAGCCGACACTACACCAAAAAGGCAAGGATTCCTCTCACTCCCACTACTAATCTAGCTCCATTTAAACCATGAAGCTTAAGGCTTTTTGCTCTACAACCCAAACGTGCATCGTGTTCAAACAACCAATCTATCCCTAAGATAACATCAAACTCTTAAAATGGAAACACTATCAGATCAACAAGAAAGATTAAACCCTAAACCTTAATTGGACACATATGATAGACTTTATCCACCAAAACATCATACACCAAGGGACTAGACACACAAACTCCTATCTTAAGATCCTCGGTAAGAATAACCCACTACTGAGATATTCCACTACGGATGTAAGAATATGTAGATCCTGAATCTACAAGAGTAATAATATGAACAGAAAACAAAGTAAATATACCTGATATGATGTCAATAGCCTCATAGTCCTCTTGAGCCTTATCTGCATACTGTCTCGTGGGTACCCTCACGGTAGAATGGAATGTACCCCCACTCTAATGTCCTAACACGTGGCTAGCTCCTCCCCTAGGGAAGTCTCAGCCCCTCTGAGCTATGAAAGAAGTACTCTGATTCTAAACTGAGGTGGCATCCATGGCCTCAGGGCAGTTCCTCAGAAAGTGATCAGGTGATCCGCAACCATAGCAAAACTTATTATTCCTATAACATTCTCCATGGTGCCTACGCCTACACTGCGCACAAACTGGTGCATGCGATCCTCTACACGAACTTCCCAAACTCATAACCGAATAGGAAGAATTAGGCCTTCTATGACCAGTAAATGCTGACCTCCAATATGATCTCGCAGACTGATATAATACTCTTCTTCCTTTGTTCTAATTTCCTCTATATTTGCTCAAGAGATTTGGCACTAGTGATCAAATCAGAGAACACCTTGGGTGGATCGACTGTCAGGTATATCTATATCTCATTCTTCAAACCCTTGCAGAACCTCTTCTATCGCATCTTTTTTGTAGCAACCAACTTTAGGGCATACCTACTCAACTGTAGAAACTCTTGCTCATACTTAAAAACAGGCTGGTTCCCTTGAACTAGATGTGTGAACCGATCTCTCAAGCTATTCATATGCGCTTCTCCCATATACTTCTTCTCAAGCTCATCAAGAAAGTCATCATAAGTGTTGGAGTATGTCCAAAGACCAATCATGAGATGGTCGTAAAAGGCATACTTATTTTATCTTGTTTATTAATATAAAACCATTATTAATTTTTTAGTCTTATTCTGTGCATTTATAAATAAACTGAATTATAATAAAGTCCTTAGAATAATATAGTTATTCTTGAATGTCCTTAGTCGAGTATTATTGTGGGCATGGACAACAATAATATATTAAGACTAATATGTAGTTGATTGATGACAAAGTGTTGTCTTTGACATGAAGATGTCAAAATCAATACATAAGTATGTGTTAGAGAAAGACATATTGGACTGACCTGCTATGAGCATGTTTCTTGGATTATTATGTGACAGTCACAACATTGCTCATAGTGATAACTACATGTATGATCCTCCGACTTGAGATCATCATTATTTCAATATCTTGAGTGACATATTTTGATGTGGTCAAACGTGCGTCGTAACTGACTACACTATAAAGACTAATATTGGATATGTCACAATCTATGTAGCGGAATATGGTTGATCAAGATAGGATTTGTCCCTCCTACATAATATGAGTAATATCATAGACCACTTGATTGAGTGAGACTAGAAAATGCATGGCCATACTCGAATAAATTGATAATAGTCTACTCGAGATATCAAGAAATATTAGATGGACTATACAAGTGTGACTATTCCATGACTTGTGTCCGATCTAGATATAGGGAAAAAAGAATGTAATACATGAAAAGAGTTAATCACGAAGGTTATGTCGAACCACAACTTCCTGTAACTTAGGTAGCAATGATGCTTTGCTAGATGCCACTCATTGCTTGTAATATTAGAATTGTTATAGATAGTACTACTAACGTTACATGAACCTACAAGGGTCACACCCTATGATTGCAACGAACAAATATTGACTTGATAGCATGTGTACAAACTTTTTGTACACGTAATAAGTAAAAAAACTAAGATTATTATAATTATAGATAATATTGTTTATATATTTTAATACTAGATAATTATTGTAATTATTAAATACTATTAATATATATATCTAAAGAAACCTAATTAAAGTAGAATCAGATTCTACATATTTAATTATATTCGGTTAAATATATTATATATTTAATGAATTCGAATTTAATTAGAATTAGGTTTTTGAATGTTATATAAAGGTATAAGGTCTAGCAGCCGAAATATACCTTTTGCGAAAAACCTCTCTAACAGTTAGAGAAGTAAAATATTGTTTGTTTTATTTGGGTGGACTGCGTAGAGGTCAGAACACTGTTGAGATAACTTGGATTCAATATCGTGCTAGAAGAATTGGATTCTCCTAAATCCCTGTAGTTTTTCAAATTTATTTAAGGTAACGTTTCATCCCTTTTCACCCCGGATTCATTCCTTACACTAAGTGGGTCAGTTAGGATACTATCCTAACTCTACGGTCTCCCACCACTCACGAACATTCTCCTTTAATAAGGAAAGGATGCACTTCAGCTTGTCTTCAGGTTCCAACCCCATTTGACGCAAAATACAACGGGTATCTCTCAACTATTGATTTTCCTTGATTGGATTATCTTGTCCTGACCCAAGGAAATCTGTTGTGCCATGACGGTGGCCCTTACAATGCTATTAAGGTCCCTATGTAGGTGGGTAAAGTAGTTGGCCCTATGTTTCCTCTCGTCCTATGATCTCTCATTGGTCTCGGGGATATAATCCTCGTCATAACTCTCCTCTCAAGAGCCCTAACTTTCTTCACGATAGCATGTACCTCTAGGCATGATTCAAACTCTACACAGATAAACAAACAAGATTACTCCATCGGATATTCAGCTTAAATGAGTACAACTTCGACTTATAGGCACGTATTCACTAGACACCCCTTTTTACGACTCTCTACTACCCAGGGTTTCTTAGAACCGGCTAAACCTAGTCTCTGATATCACCAAATGTAACGTCCTAAACCCGACGTCACATTTAGGACTCAAGCCCAACCCAAACATAAAACTTGTAACTAGATTTAGCCCAAAATATAAGCAAATCCATAAATCTGACGCGTATTAGAAATAAGTCATTATAAAATAGTTAAACCGTTTGTATGGGAGCTCCAATTTAAAATAAAGTATTTAAAAGTATTCGACACGATTAATAAATCCAAATAGAGTTTCAGACATAAATTAAGGGTCCTATGAATACATTGCCCGATAAGCCTAGATATTGTACTCTTACTCATGTCAATGAACTAAAATCCTACTCAGATGGGGTTTTTTTGTATACAATGCAGCCACCTAAAAACCTGCTTAAGGAAACAACGATTCCAAATGCCGAGCTCATAAAGCTCATTGGATACACCTCTACTCTACCATGCTTTAACAGATCACAAACATAGGCATCTAAGAAGTAAGATGATATGATAGTTAAATTTATACATGGAGCTACAATAGTCGCCTAAACACATGCAATCCATATCACAACATCAAAGGGCATACAAGGCTTAACTATACTATACCATAACAACATAGGAGTGAGGTCGGGTCACGCAACATCAGAATATACACTCCGGGTAAGGCCGGGTCATACAATATCAGAACATACACCCTTACTCAGAATCCCCCTCGAGTACATACAAATGAGGCCCGAGTCACATATTATCGATAACCTCTATTCACTATTTTTTACCATGGTGTTGCAACAATCTTGGGTATTCGAATCCCACCAAACAAGGTACTCAACTATACAATACCCTTACATGACCGATCCACCAAGGATTCTTATTGAATCAATGCAACTAACCTACTCAAGGTTTTATTAAGTTATTACTCCTTATGTATATATATAAGGTTAGATTCTCAATTTCTCAGTTTTACTATTCATTTTACCCTATTAAAGACTCATTCGGCCTTACTCTTCGAATTATAAGTCCTTTGAACTAAAAATGAAAATTTTAAGTAGATTACCCAACGAGTACCGATACCTACTTATGGGTATCGGTATGCTCCAGTAGGTACCGATACCCACTTATGCGTACATCGATACCTGGCTAGCTGTTATGAGAGGTTTACCTCAAAGCTCGTACTGATAAACGGGGCTTTGTAGAGATACTCAAGGTGTACTGATACGCTCGTGAGCGTATCGATACCAATTTTGGCTACTGGAATTTGATAAAATAGGGACGGTGCCGATACATCCCCACGCGTACCAATACCTCCTTTAAACTCTTGGTAAAATTGCTATGAAATTAATGGGGTACCGATACCGGTTCATGTCATATTGATACCAGAGCCCAGATTTCAAATTCTGGAGCTTGAGTTTTATCCCAACACTCTCCCAAACTTTATAGAAAAACCCTAAAATGAACTTATAGATTAGGGAAGGTATATTAAGTGAGTTCCTACTCTTTTCACACCATTTAAAACATTAATTTCAAATTTTGCCATTAACACCTATACTCAAACATTTCAAGCACCAAGACATCAAACAAGCGTACAAGACCATATATTCGTGATTTGCAAGAAACAAAGGGAGTTAAAAGTGTACAAACCACCATCCAAGCATTGAAAAAGAACCTCCTTGCACTAGCCTCAAGTCCTCTCTTTGCCTTGAGCTTTTAAGTGCTCTCCAACCTCCTTAACTACAAACCAATGTTGTAGAACGAATTACAACAATATTAGATGTAAAAAAGGATGATAAATGAAGTATTTAACATCAAGAAACATAATTTAAACTTTCAATCCCGCTCATCCAATCCACCCTACCAAAACCCCATATAGCTCATCCTACACCAACAACCATGATTTTTATATTGACTTGTAGATCGTGGAATAATGATTACAACTTTCTCAATCAATAACCTGGAAATTCCCTTCAAACACTAAAGCTGAAGCCTATAACTTGTGATTTAAAAGTGGAGGGAAGAGGGATGTGGTAAAGAGTTAGAGGAAATAGTGATATCACTCTTCCCACTTTTCTGCATGGGTTTTAATTTCCATCAGCCTTTGCTTAAAAATTACCCCTCAACCCCTTACTCTTTCTTCCATCACTAACTCAACCAGACCCAAAAGCTCCCAAGGCAAAGCCCAAGCCCTTAAGGTATTTTTAGACACCTCTCGACCTAAAACATCAAGGCCTACAACATGGGTATAAATGACATATAGATTCCAAAATTCAGGTTGTTACAGGTCTAACATTGACTGGTTTACTTGCTGCATTGAGGTAAATGGCGTGGTCATTATCTCTTGGGGGTAACCCTTGCACTGGTTCAAACATGGTACGAAATTCCTCGAGCAATTCTTGAAGGTTGGCTCATTCTTTGTCCAAACCAACAACCAATGTATTATCCATATGTAATATTAAAAATTCTGCAATGGCTCCAGTTTTAGAAAGTCGACACATAACTTGAAATGGAATTTGTTGTGGCCTAAAGTCAGTGTCCTCATGCCAATAGTATTGTGTATTCCCCTATTAGAATTCAAATGTTACCTTCAAAAAATACATAGTGACCGACCCTAGTGTAACACCCCAGTTTTGAGCCTAAGAGTTTTCTAGGTTGATTAGATAGTCCGATGGACCAGATTAGAGGATTCGAGTCAGTTTTGAGATTTAATTTGGCTGATTGTTGATTAGTTTACAAATTGTGCACATTTTCTTCCAGTGCATATGATGTATACTTTGGATAGGTTGACGGATCTTTATGTTGCTAAAATTGTGAGGTTGCACTAGTGCCCAAGTCGATTGTATCGGATAGGGATCTGTAGTTTATAGTGAGGTTTTAGGAGTGTTTGCATCGAGCTTTGGGTACTTGCTTGAATTTTAGTACTTCGTATCATCCACAGTCGGATGGCCAGTCTGAACGTGTGATTCAAATTTTGGAGGATATGTTGAGGTGTTGTATCATTGAGTTCCAAGGAAATTGGGAAATACAGTTACCTTTAGTAGAGTTTGCGTACAATAACAGTTATCAGGCAAGTATAAAGATGGCACCGTGCGAAGCCTTGTATGGTAGAAAGTGTCATACGCCTTTGTATTCTGGGTAAAAGTATGTTTCTATGCCTGATGTGTTGAAAGACACGGATGAAAAGGTAAAGCTTATTTATAATCATTTGAAAGTGGCCTCGTATAGGCAGAAATCCTACGTAGATTTGAAGCGTAGAAAAGTTGAGTACGTGGTTGGTGAAAAGTTTTCTTTAAAGTTACACCTTGGAAGAAGGTGTTGCACTTTGGGCGTAAAGAGAAGTTGAGTCTGAGGTTTATCAGACCGTATGAGGTGTTGGAACGTATTGGTCCTGTGGCTTATCAGTTGAGTTTGCCTTCTGAGTTGGAGAAGATGCATTATGTGTTTCATGTATCCATGTTGCGGAGGTATCATTAGGATCTGTCGCATGTAATGCAAGTGGAGGATGTTGAGTTGCACCTAGATTTTTCTTACGATGATGAACCAGTGGATATTCTTGACTCCAGTAGTAAAGTTCTTCGTGGAAAAATGATTGAGCTTGTTAAGGTGTTGTTGCGACATCGCGGTGTTGAGGAGGCCACGTGGGACAGTAAGTCGAACATGTTAGAGCAGTTTTCGCAAATGTTCCCATTAGGTAAATTTTGTGGAAGAAATTTCTTAAAGGGAAGATTTGTAATGCCCCGGTTTTGGGCCTAGGAGTTTTCTAGGTTGATTAGACGGTTCGATGGACCAGATTAGAGGATTCTTGTCGGTTTTGGGATTTAATTTGGAATAAATATTTTTGAGTAAGATAAAATATGGAAAAATATTCTAAGATCATTATTTATTATATAAATGATTTTGGAAAAAGGGATTTCAAAATGGGACATTTTGACCAGTGACCAAAATGTAAACTTTTAAAACTGTTTTTGGTGACTGTTTTGTAAAAGGGTCAAAACTTAGAATCTTTAAGGAGTTATTTAGCCAAAGTCGAATATCAGAATTTTCTCTTTTAATTGGATATTTTAAAAAGGTTTTATATTAAATAAAAAGGCTTGGGGAAGTTAATTTCATAATTAGCTTTTAAAGAAAATTTCACGTAACTAGCTTTTCACCAAAAGTTTTCTCTCAAATTCTCTCTAGCCAAACACTCTTTTCCACTTCAATTTTCTCTTGTAAATACTTGATTTCAACATTCTTTTTTTTCAAATTGATATTTAACGTTTCCTAACAAAACCTATTTGATTTGATCTTATTTTCTCATGTAAAACCATCCAACTAAGAGGAAAGCCAAATTTAGAGGTTCTCTTCGTTCTTCTCCTCTAATATAAGTTTTTTACTTTAATTCCTAAGTTATTGATCCTTTACATATGTTTCCTAACTTGATTTTAATGATTTAATTATGGAAAATTGGTTAAATCAAGGTTTAATTGATTAGATTGGTGAATTTTCATATAGGCTCTGTTTTGCTGAGTTCTTGATTGATTCTAATCATGATTTTGATGTTTAATAATGTTAATAAGTATGTTTTAACATTGGAATCCCGAAACTATGTGAATCTCTAATTTCTAGGTTGTTAGTTATGATTTTTAGAGGAGTTGTGGAGGTTTAATGAATACTGGAGGTATAAGGATGATGTTAATGTGTTTTTAGATGTTAATTGATGGATTAAAACGTTAGGTTTTGGCTGGGTTAAGTTTGGAAGATGTTTGATGTTAATTTCAGTTGTTGTGGAGTGAAATTGGGTAGTGTATGTTGAGGATTTATGCAAATTGATGTTGCTGGGTGGTTGAATGCATTTTGATGCATTGAATCCTCTGTTTTTGTATGAATAAAATAGGGGGAGTTGATCTTCAAGCTTGAGCGAGCATTTCAGAAGCTTTAGAGGTGAGTTTACCATATCAGCAAGCGAGGTTTTGCGTGTCGATGAGTGAAAATGTGATTTACAACTTTTCAAAGGTTTGAAAGTTATATTTGGGAGTTTAGATGAAGCTTGAAACGCTGGTCTAAGCTCGAAAGTAAGTAAAGAATGAATTCTCTCTTGAACTTGGTTTGGCAATTAGATTTTATGCACTTGTTTTAATAGATTGATTACTCATTGTTTATGCATGATTTGAGCATGGTTTAATGCTGAAAATGTTTATAAAATGATGTTGATGCATTTGGAAGTGATGAATGATTTGGTAATGTTTTGAACATTGTTGAAAGCATTGGATAAATGGTTTTAATTGATGTATATGAAAACAATGAGTTAATGTTAATGAAACAGATTATATTGGAAAGTGATGGTATGAAAATGTTATGGAAATGATATCGGATATAACTGACAGGCCATAGGATTTAAAGTGCACTATAATAAGTCATTGATGGTTCGTAGAGGTGATGTGTTGAAAGTATTTACTTCGACCATGTGAACCCCAATATTGTTGAGGAAATGCTTCAATTGCTTTTACTCCGGCTGCGACTGTAAGGGTGATGCATTAGAAGCGTTTACTCTAAATTGTAGGATGAGCCTTGGTAGTGTTGAGGTAATGCATGTGTTGCATTTACTCCATGCCATTGAGCTGTTAAGTGATTAGGATATAGCTTGGGAACTCTGTATATCCTATATGGTTTAATGAAAGGAAATATGTTTTTGGAAAGGATCATTTGTAAGAGAATATAATAAATTGATGTATCATGTTGTTGGATTGTTTGTATAATGTGATTTATACATGTGTTTACTCTTTAAGCTTTGCCTATGAGATGTTATGTATGGTAAGGCTTAAATTGAGGGTTGCATATGGGATTATGCTGTGGAATCCATGAAACATGTTGCATATGGTTTAATATGCATGATTTGAAAAGGGTTAAGTACATATGTTAAAAGTAATGCATGAGGGTTTTTGTAATAAAATGTATGTGAAAGGTTTTGGGAATAACCAGTTTTAAAATGTTTTGGATGGTTCTTTGTGATTGAGCGCTCCTCACTAAGCATTATGTGCTCTCACTCTCTTTATCATCAATACAGATTAGTGGATCGAAATGCGGCAAGCAAGCAAGAAAGGACCTCCAAGGACTTGGTTGCAAAGTATGGTTTGAACAATACATAGTTGTAATAAGGGCAATGTGTCAAATGTTAATTTGGGATGATTGTTTGATAGACTCTCTGTTTGTGCAAGATTCATTTGTTGGTTTGGATTTGTAATAGGTTTAAAGTGCTTGAGATGTGGATGGATTTATGTTTTGGATGTTGATTAGGGAACATGCCTATAGACTTTGTGGATGATTGTGTTAGACTTGTTAGGATTGCTTTAATTGCTGGTATGTTGTCTCTAAGCATGCTTATGACGTTAGGAGATGTTTAAGATTGATTGAAGTGAACCAAAGAATCATATGTTGGACCTAGAGGTTACAGGCCTTCGCATACCGGTACGAGTACCCATGGATCGGTACGCAGGGCCTAAAACAGCTTTGTTTAAAGTGTAAAATGCAAAGGGGTACCGGTACGGTTAGCCGAGTATCAGTACACCCCTAGAATTTTGTACATCAAAATCGATTTACGAGTTTGAATACATGTATGATACCTCTATTTTTAAAGAGCCGTACTGATATGTAGAGTACCGTATCGGTACGCAATTTGGTCACTGGAATTCTGAGTTCTAAGAAAATGCTTTGGGGATCGGTACGAGGTCAAGACCATATCAGTACGGGTGGGTCAACACACCATATCGATACGGTAGTTCGTGTACCATACGTTAAGCTGTTATGGTCGTTAGTCTATATCGGTACGAGCTTTTCTGTATCGGTACACCATATTATTTGTATGCATGTCAACCTGCTAAAGTTTGGTAATTGTGCAATTTAGACCCTGAATGTTATGGTTGCAAATGAATGAGCTTGGGTGATTGATTTGAGCTAAAATTTAACATGTGAGCATGAAATTGAATTAATGAAGGATTGGTAAATCTAAATTCTAGTTAAAACCCTATAATTTGTGGAAATTACATTTTGGTCCCCAATGTGTGTTTTTGAGTAATTGAACCCTGTTTCCAAACGTAATGTTTCTACTAAAGCATGTTCACCGTTGGAATTATAATGATGTATTTAGACAAGATAAAAAGGGGATCGGTTTAGGTTATTAGCTCAAGTTTACATTGAAAAACTTAATGTTATCCTTTTAGCTCAGTTTTTGGCTAGGTCGGGTTAAAGGGGTTACATTTAGTGGTATCAGAGCCATGTTTACGAAAAATTAGGATATCGTTGATGATTGTTCAATGTTGATTGCTATGCACGATGATTGTATATGTGTACGATGCGTGATATATGCCATGTTGGGGTATTTATGGGGACACATTGCCTTACTACTACTGTTATAAAATGATTTTGGTTTGAAATGAAAGCCTTGGATCCTTGCTTGAAGCTGGCCTGATTGTTTTTGTTTTGGTGTAATTATTATGCCTTAGATACGTTTTTATACAATGCCATTGAGGAGAGAATTTTGATCGAGCGGGAATACTACTGTTGGAGGGTAGGGAGTCGAGGGCGAGATAATGCACCCTGAGGGATTGTCGTCTCCTCCGCCTTATCCTCCCGAGGGAGTGGAGCAAGTACCACCTGCACCACCTGGTCCGATGTTTGGTGATATGACACCTTTGGTTCAGGAAATGACTGGAGCGTTTTAGGCCGTGTGTAACCCCCTCGACCCGGCCTAGTCGCAAGACCGAACCGAGCAAGCTACACCGAGGTAAAACGTGAAGAAGAAAATCAAAACGCGTCCATTTTTTTCTTTTATCTTAACTAGATGCAAATTATTATCCTATATGTTCATGCTGACTACAGGTGAAAACTTAACTCAACCGGGCATCAAATTGACATCCAGTTGAGCACAATTGCAATTTAAAGACTAAATTGCAATTCTAGAAAATCACAAGGACTTATCATTTTTATGTTACCAACCCTCAATTAGTCAAGTTTCATGCATGCATGTTGAAGTTCAGCTCAAAATGATCATCCATACTCATTCAATTGCATCCACAACAATCAGGGACTAAAACGCAAGAAAATAGAACTTCAAAACATCCAAATAACTAAATTAACGATAGCCATATTGATACACTTACACGCGTATCGGTACGATATTGCTATCTCAAAAACCCCAAATTCAAGTAGCCAACTCTCGTTTCGATACACCCGTGCGTACCGATACGCCCTGCCAATTGCACATACCCCGTACCAAAATAGTTCCTCGTGTACCGAAATGCCATGCCTAAAAAGGCTTAACCGTACCGATACGCTCAGCCCACGTACTGAAACCCTGGCCACAGATGGCCTAAGCCTGTACCGAAACACCTGCCCACGTTCCGATACGCTAAGCCTGAAATGGCTTGCCCGTACCAAAACAGGGACACGCGTAACGATACGCCTGGAACTAAAATGTCCTCTTTTGCTGGTTTAACATGCTTTCAAACATACCAAAACACCTTAACATGCTTCTAACATGAATCCAACACATTCAAGAGACAAACCACAAAAAACAACACAGATTCATCAACCTTTCATGGCCTCAAACTTCAAATGTAAATCTAGATGCATGCATCCTAGAAATCAAGCCAAGCAAAGCATGAAATCCTAAACCATCACCACAAACAATCGATAATGGCCAATTACAAACCAAGAGCAGCAAAACAACATTGCTTAAACAGGGAGTTTAACAAAACACCTCCCAAAACAACAACGGAAACCCCATTGCCCTTATTACTTATAGTCTAGTTCAAAACATACTCTTAGTATCAAGTCTTTGGCGATCCCTTACTTTCTCGCTGCCATCAAATCTTTGATTCTCTGCATTGATGGACAAAGAGAGCGTAAGCACACTAGGCTTAGTGAGGAGTGCTCAAAAATAACACACCATCAATGCATTTAAAACCGTTTCTCAACAACACATTGAAATCTCATTTCAATCATCCTTTAGACATCACTTAAATCATCATCTAAACATCATGCCTTGAAAACCATGCACTTAACGCTTTCAAAAACCAACATATTAAACCGTATGCAACATGTGTCATTAACCATCAGTAAATCCCATTGCTAAACCTCAATTTAAGCCTTCCCATGCATAACAAACCATATGCAAAGCTTAAAGAGTAAACATGTATAAATCACATTATACAACACAAAACATTACATGACACATCAACAATCATATTGGCTTACAAGTGATCATTAACCAAGTTCCATTAACAAAATAGTTCATCGGATACACAGATTCAACAATTATCCTCACAACACTTCAAGCCATCTCAATCGGAATAGCGATACAATCACAATCGTGGTACAATACAATCGGGTTCACTTACAACCCACGGGGACACCAACCCCAACCCTCGATTAGATGCTTAATCCACTAACGGGAATTTACGGAACCATATAACCCCTAGACCATTAGGCTACTTGGATAGAGTATTTGGTACACCGTATAAAACCCCCCGACATCTAAGGCAACTCTTTATAGAGCACTATCAATCCTATGGCCGGCCAACTATATCCGATAACATTTTTAAACCACATCACTTGCCAATATAATTCACAATTAACCACATACCTCACTGTTTTTATATGCATTAAACCAAACCTTTTTCCAAAGCAACAAACCATGCTTTTCAACAAGTATTTCCACATACTTACAAGGATCACTTACCATGTGTATCCTTCAACATTTTATGATTAAAAATAGTATCTCACATACTTTAAAACATGCTTAAACAGTAGGTATCATGTAATTCAAAACAAGTGCATAAAACCATTTTATAAAGTACGACCGAGAGAGAAAACCACTTTATACTTAATTCCAAGTTTAAACCATCATTTCAAGCTAAGATTAAACTCCCATAAACCACCTTTAAATCATTTCAAAACTGAAATCCACGTTCCCACTCACCGATACGCGAAACCTCAATTCGCTAACGCGAATTCAAGCGTCCCAAGCCTCCAAAGCTTCACCGATAGCTTCCAGACCAGCCTCCCCTGTTTTAACCACACAACAACAGAGGATTAATGCATCTCAATGCATTTAAACTACTACAGCAACATTCCTCACAAACATCAACAATCCTTTCACAATTACCCAACCACAACAACCGAAATCATCATCTAACTCTTTCTAAACACAACCCAGCCACATACAATCAATCTAACACTTCCATTAACATCAATCAACACTTAAAAATAGGATTACATCATCCTTACATCTCCAGCAACTAAACAACCACCACAACACCTCAAAAACACAAATCTAACAACCTAAATAATTAGGGATTCAAGGAGTTTCGGGATTCCAATGTTAAAAACAACTTATCAACATTATAAAACATCCAATACATGTTTAAAATCAATCTTCAACACTGAAAAACAGATCCAATATGGATCTCCCTCAATTTCATCCATTAAACCCAATTTAATCAAATAATCATCATAAAAACATAAAATCATATTATATTTCATAAATCAAGGATCAAATACTTGGGAATATCAATAAAGAACCATTCAATAGAGGATAAAATGAACCTTACCTCTATTGTGTGATTTCTCCCTCAATTGATTGATTAAAGCTTGAAAACAGAAGATTTCAATGAGGTTTTGTAAATCAAAGATAAATAATCAATTATAAATCAAGAATCCATGAAAATAAATATCTCACCTCTAGATTTTTATGAAAACAAGAGTGTTTGGGAGAAAAGAAGTGGAGAGAAAAGTTTACGTCAAATTTCTTTAAAATCAATAACTACCTTTTCATTATAAAATCCCTTTTAATTAATAATTAAAACACATGTTAAAAGTCTTAATTGGAGGGAGAAACCACCAGCCAAAAGTTGGTAAAATGTCTCCTTAAGGATTCTAAGAATTTGATCTTTTACAATTTAGTCACCTTTTAAAAGTAGTTTTTAAAAATTACATTTTGCTCACCAACCACAATGTCACCCTTCCAAATCCAATTTTCTAAAGTTGATTTCATCAATATTTTTCATATCTCTAAATATGATTTTTTAACCATTTTTCCATATTTTTATCTTACTCAAAAATATTTATTCTCGAATCTCTAACCCTGTCCACCGAACTGTCTAACCAGCCCTTAAAATCGCTAGGCCCAAAACTGGGGCGTTACAACTATCCCTTACTTAAGAAATTTTGTCCTCGAAATTTACGTGGAGGAAACAAATGCGGAAATTGTTTCAACATATCCGATTTGCTTTCCCACGTAGCCTCCCCAACACCGCGGTGCCTCCACAACACCTTAACAAGCTCAACCATCTTGCAACGCAAAACCTTAATGCTGGTATCAAGGATCTCTACCGGTTCCTCATCATAATATAAATCCAGCCTCAAATCAATATAAATCCACCTTGAAATCATCTGACAACCTTAGGGACATCCGTTTGGTACCAAAATCTACCACAACCCTATGCTCAGTTAACTAATCCATTCCCAAAATAACATCAAAATCGTGGAATGGCAACTCCATCAAATCCACGTCAAACACATGTCCCTAAACCATCAGCAAACATCGACGATACAACTTCCTAACCACGATTGTCTCCCTAAGAGAACTGGTCACTCTAACACACACATTAAGAATTTCAACAGATATATCAAGCAAATGTGCATGCTCACTCGAGATATATGAATGGTGATAAGTGTTCAAAAGTACTATTTTTATTACCCTTTTTACTCATATTATTGTTAGACTTAAGCTCATAATAGTTGCATAATTAGTCATTCATGCATTAATTCATGTTTCTTTCCACCGTTGAGCTTGATTACATAACTTGGTGATTTTTGTGGAAAAAGATGCTGCTTTGGTGTGTTTTTGTGTGTGTATGTGCAGGATCACTTGCCAAAGCAATGTTGAGCTAGTTGCCAGGGTAATGCATGAAGGAGACGCCGAGCCAGTTGCCATGGCATTTGTCGACAAAGAAAAAATGCAATAGGGATGTCGAAATTAATGACTTTACAAGCCCAAGATGACATGGAGCAAGGCCCAAGCCCAAAGGAATTTGATTGCCATGCAGAGATTAAAGAAGAATTAAATTCCAAGAAGATAGGAGAAGTTCTAATAGGAATAAAATTATAATAAAGAATTATATTCTTTAAAGATAATTTAATTCCAACTCAAACTCCTCCTCAAAGAAGGACTTTGGCCTAGCCCTATAAATAGCAAGGAGATTTCGACAATCCAAAAAAGAGAGAGCAAGGGGGAAATTTCGACAAGAGAGCATTAGGGGAATTTCGACTTCTTCTTCTTCTTTGCTTCTATTAGATTCATGGTTTGGGGATTATTCTTTGTATATCTTTTGAACCCAACCATGAACTAACTTGATCGGCTATGGTTATTGTGTTTTGTGGTTGTGAGAAACTATTGGTTTTTGTTTAGGTAATAAGAGTTTGTACTTTTCTATTTCAAGGTTTATTCATTCTTGATTCTTATTATTGTTTGCGAGTGAATTGGGAGAGGATCTCGTGATTTCATCCATTTATCTAATATCGGGAGAGTTAGATTCAAGAAACGAATGAATATGATCTTTATTCAATCCAATGATGGTGAAGATTAATCCGGCTTAGGAATAAGTTAAGGATTTCAACGGCTAAGAGGAGTGCAAGATTGGTTGTTGTTCACCCTTGATTCACGCAGGATGTATTATCAAGGCATGCACAAGTAGCTAGAGTTTCGACTTAGGGATAAGAAGAAACCATTGAAGAACGCTCCGCCGAACCTTGAAGTTGCTGCCCGATCGCCCAAGTAGTTGCCCAACTAGTCGCCTGGCAACCATCAATTAGTTGCCAAGGCAACCCGTTGTGCAAGTCGCCACGGCAATCGAGTTGCCCGTGCACTCTTTTACCAAGACAATCCAATCGGCTATCACACCTCAACTCACGATAACCTAGCCTATCTCTCTCAATCGATCTCATCTTTTCTTTTACTTTATTGCTTTCTAGTTTAGTTATTAGTTAAACTCCTTTAATCCTTTAATTGTGTTTTTACTTTTCACGGTGCAGATAACTTAAGCAAAGTGGCCCAAACCAATCCTGTGGAGACGATACTCGATACTCATATCACTTTATTACTTGCGGCGTGTATACTTGCACAATTGCGTAGCACTTATCACACGCAACAAGTTTTTTGGCGCCATTGCCGGGATTGGCAATTGGTGTTAGTTGTTTTTGTTATTGCATTTATTTCTTAGTTTTACTAACTTTTCTTTTTGTTTGTTTTTAAAAAAAAAAAAAAATTAGGTGCGCTACAAGTTAAGGAACATCAACATGTCGGGAAATAAAAACCAATCTATTCGAGAGATGATGTTGGAAGATATGAATCAATTCAATCAAGAGTTCCTTGCACCCTTTGATGATTACCTATACCAACCGAGAAAAGCCCAAAGAACTTATACCATGGAAAAATCTTGTGCTATGTGTGGAGAACATCATGTGTTTGAAAATTGCCCTCACATTTTCGGTGCATATAACTACATGGAGGACCATAGAGGGAACCAACAGCAAAATTCTTCATGGTATGGTCAAAAAGCTCAAATTTTTTTACCATAACAATTTTGCCGCGACAATGATATGCCATGGCAATGTAGTCCTTTTCAAGAGCATTCCAATTCCTTGGAGGAAACTTTACTAGCTTCCTTGGCTAAACTTGACGAATCAATTGAAGAGATTCGAGAACTATCAAAATCTATGGATACGAGGATAGCTCAGTGGGATGCAACCTTAGGGGATTCAGAAGATCAATCGGGAGATCCACATATGTCATGGATAACATGCACCAACAATTCATTCCTAGGGATACCGACGTCCCAAGGCAAGAGGATAAGGAGCAATACAAAGAAATTTCTCCGATGTGTGAGGAACAACTAGAACCTCAAAGTCAAGAGGATGCCAATGAGAGAGACTGCCCAACACATGATGGGCCTGAACAACAAATTGCCTCGACAATGATTGAGGAGCCTGAACAGAGCAATGCCGCGAAAACACTCAGTGAAGCCGAGAACAACAATACTACAAAGAAATTTCGAGGAACCTGATGCCCGAGAAGGTTACAGCGTTGATCTTTGAAACAGAATCAGTAGATTGCTCTCATCTACAATTGCCACAACAATTACACGACCACATGCAAGATCAACGAGATGATAATACTTTGCCAATGGAATATGAGCATGTAATAGTTGAACCTTTTGAATTCTTTAAAAACTCACATTGTCCATTGCAGGTATATCTTGAGGAACCGAGATTGGTAGATTTGAAGCCATCAAATCTCTACTTGATGGAGATGTTTGAGAGGCAAAAGAAAAAGGTGTTTGGATTCATAAAGCTCTTGAGAAAATTGATTCTTCCCTTGACTTAGAGAAAAATTTGACAACTGATTGTCACGGCAATTGGCTTGAGCAGCAATTGCCACGACAACAAAGGCTACATCCAACCATGATAGAAGTCGACAAGAATGAGGTAATTGAATGGTTGAGAATGGATATAATTTTTCCTATTAATATATTTGTGCCTTCAGGAATAGTAGCAAGGTGGAGAGTATACATGGACTACAAGTTTAACAAAGAAGAAAGACACCTCCACCATGGTAACATAAAGGGAGTAGTGGCAAGCACATTTGCCAAACTCTTTTTGGGCAATATTATCACCCGATGGAGGGTGCGGATGGACTATAAGAAGTATCGAAAACGGCAACCTTCAACACCGCAACAACTCCTGATACGCACGCCTCTGCAACCATGGACGCCAAGACGCCTCGGAACCCCGACGCCTCGGCAACCATGGATGTGCATGCCTCGGCAACCCTCGACGCCACGGCAACATCGATACATTTATTTTTATTTTTATTTTTTGAACTATTTTGTTCTATTATTTTTTGTTATTTTTTCTCTTTATTTTTTAGGATATATTTTATTTTTCTTCATTATCTTTAGTTTCAGTTTTCTTTATTTTCTTTTCCACAACAAGACTCACAACCACCATGATAAGAAATTTTATCTGTCGACTACTCGCACAACAACCACAACGGAAAATGGCGATGCCTGTGCAACAACAATGGCCGGCAACTATCGATGCACATGCAAGTAAACCTGCATCGGCAAACATGGACCAAATCAAGGCAATGCTATTCACGCGGTACCAGCCTCAAGCATTCAACCACCGACCGAAAATTGAATCAAGCAAACGGCACGAAGGAAACTCATCAATCGAGGTGACGACCTCTCCGACTAACTCATTTCATTTAGTTTCTTTTAAATTTTGTTTCACTCTTACATGCATTGAGGACAATGCTTCTCTCGAGTTTGGGGGTGTTGGTTTCTAGTTAGTTTCATGTTTAGTTGCATTCATCTTTAGCAATCACATATAGGTTGCATATGTTACTTGCCATGCCTTTAATTTGATTTAATTGCTTAAGACTTGTTGAATATCCAATGATGAATTTTTGCCTTTTGTACTTAATTGAAATAACCTTTAATTTTAGGATTGCATGAAAAGAACTTAGAGTTTTACTATGATGCTGAATTTTTATTACACGGTTGTGGGTTGTTGATTCAAAGAAACTTAGTGAACTTAGGTTGCTTAAAATTTGGGTAAATTTAAAATTGAAAATTAAAAGTTAATTTCTTGCTAGAGGTGCCCAAAACTGGCTCTAGTAGTAAATACACTTTCTTGCTAGAGGTGCCCGAAACTGGCTCTAGTAGTTAATGCACATTAAAGAATCGCTAGAGGTGCCCGAAATTGGCTCTAGTCGACTAAAATAAAATGAGAAATAGCTTACTTTGCTAGAGGTGCCCGAAATTGGCTCTAGTGAAAATAAAAACAAATGCCCCGATAATTAAATTGATAAAAGCCTATTGTTCACATAGAATCTTGAAAATCAACTTGTACACAACTACGCACACACATTGTCACGAGCATTATAGTTTGGTTCCGGGTAAGTTTTTGTGCTATCCGAAAAATTAAAAGGTGATCATACTTTGTGCCACGGTTCCGAGGTTTGAATTCAAGTTTGAAGCATGTCTTTGATGATTAAAGTCTTGGCAGGTAATTGTTAGTTTGCATTGCTTGAGGACAAGCAATAGTTCGAGTTTGGGGGCGTGATAAGTGTTCAAAAGTACTATTTTTATTACCCTTTTTACTCATATTATTGTTAGACTTAAGCTCATAATAGTTGCATAATTAGTCATTCATGCATTAATTCATGTTTCTTTCCACCGTTGAGCTTGATTACATAACTTGGTGATTTTTGTGGAAAAAGATGCTGCTTTGGTGTGTTTTTGTGTGTGTATGTGCAGGATCACTTGCCAAAGCAATGTTGAGCTAGTTGCCAGGGTAATGCATGAAGGAGACCTTGAGCAGTTGCCATGGCATTTGTCGACAAAAAAAAAATGCAATAGGGATGTCGAAATTAATGACTTTACAAGCCCAAGATGACATGGAGCAAGGCCCAAGCCCAAAGGAATTTGATTGCCATGCAGAGATTAAAGAAGAATTAAATTCCAAGAAGATAGGAGAAGTTCTAATAGGAATAAAATTATAATAAAGAATTATATTCTTTAAAGATAATTTAATTCCAACTCAAACTCCTCCTCAAAGAAGGACTTTGGCCTAGCCCTATAAATAGCAAGGAGATTTCGACAATCCAAAAAGAGAGAGCAAGGGGGAAATTTAGACAAGAGAGCATTAGGGAATTTCGACTTCTTCTTCTTTTTGCTTCTATTAGATTCATGGTTTGGGGATTATTCTTTGTATATCTTTTGAACCCAACCATGAACTAACTTGATCGGCTATGGTTATTGTGTTTTGTGGTTGTGAGAAACTATTGGTTTTTGTTTAGGTAATAAGAGTTTGTACTTTTCTATTTCAAGGTTTATTCATTCTTGATTCTTATTATTGTTTTGAGTGAATTGGGAGAGGATCTCGTGATTTCATCCATTTATCTAATATCGGGAGAGTTAGATTCAAGAAACGAATGAATATGATCTTTATTCAATCCAATGATGGTGAAGATTAATCCAGCTTAGGAATAAGTTAAGGATTTCAACGGCTAAGAGGAGTGCAAGATTGGTTGTTGTTCACCCTTGATTCACGCAGGATGTATTATCAAGGCATGCACAAGTAGCTAGAGTTTCGACTTAGGGATAAGAAGAAACCATTGAAGAACGCTCCGCCGAACCTTGAAGTTGCTGCCCGATCGCCCAAGTAGTTGCCCAACTAGTCGCCCGAGGCAACCATCAATTAGTTGCCAAGGCAACCCCGTTGTGCAAGTCGCCACGGCAACTGAGTTGCCCGTGCACTCTTTTACCAAGACAATCCAATCGGCTATCACACCTCAACTCACGATAACCTAGCCTATCTCTCTCAATCGATCTCATCTTTTCTTTTACTTTATTGCTTTCTAGTTTAGTTATTAGTTAAACTCCTTTAATCCTTTAATTGTGTTTTTACTTTTCACGGGCGATAACTTAAGCAAAGTGGCCCAAACCAATCCCTGTGGAGACGATACTCGATACTCATATCACTTTATTACTTGCGACGTGTATACTTGCACAATTGCGTAGCACTTATCACACGCAACAAATGGGTAGAACCAGAATCAACCAATGATTACAACGGCAAAGACTGTAAAGTGAATGTACCTGCAATCACATTAGAGTCATTGCGACCCTCACGGTGCGCATACACTCTAGCTGGTCCACCTTCCTCAGGCTGGATAGCAACCGTATGAGCCACAGTCCTCTGCCCATCATCCCTGCGCTGAAACTGGCCACGACCACGTCCACGACCTCTCTGTGGAGCAACAATAGGTGTAGCACCTTGCCCACCTCCAGCTAACAAAGGACAATCACGCATCAGATGGTCGCCAGACCCACAACTCCAACAAGTATTAGCCACAACAATAGCAGGTGTCTGACCCTCTCTTGCCAAATGTGGGCAATCTCGCCTCAGATGATCACGTGATTCGCAGACCCAACAAGTATTATGCAGAGCTCTAACCTAGGTACCCTGACCCTGCGCTCCACACCCAACGACACCTTCACCGCGTCTCTGATCAGGGCGATACCTCCTATCACGGTGTCTCTTGGCCTGACCACTGCCAAAGATAAAATCTGCCGCTCGCTTACCAAAACTAAAGCCTCGAGACCCAGAAGCCAAAATAAGATTATGCTCGATATCCTTGGCTTGCGTAACCAATACGTCAAAATCCGTATAATCAGCAGCAAGCATATATGTCTTAACCTCATGCACCAACCCATAGCGGAAACGATCACATTGATGTCGCTTGTTAGGAACCAACTCAGGTGCATACTGGCTTAACCTCACAAACTGCATCTCATACTCAGAAATAGACATACCGCCCTGCACTAGAGCCATAAACTCTCTCTTCCTCTCGTCCATATAACGAACCCCCGGGTACCTTTTTCAAAAAGCTTCATAAAAGAACTCTCAGGTTATATCCTCAAGTACCATCCCCGCTGTCACAGTGGTCCACCAGCTATAGGCATCTCCCTGCAATAGGGACAAAACCCAACTTACGGGTATCCGTACAACCCATCTGACCTAGTATACTATCTGTACTAGCCAACCAATCCTCAGAAGCCTCTGGTGCTAGACAACGAAACTCAACTCCTCCCAGACTGCGAAGGCGCTCTAACGGCAAACCCGTCTGCCCAACCACTAGTGTCGGCACATGAACACCCGCAACTGCTGCCTGAAACGCACCGGTTATGGCCTGAATCAACAGTGCCATGTCACCCATCCCTGGCCCATCTGGCACATGTGGTACTTGCTCCACTTCTGTAAGTGGATTAGGTGGGGCATCGGTAACCCTTTAGGAGGTACAACATCCTCCTCATTTTATTGCCCAATGGAAGCAGCAAACCATATCGCAACTTTCTCCTCGGTCCTATCGTGCTAAAAATATATCTAAGGTATGAAATTTTACCAAAAACAAAACAATTAGGCCAGCTTAAGCAAGGATCCAATACTTCCATTCCAAAACCAAAACATCTCAGACTATAATAATAAGGCAATGGGTTTCCCAAACTTCCCCTCAACATAGCAAAAAGTAATCAACGTGCATATCACAATCACCGTGCATAACAAACAACAGATTACAACTCACAACAACATTACAACAACCATACCAACTCCCAAATATCGCAAACTTGGCTTTGATACCAATAAATATAACCCTCTCGACCTG
The DNA here is from genome assembly GCA_019671005.1 of Hibiscus mutabilis. Lineage (NCBI taxonomy): Eukaryota > Viridiplantae > Streptophyta > Magnoliopsida > Malvales > Malvaceae > Hibiscus > Hibiscus mutabilis. Next base: position 26,484,309 of record CM033719.1, on the reverse strand, counting down.
GCCTAGTCGCAAGATCAAACTAAGCGAGCTACATTAAGTTTACTGAGGTAAATTGTAAAGAAGAAACTCGGAACGCGTCCATTTTTTTCTTTTATCTTATCTAGATGCTAATTATAATCCTATGTGTTCATGCTTACCATAGGTGAAAACTTAACTCAATCGGGCATCAAATTGACATCCAATTGAGCTTAATTGCAATTTAAGGACCAAATTGCAATTTTAGAAAATTACAAGACTTATCTTTTTTTATGTTAACAACCCTTAATTAGTCAGGTTTCATGCATGCATGTTGAAATTCAGCTTAGAACGATCATCCATACTCATTCAATTGCATCCACAACAATCAGGGAGTAAAACATAAGAAAACAGAACTTCAAAACATCCAAATAACTGAATTAACGGTAACCGTATCGGTACACTTACACGCGTACGGTATGGTATTGCTATCTTCAAACCCCAAATTCTAGTAGCCAAATCTCGTTTTGATATGCCCTCGCGTACCGATACGCCCTACCAAATGCACATACCCCGTATTGAGACAGTTCCTTGCGTACCGAAATGCCATGCCTGAAAAGGCTTACCCATACCAATACGCTTAGCCCGCGTACGGAAACCCTGGCCACAAATGGCCTAAGCCCAATCTAGAACACCTGCCCACGTTCCGATACGCTAAGCCTAAAATGGCTTGCCTGTACCGAAATAGGGACACGCGTACCGATACACATGGACCTAAAATGTCCTCTTTTGCTAGTTTAACATGCTTTCAAACATACCAAAACACCCTAACATGCTTCTAACATGAATGCAACACATTCAAGAGACAAACCACAACAAAACATCATAGATTCATCAACCTTTCATGGCATCACACTTCAAATGTAAATCTAGATGCATGCTTTCTAGAAATCAAGCCTAGCAAAGCAAGAAATCTTAAACCATCACCACAAACAATCCATAATGGCCAATTAAAAACCAAGAGAAGCAAAACAACATTGCTCAAACAGGGAGTTTAACAAAACACCTCCCAAAACAACAACGAAAACCCCATTGCCCTTATTACTTATAGTCTAGTTCAAAACATACTTTTAGTATCAAGTTTTTAGCGATCCCTTGCTTTCTCGCTGCCTTCAAATCTTTAATTCTCTGCATTGATGGACATGGAGAGCGTAAGCACACTAGGATTAGTGAGGAGTGCTCAAAAACAACACACCATCAATGCATTTAAAACCGTTTATCAACAACACATTGAAATCTCATTTCAATCATCCTTTAGACACCACTTAAATCGTCCTTCAAACATCATGCCTTGAAAACCATGCACTTAACACTTTTAAAAACTAGCATATTAAACCATATGCAACATGTGTCATTAACCATCGGCAAATCCCATTGCTAAACCTCAATTTAAGCCTTCCCATGCATAACAAACCATATGCAAAGCTTAAAGAGTAAACATGTATAAATCATATTATACAACATAAACCATTACGTGACACATCAACAATTATATTGGCTTAAAAGTGATCATTAACCAAGTTCCATTAACAAAATAGTTCATCAGATACACGGATTCAACAAGTGTCCTCACAACACTTCAAGCTATCTCAACCAGAATAGCGATACAATCACAATCGCGGTACATTACAACCGGGTACACTTACAACCCACGGGGACACCAACCCCAACCCTCGGTTAGATGATTAATCCACTAATGGGAGTTTACAGTGCCATATATGTAATATCCCAAATTTGTGGTTAGTGACCAAAATGAAAATTTTAAAAGTTTGGTGGTCAAAGTATAAACTTTGGAGAAGTTTAGGGACTAAATTGTAATTTCTAAAAGTTATGTATTTTAGTCCTGTAAATGGATAGTTTACCCCCCAAGAATTTTGTTTTCGTGTTACTCAGATTTTTCGTATGGAGTTTGTATTTTTGGCTATTAAGCGATAAAGTTTAGAAAAATAGTCCGATAATCAGATCAAATCGGATATTCAAGATATTTTAAAAGATGATAAGGAAAGGTTAAAAATGTTATTTCCATACCTTAAAATGGTAGGATTTAACATGGACCATTGGATTTAAGGTAGATTTCCATGTTAAATATGAGTCGTTGGATGAAAAATGGCTAAATGGTAATTTTGGGAAATTTCAAGGGCAAAGTTGGTAATCACGAACTACTTGGATTATTTTTGACCCTTGGATGAGTAGGTTGACATGTGGAAAAATTTGAAGCATTGGATTAAAAGGGCAATTTGGTACCATTTGTTCATGATTTCCTTGCTTGAAACCTTATTTTTGTGATCTTGATGGATGAAGGGGATAAGTAAATATGATGAGTTAAGGTTAGTTTTTGATGAAGTTTTTCTTGTAGAATCATATCCAAGCTTATACTATTTTTGAAACTACTTGAAAGTATCTAAATCCTAAATTGTTTAAAGTTAGGGTTTTGTTGCGAAGTTGAATTTCGATTAATTCTGATATGGGAATGATTATAAAAGCTTGGAAATGAGGTTTAGAAGTGGAATTCATGCTTGAACCAAGTTGAAAATTTTGGATGAGGGGACCCTTCATATTCGGCCTATAAGGGAAAATTTAGAGAAAATTATGGAAAAATTTCCTATGGTTAGAAATGATGTGAGAATGATTTTACAAGGCTTAGAATGTTGTTTGGATTAATTTGGAACTTTGTTAAGTTCTAAGGACCTTTTCGCATACCTTAAGAAATTGAGGGATTAAGATGCAAATGCTGGAAAACAGAAGTATTATGTTGAAAATTAATGTTAGAAAATTCAATTGGAGCATTTTGAGAAATTTGTAAGTGTTGAGGATCAAATAGTAAATTAAGGAAAATATGGGATTGAAAGGGAAATTGGTTAGAAATTTATGTGTTAGGCTTGAAAGTATTCTTGGAATACTTAAATATGTTGTTTAATGTATGAATTTGAAGTTTAATGGTAAGAGACCATTTTTGAATAATTTGGAAAGTGGAGGTGAATTCTAAAATAATTCATTTTATGGTTATTTTGTGAATTTGCGATAGATATGGATAGTGAAGGATTTTTAGGAATTTTATTCCTAATATGTGCCTATGTTAGAATGATACGAACATACGCTTTGAAATGTATGTATTCAGTAAACGATGATTTTATAGATCGCGACCGTGATCAAGATCGTACTACAAGTAAGTCTAAAGACAAGGAAAAAATCAAGAGTAAAGCTCAAAGCAATAGTAAGGTTTACTAGTGAGGCATCAGGTAAGTGCAATGCATAAATAACATAATACATGGATATTTTATACATCATTTGTAAGACTTGCGATAAGTCTACCGGATTTATATATTGGCATGATATTTATGTAATTGATCATATATTTGACATATTTTAAATATGTCAAAGGTTGAATACAAATGCATGGATCACTAGTTATATATGATGGTATATTATGAATGTATTTCGGGTATGAACTTCCCAATGTTCAATTATATTGATATACATTGCCATGGATGGAATAAATACATAAATTTTGCCCAAATAAGTCAACTGAGGGACAAGGTATAGTTGGCATGCCACAGAGTCCAACAGCACGCTATATATCCGGGATAGCACTATAGTGTATATAAAGGACACTTAGTGTATGGTTAGCATTTCGGTGCATCTTTGACTCGAGTACTCAGGGTCCTCATAGGTTTATATTTGGGCTATGAAATCGGTAAATAATTGATAAACTGGTTAAAGAGTTTATACACTCTTAAAATTACGGGAAGTATATTGGTAAGAAATTATATCCAGTTATATTATGTTGATACATGATTAAATAATGTTAAGACATATCTAGTGATTCGAAATGCATGAATACGGTTACATGTTATTAATCATGTTATATTGCACTAGACATTATTATTGCCTTACTAAGTATATAATTAGCGTGTGATGGTTTTCACGCATAGGTAAAAGGCAGAAATTGGAGTAAGGAGCGGGAATCCTACCTATCCGGAATATAAAAACAATATCAGTAATAACATCTTTTGATGTGTTTTGAGATTTCTAGATGGCATGTATATGTTAAAATTAATCGGTTATATACTAGTTTTATGTGGTTTGTAATAACTTATAAACTAGTTAATGTTTTTACTGGATGATGAGTAGATATATTAAATTTTAAATCGGGTATTAACTTGATAAGTGTAAATAGAGCAATCGAGTAAATTTTTATTTCAGGCAGTTATGTTCCTTATATTTTATAGAAAAAAATTGTTAAATTGTTGCCTAAAATCATACTTACTTAGATGGGATAAAAATTTAAAATATGATTTTTAATCGAAATATATATATATTATTATGCAATACTCTAATTAGAATTTAATATAAAATACTGGTTAGGTTGTTACATTTATTGGTATCAGAGCTACAGGTTTAGCCGGTTCTTGACATAAATCGGGTGTATAGATAGTCGGAATTATATATATGCCACTAGGATGACAATATTATTGATATGTGTATGAATATAATTGGATGCTCAGAAATTATTATTGTTACTCCTTACTTATAAGGGATGATTGTGACATTAACAGATATCAAATCATCAGGAATCTCGTCAGGCATTTGAGCAAGATATGCCTGCTTGGAGTAGAAGTAATGAGGTGAATCAGAATCCACCTCAGGGGCTGCCGAATGTAGAGCCATTAGCTCAGCAAAAAAGAAATATGCCCGTGAAAGATCAAGGTTTATTTCTTCAGGCATTGGATGCTATCATAAATCGACGAGCATCAGTATCAGTTCCAAAGGAATTAAGGAAAATGAAAGCACCAGAATTTAAAGGTGACACTAATGTTGATCCTATGGCTACTGATTATTGGTTGAATGATATTCAGATCATGTTGAGCAGGATTCCTTGCGATGATCAAGAAAAATTGGAAGGAGTAATATCTCTTCTGATGGAACAAGCAAGTGTGTGGTGGAATGTAGTCACTGCACGAGTTCTTTTTAGAATAGATTACGTGGGAATTCTTTCTGAAAGAATTCAAAGAAAAGTATATTGGAGATCTGTTAATTGATGAACTGAGGCAGTAGTTCTTGGATTTGAAGCAATCGAGCAGGACAGTCTATGAATACGAATGTGAATTCAATAGACTGAGCCGATTTGTAGAAGAATTTCTTCCAACCGAAAAATCTAGGGTTCATAAATTCATAGCTAGGTTGGATTCTCAGTATAAAAGGGTATTGCTTTCTCGCAACTTCACCACTTTCTAAGAGGCGGTGAATCAAGCAAAAGCTATGAAGAAGGTTAACCTTGAGGAAAAGCGGGAAAACAAGTCTAGTCAGGAAAAAGATCTGAAAGTTCTTTTACTGCATTGTCATTTAAACGCAGTAAAGGTTTTCCATAGCAAAGCCAAGCAACATCAGCTTCTTCTGCTAAAAAGGGTATTCAAGAGGGAAATCAAAACAAACTCAGATTGTTACTACGGGTACTCGGGGTTCCAGATTTCATCCTCCCCCAGAATGTGAACATTGTGGAAAGAGGCATTCTGGTCAATGTTGGTTTGCTGGTGGAGAATGTTATCATTGTGGACAAGCCGATTATTTCAAAAGGGAGTGTCCAGAGCTTCACTTTGATCGATCAATTGCACCGCATCAGAAGAATAGAGGAAATAAAGGTGGTAAACTAGGAGTATCTATGTCTATACCTAGTCGAGAAGACAAGGGTGATGCTCGAGTATACAATATCAAGACTGCTTATGATCGTGATGATTCAGAGATTGTGGTATGTATGATCGAACTCTTTGGCAGATCTATTTTTTCATTAATTGATCCAGGCTCTACCCATTCGTATATTAGTTCTAAAGTAATATTTGAAAGAAATATTCCACTAGAATCAATTTCGAGTGAGGTAGTTGCTATTAATCCTCTAGGACAAAGCGCCAAAGTAGTTCGAATATGTAAAAAGTGTACTATAAGGATCCAAGGAAGATAGTTTCCAACCAATCTTATGGAATTGCCTTTCCAAGAGTTCGAAGTTATTCTTGGAATGGATTGGCTATCAACATATGATGCTATGGTTGAATATCAATTAAAAAGGGTAGTCATAAAAAGACCAGATAGTTCAGAAATAATATTTGAGGGAGAAAGGCAGAATTATTTAAGTAAGGAGATTGGAGCTGTAGCTGCTGGAAAGTTATTATCACGTGAGTATGAAGCTTATTTAGCTTGTGTAATAAATACTCCAGAGACAAAGATAGATCTGGAAAATATACCCACGGTGCGGGAATTTCTGGATGTTTTTCGGATGAATTACTAGGACTACCCCCTGATCGAGAGGTGGAATTTGGTATTGACGTGCTTCCGGGAACAGTACCAATATCAATAGCACCTTACAGAATGGCTCCTACAGAACTCAAAGAACTGAAGGCTCAATTGCAAGAATTATTGGATAAAGGTTTTATACGACCAAGTATATCACCGTGGGGAGCTCCAGTCTTATTTGTAAAAAAGAAGGATGGATCAATGAGGTTATGTGTGGATTACCGTCAACTTAATAAAGTGACAGTGAAGAACAAATATCCTTTGCCAAGGATTGATGACATCTTTGATCAACTTAAAGGAGCAACGGTGTTTTCTAAAATTGATCTTCGATCGAGGTATCATCAATTGAAGATCAAAGAAGTAGATATACCAAATACAGCTTTCAGAACTAGATATGGGCATTATGAGTTTGTAGTAATGCCTTTTGGACTTACAAATGCACCGACAACTTTTATGGATCTGATGAACCGGATATTCCAAACATATTTGGATCAGTTTGTGGTGATATTCATAGATGGTATACTGGTTTATTCAAGAACCAAAGAGGATCATGATACTTATCTTCGAGTAGTTCTTCAGATCCTCCGAGAACAAAAGTTATATGCAAAGCTGTCAAACTGTGAATTCTGGCTGTCTGAAGTAGCTTTTCTTGGACACATAGTTTTTAAGGAATAAATTCGAGTTGATACTAAGAAGGTTCAAGCAATTCTCGAAAATGGAAAGCTCTGCAAAGTGTGTCTAAAGTGAAAAGTTTCTTGGGATTAGCTGGTTATTATCGGCGGTTGCCGCTCCAATAACTAAGCTATTAAGGAACGATGTGCCATTTGTTTGGACAGATAAGTGTCAAGAAAGTTTTGAAAAATTGAAGAAGATATTAACAGAAGCTCCTATTTTGGTACAACCAGAATTCGGGAAGGATTTCACTATATATAGTGATGCATCCTATAATGGTTTGGGAGGTGTATTGATGCAAGAAGGCAAGGTTGTAGCGTATGCTTTGTGACAACTCAAAACTCATGAGAGGAATTATCCTACTCATGACTTAGAGTTGGCTGTGGTGGTTTTTGCTTTGAAGATTTGGCGTCACTACTTATATGGTGAAAAATGCTACATTCTCACAGATCACAAAAGTTTGAAATATTTGTTGCCTCAAAAGGAGCTTATTTTGAGGCAAAGAAGGTGGATAGAATTGATCAAGGACTATGATGTAATCATAGATTACCATCCGGGGAAGGCTAATATGGCAGCAAATGCACTTAGCCAGAAGACATTTTCTACCTTGAGAACAATGAATGCTTAGTTAAGGTTACAGGAAAAGGGTGTAATAATGGTTGAGTTTCAAATCAAGCCTACTTTGGTAGAAAGGATTAAAGAGTTGCGAGCAAAGGATAAAAAATGCTTGGAAAAGAAGAAGCGAGTGGAACAAGGTGAATCTAAAGACTTTGAAGTAAAATCAAATGGATGCCTATACTACAGGGGATGTGTGTACATTCTTGAAGATGAGGATCTAAAGAGGGAAATACTTTTAGAAAGACATTTTAGTCCTTTAACTATGCATCCATAAGGCAACAAAATGTATCAAGATGTAAAAAGTCAATATTGGTGGCCTGGAATGAAACGAGATATCTTTGAGTTCGTTGCTAAATGCTTAACATGTCAACAAGTAAAGGTAGAGCATCAAGTTCCATCAGGATTGCTTCAACCGATCTCAATTCCATAATGGAAGTGTGAAAAGGTCACTATAGATTTTGTAACAGGTTTACCATTGATGCCAATCAAGAAAGATTCGATTTGGGTGATTGTGGACTGTTTGACTAAAACGACACATTTCATACCAGTTCGAACAGATTACTCTTTGAACAAGTTGGCAGAGTTATATATTAAAGAAATTGTTAGACTGCATGGTGTTCCTTTGTCTATTATATATGATAGAGATCCAAGGTTCACTTCAAGGTTTTGGAGTGCTTTGCATGAAGCATTGGGAACTCAGCTACACTTCCGCACTGCTTTCCATCGTCAAACAGATGGACAATCAGAAAAAACTATCCAGATACTTGAAGATATGCTCAGAGCATGCATAATTAATTTTACAGGTTCGTGGGAAAAATATCTTCCATTAGCTGAGTTTGCCTACAACAACAGTTATCAATCAAGTATAAAGATGGCACCTTATGGGGCATTATATGGAAGAAAATGCCGAACACTGAGTTGGAGGATCGAAAAATCATCGGAACCAGATCTTGTTCAAGAAACGGAGAATAAGGTAAAAATAATTCAAGATAATCTCAAGGCTGTTTCTGACAGACAAAAGTTATATTAAGATCTTAAAAGAAACGATATTGAGTTCGAAGTTGGAGATAAAGTATTTTTAAAAGTTTCACCTTGGAAAAAGATTTTACGCTTTGGAAGAAAAGGAAAGCTTAGTCCAAGATTTATTGGCCCTTATGAAATTTTAAAATGGGTGGGTCCAGTGGCGTATTAATTAGCTTTACCACCGGAGTTGAGTAAGGTCCATGATGTATTTCATGTGTCCATGCTTCGGAGATATCGATCGGATCCTTCACATGTTGTTACACCAGAAGAGATCGAGATTCAATCGAATTTGACATATGATGAAGAACCTGTAAGAATTTTAGCTCGAGGAGAAAAGCAATTAAGGAACAAAAAGATTCCTTTAGTTAAAGTCCTATGGAGAAATCACAAAGTGGAGGAAGCTACTTGGGAAACAGAAAAGGAATGAAAAGCAGTATCCATACCTTTTTGAACCAAGTAGGTAAGAAAAATTCAAGGACGAATTTTCTTAAGGGGGAATTGTAATATCCCAAATTTTTGGTTAGTGACCAAAATGAAAATTTTAAAAGTTTGGTGGTCAAAGTATAAACTTTGGAAAAGTTCATGGACTAAATTCTAATTTCCAAAAGCAGTGTATTTTAGTCCTGTAAATGGATAGTTTACCCCCAAGAATGATGTTATCGTGTTACTCAGATTTTTCGTACGGAGTTTGTATTTTGGCTATTAAGCAATAAAGTTTAGAAAAATATTCGGATAAACGGATCTAATTGGATATTCAATATATTTTAACAAATGATAAGGCAAGGTTAAAAATGTCATTTCCATACCTTAAAATGGTAGGATTTAACATGGACCATTGGATTTAAAGTAGATTTCCATGTTAAGTATGAGCCGTTGGATGAAAAATGGCAAGATGGTAATTTTGGGAAATTTCATGGGCAAAGTTGGTAATCACAAACTACTTGGATTATTTTTTACCCTTGGATGAGTAGGTAGACATGTGGAAAAATTTGAAGCATTGGATTAAAAGGGCAATTTGTTCATTTCATCATAAAAGAGATTTTTATTTTGGATTTTTAAAAGATATGACAAATGGCCGAATTATAAACAAATCAAAAATCAAGAATTTTCTCATCTTTTCTAACTCTTATTCGAAACTCTCCTAAGGTAAGGGGACAATTTTATTTTTGATTTTCAAGCTTATTTGGTTAGATTTTGGATGAAAGCATGAAACATGAAGTTGATCTACATGAAATTCTCTATCTTTTGGTACCATTTGTTCATGCTTTCCTTGCTTGAAACCTTATTTTTGTGATCTTGATGGATGAAGGGGATGTTTAAATATGATGATTTAAGGTTAGTTTTTGATGAAGTTGTTGTTTTAGAATCATATCCAAGATTATACTATTTTTGAAACTACTTGAAAGTATCTAAATCCTAAATTGTTTAAAGTTAGGGTTTTGTTGTGAAGTTGAATTTCGATTAATTTTGATATGGGAATGATTATAGAAGCTTGGAAATGAGGTTTAGAAGTGGAATTCATGCTTGAATCAAGTTGAAAAATTTGGATGAGGAGACCCTTCATATTCGGCCTATAAGGGAAAATTTAGAGAAAATTATGGAAAATTTTCCTAAGGCTAGAAATGACGTGATAATGATTTTACAAGGCTTAGAATGTTGTTTGGATTAAATTGGAACTTTGTTAAGTTCTAAGGACCTTTTCGCATACATTAAAAAATTGAGGGATTAATATGCAAATGTTGGAAAGCAGAGGTATTATGTTGAAAATTAATGTTAGAAGATTCAATTGGAGCAGCTTGAGAAATTTGCTAACTGTTGAGTATCAAATAGTAGATTAAGGAAAATATGGGATTGAAAGGGAAATTGGTTAGAAATTTATGTGTTAGGCTTGAAAGTATTCTTGGAATACTTAAATATGTTGTTTAATGTTTGAATTTGAAGTTTAATGGCAAGAGACCATTTTTGAATAATTTGGAAAGTGGAGGTGATTTCTAAAAGAATTCATTTTTTGGTTATTTTGTGAATTTGTGATAGATATGGATAGTGAAGGATTTTTAGGAATTTTATTCCTAATATGTGCCTATGTTAGAATGATACTAACATACGCTTTGAAATGCATGTATTCGTTAATGATAATTTTATAGATCGTGACCGTGATCAAGATCGTACTACAAGAAAGTCTAAAGACAAGGAAAAAATTCAAGAGTAAAGCTCAAAGCAATAGTAAGGTTTACTAGTGAGGCATCAGGTGAGTGCAATGCATAAATAACATAATACATGGATGTTTTATACATCATTGGTAAGACTTGCGATAAGTCTACCTGATTTATATATTGGCATGATATTTATGCCATTGATCATATATTTGACATATTTTAAATATGTCAGAGGTTGAATACAAATGCATGGATCACTAGTTATATATGATGGTAAATTATGAATGTATTTCGTGTATGAACTGCCCAATGTTCAATTATATTGATATACATTGCCATGGATGGAATAAATACGGAAATTTTGCCCAAATAAGTCAATTGAGGGATAGGGTATAGTTGGCATGCCATAGAGTCCAGCAGCACGATGCATATTCGGGTATCCGAGATAGCACTATAGTGTATATAAAGGACACTTAGTGTATGGTTAGCACGACCTTATAAATGTACGGTTAGCACTTCGTTGCATCTTTGACTCGAGTACACAGGATCCTCTTAGGTTTATATTTGGGCTATGAAATCGGTAAATAATTGATGAACGGGTTAAAGAGTTTATACACTTTTAAAATTATAGCAAGTATATTGGTAAGAAATTATATCCGGTTATATTATGTTGATACATGATTAAATAATGGTAAGACATATCTAGTTATTCGAAATGCATGAATACGGTTACATGTTATTAATCATGTTATATTGCACTAGACATTGTTATTGCCTCACTAAGTATATACTTAGCGTGTGATGGTTTTTACGCGTAGGTAAAAGGCAGAAATCGGAGTAAGGAGCGGGAATCCTCCCTATCCGGAATATAAAAACAGTATCAGTAATAACATCTTTTGATGTGTTTTGAGATTTCTAGATGGCATGTATATGTTAAAATTAATCGGTTATATACTAGTTTTATGTGGTTTGTAATAACTTATAAACTTGTTAATGTTTTTACTGGATGATGAGTAGATATATTAAATTTTAAATCGGGTATTAACTTGATACGTGTAAATAGAGCAATCGGGTAAATTTTTATTTCAGACTGTTTTTAGGTTGTTATGTTCGTTATATTTTATAAGAAATAATTGTTAAATTGCTGCCTAAAATCATACTTACTTATATGGGATAAAAATTTAAAATATGATTTTGACGTGAAAAAAATTATATTATTATGTAATACTCTAATTCGTATTTAATATAAAATACTGGTTAGGGTGTTACAATATAACCCCTCGACTGTTAGGGTACTTGGATGGAGTATTCGGTACACCATATAAAACCCCTCGACATCCAAGGCGACTCTTTATAGTGCACTATCAATCCTATGGCCGTCCAACTATATCCGATAACATTTTTAAACCACATCACTTGCCAATATAATTCACAATTAACCACATACCTCACTGTTTTTATATGCATTAAACCAAACCTTTTTCCAAAGCAACAAACCATGCTTTTCAACAAGTATTTCCACATACTTACAAGGATCACTTACCATGAGCATCCTTCAACATTTTATGATTAAAAATAGTATCTCACATGCTTTAAAACATGCTTAAACAATAGGTATCATGTAAATAAAAAAAAAGTGCATAAAACCATTTCATAAAGCACGACCGAGAGAGAAAACCACTTTGTACTTACTTCAGAGTTTAAACCAGTGTTTCAAGCTAATATTAAACTCCCATAAACCACCTTTAAATCATTTCAATGTTGAAATCCACGTTCTCACTCACTGATACGTGAAACCTCAATTCATTGACGCGAATTCAAGTGTCCGAAGCCTCCAAAGCTTCACCGATAGCTTCCGAACTAGCCTCCCATGTTTTAACCACACAACAACAGAGGATTAATGCATCTAAATGCATTCAAACCACTGGAGCAACATTCCTCACAAACATCAATGATCCTTTCACAATTACCCAACCACAACAATCAAAATCATCATCTAACTCTTTCTAAACACAACCCAGCCACAAACTATCAATCTAACACTTCCATTAACATCAATAAACATTTAAAAACATGATTACATCATCCTTACATCTCCAGCAACTAAACAACCACCACAACACCTAAAAAACACAAATCTAACAACCTAAATAATTAGGGATTCAAGGAGTTTTGGGATTCCAATGTTAAAAACAACTTATCAACATTATAAAACATTCAATACATTTTTAAAATCAATCATCAACACTGCAAAACAGATGCAATACGGATTTCCCTTAATTTCATCCATTAAACCCAATTTAATCAAATAATCATCATAAAAACATAAAATCAGATTATAAATCATAAATCAAGGATCAAATACTTGGGAATATCAATAAAGAACCATTCAATAGAGGAGAAAATGAACCTTACCTCTATTGTGTGATTTCTCCCTCAATTGATTGATTAAAGCTTGAAAAACACAAGATTTCAATGAGGTTTTGTAAATCAAAGATAAAGAATCAATTATAAATCAAGAATCCCTGAAAATAGATCTCTCACCTCTAGATTTTAATGAAAACAAGAGTGTTTGGCAGAAAAGAAGTGGAGAGAAAGGTTGAGAGAAAAGTTTACGTCAAATTTCTTTAAAATCAATAACTACCTTTTCATTATAAAATCCCTTTTAATTAATAATTAAAACACATGTTAAAAGACTTAATTGAAGGGAGAAACCACCAGCCAAAAGTTGGTAAAATAGCTCCTTAAATATTCTAAGAATTTGATCCTTTGCAATTTAGTTACCTTTTAAAAATAGTTTTCAAAAATTATATTTTGGTCACCAACCAAAATGTCACCCTTCAAAATCCAATTTTCCAAAATTGATTTCACCAATATTTTTCATATATTTAAATATGATTTTTAACCATTTTTTATATTTTTATCTTACTCAAAAATATTTATTCCCGAATCTGACTCAAATCTCTAACCTGGTCCACTAGACAGTCTAACCAGCCCTTAAAATCGCGAGGCCCAAAACCAAGGCGTTACACCGTGATGGCTAGAGTTTATGTACCCACATCGGTACCCGCTGCTGCTATTAATCTAGGGTTATTGTTAGAGCGTCTGAGCAGCTTAAAAAGAGTCGAGTTTAGAGGGTTAGCATCTGAGGCATCCGAAGAGTGGATTGCTAGTACAGATCAGATTTTGGTTCAAATAGGATGCAGTGATGATCGTAAGATGAGATGTGTTGAGTCCCTGTTGTAGGGTGATGCATACAGTTGGTGGACCACTGTGATCGCGGGCATAGAACCCGGTGATGTGATATGGGAGTTCTTTCAGGCTGCCTTCAGAAAGAAGTATTTGGGAGTTAAATGCTTAGATGAAAATAAGCATGAGTTTATGGCCTTGGTTCAAGGCAGTATGTCAGTATCGGAGTACAAGGTATAATTTGTGAGGCTGAGTCAGTATACGCCTGAGTTGGTGCCAAATGAGAGGCATCGTTGTGATCAACTCTGTTCAACTCTGTTACAGGTTAGAGCAGGATGTAAAGACATATATGTTGGCCATTGATTATATAGATTTTGATGTGTTGGCTATACGGGGGAAGGATATTGAGTAGAGTTTGGGTTTATCTCTTCATTCAGGAGGTTCTGGCTCGAGAAAACGAGCTACAGGTTTTGGTTTCAGTGGTGGCCAGTATAAAAGGCACCATGATCGAAGGCATCATCTTGAGTTGGGGCATGTGAGAATTAAGTTGGGAGAAGACAGCTTCCCGAGTGTGCACAATGTGGGAAACGACACTCAGGGGTCTATTAGAGATCGTCAAAAGTCTGTTGGGGCTATGGATCGAGAGGCCATGTTAGACGTGATTTCCCACAGGTAGAACGAGTCGGTATGGTTCCTACGCCCGTTGCGGATAATGCTTGTTAGGGTTGTGGGTTCGGGGATCACATGAGGCGTGATTACCCGGTGTTATCTAGAGGTGTATGGGCTTCTACACCTGTTGTTGCACCACCGAGAGGCCGTCGGCATGGTCGAGGCAATTTTCAGAGAAGGGAAGAAGGACAGATGACTGTCGCGCATACAATGGCGGTTTGACCTGAGGGTGGTGGACCAGCGAGGATCTATGCGCATCGTGAGGTGAGGAATGACACAAATGTGATAGCAAGTACTTTTACCTTATAATCTATGTCATTACTTTCTTTGGTAGATGCTGGTTCTACACATTCATATATTTTGCATGAGCATGCGCATTTGTTTAATATATCGGTAGAAATATTAGATGTGGGTATGCAAGTAACAAGTTCTTTTGGAGAAATAGTTGTTACGAGGAGGTTGTATAGGAGGTTTCCTTTGATGGTTCAAGGTCGCATGTTCGCAATGATTTGATGGAGCTATTGTTTCATGGTTTTGATGTGATTTTGGGTATAGATTGGTTGTCCGAGCATTAGACTGTGGTTGATTCTGAGACCAAGCAAGTTTCGTTAAAACTTGCTAATGATTATGAAGTAGTTGTGGTGGGCGAGAATGTTAATTTCTTATCCAATATAGTATTGACCATAAAAGCATAAAAACTGTTGGAGTGTGGGTGTCAAGCATATCTGGCTTATGTTATGAACCCGAATATGAAAGAAGTGTAGACTAATGATATTCGTACTATTTGTGACTTTTTGGGTGTATTTTCGAATGAGTTGCTTAGATTGCCACTAGATAGAGAGGTGGAGTTTTGTATTAAGATGTATGTTGATACAGCTCTGGTGTCGATTGCACCGTATCGCGTAGCACCGAAGGAGTTGAAAGAGTTGAAGATGCAACTCCAAGAATTGTTGGACCCTGGTTTCATCTGACCAAGTGTTTCACCATGGGGAGCACCGATGTTTTTTATAAAGAAGAAGGATGGCACGTTGAGGATGTGCATCGATTATCAGCAACTGAATAAGTTGACGATTAAGAATAAGTATCCCTTGCCATGAATTGATAATTTGTTTGATCACTTCTGAGGTGCTACGATTTTTTCCAAGATTGATTTGAGATCTAGATATTATCAGCTAAAGGTTAAGGATAAAGATGTGTCGAAGAATGCTTTTCGTATGAGGTATGGGCATTATGAGTTCACAGTGATGCCTTTTGGGTTGACGAATGTGCCTGCAGCATTCATAGATATGATGAATCGGGTGTTCTGTAAATTCTTAGATCAGTTCGTAGTAGTGTTCATTGATGATATTCTTGTGTACTCTCGTACTGAGGAGGATCGTGATCGATACTTGCGGATTGTGTTGCAAACCTTCTTGGATAACCAGCTTTATGCTAAGCTAAGAAAGTGTGAGTTTTGGATTAAAGATGTGGTTTTCTTGGCCATTGGATTTTAGCGGAAGGTATCCAGGTGTATCCAAAAAGGTTGAAACAGTTATGAATTGGAGTCAACCTAAGTCAGTAACATAAGTCTGTAGTTTCTTGGGGTTAGCCGGTTATTATCGTCGCTTCGTGGATGGGTTCTTAAGGGTTGCTGCTCTGTTGACCAAGTTGTTGCAGAAGGATGTACGGTTTAAATGGACGGAAGCTAGACAACAAGCTTTCGAGAAGTTGAAGAAAGCTTTGACACAAGCTCTAATCTTGATTCAACCTGAGTCAAGGAAAGAATTTGTAGTTTATAATGATGTATCCTACATTGGTTTGGGGTGTATATTGATGCAAGATGGGAAATTTGTGGCTTATGCATCAAGACAGTTGAAGGTGAACGACCGCAATTACCCTACACATGATCTCGAGCTTGTTGTGATATTGTTTGCATTGAAAATATGGAGACATTATCTTTATAGTGAGAAGTGTATTGTATACATGGATCATAAGAGTTTGAAGTATTTGATGTCGCAGGAGTTGAATCTTAGGCAACGTAGATGGTTAGAGTTGCCTAAGGATTATGATTTGACAATAGAGTATCATCTGGGCAAGACGAATGTTGTGGCTGATGCTTTGAATAAAAAAGCTGTTGTGGAGTTGAAGGCCATGTTCGCGAGGTTGAGTGTGACGCGTGATGGTGGTTTATTGGCTGAGTTGCAAGTGAAGCCATCTTTATCGCAGTTGATTAAGGAAAAACAACCTTATGACAAGGCGTTGGTATCGTATGTCAAGGACATCATGGATGGAAATCCTACAAATTTTCACTTTAATGGTGATGTGGTGTTGTGTTTTAAAGATCGGATAGTGGTGTCTAGTGATATGGAGTTGAGACGGATGGTTTTGACCGAGGAACATGCCAATCCTTTTGCTATGCATCCTCGTAGTACCAAGATGTATCGAGATCTAAAGAAAGAGTGTAACCCCCTTGACCCGGCCTAGACGCCCAACCGAACCAAGAAGGCTACATTAGGTTTGCCGTAGCAAACCGAGGAGATACAACCAAACCCGGTCCATTTTTTCTTTTTATCTTATCTAGATGCCAATTATTAATCCTACATGTTCATACAGACATCAGGTGCAACACCAACTAAATCGGGCATCAATTTGACATCCAATTGATCACATTCGAAAAATATGGACCAAATTGCAAATACAAAAAATTTCAAGATTAAAACTCAATTTTAAGTTACCAATCTTTAATTAGTCACGTTCCAAACTTCCATTTCAAAAATCAACTCAAACCAATCATCCTACCATATATAATTGCATTGGCAAGAATTAGGGACTAAGATGCAAAGAAAGCAAAACTGCCCAAAAGTGACATTCACATGAGAAACGGTCATCAGTATCGAAACGGGTAAGCTCGTACCGATATGGTTTGAAACATATCGTTTTGATACACCACCAAGCCGTATCGATACGCCGAACCAAAATACCGAACTTTTGAAATATTTTAAACCGTACCGATACGGTTTCCCAGGTGTTTCGATACGCGGATTCAAGTTGCAAAAGTGAATTCCAGAGGCTAAAACGCGTATCAAAACGCCCATCCCCGTACCGGTACGCCAGGCCAAAATTTTCCTAGGCGTATCGAAACGCACCAGACCCGTACCGATCCCACAAGCTTGAAATTGCCTAGCCGTACCGATACGGTCCCCCTAGGCCTGTAATGTCACATTTGGCTGATTTTTTGTCCCGAAAGCATACTCAAACCACTCCAACATGCTTTAAACATAGTACTAACATGTCAAACATATCTCATGCCAACTAGCATCACCTATCTAACAACACAACGAGGACTTATGCATCAAAGAGGAAATCTATAGGCATGCTTCCTATATGCATCCAACCAACATATCAAAAAGGTAAACCATCCTCAAAAACAATCCTTAAAGGCCATTTACAACCCAATAGCAATTAAAGAAACATGCTCAAATAGGGAGTTCCACAAAACATCTCCCAAAACACAACAAGTACCCTATTGCCATTATTCATTATAGTCTAAACCAAAACATACTTTGGTAACAAGTCTTGCCAAGTCCCATTTCTTCTATCTACCTTCTAAGACCTCAATTATCTGCATTGATAGACAACGAGAGCGTAAGAACACAAGGCTTAGTGAGGAGTGCTCAAAAACAAACACCATCAATGCATTTAAAACCATTTACATAACATCATTCTTTAAAACATCACCATGCCCCTTTTTAAACATGCACTTTATATCATTTAAACCAGCATATTAAACCATATTCTACATGTATCATCATTCAACAGCAAGTCACATTGCTAACCCTCCACTTAAGCCTTCCCATGCATTACTACCAAATGCAAAGCTTAAGGAGAAACATGTATAACCACATTATACAACATATACATTCCAATGATACATTAACAATTATATTGGCTTTCAAGTGATCGTTAACAAGTTCAACAACAAAAGAGTTCATCGGATACACGGATTCAACAAGAGTTAACCCAACACTTCAAGCCATCTCAACCGGATACAATCACAATCGTGGTACATTAACAACCGGATACAATCAAAATCGCGGTACATTAACAACCGGGTACAATAACAACCGGGTACCATAACAACCCACGGGGACACCCACCCCAATCATCGGTTAGACGCTTAATCCGCTAAAGGGAGTATTCGTTACTGTTTACCCTCTCTATCGTTAGGGTACTTGGATGGAGTATTTCGTATGCCATATAAACCCTTCAACATCCAAGGTGACTTATTTACAGTGCACTCAATCATAAGGCCGGCCAACTATATCCGATAACAATTTCAAAACCACATCACTTGCCAATATAATTAACGAAATAACATTTACCTCACTGTTTTTAACAAGCATTAAACCTTGCCATTTATCCAAAGCAACAACCATACTTTAAAACACAAGTATAAACCATACCTACAAGGATCACTTACCATGTGCATCCTTCAGCAAAACATGCTTAGAAATAGTATATCCAATGCTTTAAAACATGGTTAAATAGTAGGTAACATGTAAATCAAAATAAGTGCATAAAACCATTTCAAACTAGCACGGCCGAGAGAGAAAACCACTTTATACTAACTTCCGAGTCTAGGTAAGCATTTCAAGCTCTACCTTAACTCCCAAACTCTGTTCTCAAAACATCAAAACGCTTTAAACCTCGTTTTCACTCACTGATACGCGAAATCAAGAATCCAAAACCTCCAACGCTTCTCCAATCACTTCCGGATCAACCTCCCCTGTTTTTACCACAAAACAACAGAGGATTAATGCATCATAATGCATTCTAAACACATCAGCTACAATCCTTCTCAGATTCCCACAAAACCTTCACAATTAACCCTCCACAACAACCAAAAACACAACCAAAACACTTTGATTCACAACCCAGCCAACAACTATCAATCTAACATCACTTTCAACATCAAAACACATCTAAAAACAGATTCAAAACAACCTACCACCTCTAGCAACCTTACAACCATATAAACACCACAAAACCTCAAAACTAACAACCTAAACAAATAGAGATTCTTAAATTTCGGGATTCCATTGATAAAAATCACTTATCAACATTATTAAACATCCAAAATATGAATCAAATCAACCTCAGTTACTGAAAATCAGATCCAATTCACGAATCAACTCATTTTCCCCAAATAACTCAATTAAACATTGGAAAAACATCAAAACCAGATTAGAAACACATAAACAAGGATCAAATGCTTGGGAATTTCAATAAAGAACCATACAATAGAGGAGATCTCGGAACTTACCCCTATTGTAAAGTTTCTCCCTCAATTGATTTGTGAAAAAAGCTAAGAAAACACAAGATTATTGTAAGATTTTGTATAAACAATCTTTATAAAACAATTTGATATAATAAAATCAAGTTAGAAACCACCTCACCTCATGAAATTTGATGAAAACTGAGTGTTTGGCTGAGGAGAGAATAGAGAGGAAAAGTTGAGAGAAAATGACATGATTTTTGTTTTGGAAAAGATAACTAACTTTTTAACAAAATCCTCTTTAATTATTAATTAAACCACATGTTAAAATAATTCAAATCAAGGGAGAAATCATCAGAAACCAATTGGTAAAATAGCTCCTTAAAGATTCTAATTATTTGACCCTTTTCATTTTAGTCACTAGAAAATCACAGTTTTCAAAACTTTCATTTTGGTCAGTAACCAAAATGTCCATCTTCCAAAACCCGTTTTTCAAAATTGATTCCACCATTATTAAATATATAATTGATAATGATTTTTAAGAATTTTTCCTTAATTTTTCCAACACCAAAAATATACGATCTCGAAACTGACTCAAATATCTACTCGGTCCACCAGACCGTCTAATAAACCACCAAACCGCTAAGCCCTAAAATCGAGGCTTTACAACTCTCCCCCACTTAAGAAATTTCTTCCCTGAAATTTACCTGGAGGAAATAGGTGCGGAAACTGTTTCACCATATCCGACTTGTGTTCCCACGTAGCCTCCTCAACACCACGGCCTTCCACAACACCTTAGCCAGCTCGACTGTTTTGCCACGCAGCACCTTACTGCTGGTATCAAGAATCTCTACTAGTTCTTCGTCGTAAGATAGGTCTGGTCTCAACTCGGTCTCCTCCTTCGGCATGACATGCAATGGATCCGACCTATACCTCCGCAACACCGAAACATGGAACACGTAATGAATCTTTCCCAACTCCGGAGGTAACCTCAAACGGTATGCAACAGGACCCACACGCTTGACAACCTCGTATGGTCTAATGAACCTCGGGCTAAGCTTCCCTTTCCGCCCAAAACGCAACACCTTCTTCCAAGGCGACACTTTCAAAATCACTTTATCACCCACAACGTACTTTATATCCATAAGCTTCAAATCCGTATAGACACAAACCTTTCCCCCGCTTCTGCCCAACACACGGGCATGCGACACTTCCGGCCATACAACGCCTTATAAGGTGCCATCTGTATGCTAGGATGATAACTGTTATTGTAAGCAAACTCCACTAACGGCAATTGCTTCTCCCACGTTCCCTGATACTCAATAACACAACACCTTAGCATATCCTCGAGAACCCGAATCACGCACTCCGACTGGCCATCCGACTGAGGATGGTACGAGGTACTGAAACTCAACCGAGTTCCCAAAGCACGATGCAAACTTATCCAAAACCTTGCGGTGAACCGCGGATCCCTATCCGAAACTATAGATTTGGGCACCCCGTGCAAACGCACTATCTCAGAGATGTACAGCTCAGCCATCTTATCCAAAGTATATGTAGTATGCACAGTCACAAAATGCGCACACCTTGTAAACCGATCCACAATCACCCACTTCCATTCCGGTACAACAACCCGGAGGGAAACTGATGCTCAACCTTTACCCGCTGACAAACCATATACCGTGCAACGAAATCAGCCACATCCCTCTTCATTCCAACCCAATAGTACTCCTCCTTCAACCCTCGATACATCTTAGTACTACCGGGATGCATAGCAAAAGGACTTGCTTGTGCCTCAGTCAAAATAGTACGGCTCAACTCTTCATCTTCAGGCACCACTATTCGACCTTTGAAACACAACACCCCATCATCGTTGAAATGAAAATCCGTAGGATTTCCATCCCTAATATCTTCCACATGAGATACCAAACTCCCATCATATGGTGGCTTCTCCTTAATCGTCTGCAACAAGGATAGCTTCACTTGCAACTCGGCCAACAATCCCCCGTCATTTGTCACACTCAACCTAGCAAACATGGCTCTCAGCTCCACAGCCGCTTTCCTGCTCAAAGCATCTGCCACAACATTGGTTTTCCCCGGATGATACTCAATGGTCAGATCATAATCCTTAAGCAACTCCAACCATCTACGTTGCCTAAGATTCAGCTCCTCCTATGACATCAGGTATTTCAAACTCTTATGATCTGTATAAACCATACACTTCTCCCCATAGAGGTAATGCCTCCAAATCTTCAAGGCAAACACAACCGCTGCAAGCTCAAGATCGTGAGTAGGGTAGTTACGTTATGCACCTTCAATTGCCTAGATGCATACGCCACTACCTTACCCTCCTGCATCAACACACAACCAAGCCCAACATACAACGCATCACTATAAACAACAAACTCATTTCCCAATTCTGGTTGAACCAAGACCGACGCTTGCGTCAAAGCTTCCTTCAACCTTTCAAAAGCTCGCTGACTATCTTTCGGCCACTCAAACCGAGCATTCTTCTGTAACAACTTTGTTAACGAAGCCGCCAAACTAGAGAACCCTTCCACAAACCTCCGGTAGTAACCCGCCAAACCAAGGAAACTCCTAACTTCCGTCACAGAATTAGGCTCCTTCCAAATCATTACAGCCTCAACCTTATGCGTATCAACACGAATTCCTTTGGCCGACACCACATGTCCGAGAAACATAACTTCCTTGAGCCAGAACTCAAATTTACTTAACTTAGCATAAAGCTGATTAGCCAACAACGTCTTCTTAAATGTTTATCATGATCTTCCTCGGTACGTGAGTACACAAGGATATCATCGATGAACACAACCATAAACTGATCCAAAAACTCATGAAACACATGGTTCATCATGTCCATAAAAGCAGCTGGAGCATTGGTCAAACCAAATGGCATCACAAGAAACTCGTAATGCCTGTACCTCATACGAAATGCTGTTTTGGGCACATCCACCTCCTTCACCTTTAACTGGTAGTACCCTGACCTCAAATCTACCTTTGAAAACACCGAAGCTCCCCTAAACTGATCAAACAGGTCATCTATCCGCGGTAAAGGATACTTGTTCTTTATTGTCAACTTATTCAGCTGTCAGTAATCTATACACATCCACAATGTGCCATCTTTTTTCTTAACAAACAGCATCAGCGCTCCCCATGGTGAAATACTAGGTCTGACGAACCCACGATCAAGCAACTCTTGCAACTGTGTTTTCAGCTCTTTCAATTCCTTCGGAGCTATGCGGTATGGAGCAATAGATACAGGTACCGTACCCGCAAAGACCTCAATGCCAAACTCTACCTCACGGTCAGGTGGCAACCCTAGTAATTCCTATGGAAAAACACCCAGAAACTCACATACGGTGCGAACATCCTGCACCCTCAACTCCTTCGATCCAGGATTCATAACGTAGGCCAAATAAGCCTGACATCCTGAATCGATCATTCATCTTGCCTCCAAAGTTGAAACAACACTAGACAAAAACTTGGCATTCTCGCCAACAACCACCACCTCATAATCATCCGACAACCTCAAAGATATATGTTTGGTCTCAAAATCCACCATAGGCCGATGTTCAGTCAACCAATCCATACCTAAAATCATATCAAAACCATGGAATGGTAACTCCATCAAGTCCACGACAAACATATGTCCCTGAACCATCAGCAAACACCTACGATAAAACCTCATAACCACGACTGTTTCCCCAAGAGAACTAGTCACTCTAACACCCACATTGAGAATTTCAACAGATATATCAAGCAACTCAGCATGCTCACTCAAAATGTATGAATGAGTAGAACCAGAATCAACCAACGAATACAACGACTATAGGGCAAAAGTACCTGCAATCACATCAGTGTCATTGCGACCCTCACGGTGCACATACACCCTAGCATGTCCACCTCTCTTAGGCTGGATAGCAACAGTATGAGCTACAGTCCTCTATCCACCATCTCGATGCTGAAATGGTCCGCGACCACGACCATGACCACACTGCGGAGCAACAACAGGTGCAGCACCCTGCCCACCTTGAGCCAACAACGGACAATCACACCACTGATGGTCGCCTGACCCACAACTCCAACAAGCATTAGCCACCACAGACGCAGGTGCCTAACCTTTCCGGGCCAAATACGGGTAATCTCGCCTCAAATAATCTCGGGATCCACAAACCCAACAAGTGCTAAACGGTGCTCTAACCTAGGCACCCTGCCCCTGGACTCCACATCCCACAACACCTCTACCATGCCTCGCCTCTGGGAAAAACCTTTTGTCGCGGTGTCTCTTGTCCTGACCACCACTATAACCCGAATCAACAGCTCTCTTACCCGAGCTAGAACCTCACAATCCAATGCCAAGCCTAAACTCTGCTCCACATCCTTAGCTCGCGAAACCAGCACATCAAAGTCATTGTAATCAGCAGTAAGCATGTATGTCTTAACATCCTGCACAAGCCCATATCGAAAACAATCATATCGAGTACGCTCGTCAAGAACCAACTCAAGTGCGTACCGACTCAACCTCACGAACTGCACCTCATACTCTGCAACAGACATATTGCCCTGCACCAAAGCCATAAACTCACGCTTCTTCTTGTCCTGATATCGAACTCTCAAAAACTTCTTCCGGAAAGCTTCACATAAGAACTCCTAAGTCACATCATCCATCACCATACCGGATATCGTGGTAGTCCACCATGTATAAGCATCACCCTGTAGCAGGGAAATAGCACAACCCAGCTTACAAGTATCGGTGTACCCCATCTGGCCCAGTATCCTCTTAGTACTGGCCAACCAACCCTCAGAAGCCTTAGGCGATAACCCTCGGAACTCAAATCCACCCAAACTACGAAGACGCTTAAGCAACAAACCTTGCCCCTCAACCGGTGGTGCTGGCACACAAACACCCACAACTGCCGCCTGAAATGCACCGGTCATGGCCTGTATCAGTGGTGCCATATCACCCACCCCTGGCCCAGCTAGCGCAGGTGGTGCTTGCTCCACTCCCTCAGGTGGATTAGATGGGGGCGGTGGCAACCCTCTAGGAGTCACAACTTCTCCTTCATCATCCTGCCCAGCGGAAGCAGCAATCGCACTAGATCGTAACTCTCTCCTCGGTCCCAACGTGCTAAAATATATCTAGGGCATAATGATCATTTCAAAACAAAATAGTCAGGCCAGCCTCAAGCAAGGATCCAAGACTTTTATTTCAAAAATAAAACTTTCCATACTATAATAATAAGGCAATGGGTACCCAAAACATCCCCAACATAGCATACAACAACCAATATTCATATATCAATCACTGTGCATATCAACCAGCGTACATACAACAATCACCGTACACATCATACAATAGAGCATAACTCACGACAACAACACAACAACCTCCTAAACGAACCAAACCTGGCTCTGATACCACCAAATATAACCCCTTGACCCGGCTTAGACGCCCAACTGAACCAAGAAGGCTACATTAGGTTTGCCGTAGTAAACCGAGGAGATACAATAAAAACTGATCTATTTTTTCTTTTTATCTTATCTAGATTCCAATTATTAATCCTACATGTTCATACAGACATCAGGTGCAACCCCAACTCAATCGGGCTTCAATTTGACATCCAATTGATCACATTTGCAAAATAGGGACAAAATTGCAAATACAGAAAATTTCAAGATTAAAACTCAATTTTAAGTTACCAATCTTAAATTAGTCAGGTTCCAAACTTCCATTTCAAAAATCAACTCAAACCGATCATCCTACCATATATAATTGCATTGGCAAGAATTAGAGACTAAGAGGCAAAGAAAGCAAAACTGCCCAAAAGTCACATTCACATGATAAACGGCCATCCGTATCGAAACGGGTAAGCCCGTACCAATACGGCTTGAAACATACCGTTTCGATACACCACCAAGCCGTATCGATACGCCTAACCGAAATACTGAACTTTTGAAATATTTTAAACCGTACCGATACGGTTTCCCAGGTGTTTCGATACGCAGGTTCAAGTTGCAAAAGTAAATTCTAGAGGCTAAAACGCGTATCGAAATTCCCCTCCCCGTACCGGTACGCCAGGCCAAAATTTGTCTAGGCGTATCAAAACGCACCAGACCCGTACCGATCCCACAAGCTTGAAATTACCTAGCCGTACCGATACGGTCCCCCGCGTATCGGTACGTTTGGGCCTGTAATGTCACATTTGTCTGCTTTTTCATCCCGAAAGCATACTCAAACCACTCCAACATACTTTAAACACAATACTAACATGTCAAACATATCTCATGCCAACTAGCATCACCTATCTAACAACACAACGAGGACTTATACATCAAAGAGGAAATCTATAGGTGTGTTTCCTATATGCATCCAACCAACATATCAAAAAGGTAAACCATCCTCAAAAACAATCCTTAAAGGCCATTTACAACCCAAGAGCAATTAAAGAAACATGCTCAAACAGGGAGTTCCACAAAACATCTCCCAAAGCACAACAAGTACCCCATTGCCATTATTCATTATAGTCTAAACCAAAACATACTTTGGTAACAAGTCTTGCCAAGATCCCCTTGCTTCTAGCTGCCTTCCAAGACCTCAATTATATGCATTGATGGACAACGAGAGCGTAAGCACACAAGGCTTAGTGAGGAGTTCTCAAAAACAAACACCATCAATGCATTTAAAACCATTTACATAACACCATTCTTTAAAACATCATCATGCCCCTTTTTAAACATGCACTTTATATCATTTAAACCAGCATATTAAACCATATGCTACATGTATCATTATTCAATGGCAAGTCACATTGCTAACCATCCACTTAAGCCTTCTCATACATTACTACCAAATGCAAAGCTTAAGAAGAAACATGTATAAACCACATTATACAACATATACATTCCAATGATACGTTAACAATTATATTGGCTTTCAAGTGATCGTTAACAAGTTCAACAACAAAAGAGTTCATCGGATACACGGATTCAACAAATGTTAACCCAACACTTCAAGCCATCTTAACCGGAAAAGCGATACAATCACAATCGCGGTACATTAACGACCAGGTACAATAACAACCGGGTACCATAACAACCCATAGGGAGACCCACCCCAATCATCGGTTAGATGCTTAATCCACTAACGGGAGTATTCGGTACTGTTTAACCCTCTACTGTTAGAGTACTTGGATGGAGCATTCAGTACGCCGTATAAACCCTTCAACATCCAAGGCGACTTATTTACATTGCACTCAATCCTATGGCCGACCAACTATATCCGATAACAATTTTAAAACCACATCACTTGCCAATATTATTAACAAAATAACATTTACCTCACTATTTTTAACAAGCATTAAACCATGCCATTTATCCAAAGCAACAACCATACTTTAAAACACAAGTATAAACCATACTTACAAAGATCACTTACCATGTGCATCCTTCAACAAAACATGCTTAAAAACAGTATATCCAATACTTTAAAACATGCTTAAACAATAGGTAACATGTAAATCAAAACAAATGCATAAAACCATTTCAAACTAGCACGACCGAGAGAGAAAACCATTTTATACTTACTTCCGAGTCTAGGTAAGCATTTCAAGCTCTACCTTAACTCCCAAACTCTGTTCCCAAAACATCAAAACACTTTAAACCTTGTTTTCACTCACTGATACGCGAAACCTCGATTTGCCGACGTGAAATCAAGAATCCAAAACCTCCAACGCTTCTCCAATCACTTTGGAATCAACCTCCCTTGTTTTTACCACAAAACAACAGAGGATTAATGCATCATAATGCATTCTAAACACATCAGCTACAATCCTTCTCGAATTCCCACAAAACCTTCACAATTAACCCTCCACAACAACCGAAAACATAACCAAAACACTTTGATTCACAACCCAACCAACAACTATCAATCTAACACCACTTTCAACATCAAAACACATCTAAAAATATATTCAAAACAACCTACCACCTCCAGCAACCTTACAACCATATAAACACCACAAAACCTCAAAACTAACAACCTAAACAAATATAGATTCTTAAGTTTCTGGATTCCATTGATAAAAATCACTTACCAACATTATTAAACATCCAAAATATGAATCAAATCAACCTCACTTACTAGAAATCAGATCCAATTCGTGAATCAACTCATTTTTCCCAAATAACTCAATTAAACATTGGAAAATCATCAAAGCCAGATTAGAAACACAAAAACAAGGATCAAATGCATGGGAATTTCAATAAAGAACCATACAATATAGGAGATATGGGACCTTACCCCTATTGTGAAGTTTCTCCCTCAATTGATTTGTGAAAAGCTAAGAAAACACAAGATTATTGTAAGATTTTGTATAAACAATCCTTATAAAACAATTTGATATAATAAAATCAAGTTAGAAACCACCTCACCTCTAGAAATTTGATGAAAACTGAGTGTTTGGCTGAGGAGAGAATAGAGAGGAAAAGTTGAGAGAAAATGACGTGATTTTTGTTTTGGAAAAAGTAACTAACTTTTTGTCAAATCAAGGGAGAAATCATCATAAACCAATTGGTAAAATAGCTCCTTAAAGATTCTAAGTATTTGACCCTTTTCATTTTAGTCACTAGAAAATCACAGTTTTCAAAACTTTCATTTTGGTCACTAACCAAAATGTCCATCTTCCAAAACATGTTTTTCAAAATTGATTCCACCATTATTAAATATATAACTGATAATGATTTTTAAGCATTTTTCCAACACTAAAAATATACGATCCCGAAACTGACTCAAATCTTTACTCCGATCCACTAGACCGTCTAATAAGCCACCAAACCGCTAAACCCTAAAACCGGGGCATTACAAAGATTACTATTGGGTGGGTTTGAAAATGATGTGGCTGATTTTGTTGCTAGATGTATGGTATGTCAGCGTGTGAAGGCTGAACACCAGTTTCCTTCCGAGATGTTGCAACTGTTAAAGATTCTAGAGTATAAATGGAAGGGGATCACCATGGATTTTTTGAAGGGGTTACCTTTGACACTGGCTAAAAAAGATTCCATTTGGGTGATTGTTGATCAGTTTCCAAAGTGTGCACATTTTCTGCCAGTGCATACGACATATACTTTGGATAGGTTGGTGGATCTTTATGCTACTAAAATTGTGAGGTTACACAGGGTGCCCAATTTGATTGTATCGAATAGGGATTCGCAGTTTACAGCGAGGTTTTGGGAGTGTTTGCATCGAGCTTTAGGTACTCGCTTGAATTTCAGTACATCATATCATCCTCAGACGGATGGCCAATCTGAACATGTGATTCAGATTTTGGAGGATATGTTGAGATGTTGCATCATTGAGTTCCAAGGAACTTGGGAAAGGCAGTTACCTTTGGTAGAGTTTGCGTACAATAACAGTTATCAGACAAGTATAAAGATGGCATTGTATGAAGCCTTGTATGGTAGGAAGTGTCGTACACCCTTGTGTTGGGTTGAGGCTGGGGAAAAGTATGTTTACATGCATGATGTGTTGAAATATACAAATGAAAAGGTAAAGCTTATTTGTGATTAGTTGAAAGCGGCCTCGGATAGGCAGAAATTCTATGCGGATTTGAAGCGTAGAAAGGTTGAGTATGCAGTTGGTGAAAAGGTTTTCTTGAAAGTTTCACCTTGGAAGAAGGTGATGCGCTTTGGGTGTAAAGGGAAGTTGAGTCCCAAATTTATTGAAACGTATGAGGTGTTAGAACGTATTGGTCTTGTGGCTTATCGGTTTGAGTTAGCCTCCTGAGTTGGAGAAGATTCATGATGTGTTCCATGTATCCATGTGGCAGAGGTAACGATCGGATCCGTCGCACGTGATGCTAGTGGAGATTCTTGACTCCAGTAGTAAAGTTCTTCGTGGGAGAGTAAGTCGGTCATGATTGAGCTTGTTAAGGTGTTGTGGAGACATCGCAGTGTTGAGGAAGCCACGTGGGAGAGTAAGTCGGTCATGATAGAGCTGTTTTCACATCTGTTTCCATCAGGTAAATTTTGAGGACAAAATTTCTTAAGGGGAAGTTGTAACACCCCAGTTTTGGGCCTAGGAGTTTTCTAGGTTGATTAGATGGTCCGATGGATCGGATTAGAGGATTCGAGTCGGTTTTGGGATTTAATATGGAATAAATATTTTTGAGTGAGATAAAAATATGGAAAAATATTCAAAAATCATTATTTAATATATAAATGATTTTTGTAAAGTCAATTTTGGAAAATAAGATTTTGAAATTGTACATTTTGGCTAGTGACCAAAATGTAAAGTTTTAAATCTATTTTTGGTGACTGTTTTGTAAAAGGGTCAAAACTTAGAATCTTTAAGAAGCTATTTGCCCAAAGTCTAATATCAGACTTTTCTCTTTTAATTGGATATTTTTAAAAGGTTTTATATTAAATAAAAAAGCTTGGGGGAATTAAAATCATAATTAGCATTTAAAGAATTTTCGCGTAACTAACTTTTCACCAAAACTTTTCTCTCAAATTCTCTCCAGCCAAACACTCTTTTCCATTTCAATTTTCTCAGGTAAATACTTGATTTCAACATTCTTTTGTTTTCAAATTGATCTTTAATGGTTTCCTAACAAAACCTATTTGATTTGATATTGTTTTCTCATGTAAAACCATCCAATTAAGAGGAAAGCCAAATTTAGAGGTGAGCTTCGTTCTTCTCCTCTAATATAAGGTTCTTTACTAAAATTCTCAAGTTATTGATCCTTTACATATGTTTTCTAACTTGATTTGATGATTTAATTATGGAAAATTGGTTAAATCAAGGTTTAATTGATTAGATTGGTGGATTTTCGTATAGGCTCTATTTTTGATGAGTTCTTGATTGATTATAATCATGATTTTGATGTTTAATAATGTTAATAAGTGGGCTTTAACATTGGAATCCCTAAACTATGTGAATCTCTATTTTTCTAGGTTGTTAATTATGAGTTTTTTTGAGGAGTTGTGGAGGTTTATGGAATGTTGGAGGTATAAGGATGATGTTAATGTGTTTTAGATGTAAATTGATGGATTGAAACATTAGGTTTTGGCTAGGTTAGGTTTGGAAGATGTTTGATGTTAATTTCAGTTGTTGTGGAGTGAAATTGGGTAGAGTATGTTGAGGATTTATGCGAATTGATGTTGTTGGGCTGTTGAATGCATTTTGATGCATTGAATTCTCTGTTTTTGTATGGATAAAATAGGGGAAGTTGGTCCTCAAGCTTGAGCGAGCATTTCAGAAGCTTTGGAGGCGAGGTTACCGTATCGGCAAGCTAGGTTTTGCGTGTTGGTGAGTGAGAACATGATTTACAGCTTTTCAAAGGTTTGAAAGTTGTGTTTGGGAGTTTAGATTGAGCTTGAAACGCTGGTCTAAGCTCGAAAGTAAGTAAAGGATGAATTCTCTCTTGAACTCGGTTTGGCAATTGGATTTTATGCACTTGTTTTAATAGAATGATTACTCACTGTATATGCATGATTTGAGCATGGTTTAATGCTGGAAAATGTTTATGAAATGATGTTGATGCATTTGGTAGCAATGTATGATTTGGTAATGTTTTGAACATTGGTAATGCATGGTCAAAAGCATTAGATAAATGGTTTTTAATTGATGCATTTGAAAACAGTGAGTTAATGTTAATAAAACAGATTATATTAGCAAGTGCTGGTATGAAAATGTTATAGATATGTTATCGAATATAATTGGTCGGCCATAGGATTTAAAGTGCATTATAATAAGTCGCCCATGGTTCGTAGATGTAATGTGTTAAAAGTATTTACTCCGACCATGTGAACCCCAATATTGTTGAGGTAATGCTCCAATGGCTTTTACTCCGGCTGCGACCGTAGAGGTGATGCATTGGAAGCGTTTACTCCAAATTGGAGGATGAGCCTTGGTAGTGCAGAGGTAATGTATGTGCTGCATTTACTCCATGCCATTGAGCTGTAAGTGATTAGGATATCACTTGGGAAATTCGTGTATCTGATGTGGTTGATGAAAGTAAAGAGGTTTTGGAAAGGATCACTTGTAAGCTAGTATAACGAATTGATGTATCATGTTGATGGATTGTTTGTCTAATGTGATTTATACATGTGTTTACTCGTTCAGCTTTACATATGGGATGGCATGCATGGGAAGGCTTAAATTGAGGGATGCATATGGAATTATGTTGTTGAATCCATGATACACGTTGCATATGGTTTAATATGCATGATTTGAAAAGGGTTAAGTGCATATTTTGAAAGTAAGGCATGATGGTTTTTGTAATAAAACATTTATGAATGGTTTTAGGAATAAACCGGTTTTAAAATGCATTGGATGATGTTTTGTGTTTTGAGCGCTCCTCACTAAGCATTACGTGCTTAAGCTCTCTTTATCATCAATGCAGGTTAATGGATCGAAAAGCGGCAAGCAAGGAAGGAAGGATATCCAAGGACTTGGTTGCAAAGTATGGTTTGAACAATACATAGTAGTAATAAGGGCAATGTGTCAAATATTGATTTGGGGAGGGTTGTTTGCTAGACTCCCTATTTGTACAAGTTTTATATGTTGGTTTGGATTTGTAATGGGTTTAAAGTGCTTGAGATGTGGATGGATTTATGTTTTGGATGTTGACTAGGGAGCATGCCTATAGACTTTGTGGATGATTGTGTTAGACTTGTTAGGATTGCTTAAAATGTTGGTATGTTGTCTCTAAGCATGCATTATGATGTTATATGATGTTTAAGAGATGTTTAAGGTTGATTGAAGTGAGCCAAAGAGTCATATGTTGGACCTAGAGGTCATTACAGACCTTCGCGTACCGGTACGAGTACCCAGGGATCGGTACGCATGGTCTAAAATGGCTCCGTTTAAAGTGTAAATTGCAAAGGGGTACCGGTATGGTTAGCCGAGTATCGATACACACCTAGAGTTTTATGCATCAGAATTGATACATGGGTTTGAGTATTGGTAAGATCCCTCCATTTTTAAAGAGTCGTATCGATATGTGGGGTACCTATCGGTACACGATTTGGTCACTAGAATTTCGAGTTTTGAGAAAATGTAAGGGGGATCGGTATGAGGTCAAGACTGTATCGATACGGGTGGGTCAACACACCGTATCGATACGGTAGTTTGTGTACCAATACGTTAAGCTTTTATGGTCATTAGGCAGTATTAGTACCGACTTATCTGTATGGGTACTCCCTGTTGTTTTTGTGCATCTCAGCCTGCTAAAGTTTGGTAATTGTGCAATTTAGACCCTGATTGTTATGGTTGCAATTGAATGAGCTTGGGTAATTGATTTGAGCTAGACTTTAACATGTGAGCATGAAATTGAATTAATGAAGGATTGGTAACTCTAAATTCTAGTTAAGACCCTATATTTTGTAGAAATTACATTTTGGTCCCCAATGTGCGTCTTTGAGAAATTGAACCCTACTTTGAAATTTGTTTGCAAATGTAATGTTTCCACTGAAGTATGTTCACCGTAGGAACTAGGAATTATAATGATTCATTTAGACAAGATAAAAAAGGACCGACTTAGGTTATTAACTCGGGTTTGCTTTAGCAAACCTAATGTGATCCTTTTAGCTCGATTTTCGGCTAGGCTGGGTTAATGGGGTTACACCTACTGTAGCCATCCATGCCACGCCCAAAACAATCTCGATACCTTCAAGGGGAAGAAGGTAGAAATCAATGACTAACTCGATTCCCTAAACTAGCACTTTGACATCTCGAACGCAACCTTCATTATGTAAACATTGGCTATTGCCCACAAGAACCCTAAAATTGGATGTTATTGTTAATTTCAAACCCAAATGTTTAGCTACTCTTGACTGAATAAAATTATGGGTGTTGCCCCCATCAATCAAAATACGTACCATTTTACCTTGTCCTTGAACACGCAAAGTATTTAGATTATGACAGCCCGCGAGGGCATTGAAAGACACCGTCGAGTACTCACTAATACGAGGGGATTTAGTGTCGGACTCTTCGACCAACACCGTCTGTTTGACTATTTTGTGGTGCTTTTCTTTGTCATCAGACTCATCGTCAAGCAAGAAAAGTTGTGGATCTTTACATTTATGCCCTGGAATGAATCGTTCATCACAGTAGTAGAAAAGCCCTTTTTTGGCGGCGTGCTTGTGCTTCAGAAGAGGAAATACGTCGAACAATTGGCGTATAAGTTGCAGGAGTGATATTCTGCTCTAAAGGTAGGGGACGGCCTGGCTGAAATTTGGGGGCATTTGAGGGCGAAGTGAGAGTCAGTAACAGTGGAGGCAGTTTCGAGCTTAAACGGCTACCTAATGGACGTCGATCATACAAATGGGCTTCGTGGAATCGGGATAACACTTGGACCTCTATCATGGACGTGGATCGGTGGACCAACACTTCATTTTTAATTTCAGCTCGTAGCCCAAAAGTAAAGCAATCAAGCAAAAATTTATCAGACAAGTTGGTGGTTCGTGCCGCCAAATCCTCAAATTGGGACTGATAATCTTCTATCGTCGTCATTGGTATGAGTTTAGTTCACTGTCCCGTTGGTGACTCGATTTCTATAACTATGAAGTATTTTCGAATCGCGTCCACCAAGTGATTCTAACTGGCCAACTGATGTTGGCGTTGCATCCACCGGAACCACTTCTTCGTCGTTTCGGTCATTCGAAATAAAGCCAATGTAACTCAATGATGGTTATCGGTACCACAAAACTCAAAAAAAATCCTGGGATAAGGCAATCCATTCCTCTGGATCATTGCCCATGAATAGGGGAAGCTCGACTTGGACTGATTTTGGGGGAAAAAGAAAGCTGTCATCGGAGTCAGGGCGTACCTTTGTCTTACCCCGATTTACCGCACTATCGGCCGTGAGGTCGCCTCTTGCAGATGTTGCGGCCGATAATCCCAACTGGTTTGAAATTTTCTATAGCTGGAGGGCCGTGTCTCAGAGAGTTGATTGGGTGGTGGCATTCCATTTTTCTTGATTGGCAATGTGGGTTTTCTGGGAGGTGAGAACCTGCTCATGGCGGAAGGTTGTGTCTTGAAGTGTTCAAATGGATTCAGTGTTGTTCACCATGCTGGCAAGCTCAATTAGGCACCAAATTGTTATGTGTGTAGTTGTGCGGAAAGTAGAGAGAATAGGGAGAAAAAGAAGATAGATTAGGGTAGAAGAAGACAATGTTTAGTTTTTTTATACCTCTCTCGGTACACAAAAGAGATATTTAACCAAAAAATACAACAAATCTAATAAAGGACCCGTTAATGCACGAAGAGTTCTTCTCTCCTTGATCCTCTTGCGTAATTCCTGGGCATTCCCTGCAGCCTGAATAGAGTTGGTCCCCTTTCTAAGGCATTAACATAGGTTTACGGCAACAAAATCTATGGCAACCAAATCTATACTATATTTTTTTCGATAATTAAAATAAATCAAGCCTAATCACCCGAAATTAGACCGGACAAATTTGACTCGAGATCCGAAAACCGAACCGGTTTACTCGAACCGAGACTCGAAATCGACTCGAACATGATGACCCGAAATTTGATCCGAAATCGAAACAAACCGAACCGAAACCGAACCGAATTTTGTTGAACCGAAATGGACCCGAACCGATTTTTAACCGAACCGAATAGACCCGAACCAAAGACAACCCAAAATATAGAAAATATATTAATAGAAATAAATAAAGATAGGATATGAACAACCGCACAACTCACCAAAAAGTTAAATATATTGACTTTATAAATCTATATAAGGTGTAAAAATTGACCAGCCTAAAAACTCGATTAAAACCGATCGATCTCCCATTGACCCAAAATTGACCCGAATCGAAATCAACAGAACCGAAAATAACCGAACCGAAAATCAACCGACCCGAAATGACCCGAATCATAATAGACCCAAACTAAAACCGAACTGAACCGAACCGAAATCGAATTTGAACCGAATAATATCAGACCCGAACTGAAGCCGAACCGAATGACCCATTTGCCACCTCTACCCGAAATTCATATACATATATGTACAAATTCAGAAATACGAATTTGAGTCATTACATTTTAACATCCAAATTTATAAATTATTTGAACACACAATAACCAAATGGATTGAGAAATCACAAATGAGTTAATATTTGATGTACTGTTAGTATAAATCTTTATTTACATAGGTATGCCTATTTAAACTACACAATATAATATATAAATTCCTAGCCCTAAACCTTAAACCTCAAATTCCTAAAGCATAAACCCTAACACATAAACTCTAAATCCTAAGACCTAAATCCCTAAATCCTAAATTGTAAACTAAACCTCTAGATCCTAAATTAGATCCGCTTATAGAAAATAAAATTTTCACCACCAATGTATGAAATATTTCCTCATCACAAATATCTTAATCCAGACCCGAAATATGATTAACCGTATTAAAAATTGAATTATAGGTGTCATATGAACTTAGCTAGCCATATGCATAATTGTCTATTGCATAATATCTCAAGGTTAATTAATTAGTCATTACTCTTTACCTAACATAAACTTGGAGAGATTTATTTAAAAAAAATAAACTTGGAGAGAAGCCAAAGTTGATTTTTTTTCTTACCTGATCTATCTAAGCATTTAAGTCTCTGTTCTCACAAGTTGATTTTTTTGGTTTCAACTTCTTCAAATGAATCAATTTGACTTTGATAATTTTTTTGTTTAACTATTGTTATCCGGTTCATTGATCGAATAATCCGAATAAGATTTTGCAGAGATCAAATATGGGAGCAACCCTCCGAATCTATTTTTTCTATTCATAGTGTCATGTTTCGAATCTTTAATTTTTTTAAGAAATCTATAACCTTATCCCGTTAGACCAACTAATTATTGATATAGTCGAGGGCGACTTTACCTTAACTGTGTTAGTGCAACAAAAACATGAAATTATATGGATTCTACTTCTGTTGAATTATATTTGAAAAGCTATTGATGTTCAGTTAAATGATGTTTAGGGTTAATAGATTTTATTTAAAATAAAATAATAGTATTAATATAATAAATCAATATTTTACAATAAAAAAATTAAAGATGAAAAAGGGAGGAAGTAGAAACCTACTAGAATTATTATTCAGCTTCTAATAGGGTTAATCGCGTTTTGGCCCCGAAGTTCTTAAAAATTATTTTTTTAAAAAAAAATAAAATTTAGTGGTACATATATATTTGTGACATTAGTAGTGCATATTGATGTATGTCATTTGTTATAAACTCATCTATTATCTATATATTTAACTACTGCGGTATAATTATATTTTATTTTCTAAGGTCATGTTTGATTGTACAAATAATTTAAATTTAAAAAAATTAATTATTTTTTAAAAAAAATAGCCTTAAACACTAAAATTATTTTTGTAAACATTTAAGTGCGTATTTTATAATAAAATTACTAAGGTTAAAAAAAGTTATATATAGACTATAAAAATAAATAAATAAATAATATACATAAAATATTCACGTATATATAAATAAAAAGAAAATTAAAGTATTTTATATAGAGAGAAGCTTTGATACACAAGGTTATGTAAACTTTTATTTTCATATGTTTGTTAAATTTAGCGGTTATGAGTTTAGTTTAGGGTTAGGTTTAAGAGTTCAAATTTAGGGTTTAGAGCTTAGGTTTAGGGTTTAGAGGGTAGGTTTATGGTCTAGTATTTAGGATTAAAGTTTATGATGTAGAGTTTAGAGGGTAAGGATTATGATTTAGTATGTTAGGGTTAGAGATTTAAATTTTATATTTTAAAGAGAGGTTATGCATTTTTTTTACACAACTTGTATATCAAATTATAATCATATATAAAGTTAACGTTATAAGGAAAAAAATTATATATATTAAAAATAAGGAAAATACTTTGATACAAGGGTTTAGAGAATTAAGTTGTGATTTAGGGTTTAGGTAGGTTGTAAAATTTAAGGTTTATAGTTAGAATTTAAAGTTTATGGTTTATGGTTTATGGTTTAGGGTTTTAGGACTAGGCTTTATGATTTAGATTTTATAGCTTAA
The DNA here is from genome assembly GCA_019671005.1 of Hibiscus mutabilis. NCBI lineage: Eukaryota > Viridiplantae > Streptophyta > Magnoliopsida > Malvales > Malvaceae > Hibiscus > Hibiscus mutabilis. Next base: position 26,446,378 of record CM033719.1, on the reverse strand, counting down.
ATATGAAGGGTTGTGCAAATTTTTTTCACTTGTGTATCAAAATATAATCTTAAAAATAATTGTTATTTTTTATATAAAAATTTAATATAATAATAAATAAATATTATGATAGGTTTAGAATATTATATGGTAATCGAATTTGAATGTAATTACAAAAAATGTAGTATGCTTGACTAACCATTATAATATGAGGGGTAAACTATACAAGTGACCACCGAATTATAGGGTTATTCCTATTTTGACCATTCAACTAAGAAACTCATCAATTAAACTATGAAACTTTTAAAGTGTATTTATTTTGACCACCAACCATGAAAAACTAATGGATGTGACGTAGCAGTTAACGAAAATTTATATAATTATATATTTGATCCCTATTAGTTACCTATTATATTAATTTAATTATAATTTCAATTTAATTTAACACAAATAGCTAAATTAACCCATCAACGAACTCTCCATTGTTGATCCTCATCTTCATTTCCTTGAGCTTATCAGTAGCGAACCCAATCTTCAGCTTGTGGCACCGCCTCTGGTACTTGAACCCATTGATACACCTCAGCGTCTGAGGCACCGGTACACAGTAGATAAGATGCGAAAGGGAAAGCAGAGTGATGGGTGTCCAGCAATGGCGGCATTGGAGACGAGTCGACTGAGCTTGAGACATGAAATTGAAGACGAAGAAAAATTGGAAAAAGCTTGTGGAGTTGGATTATGGTGTTTAGGGCTTGTTTGGTGATGTGTTGGCTCGTAGCTGGCCAGAGGAGGGGGAGATGGAAGCTTTGTAGGGTTTGGTGAGGGGAAGGGGTTAGAGATCTCAACGGTTATTAGATGGTTTGGGCGTGAAGTCTGAATGAATAATTGTAGCTTGTAGTAGAGGTTTCATTGGAAACCCATGGTGATGGCGTAACACTGTAAACTCAACTTACGATTCGTAGTTTATTATTAATGTTGGTCCAATCTGACGTCTGAGTTCATCAATTCCTTACTTCTTACGCCTATCCCAACTCTGGTTTTTTATTCATCCAATCGCAGCTAATTTATTACTTTTTATTTAATTAAATTAAAATTAATATCAAATTGATATAATAAATAAATAATATGAACCGGGTGTGTAATTATACAAATTTCTGTTAACTGTCACGTCATCTCTTCCGTTAGATTTTAACATCTTATTGTCAAAATTGGAGCACTTTAAAAGTTTGACAGTTTAATTGACGAGTTTCTTAGTTGGGTGGTCAAAATAAGAACGACCCCATAGTTCGGTGGTCACCTATGTAGTTTACCATAATATGAGAGTAATATGGGTGAGCATTCGATCGAGTCGAATACAAAAATTTTGAGTTAGTCAAGCTACTCAAACTTTATTTGAAATTTTTTAGAGCCGAGTCAAGTTGTTCGAGTTTTTGTTCAAATTTAATTGTAAACATAAATATATATCAAGTAGAATTGAGAGACTCGACTCGAACTTGAAAAACAATATATTAATTACTAAAAAATTTCGAATTATACAAATTATCATTTTATAATTCAATCTTTATTTATATTTTTTGTCTCAAGTTTAATTTATACAATTACGAGTCGAGTAATGAATAAATTTTTTTATCAAATCAAATTATAAAATTTGATTTTTTTTAGTCCGGCCGAGTTTTGATTACCCTGTAGAGTAGTATAATTGGAGGCATTACAAAATCCATGCAATGCGAAAGGCAACCAATCATTGTACGCCGCGCAGGCATTCAACCACTGAAACTCAATCCACGATCCTCACGTCTGTCCATTCATTTCAGCCAAGCTTCTTCCAAAGAATCCCCACCAAAACACCCATAGCTCTAAGAAAAATTGTGAAAAAACAAACTCAGACATGGAATCCGTAGCTGTTTATAGCAGCAAAGGAAGTCCATTTCTGTTTTCTTCAAGGATTACAACAAAATGCTCTTTCGAATCATCTCCAAATCCCGCAACTTTCTCACCTTTTCTCATCCAATCCATGGCTACTCAGAAACCACCGTCTTCGGTTGCTAAAACTGTTGGCTCTAGAAAGGTCCGCTCTCTTTTCAATTCAATCCCATTCTGGTTTTTCTTTCTCTCTTTTGGTTATTATATATTGTTTTTTTTTTCTCCTGGGGTTTTCTCTTGATGTTTCAATGGCTGAATTTGAGTTTCAACATGTTTAATGTTTCTGCTCTCAACTTGTTTGATTAAATGACTAACTAAGTTAATCCCTTGTTCTAATCTTTGTTTTCGAACTGCCTTTATTTGTCTATACTTGATTGAATTCCCTTAATGATTGCATACTTGAATTTGTTCTGTTAATTCATGAATTCATTTTGAAAGGCTACATGTAACGAGTCCAACCGGGACGGACGCATGATTTTATTTAAGGGAGTACGAATTATTAGAAGCTACTATATTAGAAACTACAAAAATTTAGGGGTGCTAAGTTAAATTATTAATAGAAAATATAAAAAAATATTTAAACTATAAATGAATTTAAACTTTTTAAAGAGTGTGACTGCCCCATCCAACACCCATCCATGAAGTTCATGACTCAATAGTTCATACAATCATTTTAAAGAAGTTACATTTAACAAGTCCGGGTTCGAACTGTGATATCTACTCACCTAGTAATGGCTTAAATATTAGACATCAAGATTTAATGTGTAAAATCTTTTACGGAAAAAAACGACTATAAGAGAGAAAAATTCATTACAACGTCGAAAATTACAAAAATTGAGTTGATGCGACTAAACTGTTTGCGATTTGTTTCACTGAAAAACCCTAATCCACATCAACTTTATACATTTGTTTTGGAGTTATGACCATACTTGTCTATATAGCACCTTAATGATTGATTGCTAGTAACGGTTTATGTCTTAGAATACGATCAACAAAACACAATAGGATAAATAGCTTCGAACTTGATGCAATGCCATGAAAATAATGCAGGGTTCAAGCTCGACTGTTTTCCCGCTCGGCGAGCCGGGGCCACGGAACAGCACGGTGGCGACACAACCAGTGAAGCTACTAACAAATGTGGAGAAACTGAAACTGCTAACCAAAGCAGAGAAAGCAGGGCTACTATCAGCAGCAGAGAAGTTTGGGTTATCTCTATCGTCAATTGAGAAACTCGGACTCCTCTCCAAGGCTGAAGAGCTAGGGGTCCTGTCAGCCGCGACGGACCCCGGAACTCCGGGAGCACTCTTGACACTCAGCTTGGGTCTATTGCTTTTGGGTCCTGCATGTGTTTACCTCGTGCCTGAAGACAACCCGTGGGAGATTGTGTTGCAGGTTGTGGTGGCTGTTGTATGTGTTGGTGGTGGATCTGCAGCTTTTGCTGCATCAAATCTTGTATCAAATTTGCAGAAATCAAGCTGAATTAGGTATTCAAATAAGCAAAATTTGTATCAAATTTGCAGAAATCAAACGGTATTTGGCACTTATCTGCTATCCCCAAAATTTGAGAGTAAAAGTTGTGTTTTTAATACTTTTACATTATTGTTATTCAGTAGGGACTTCCGTTTCCTGTGATAATATCCAGTGTTATTGTGTTTTTTTACTTCCATTTCCTGTGATAATATCCAGTGTTACAGTAATTCTATGGTTATTATTCTTGGAAAAAATGTGATAATTTGGTAACTTTGAGCTATATTTTCTATGGGTAAAGGTGGAGATTCGAATGATGAATTTATTGGTTCATATTCTACTCCATGAGACCTTTACAACGGTATCTTATATGCTCAAAATGGTTAAGTGATGAATGAGAAATTGATGTTCAAAATAAAGTACTCGTGAATTGTGTAAGGAAAATAAAAACACCTTATCCCACATTGGTGGGATAACAAGCATGTGAAGTGTTTCTATACACCAACCCGCTTGCTAATTAATAAATGACTTGGATTAAAAATTGTGCCTTGCGCATAGGCGCGGGGGTGCAAATGTTAGGGCCCTTTGTGGACCTGTTGATATTTTACTCACTTTGAATTAAATTTTTCCTTGAAAATGATACATCTTTTTGAATATTTTGAATTTAATAGAATAATTTTTGGTTTCCTTAAATTCGAATATTAAAGAGGTAACAACAACAATACACGAAAAATATATTCGTTTAAACATGGTATTAATTGTTAATTTTCGAATTGAATTGGACACAAAATTAATGGCCATTAATTCGGAATATTTTTCCCATGTTTTTCCTCCTTGAATCCCCTATAAATATTGTGCCTACCTTCAAGGTTTAGACACAACTCAAAAACCTTTTCTTCTCCTCTAGCATTTTTGGTGATAGGCAAAGTCAAGAGAATAGTTCGTGATCTCTTCAGTCGTGCTACTGTCAAAGATTATCCTATTGTTTTATCCTGGAGACTGACGACCGACGAACTCAAACACTTCAGAGTGGTCGAAATCTGTCTTAAGGAAACTGCGTAGCTGCAGGCCTCAACACGTTTTTTTACGGTTTTTCCAATCAAATCAAGAGTTTGTTTCTCTTTATTTTTGTATTTTGATTATTTAATTAATATTTATTTTCCTTTTTACAGTCTCGGATTGTTATATTTGTAACAATATTAAGATATACTTCTTCTACCTTTCTTTTGATCCGAGACGATTCAAAAATCTTTCTGATATCGAGATAGCAAATAAATATGTTTTCAAAATTTATCCTGTCGTTTCAACGGGTTTGCTTAATCTCAAAGTGGACAAATCTGTTTACCGAAATTGTCATTATAAGTAACAATGGTTACGGATTTTGTATGATATCAAAATCAAAGATAAACGAAAATTCATTTTCGGTTTATTAGAATTATTACTAATTCCAATTTTGTTATTTTAACAGAAACAATGACTATGTGAGATTCTACCGATTCGACTGCTAATGTGTTGATCCCGGAACAGACTTCAAATCAAGCTCTGAATCTGAACTCACCAGCAGTGGCAGTGAGCCACAATGGGAAGCTGGCAAAATTCAGTGGATAGAATTTCAAAACATGGCAACAAAAGTTGTTGTTCTATCTTACCATGTTGAATTTGGCAAAATTCTTGAAGGAAGATCCTCTAGTTGTTAAAACATGAGAGAGGGAATGAGAGGTGGATGATATCACCACCTTCAATATCACTAAAGCTTGGACGAACTCCGACTTCCTATGCCAGAACTATATTCTTAACGAATTACAAGATTCTTTGTATCCGGTGTATTCTATTTATAGAATAGCTAAAGAGGTGTGAAAGGGCATTAGACCACAAAAATAAAGTTGAAGATACTGGGGCTAAAAAGTTTTTAGTCGCCAAATTCTTAAATTTTACTATGGTTAATTCTAAACCAGTAGTAAGTCAAGTGGAGAAACTCTAACTGATTGTTCATGGAATCCTTGCTAAGAGAATGATCATAAGTGAATCATTCCAAGTAGCAGCTATCACTGAAAAGCTACCTCCCGGATGGACTGACTTCAAAAATTACCTGAAGCACAAAAGAAAGAAAATGTCAGTGGAGGAACTGATTGTCGGACTTTGAATAGAAGAGGACAACAGAGGCAATGCCAAAAAGCTTAATAGAAAAACTTTCAAGGAGGGCAAGGCAAATGTTGTTCAAGTCAAGGACTTCAAGAAGGGAAAATAACCCCAAAATAGGTTGAAGCTGGGACTTAATGGTGGAATTTCCAAGAAAGAAAAATTCAAAGGGACATGCTACAACTGTGGCAAAGTGGGGCACAGGTCCTTTGAATGCAGACATCCAAAGAGAGCCAAAGCCAAGGAGGCCAATGCTGTAGAGGGCGATGATCTATGTGATGTGATCTCTGAAGTTAACCTGGTTGACTCCAACCCAAAAAGAATGATGGCTTCACACTAGAGCCACACGCCATATCTGTTGTGACAAAAACTCTTTTTCTGAGATAATACCTAACGAAAATGGGGAAAAGCTCTACATGAGAAATGTTACGACTTCCAAGATCAATGGGAAGTGAATTGTAGTCTTGAAGATGACTTCTGGTAAAGAACTCAAGCTGCAGAATGTGCTGTATGTGCCTGACATACGCAAAAACCTTGTTTCTGGAACACTTTTAAGTGTTCACGACTTTAGAATGGTTTTTGAATCCCAGAAGTTGATTCTGTCTAAAGGGGATGTTTGTGGGTAGGGGGTATATATTGAATGGAATGTGGAAACTCAATTCTATCTATGTAAAATCCAAAAGCATGAATAAGAATATCGCTTCTTCTTCTATTTATATGCTTGATTCATTTAACTTATGGCATGGTAGACTCGAACATATTAATTATGACACTTTACTTAGATTAATTAACTTGGAACACATCCCTTCGTTTCATATTAATTATTATCATAAATGTGAAACATGCATTGAAGCAAAATTAAGTCCTTTCAAACTATTGAAAGAAGTACTGAACCGCTTGATCTAATATATAGCGATATTTGTGATTTGAAATTTGTTCAAACTAAAGGAGGAAATAAATGTTCTATTACTTCATCAATGATAGTACAAAGTACCGCTATGTGTATTTTCTTAAAAGCAAAGATGAAGCTATAGAGAAATTTATAATCTATAAGAAGGAAGTCGAAAACCAACTTAATAAAAAGATTAAGATGGTAAGAAGTGATCGTGGTGGTGAATACGTTAAACCATTTGGTGAATATTGTTCACAACATGGTATTATTCACGAAGTAACACCACCGTATTCTCCTCAACCAAATGGAGCATCCGAACAGAAAAATTAGACTCTAAAAGAAATGATGAATTCTTTGTTAGGAAGCTCTGGGTTATCACAGAACATGTGGGGGAAGCTATTCTTTCAGCTAATTACCTTTTAAATAAGGTTCCTCGAAAGAAAAATGATAAGACACCATATGAGTTATGGAAAGGTCGAAAACCTTCCTACAAACACTTGAAAATGTAGGGGTGTCTGGCCAAGGTAATGGCCCCATTACCAAAACAAATGAAAATAGGTCCTAAAACTATGGATTGTATTTTTATTAGCTATGTAGAACATAACAATGCTCATCAGTTTCTTGTATATGAGTCAAAGAATCCTGAGATTCACAAGAACACGATAATGGAATCAAAGAATGCATCATTCATTGAGAATATATTCCCTTATAAATCTAGGTGTTATATTTTGACTCATATTCTAATTGGTAATTAAGTTGAGTTTTATTGTAATTCTAGTGGTTGAAGGTTACTTGGTAATTAGGATTTACTTTAATGAGTAAATATCTATTTAGGTAGAGATCTTAATGAATAAGGTTTCTTGGTGACTGCAACGCCCCGGTTTTGGGCCTATCAGTTAAGAGGTTTATTGGACGGTCTGGTGGACCGGATTAGGGATTCGAGTCGAATTCGGGAGTAAATATTTTTCGGTAAGATAAAAATATGAAAAAATGGTTAAAAATCATATTTTAACATATTATTAATATTGGTGAAATCAATTTTGGAAAATGAGATTAGAAAGTGTGACATTTTGGCTAGTGACCAAAATGCGATTTTTGGAAACTATTTTTCAAAGGTGACTAAAATGAAAAAGATCAAATTCTTAGAATCCATAAGGAGCTATATTACCATGTTTTGGCTGATGATTTCTCACTTCAATTAAATCATTTTAACATGTGTTTTAAAGGATAATAAAAAGAGATTTTTGATATTAAAGTTAGTTATTTGGTTTTAATGAAAATTGACGTAACTTTTCTCTCAACCTTTTCTCTCCACTTCTCTTCTGCCAAACGCTCAAGTTTTCATCAAAAATCAAAGGTGAGAGATCCTTTTTATTTAGATTCTTGATTTACAATTGATTATTTAACTTTGATTTACAAAACCTCATTGAAATAGGGGTAAGGTCTGTGATCTCCTCTATTGAATGGTTCTTTATTGATATTCCTAAGTGTTTGATCCTTGATTTTATAGTTTATAATCTGATTTTGTGTTTTTTATTGATTTAATTGGGTTAAGTTGATGAAAAAGTGAAAGATCCGTATTGGATCTGTTTTTCCAGTGTTGAGGTTGGTTTTAATCATATTTTGGATGTATTATATTGTTGATAAGTTGATTTTAACAATGGAATCCTGAAACTCTTGAATCCTTAGTTGTTAAGGTTGTTAGATTTGTGCTTTTGTGGAGTTGTGGTGGATGTTTAATTGCTGAAAGTATTTGGATGAGTTAATCCTGTTTTTAAGTGTTAATTGATGATATTGAAGGAGTTTAATTGTTATTTTATGGCTGGGTTGTGTTTGGAAAGGATTAGATGATGTTTTCAGTTGTTGAGGTTGGGTGATTTTGAGAGGATTGTGGAAATCCGTGAAGGATTGATGTTGTAGTGTTTTGAATGCATTGAGATGCATTAATCCTCTGTTGTAATGTGGTTAAAACATGGGAGATGGATCCGGAAGTGATTGGTGAAGCTTTGGAGGCTTCAGATGCTTATTTTTGTGTCAGCGAATCGAGGTTTTGTGTATCGGTGAGTGAGAACGTGAATTCCAAGTATGGAATGTTTTAAAGGTGGTTTATGGGAGTTTAAAATTAGCTTGATACGCTGGTTTAAACTCAAAAGTAAGTAAATGTGGTTTTTCTCTCCCAGTCGTGCTAGTATGAAATGGTTTTATGCACTTGTTTTGAATTACATGTTACCTACTGTTTAAGCATGTTTTAAAGTATTTGAGATACTGCTTTAAGCATGAGATGCTGAAGGATGTGCATGATAAGTGATCCTTATAAGTATATGGTTTATACTTGTGGTTTAAAGCATGGTTGTTGCTTTGGAAAATTGGTTTGGTTAATGCTTGTTAAAAACAGTGAGGTAAATGGTTAATTATTTAGCAAGTGATGTGGTTTTAAAGTTGTTATCGGATATAGTTGGTCGGCCATAGGATGGAGTGCACTATAATAAGTCACCTTGGATGTTGAAGGGTTTAGATCCGTGTACCGAAAACTCCATCCAGTTACCCTAACGGTAGAGGGGTTATACAGTATCGTAAACTCCCATTGGTGGATTAAGCATATAACCGAGGTGAGGGGTTGGTGTCCCCGTGGGTTGAAAGTGTACCCAATTGTTAGGTATCGCGATTGTGATTGTATCGCTAATTTCGGTCGAGATGGCTTAAAGTGTTGGGAGAACACTTATTGAATCCGTGTATCCGATGAACTATTTTGGTAAAGGAACTTGGTTAATGATCACTTGTGAGCCAATATAATTGTTGATGTATCATTGAAAAGTTTATGTTGTATAATGTGATTTATACATGCTTACTCTTTAAGCTTTGCATATGGTTGTTATGCATGGGAAGGCTTAAATTGAGGTTGAGCAATGGGATTTGCTATTGGTTAATGATACATGTTGCATATGGTTTATTATGCTGGTTTTTAAAGAGGTTAAATACATGGTTTTCAAGGCATGATAATGTTTTAAAAGATGATTGAAATGAGATTTCAATAAAATGTTGAGAAATGGTTTTAATGCATTGATGGTGTGTTGTTTTGAGCACTCCCCACTAAGCCTAGTGTGCTTACGCTCTCTTTGTCCATCAATGCAGAGTATTAAAGTCTCGAAAGGCAGCAGAAAGTAAGGGATCGGTGCAAGACTTGATATCCAAAGTATGCTTTTGGTATAGACTATAAGTAATAAGGGCAATGGAGGTTCCGTTGTTGTTTTGGGAGGTGTTTGTTAAACTCCATGTTTGAGCAAGTTTGTTTTAATGCTCTTGAGTTGTAAATGGCCTTTATGGTTTGATTTTGGTGATGGTTTGGAGTTTCATGTTTTACTTGATTGGTTTTCTAGGTTGCATGCCTATATATTTACATTTGATGCAAGATGCCATGGAATGATATGGAATCTATGATGCTATGTTGTGGTTTGATCCTAGATTATGTTGGTTGTGATTTAGGAGCATGTTAGGATGTTTTGGTATGGTTGAAAGCATGTAAATCAGCTTAAAATGACATTACAGGCCCAGGCGTACCGATACGCAGGGGACCGTATAGGTACAACTAGGCAAGAACAAGCCTGGCATTTCAGTACGGGCATGGGTGTACTGGTACGGTTTAATGCCACTAGAACTTGCTTTTTGGGATAAAACCCGCATACTGAAACACCTATAACCCATATCGTTATGATTGCTAAGAAATCTATAATCTGACCATTAATTTCAGTTAGGCGTACCGGTACGGTACTTGGTGTATCGAAATGAGGGTTGTTGGTTCTGAACACCGTATCGATACGGTTGGTCGCGTATCGATACGGGTGGCCGTTATTTCAGTTAATGTCATGGATGGATAGTTCTATTTTCTTACGGTTTAGTCTCTGAATATTGTGGTTGCAATTAAATGAGTTTAGATGATCTTTTTGATTTGATTCTTGTCATGAGGGTATAGAATCTGATTAATTAAAGGTTGGTAACACAAATTTGATTAAAGTCCTTGTAATTTTATGAATTTACAATGTGGTCCCTACTATTAAGCATGTTTTAAAGTATTTGAGATACTGTTTTTGAGCATGAGATGCTGAAGGATGCACATGGTAAGTGATCTTTGTAAGTATATGGTTTATACTTGTGGTTTTGAAGCATGGTTGTTGCTTTAGAAAATTGGTTTGGTTAATGCTTGTTGAAAACAGTGAGGTAGATGGTAATTGGTTAATTATATTGGCAAGTGATGTGGTTTTAAAATTGTTATCGGATATAGTTGGCTGGCCATAGGATTGATAGTGCACTATAATAAGTTGACTTGGATGTTGAGGGGTTTAGATCCGTGTACCAAAAACTCCATCCAAGTACCCTAACGGTGGATGGGGTTTTACAGTACCGTATACTCCCATTAGTGGATTAAACATTTAACCGAGGTAAGGGGTTGGTGCCCCCGTGGGTTGAAAGTGTACCCGGTTGTTAGGTACCGCGATTGTGATTGTATCATTGTTTCCGGTTGAGATGCCTTGAAGTGTTGGGTAAACACTTGTTGAATCCGTGTATCTAACAAACTATTTTCGTAAAAGAACTTGGTTAATGATCACTTGTGAGCCAATATAATTGTTAATGTATCATTGAAAGGTTTATGTGGTATAGTGTGATTTATAAATGATTACTCTTTAAGCTTTGCATAAGGTTGATATGCACGGGAAGGCTTAAATTGAGGTTTAGCAATGAAACTTGTTGTTGAATAATGATACATGTTGCACGTTTACTCTTTAAGCTTTGCATATGGTTGTTATACATGGGAAGGCTTAAATTAAGGTCTAGCAATGGAATTTGCTGTTGGTAATGATACATGTTGCATATGGTTTAATATGCTGGTTTTTAAAGATGAAAGGTGCATGGTTTTCAAGGCATGATGATTCAATGGTAATGTTTAAGTGATGTTTTAAATTATGATTGAAATGAGATTTTAATGTAATGTTGAGAAATGGTTTTAATGCATTGATGGTGTGTTGTTTTTGAGAACTCCTCCCTAAACCTAGTACGCTTATGCTCTATTTGTCCATTAATGCAGAGAATTAAAAGCTTGGAAGGTAGCAAGAAGCAAGGGATCTTGAAAGACTTGGTAACCAAAGTATGTTTTTGGATTAGACTATAAGTAATAAGGGCAATGAGGGTTTTCGTTGTTATTTGGGAGATGTTTTGTTGAACTCTCTGTTTGAGCAAGTTTGTTTGGTTGCTCTTAGTTGTAAATGGCCGTTATGGTTTGATTTTGGTGATGGTTGGGAGTTTCATGTTTTACTTGAATGGTTTTCTAGGTTGCATGCCTATAGATTTACATTTGATGCAAGATGCCGTAAATTGATGTTGAATTTGTGATGTTTTGTGGTGGTTTGATTCTAGATTATGTTGGATGTATGTTAGGAGCATGTTGGGATGTGTTGGTATGGTTGAAAGCTTGTTAAACCGGTAAATATAGATATTACAGGTCCAGACGTACCAGTACGGGTGTCTCCGTTTCAGAACGGGTAAGCCATTTTAGGCTTAGTGTACCGATACGCGGACAACTATTTCGGTACGGACAAAGGAAAAAATGGCCAGTGTTTCGGTACTCAGGAAGGCGTTTTGATACGGTCAAGGGTTTCTAAGAGTGGTGTTCTAATACGCTCAAGGCGTATTCAAACGATACGGTTGGTTGCGTATCAATACGGGTGGCCGTTATTTTAGTTAATGTCATGGATGAGCAGTTCTGTTTTCTTGCGATTTAGTCCCTGAATATTGTGGGTGCAATTAAATGAGTTTGGATGATCTTTTTGATTTGATTATTGTTATGAGGGTATGGAATCTAATTAATTAAAGGTTGGTAACACAAATTTAATTAAAGTCCTTATAATTTTATGAATTTGCAATGTGGTCCCTGACTATATTTGTTTTGAAATGATTATCATGCCTTAGAAATGTGTTACATTACGACCGAGAGGAGAAATGATAATTAGCGTGATGTTGTTGCCTTTGGGAAGTGAGTTGAAGAGAGTTTTGTGTCTCCTAGGGTTGTCACCCCGAAGTATGTACCACCTATGCCGGTTGGGCTAGTGTTTGGTGATATGATGCCTTGTTATAAGTGGTGTTTAGAGCTTTTAAGCTGTTGATGCTGGAGTGCGTGTGTTTGCACCAGATGTTGGGCGAATGAGGTTACCATTGGAATATCCCTATAGTTTGGGAGGAATTGAGTACCTGGGTTGTCACTCGAGGCATCCGAGATAGGGATGGCTAGTGTTATTTAGGTTTGGACCAAATTGGGTGTATTGGCACCCGTAAGATGGGATGTGTTGTATCCCTGTTACAAGATGATGCTTTTAGTTGGTAGACAACTGTATCTACGGGCATGGAACCCAATGACGTGGATTGGGAGTTTACCAAGCTATCTTTAAGCATAAGTACCTGAGAGTTAGATATTGGGATGCAAAAGAAACGAGAGTGCATGGTTTTGGTGCAGGGTAGTATGTCAGTTGCTGAGTATGAGGTACAGTTTATGAGGTTGAGCTAATATGCACCTGAGTTAGTTCTTGACGAGCGTACGTGATGTGATCATTTCCGCTACGGGCTCGTGTAGGAGGTCAAGACATACATGCTTGTTGCTAATTACACAGATTTTGATGTTTTGGTCTCGGGGCTTTAGCTCTGATAAGAGGGTGATTGATTCTAGTTTTGGGTCGTGGTCAGGTCAAGAGACACCGTGATCGGAGGTTTCGCCCGGACCTGAGGCGTGGCGGAGGTGTTGTTGGACGTGAAGTCCAAGGGCAGGGTGCCCAAGTGAAAGCTCTGTTTGACACCTATTAGGTTTATGGATCCCGATATCATCTAAGGCGAGACTTTCTACGTTTGGCCATGGAAGGTAGGCGCTTGCGCCTGTTGTGGCCAATGCTTGTTGGAGTTGTAGATCTGGCGATCATTTGAGACCTGGTTGTTCTTTGGTGGCTGAAGGTGGGCAGGGTGCTGCACCTGTTGTTACTCTACATAGAGGCCATGGTCGTGGCCGTGGACCGTCTTAGGGTAGAGATGGTGGGCAAAGGATTGTGACTTATACCGTTGATGTCTAGCCTGAGAAAGACGAACCAACTGGAGTGTATACGCATTGTGAGGGTCGTAGTGACACTGATGTGAGTGCATGGGCATTCTCTTCACAATCTTTGTCGTGGTATTCATTGGTTGATTCTAGTTCTATGCATTCATACATCTTGAGTGAGCATGCACAGTTGCTTGATATACCTGTTAGAATTCTTAATATGGGTGTTAGAGTGACTAGTTCTCTTGGGGAGATAGTCGTGGTCAGGAGGTTATATCGTAGGTGTCTGCTAATGGTTCAATGACATGAGTTTGCCGTGGACTTGATGGGGTTGCCATTCCATGGTTTGATGTGATTTTGGGTACGGATTGGTTGACCGAAATGCAGGGTTGTAGTGGATTTTGAGGTGGTAGTTGTTGGTGAGAATGCTAAGTTCTTGTTTAATACAATTTTGACTTTGGAAGCAAGTCGAATGATGGATTCTGGATGTCAGGCATTCTTAGCCTATGCTATGAATCCGGGGTCAAAGAAAGTATGTGCTCGGGGTATTTATGCGGTATGTGAGTTTCTGGGTGTTTTCGAGGGAATGGCCAAATTTGTCACTGGATTGTGAGGTTGAGGTTGGCATTGAGTTGTATAAAAAATACAGCGCCGTTGTCGTTGTGGAAAAGAAGAATGGTACGATGCGGATATGCATTAGTTTTTGGGTAGCTGATCAAGTTGATGTGTTGTTGATCAGTTTAGGGGAGCTTCAGTGGCTTGTAAGACTGGTTTGGCGGCCGGGTGTTATCAGTTGAAGGTAAAGGATGTGATTGTGTTTAGTTTTGCCTTTCGTAAGGAGTACGACAGTGTGAGATTTTGGTTATGCTATTTGTTTTGATCCATGCATCTGTTGCGTTTGTAGTTATGAAGAATTGGGTAGCCCTTAAGTTTTTGGGTCATTTGGTTGTGTATCTAAAACTGGTCTCTCCCTGAGTAGAAGCACCGAAAAGGGGTTTTGATTGATAAATATGAGCGGGTTGGTGGAATTTTTGGGGAGAAGTGCATGTTGCTCTTCAGTTGGGAAGTGTGAGTTTTGAGGATGTTGCAAAGAAATCTAGTTCTGAGAATGTTATTAGTAAGTGTGAAAAGTTAAACATGCACAGTGTAAAAACACTTATATGTATATGTAAATATGTCAGTACATGCATACATTTGGGAATGACATTAGAGATTTTGCATACATACACATAGACATCTATGAGGGCATATAAGTAATCATGCATACATATGTTCACACTTACGGATGACTGATTGGAAGTCAGTGGAGTGATGGTGCAAGTAAGGTAGCGTATGTAGGTGGTTTTGGTAATATGGTTCTTGGAGTTTTCAAGGTTTAAAGAGGATGTTAAAGATTGATTCTTAGGAGATTGGCTTGTACTAGTTTTTGAGCGACCAAAGTTAGAGTTGTTAGTTTGTGGGTTTGCTAGATCTAGTATTTAGCATCGAGGTTTGTTGAGAGTGTAGTATTGCAAGTGAAGTTATGGCTTATACATCTGGATAGTTAAGGTGCATGAATACTTTTATCCTACGCATGATGTGAAGCTTGCCACGATGGTGTTTGTTTAAACATTTTAGAGACACCAGCTATATGATGAGGAGTGTGTGGTGTACATGGATCATGTGTGGGTAGGGAAAAAATGAATGTTGATTTGAATCATTGAGATCTCGGATGGTTGGATCTGTTTAAGGATTATAGTTTGGTGATTGAATATCGCCGAGCGGGGATTGTAGCTGATGCTTTGTTTATGAGGGTTGCGGTGGAGTTGAGGATGTTATATTCGTGGTTGAGTGTGATGCGTGATGGCTGAATTGCAAGTGAGGTGATCTGGGACACGGTTGATTAGAGAATGACAACTTGGTGATGATGTGTTAGCATGTCCAGGTTATCGGAGAAGGAAATCTGATGGATTTTCGCGTTAATGACGATAGGGTGTTGTGTTTTAAAAAACGAAAAGTGGTGTCTCTTAATGTTGAGTTGAGGCGTGTTGTTTTATCTGAAGTGCATGTCGGTTCTTGTTGGGTTGGTCTAAAGGAAGATATGGCTAATTTTGTTGATCGATACATGGAATGATAGCGAGTGAAAGCTGAGCATCAGTTTTTTCTCGAGTTGTTGCAACCGTTGAGGTTACCGAATTGGAAGTGGGAAATGATCGCCATGGATTTTGTGTTTGGGTTGCCTTTGATACCGATCAAAAAAGATTCCATTTGAGGTGGTTGTTGATTGAGTTGTGAGGTGTGCGCACTTTATGGCTATGTTGGTGATGCGTGCTTTGGATAGTTGGCAGATTTGTGCATTGCCGGGTTGGTGTGTTTGTACAGTGTGCCTGAGTCTATAGTTTGGACGAAAATCTGTAGTTTTCAGTGAGGTTTTGGGGGTGTTGCTTTGAGCTCTGAGTATGTGGTTGAGTTACAGTGCCTTGTATCATTCGTAGACGAGTGGTCAGTTTGGGCGTGGAATTTAGGTTTTGGAGGATATGTTGAGATGTTGTATCGCTAGGTTCTAGAAAACTTGGGAAAGATAGTTGCCTTCGGTAGAGTTTGCTTTAATAACGGTTATCAGACAAGTATGCAAGTGGCGCGTTGTGTGCCGTGCGCCTGTGGCTTGGGCTGAAATGGGGTGAAAGTACATTCCCTTGTATGACGTATTGTAAGGCACCAACATCAGAAATTCTACGCAAATTTGAAGCGTAGTGTAATAAAGTGTGTTGTGATGATCAGGTGGTCATGTTGGTGTTGTCTTGGGAGAGGGTAACGTGTTTTGGGCAGAAAATGGAGCATAGCCGAGGTTTTGTAGACCATACGAGATTGTTGAACGTGTAGGTCCTGTTGCTTATTGTTTGAGGTTACCTCCTGCGTTGGAGGGGGTTCCATGATGTGTTTTATGTGACGACCTTGTGGGGGTATTGGTTGGATTCCTCGCATGTTATGCCGGTGGAAAGCATTGAGTTTGGGATCGGGATTATCTTATGATAAGGATTTGGCAGAGATCCTTGAATACCAGCAGTAAGATTTTGCGTGGCAAAACGGTTGAGCTTGTTAGGTGTTGTGGAGACACCGCGATGTTAAGAAACCACGTGAGAACGCAAGTCAAGGTTGTTGGAGCAGTTTTTGCTTTGTTTCCTCTGGGTAAATTTCGGGGACGAAATTTCTTAAGAGGGGGAGTTGTAATGCCCTGATTTTAGGCCTAGCGGTTTTGAGGTTTATTGGAAGGTCTGATGAACCTGATTAGGGATTCAAGTCAGATTCGAGAGTAAATATTTTTCAGGAAGATAAAAAATATGGGAAAATGGTTAAAAATAATCTTTTAATATGTGATTAATGTTGGTGAAATCAATTTTGGAAAATGAGATTAGGAAGTGTGACATTTTGGCTAGTGACCAAAATGCGATTTTTGAAAACTATTTTTTAAAGGTGACTAAAATGAAAAGGATCAAATTCTTAGAATCCTTAAGGAGCTATATTACCATGTTTTGGCTGATGATTTCTCCCTTCAATTAAATCATTTTAACATGTGTTTTAAAGGATAATAAAAAGAGATTTTTGATATTAAAGTTAGTTATTTGGTTTTAACGAAAATTGACGTAACTTTTCTCTCAACTTTTTCTCTCCACTTCTCTTCTGCCAAACACGCAAGTTTTCATCAAAAATTAGAGGTGAGAGATCATTTTTATTTAGATTCTTGATTTACAATTGATTATTTAACTTCGATTTACAAAACCTCATTGAAATCTTGTGTCTTTCTAGCTTTAAACAAGCCAATTGAGGGAGAAATCACACAATAGGGGTAAGGTCCGTGATCTCCTCTATTGAATGGTTCTTTATTGATATTCCCAAGTGTTTGATCCTTGATTTATAGTTTATAATCTTATTTTGTGTTTTTATATTGATTTAATTGGGTTAAGTTGATGAAAAAGTGAAAGATCCGTATTGGATCTGTTTTTCCAGTGTTGAGGTTGATTTTAATCATATTTTGGATGTATTATAATGTTGATAAGTTGATTTTAACAATGGAATCCCGAAACTCTTGAAACCCTGGTTGTTAAGGTTGTTAGATTTGTATTTTTGTGGAGTTGTGGTGGCTATTTAATTGTTGGAAGTATTTGGATGATTTAATCTTGTTTTATGTGTTAATTGATGATATTGGAGGAGTTTAATTGTTAGTTTATGGCTGGGTTGTGTTTGGAAAGGATTAGATGATGTTTTCGATTGTTGAGGTTGGGTGATTTTGAGAGGATTGTGGAAATCCGTGAAGGATTGATGTTGCAGTGTTTTGAATGCATTGAGATGCATTAATCCTCTGTTGTAATGTGGTTAAAACAGGGGAGATGGATCCGAAAGTGATCGATGAAGCTTTGGAGGCTTCGGATGCTTGTTTTCGTGTCGGCGAATCGAGGTTTTGCGTATCGGTGAGTGAGAACGTGAATTCCAGCTATGGAATGTTTTAAAGGTGGTTTATGAGAGTTTAAACTTAGCTTGATACGTTGGTTTAAACTTAGAAATAAGTAAATGGGGTTTTTCTCTCCCGGTCATGCTAGTATGAAATGGTTTTATGCACTTGTTTTGAATTACATGTTACCTACTGTTTAAGCATGTTTTAAAGTATTTGGGATACTATTTTAAGCATGAGATGCTGAATGATGCACATGGTAAGTGATCCTTGTAAGTATATGGTTTATACTTGTGGTTTAAAGCATGGTTGTTGCTTTGGAAAATTGGTTTGGTTAATGCTTGTTGAAAACAGTGGAGTAAAAGGTAAATGGTTAATTATATTGGCAAGTGATGTGAATTTAAAATTGTTATCGGATATAGTTGGCTGGACATAGGATTGAGTGCCCTATAAGTCACCTTGGATGTTGAGGGGTTTAGATTCGTGTACCAAAAACTCCATCCAAGTACCCTAACGGTAAAGGGGTTATACAGTATCGTAAACTCCCATTGGTGGATTAAGCATCTAACTGAGGTAAGGGGTTGGTGTCCCCGTGGTTTGAAAGTGTACCCGGTTGTTAGGTACCGCGATTGTGATTATATCGCTAATTTGTGTTGAGGTGGCTTGGAGTGTTGGGAGAACACTTGTTGAATCCGTGTATCCGATGAACTATTTTGGTAAAAGAACTTGGTTAATGATCACTTGTGAGCCAATATAATTGTTGATGTATCATTGAAAAGTTTATGTTGTATAATGTGATTTATACATGTTTACTCTTTAAGCTTTGCATATGGTTGTTATACATAGGAATGCTTAAATTGAGGTTGAGCAATGGGATTTATTGTTGGTTAATGATACATGTTGCATATGGTTTATTATGCTGGCTTTTAAAGAGGTTAGTGCATGGTTTTCAAGGCATGATAATGTTTTAAAAGATGATTGAAATGAGATTTCGATGAAATGTTGAGAAATGGTTTTAATGCATTGATGGTGTGTTGTTTGGAGCACTCCTCACTAAGCCTAGTGTGCTTACGCTCTCTTTGTCCATCAATGTAGAGTACTAAAGTCTCGGAAGGCAGCGGGAAGCAAGGGATCGGTACAAGACTTTATATCCAAAGTATGTTTTTGGTATAGACTATAAGTAATAAGGGCAATGAGGGTTCTGTTGTTATTTTGGGAGGCGTTTGTTTAACTCCCTATTTGAGCAAGTTTGTTTTAATGCTCTTGAGTTGTAAATGGCCTTTATGGTTTGATTTTGGTGATGGTTTGGAGTTTCATGTTTTACTTGATTGGTTTTCTAGGTTGCATGCCTATAGATTTACATTTGATGCAAGATGCCATGGAATGATGTGGAATCTGTGATGCTATATTGTGGTTTGTTCCTAGATTATGTTGGTTATGTGTTAGGAGCATGTTAGGATGTTTTGGTATGGTTGAAAGCATGTTAAACTAGCTAAATATGACATTACAGGCCAAAGCGTACTGATACATGGGGGACTGTATCGGTACGGCTAGGCGCAAACAAGCCTGGTGTTTCGGTACGGGCATGGGTGTACCGGTACGGTTCAACGCCACTGAAACTTGCTTTTTGGGAAAAAACCTGCGCACCGAAACACTTATAACCTGTATCGTTACGGTTGCTAAGAAATCTATAATCTGACCGTTAATTTCAGTTAGGCGTACCGGTATGGTACTTGGTGTATCGAAACGAGGGATGTTGGTTCTGAACACCGTATCGATACGGTTGGTCACGTATCGATACGGGCGGCCGTTATTTCAGTTAATGTCATGGATGAGCAGTTCTGTTTTCTTGAGGTTTAGTCCTTGAATGTTGTGGGTGCAATTAAATAAGTTTGGATGATCTTTTTAATTTGACTCTTTTCATGAGGGTATGGAATCTGATTAATGAAAGGTCGGTAACAAAAATATGATTAAAGTCCTTGTAATTTTATGAATTTGCAATGTGGTCCCTAAATTGCAAATGTTGTCAATTGGATGTTGATTCGATACCCGATTGAGTTAGGATTTCACCTGTGATCAGTATGTTCATGCAGGATAATAATTGTGCATCTAGATAAGATAAAAGAAAAAATAGATGTGTTTCGTTTTCATCTTCACGGTTTACTTCGGTAAACCTAATGTAGCTCGCTCGGTTTGGCCTTGCAACTAGGCCGGGCCAAGGGGGTTACAGTGACCAAGTATTTGGGTCTATAAATATAGACTAGGTTTAACCTTTTGAATTATGAGAGAACAAGAGAATAAGAGAGAGAGGGAATTACTCTAGAGAGATGCAACCACTTTTATGTTCTCTACAACTATTGTGCCTACGTTGTAGAGATGGGTATTGTATGGATATTGGGAAGAGTGTTTTGGTTCCACTGGGTCATGGGATTTGTACACCGAGTTTTGGGATTACATGGGTTATCATGTATTTGTACTCTTCGGCTTCTCTACGTTATTAGTGGATTGTTTGTTTCTCTCGTCCGTGGAGGTCAGCTATGCTGACCCATGTTAAATCTTGTCTCATGTGCATGTCTTGGTCTATGTCGTTATCGCTTTGGTTATTTTGCCGCATACCAAATTCCTAACAAATGGTATCATGAGCTATGGTTCGAAATGCACAATTGTTGAGGAATTTTTTTGCTGCGGATTTTGCGGTACGACGTTGGAGACATGCTAGAGGAGTATTATTGCAATGAGCTTTCAGTTGCAGGGGGAGTAATTCTCAATCGATTCAACGGTGGTTCAACGGATACTACGTAAGAATTGGAGTTGTTGGAGACTTGGCAGCACTGCTTCAACGGATATTTGTCTTATGTAAAAATTAAAGGTGTTGAAGACTTGAAGACCAATGTTCGAATAGAATTTGTGTCAAGAGGGAGATTTGTTATATTTTGACTCAAATTCTAATTGTTAATTAAGTAGAGTTTTATTGTAATTCTAGTGGTTGAAAATTACTTGGTAATTAGGATTTACTTTAATGAGTACATATCTATTTAGGTAGAGATATTATTGAATAAGGTTTCTTGGTGACCAAGTATTTGGGTTTATAAATATAGACTAGGTATAACCTTTTGAATTATGAGAGAACAAGAGAATGAGAGAAGGGGGAATTACTTTGGAGAGATGTAACCACTTTTAGGATCTCTACAACTATTGTGCCTACATTGTAGAGATGGGTATTGTAGGGATGTTGGTGTCGCAACCTCTTTTTTAAAGAGGCCTTGACGGTTTCTTAAATAAAAGCCAAAACAACGGAGTCGCCACCAATCTTTTTTAAAAGTGTGACTGGATCACCTAAAAATGGTTCATTTTAATAAAATCGTTTTTATTTTATTAAAACAGTGATTTTGGTCTACGAAAACTCAAAAACGAGTTCGGGAGTCGGTTACGCGTGGGGAAGGTTTAGCACCCCACAACGCCCAAAAATTGGTACCTAGCCGATTACAAAAAGTTTTAATGTCGGAATTTGCAAGTTCGTGTAAAATTTAAATTATTGTCCATTAATGAATATGATTTCATTTTAACGGCCCTACTATCCGGAGAGTAAACTTTAATCACCGCCAACACTTCTGGCGCTAACCTGTTACCTCCTTTTGGTAGGACACCGTATTAATTAAGTTTCACTTTTATTAACAAACGAACATAGACAATTAATGTGTGGAAGTTTTATTTATCCTATGTTAGTGATTATTAGCCTAAGAAATTGTCTAAGTAAATTTTATTTATTGGGATTCAAATGTAATTAAGTGTGTTTTATTAATTTGAGGTGAAGAGAATTTTATTAAAATTTAAGGCTCTAACTAGGATCTTAAGAACCTAAACCTAGGGGTTTTCCTAAACTAAAGCTTTAATTAAAGAGACTAGTATTTTAAAATATTAGAAAAAAATTAGCAAATCATAAAAAAGTGAAATTAAATTAAATTGATACATGAAAATAATTAGGTGAACAACAAATAAAAAGGGCAAAACACAATCATTTAAAAAAAGTATGTTTCTCGGATCGGGTTAACACTTGGTACACGAGCCTATTTTAATAAACTTTACAAAAAAATTAATTAATAGGAAAATAAAAAATTAATAATAATATAAAAGAATTGAAAAGAAGTGAAAAGAAATGACCAAATTAAAAACGAAATAAAGATAAAGGTTAAATTTAAAGAAAATAGTGACTAAATTGAAATGATTAAAAGTTTGATATCTTGCAGAATAAAAAAATGGGGCGGAAGGTTTTAATGAGTGTAATTTACCCACTTTATTTTAAAACATGTGGGTATAAAACCCACTTTTACAAACACCTTTCACTTTTTTTCTTTTAAAAATCTTGGATCAAACACCCACTTTTAAAATGCTCTCAAGTGTTCATCATGTTCTTCAAGCATTAAGAACTCCGGTGGTCCACCACCGTATCAGCCACCATCCGCAGCCGATGGCCTCCTCATATCAGCGACTGAAGACCCAATTTTTCGGTGAGATTTCGAATCTCGGTTTAAAGCTCACAAAAAACAAAGGTAAGATAGCATATATTCGAATTAAACATAAAACTAAAAAAATAAAAATACCTAAACTTGCTTGAACATTTGAATTCCGAAAAAGAACTTGAATCTTTTATTTCTTTCTCATATCTCTTGTTGTGTTACAATGGTATGGGGTGGGGGGTTTTATAGGTATTTTCACTACCATAATTACATGAAGAAAAATAAGAAACAATCCCTTAAATTCGGGTGAAATTATTCCCCAAATTTTGATATGATTCATGCCTCCCCTCTTTCTAAACTTGACTGAAATATGGTGATTTGGGGCTGCCCTTTCCATTTTTTTCGAATCACCACCATGATTTACTTTTTCTAAATTGCATTTCCCCCCTTTTTGCAGATTGAAGGCTGGAGAAACAAGCAAACGCGTGGGAAAAGCATGCGGGAAAGGAGGATAGCGCGTGGGGTCCACCAGCTCATCCTTCATGATCCAATCTGGACCATTGGATCCTATTCGGATCCAATGGTTAATAATTGGCTGCACATGGTGTAAAAAGATGTTATTTAGGGTTTTCTATTCGAGCTAAATGTGTTTTATTGTATTAGGTTTTAATTAATTTTAATGGACCCTATTTTAACTAAATGGATTGTTATTTAAACTAAGTGGACTTTTTTTAAATAAATAAATAAATTATTATTATTATTATAAAATAAAAATAAATAAATAAGGGTGAAAATTCAGTGACAACAGTTGCCCCTCTTTGCTCATTCCGGTGAAACAGGGATAGAGCAAAGAATAAAAGACACTGATTTTCACCAATTGCAAACTCGTTGGATAAAAATAAGATTGCATTCCCTTAATGCCCGAATGGATAGACGGGTTCTATTCTCCTCATGCTTGAATAGATAAGCAGGTTCCACTCTCCTCATGCCCAAATGGATAGAAGAGTTTTATTTTCCTCATGCTCGAATAGATAAGCAGGTTCCACCCCCATGCCTGAATGGATAGTCGGGTTATATTCTCCTCATACTCGAATAGATAAGCAAGTTCCACTCTCTTCATGCCCGAATGGATAGATGAGTTCTATTCTCCTCATGGTCGAATAGATAAGCAGGTTTCACTCTCCTCATGCCTAAATGGATAGACGAGTTCTATTCTCCTCATGCTCGAATCGATAAGCAGGTTCCACTCTCCTCATGCCCGAATAGATAGGCGGGTTCTATTCTCCTCATGCTCGAATAGATAAGAAGCAGGTTTCACTCTTCTCATGCCTGAATGGATAGGCGAGTTCTATTCTCCTCATGCTCGAATTGATAAGCAGGTTCCAAAAAGGGTTCCATTCTCCTTATGCACGAATGGATATACATGTTCTATTCTTCTCATGCTCGAATAGATAAGAATGTTCAAAAAAAGGGTTCCATTCTCCTCATACATGAATGGATATGAAGGTTCTATTCTCCTCATGCTCTAATAGATAAGCACGTTCAAAAAAGGGTTCCATTCTCCTCATGCACGAATGGATATGCAGGTTCTATTCTCCTCATGCTCGAATAGATAAAAAGGTTCAAAAAAAGGTTTCATTCTCCTAATGCTGAATGGATATACAGGTTCTATTCTCCTCATGCTCGAATAGATAAGCAAGTTCCACTCTCCTCATGCCCGAATAGATAGGCGGGTTATATTCTCCTCATGCTCGAATATATAAGCATGTTCAAAAAAGGGTTCAATTCTCATCATGCACGAATGTATATGCAAGTTCTATTCTCCTCATGCTTGAACAGATAAGCAGTTTAAAAAAAAGGTTACATTCTCCTCATGCACGAATGGATATGCAGGTTCAATTCTCCTCATGCTCGAATAGATAAGCAGGTTATGGATATGCATGTTCTATTCTCCTCATGCTCGAATAGATAAGCAGGTTCAAAAAAGGGTTCTATTCTCCTCATGTACGAATAGATATGCAGGTTCTATTCTCCTCATGCTCGAATAGATAAGCAGGTTCAAAAAAGGGTTTCATTCTCCTCATGCACGAATGGATGTGTAGGTTCCACTCTCCTCATGCCCGAATAGATAACCGGTTCTATTCTCCTCAATCTCGAATAGATAAGCAGGTTCCACTCTTCTCATGCACGAATGGATAGGCGGGTTCTATTCTCCTCATGCTCGAATAGATAAGCAGGTTCCACTCTCCTTATGCCCGAATGGATAGGCAGGTTCTATTCTCCTCATGCTCGAATAGATAAGAAGGTTCCATTATCCTCATGCGTGAATGGATAGGCGGGTTATATTCTCCTCATGATCGAATAGGTAAGCATGTTCCACTCTCCTCAACACCGAATGGATAGTCAGTTTCTATTCTCCTCATGCTCGAATAGATAAGCAGGTTCCACTCTCCTCATGCTCGAATGGATAGGTGGGTTCTATACCTGTCAAAATTTAACAAATGCTATGATTATGATAAACATGCTCCTAGGGATGTCTAACACATGAATGCATGTCCTTTTGTCTTTCAATTTTCTTTTTTCATTTTTAAACTTTCCCCTTTTTTTATTTTCTCTTTTGTTTTTCTTCCTTTTCTCTCATTTTTCTTTTTTTCTCTTTATTTTCGTTTTTTCATCTTTTTTCTCTCTTTTCCCCTTCTTTTTCCTCTTTTTCTTCTTTTTCTTTTAAGTTTTTCTCCTTTATTTTTCTTTATTTTTCTTTTTTTGTTTGTGTTTTTATCAAAATTTCTCTTTTATTTCTTTTCCTTTTTTGGATTTTCTCCTATTTGCTTCCATGCGCATTTGCTTGTTCAACCCAGATAGACAACCATGCTAGCTATTTGTTCTTTGTATCTCTTTGCTTCAGAGAAAACATCTGAGCTTTACACATTTTCTCACTCAATCCAGTTATCTTGTATTCCTGGTTAGGAGGAGTGACTTTTTATCCTCATATTCTTCAACGCTCTTTTAGCCTTTGTCTGGTTGAGAGAACATAATCTCCCTCATCCTCTCAGAAGCTTGAATGAAAGCTTTAACATCATTGGACATCTCCTCCAATGTCTGTAAAATTATTCTCATTATCAGAGAAGGTTTAGCAATCATGCTACCTTAAAATAATATCAAGCATCCTCAAAGCTTCTTGTGAGTTCTCAGATGCTTGCCTTTGCAGGGCTCTTTGAAGCCCTTGCATGTAAATTCTTGCAGCAAAGCTTATTTCTAACTTGAATGTCTTTGAATGATACTGGCGTTTTCTTATCTTCCTCTTACACCTATTAACATTGATGGTCTTAAATCCTTGGCCAATGCAAATTGCCCCACTCTAGACATGCCCCATTTAAAATTCAGATGCCACTAGCGAAAACTTCCTTAGTAAGAACACCAGAAATTACCTTGTGCTGCCTTTGCCAAGTTGACAAGGTATGAGGACACGAAATTCCTTCCAAAATGCCAAGTTTTCGAGAGATTCATTTGCTTCTTGCCCTATCCATAAACTATCTGAGCTGCCCTTTACGGGTTTTCAACTTAGATCCTCCTTTGGTTCCAAGACGCTCTTTGTGAGTTTTCATCTTGAACCCCTCTTTTTCCTTTTTGTATCTAAGGTGCCCTTTGCGGGTTTTCACCTTTCTATATTTTTTTCTTTTTTTTCTTCTTTCATCTTTTTTTAGGCATAAAACTTCCGAATCTATCGAATTAAGAAGCTCATCTCTACCTCTCTCGACCAAAATCAATATTCTTTTTGAGAAAGCCTTCTTCCAGTTAGTTATTCATTTTTCCTTGAGAATCTCTTTGAATTGACAAAATTTTTCTCAATACGAAATTTCTTTTTTGAATGAACTTTCTTGTCGTGAGCTCATCTCATTCTTCTCTGATTCACCTCACCACGGCAGATAACTTTCAACCCATTTTTCATTGAATGACTCCACTGGTCATATCTTGCTTGGACTCACTCTCTTCGTCTAGTTTTGCTTCCATCAAGCCACCGAGAGATGGAATTTCAACCTTGATTGTCAACTCAACCTTTTATCACATAAACTAATGAAGGCGGTATTGCCCCTATTATTTTTGATATGATGGTAGACAATCGCTCCTAGATTTGGAATCAATACCAGGAAACCTTTTTTTTCATGAATCTATGTCTTTTACTTGTAAGATGCAAGAAAAGGGGTAGCAATGAGGATTTAAAGAAACATAAAAGGCTAGAAATGAGGATTTAAAGAAAAATAAAGGATAGAGATGAGGGTTCAAAGGAAAAAGTCACGGCAAACATGGAAAAGAGCAAAGTCAGATGCCCTAAAATTCATAGTATGAATGATTCATGAATCCATCAACCGGATAGTATCCCACTTTTAGGTGGCTCTCTCTAACTCACCATTTCTCCAAATTTCAATATACCCATTTTTCTAATCTCAATCAAGCATTAGAAATTTGGGGTCCCTGAAGGAAGGCTAACTCAATCAGGCGGAATGTGTTCTGAAGACAAACTCCTTTTCTCAGATATTCATGTGTGATCCAACTGGTCTTTTAAGGCTTGTAATATAGGCTAGGCTCGGGATACAAAGAAATGATATATAGGCCCAGATACATGCTTAAGGGTGATTAAACCAAGGATTAATTTTTCTTGATGAAATCTTCGGTCTTTATTCTTTGGATCACTCTAGACTGTCCAGTTTGGGTTTTTACCCTAGAGTTCATTTTCTTTTCTAGAACATGTCTCACTTGAAGGATTTCGTACATGCCTTTCTCTTGTTTCAAGTTTTCTTTTCCTTCAAGTTTCAGCTTTCATTTCTTCATTTTTTCTTCTTTTTCTTTCTTTTTCTCTCTTTTTGTGTCCTTTTGATTTTGAACTTAGGACATTCAGTTTGATTTGTTGCACCTTTTGCTCACTTGCAAACAACCTTTCATCCTCTTTGCTCCCCAATGTGGGGAATGATCCTTGGTTAGGGTTCAATCACAAGAAAAAATATCATGCTCAAAAAGGGACAACAAAGAATTTTTTTTCATTTTCTTACTTGAGAAGGGAAATGAAGGAATGCCAAATGTCATTTCACACACAAATATCATCGAAGAGAAGCAGTCTTCAATTGGTGGATGTTTTAGAGTTATCACTTTATTCAAAGACCTTAACAACAATGTCTGAAAGGAAAATCACTCAAAATCTATTTATAGGATTTCCCATTAATCCTGAACACACTTTATTGCCCTTCTATCTCTGGATTAGATCCAAGAATCATTCATACAATCAATAACATGGGCTCTGTCAATATGATGCATTTTGGAAGGGAAATAAATGAAGATGAAATGCATAGAGAAAAAAAATGTTTGCCACTTGAGTAAATTAAAGGGATGCATCTTTTACACAGGTAGAATAACATAGAGTCCCTTATAAAAGATCCCTAACGCTCACGGGCAAAAGCAAAAGGGTTGGTTCTAGGTCTGACTCCATCATTTTCCAGGAAATCATTGATCATTATTCCGGGAAAGCATGTGTGAATTCCAGCAAAGCTCAACCGGTCTACTTTCTGACAAGATTCTACTGCTGAAGTTATTCAGGTTATAGGATACTCGTCATATTTCTTTCCTTGAACCCCAGAGTGAGCGTAGGCAATTCTTGGTAGGACCTCGATGCCATCAGTTGTTTTCTCTTTATATGGGTCCCAAAACCCTAACATGATTACTATCTGGGTTACAACAAGCTTGCATATTCTTGCGGTTCAGTTCTGAGGCTGACGACATGCCTTCAAGGACCATTGCTTGGGTATCATGTTTATGCAAAACTTTTTTCCTTTTTTTAGTTTTTTCAAATTTTACCATAATTAATTATTTTATTATGTACGAATGTATGCAATAATGTAAAAAACATAAATCAATGCAAATAAACAACAAACAAACAAAATGCAAATGCATGAATGCATGCGAAGGGCCATCGATTGCATTAAGGTATTACTCTAGAAATAGTTTTTCATTGGATATCGAAGTTCCTTATTGCAAAAGATTCTGAATTATATCACGAGTACATCTCGACCCGAGTGCCCAACTCTTTTATTTCTTCGATCAACCACAGGAGTCTCAATCCCACCTTCCATACTGGCCTGGCGCACTGACAAACAGTAGTAGCTTCCTTAGCTAGCACCATCAAATGCTTGGCTACGTCTTAAATCTAGACCAATTTATTTCACTCTTGGAACCTTCTAACATTGTCCCTAAGCTGGGTGGACCAGTAATCATTGCCCCTTCATTGGTATCTTCAAGGACCAAGATCTTTGTCTTGAATGTTGTTCTTCATGTGCCCATTGGTTGACCTCGGACCAGCAACGTATACTCACATTATCGTCATCTTTCTGAAGGAGTCTTCTATCCATCGCAAAAAAACTGTTTTCTACTTGAGCAATGTGCTTTTGAATCAACCCTTTCTAGATATGAGATGTGGATGCAAGAAAAATATGTAAAACAATACAAAACAAGAAAAAGAAAGAATTAGTACTTCGAAAAACATAAAAGGTCCAAAATAATTTCATTGTACGAATAGTAACTGCGCAGCGCATTCCAACACTTCTGGACATGTCTCCACGGACTATTCCTACGAAATAATTTTGACCAAAGTTCAAAACCTAGGGTTTTCATCATGGCTCTAATGAGGTAGGCTTCTAGATTCACACACATGGTTTGCTTTTAAAAGGTTCCTGAATTGTCCTCGCTGTCCCCTACTAAGGGTAGCAAAGCCCGTGATTCTCACCCATTATAGGCTTCAAACGAATCAAGTTCAACTCAGGGGACCCATTTTCCTATGCCCATACGAAGGATCAGTATCCTTACAAAGAAATAAGCCTTATGAGCCCCGAAGGTTCTTGCTAGGCACATACGAAGGATCGGTATTCTCACGAGAGCAATAGCATTTTCCTCCACTTAAACGAACGGGATAAAGCTCGGGTGTAGAGCTTATAACCAAATTTTAAATACGTAAAATGAGATCGTATTCATAAATGGACAATTAAGTTAAATTTTACACGAACTTGCAAATCTGACATTAAAATAAGGTGTAATCAGCTTATGGCCTGACTCTCTTTTTGTAAAAAACAAAAATGTCCCCAGCGGAGTCACCAAGCTGTTGCAACCTCTTTTTTAAGGAGGCCTTGACAGTTTCTTAAATAAAAGCCAAAACAACGGAGTCGCCACCAATCTTTTTTAAAAGTGTGATTGGATCACCTAAAAATGGTCATTTTAATAAAATCGTTTTATTTTATTAAAACAATGATTTTGATCTGCGAAAACTCAAAAAGGAGTTCGGGAGTCGGTTACGCATGGGGAAAGGTTAGCACCCCCCACAATGCCCAAAAATTGGTACCTAGCCGATTACAAAAAGTTTTAATGTCGGAATTTGCAAGTTCGTGTAAAATTTAAATTATTATCCATTAATGAATATGATTTCACTTTAACGGCCCTACCATCCGGAGAGGAAACTTTAATCATCGCAAACACTTCTGGCGCTAATCTGTTACCTCCTTTTGGTAGGACACCGCATTAATTAAGTTTCACTTTTATTAACAAACAAACATAGACAATTAATGTGTGGAAGCTTTTATTTATCCTATGTTAGTGATTATTAGCCTAAGAAATTGTCTAAGTAAATTTTATCTATTGGGATTCAAATGTAATTAAGTGTCTTTTATTAATTTGATGTGAAGAGAATTTTATTAAAATTGAAGGCTCTAACTAGGATCTTAAGAACCTAAACCTAGGGGTTTTCCTAAACTAAAGCTTTAATTAAAGAGACTAGTATTTTAAAATATTAGAAAAAAAAATTAAAAAATCATAAAAAATTTGAAAGTAAATTAAATTGATACATGAAAGTAATTAGGTGAACAACAAATAAAAAAGGCAAAACACAATCATTTAAAAATAGTATGTTTCTCGGATAAGGTTAACACTTGGTACACGAGCCAATTTTAATAAACTTTACAAAAAAATTAATTAATAGGAAAATAAAAAAATAATAATAATATAAAAGAATTAAAAAGAAGTAAAAAGAAATGACCAAATTAAAAAACAAATAAAGATAAAGGTTAAATTTAAAGAAAACAATGACTAAATTGAAATGATTAAAAGTTTGATATCTTGCGGAATAAAAAAATGGGGTGGAAGGTTTTAATAAGTGTAATTTACCCACTTTGTTTTAAAACATGTAGGTATAAAACCCACTTTTACAAACACCTTTCACTTTTTTTCTTTTAAAAATCTTGGATCAAACACCCACTTTTAAAATTCTCTCAAGTGTTCATCATGTTCTTCAAGCATGAAGAACTCCGATGTTCCACCACCGTATCGGCCACCATCCACCGCCGTCGGCCGCCTCATATCAGCGACGGAAGACCCAATTTTCCGGCGAGATTTTGAATCTCGGTTTAAGGCTCACAAAAAACAAAGGTAAGATAGCATATATTCGAATTAAACATAAAACTAAAAAAATAAAAATACCTAAACTTACTTGAACACTTGAATTCCAGAAAAGAACTTGAATCTTTTATTTCTTTCTCATATCCCTTGTTGTGTTATAATGGTATGGGGTGGGGGGTTTTATAGGTATTTTTAGTACCATAATTACATGAAGAAAAATAAGAAACAATCCCTTAAATTCGGGTGAAATTATTCCCCAAATTTTGATTTGATTCATTTTCTTACTTGAGAAGGGAAATGAAGGAATGCCAAATGTCATTTCATACACAAATATCATCGAAGAGAAACAGTCTTTAGTTGGTGGATGTTTTAGAGTTATCATTTTATTCAAAGACCTTAACAACAATGTTTGAGAGGAAAATCACTCAAAATTTGTTTATGGGATTTCCTATTAATCCTGAACACACTTTATTGACCTTCTATCTCGGAATTAGATCCAAGAATCATTCATACAATCAATAATATGGGCTCTGTCAATATGATGCATTTTGGAAGGGAAATAGATGAAGATGAAATGCATAGAAAAAATGAAATGTTTGTCACTTGAGAAAATTAAAGGGATGCATCTTTTACACAGGTAGAATAACATAGAGTCCCTTGTAAAAGATCCCTAACGCTCACGGGCAAAAGCAAAAGGGTTGGTTCTAGGTATGACTCTATCATTTTCCAAGAAATCATTGATCATTATTCCAGGAAAGCATGTGTGAATTCCAGCAAAGCTCGACCAGTCTACTTCCTAACAAGATTCTACTGCTGAAGTTATTCAGGTTATAGGATACTCGTCATATTTCTTTCCTTGATCCCTAGAGTGAACGTAGGCAATTCTTGGTAGGACTTCGATGCCATCAGTTTTTTTTCTCTTTATATGGGTCCCAAAACCCTAACATGATTACTATCTAGGTTACAACAAGCTTGCGTATTCTTGCGGTTCAGTTCTGAGGCTGACAACATGCCTTCAATAACCATTGCTTGGGTATCGTATTTATGCAAAACTTTTTCCTTTTTTTAGTTTTTTCAAATTTTACCATAATTAATTCTTTTATTATGTACGAATGTATGTAATAATGTAAAAAACATAAACCAATGCAAATAAACAACAAACAAACAAAATGCAAATGCATGAATGCAAGCGAAGGGCCATCGATTCCATTAAGGTATTACTCTAGAAATAGTTTTTCATTGGATATCGAAGTTCCTTATTGCAAAAGATTCTAAATTATATCACGAGTACATCTCGGCCTGAGCGCCTAACTCTTTTATTTCTTCGATCAACTACAAGAGTCTCAATCCCACCTTATATATTGGCCTGGCACACTGACGAACAATAGTAGCTTCCTTAGCTAGCACCATCACATGCTTGGCTACGTCTTAAATCTAGACCAATTCATTTCGCTTTTGGAACCTTCTAACATTATCCCTAAGCTGGGTGGACCAGTAATCATTGCCCATTCATTGGTATCTTCAAGGACCAAGATGTTTGTCTTGAATGTTGTTCTCCATGTGCCCATTGGTTGACCTCGGACCAGCAACATATACTCGCATTATCGTCATCTTTCTGAAGGAGTCTTCTATCCATCGCAAAAAACTGTTTCTACTTGAGTAGTGTGCTTTAGAATCTACCCCTTCTAGATATAAGATGTGAATGCAAGAAAAATATGCAAAACAGTACAAAACAAGAAAAAGAGAGAATTAGTACCTCGAAAAACATAAAAGGTCCAAAATAATTTCATTGTACGAATAATAACTGGGCAGCGTATTCCAACACTTTTGGACATGTCTCCGCGGACTATTCCTACGAAATAATTTTGACCAAAGTTCAAAACCTAGGGTTTTCATCATGGCTCTAATGAGGTAGGCTTCTATATTCACACACATGGTTTGGTTTTAAAAGGTTCCTGAATTGTCCTCGTTGTCCCTTACTAAGGGTAGCAAGGCCCCTGATTCTCACCCATTATAGGCTTCAAACGAATCAAGTTCAACTTAGGGGACCTATTTTCCTATGCCCATACGAAGGATCAGTATCCTTACGAAGACATAGGCCATATGAACCCCGAAGGTACTTGCTAGGCCCATACGAAGAATCAATATTCTCACGAGAGCAATAGCGTTTCCCCCCACTTAAACGAATGGGACAAAGCTTGGGTGTAGAGCTTATAACCAAATTTTAAATGCGTAAAATGAGATCATATTCATAAATGGACAATTAAGTTAAATTTTATACGAACTTGCAAATATGACATAAAAATAAGGTGTAATCAGCTTATGGCCTGAATCTCTTTTTGTAAAAAATAAAAATGTCCCCAGCGGAGTCACCAAGCTGTCGCAACCTCTTTTTTAAAGAGGCCTTGACGGTTTCTTAAATAAAAGCCAAAACAACAGAGTCGTCACCAATCTTTTTTAAAAGTGTGATTGAATCACCTAAAAATGGGTCATTTTAATAAAATCGTTTTTATTTTATTAAAACAACAATTTTGGTCTGCAAAAACTCAAAAACGGGTTTGGGAGTCGGTTACGCATGGGAAAGGGTTAGCACCCCCACAACTCCCAAAAATTGGTACCTAGCCGATTACAAAAAGTTTTAATGTTGGAATTTGCAAGTTCGTGTAAAATTTGAATTATTGTCCATTAATGAATATGATTTCATTTTAACGGCCCTACCATCCGGAGAGTAAACTTTAATCACCGCCAACACTTCTGGCGCTAACATGTTACCTCCTTTTGGTAGGACACCGCATTAATTAAGTTTCACTTTTATTAACAAACAAACATAGACAATTAATGTGTGGAAGCTTTTATTTATCCTATGTTAGTGATTATTAGCCTAAGAAATTGTCTAAGTAAATTTTATCTATTGGGATTCAAATGTAATTAAGTGTCTTTTATTAATTTGATGTGAAGAGAATTTCATTAAAATTTAAGGCTCTAACTAGGATCTTAAGAACCTAAACCTTGGGGTTTTCCTAAACTAAGGCTTTAATTAAAGAGACTATTATTTTAAAATATTAGAAAAAATTAAAAAAATCATAAAAATGTGAAATTAAATTGATACATGAAAATAATTAGGTGAACAACAAATAAAAAAGGCAAAACACAATCATTTTAAAAAAGTATGTTTCTCGGATCGGGTTAACACTTGGTACACTAGCCAATTTTAATAAACTTTACAAAAAATTACTCTCTCTGTCCCACTCAATATGTCCATTTTGTGTTTTGAAATTGTCCCACTTAAAATGTCACATTGAAAAAATCAACAACTTTTATAAGGCACATTTCCCTTTACACCCTTTTTCTAGTTTCCCAACAAAACAAAATTCAACTTTTTAAGGATAAAATTGCCGTTTCAATTATTTTACATCATCTTTCTTACACATTCTTACACAAACTTTTTCTTCCTAAAACTGTGTGAAAAGTTAACAATGGACAAAATAAATGGGACGGAGGGAGTAATTAATAGGAAAATAAAAAAATTAATAATAATATAAAAGAATTGAAAAGAAGTAAAAAGAAATGATCAAATTAAAAACGAAATAAAGATAAAGGTTAAATTTAAAGAAAACAATTACTAAATTGAAATGATTAAAAGTTTGATATCTTGCGAAATAAAAAATGGGACGGAAGGTTTTAATGAGTGTAATTTACCCACTTTGTTTTAAAACATGTGGGTATAAAACCCACCTTTACAAACACCTTTCATTTTTTTTCTTTTAAAAATCTTGGATCAAACACCCACTTTTAAAATTCTCTCAAGTGTTCATCATGTTCTTCAAGCATGAAGAACTTCGGTGGTCCACCACCGTATCGGCCACCATCCACCGCCGCCGGCCGCCTCATATCGACGACGAAAGACCCAATTTTTCGGTGAGATTTCAAATCTCGGTTTAAGGCTCACAAAAACAAATGTAAGATAGCATATATTCGAATTAAACATAAAACTAAAAAAATAAAAATACCTAAGCTTGCTTGAACACTTGAATTCCGGAAAAGAACTTGAATCTTTTATTTCTTTCTCATATCTCTTGTTGTGTTACAATGGTATGGGGTGGGGGTTTTTATAGGTATTTTCACTACCATAATTACATGAAGAAAAATAAGAAACAATCCCTTAAATTCGAGTGAAATTATTCCCCAAATTTTGATTTGATTCATGCCTCCCCCTCTTTCTAAACTTGACTGAAATTTGGTGATTTGGGGCTGCTCTTTCCATTTTTATTCGAATCACCACCATGATTTACCTTTTCTAAATTGTATTTCCCCCTTTTGCAGTTTGAAGGCTGGAGAAACAAGAAAACGCGTGGGAAAATCATGCGGGAAAGGTGGATAGCGCGTGGGGTCCACCAGCTCATCCTTCTTGATCCAATCTGGACCATTGGAATAATTGGCTGCACATGATGTAAAAAAAGATGTTATTTAGGGTTTTTTATTTGGGCTAAATATGTTTTATTGTATTAGGTTTTAATTAATTTTAATGGACCATATTTTAACTAAATAGGTTCTTCTTTAAACTAACTGGACTCTTTTTAAATAAGTAAATAAATAATTATTATTATTATAAAATAAAAAATTAAATAAGGGTGAAAATTTAGTGACAACAGTTGGGAAGAGTGTTCTGGTTCCACCGGGTCATGGGATTTGTACACTGGGTTTTGGGATTAAATGGGTTATCATGTATTTGTACTCTTTGGGTTCTCTATGTTATTAGTGGATTGTTTGTTTCTCTCATCCGTAGAGGTAGGCTATGTTGAACCACGTTAAATCATGTCTCATGTGCATGTCCTGGTCTATGTCGTTATCGCTTTGGTTATTTGGCCGCATACTAAATTCCTAACACTAGGGGTGTTGATCAAAGTTTAATAAAACAGGCTTTAAATGAAATTAGTCCAAATGATCAACAAGAGGCTAAAATTGAAATAGAGCCAAGAAGAAGCAAAGGAGCAAGGGTGGAAAAATCCTTTGGATTTGATTTCCTAACCTTTATGCTAGAGGCTGGACCTCAAACGTATAGTGATGTTATACACTCCTCTAAAGGCACCTTATAGAAGGAAGCCATTAAAAGTGAAATTGATTCTATCATGTAGAACCATACGTGAGAATTAGTGGATCTTCTTCCGGGAAATAAACCACTAAGTTTAATGAATTTTCAAATAGAAAATAAAAATAGATGGAACAATTGATAAGTACAAGGCCAAATTGGTAATAAAAGGTTACCGACAAAAGGAAGGCCTTGACAATTTTGATACATACTCTTCTGTATCAAGGATAATCTCCATAAGGATGATATTTGCAATTGCCACTTTGCGAAATCTAAAAGTACATCAAATGGATTATAAAATAGCTTTCATAAATGAAGATCTTGATAAAGAAATATACATGGAACAACCCAAGGATCATGTAGATTGGTGAAGTCTTTGTATGTACTTAAACAAGAACCAAAGCAATGGCATGAGAAGTTTAATAGTGTCATGATGACAAAAGGCTTCAAGATAAACAAGTGTGACAAATGTGTATATGTCAAAACTACAAACATTGGATATATTATTCTATGTTTGTATGTCGATGACATACTCATTGTTGGAAGCAACAATGAAATGGTAAAACGTACCAAAAACATGTTAAATTCAAGATTTAACATGAAAGATATGGAACTGTCCAATACGATTTTGGGTATCCAAATCAAAAGGTCAACTGAAGGTCTCACATTGACTCAGTCACACTATATATCAAAATCAAGGGGAAAGTATTCACCAAATAGAATATGCAAGAGTCATAGGCCGTTTAATGTATCTCATGAGCTGTACTAGACCAACATCACTTTTACTGTGAGCAGTCTAGGTAGATTCACAAGCAATCCAGGAAAAAACCACTGGAAATTAATTGTGAGGGTACTAAGATATCTCAGATATACTCAGGACTATGGATTGCATTATTCTAGAGACCCTGCTATCTTAGAAGAATACGTTGATGCCAATTGGATATTTGATATTCAAGATGCCAAAGGTACAAGTGGATATGTATTCACATTAGAGGAAGGAGTTGTGTCATGGAAATCCTCAAGACAAACTATTATAAC
The DNA here is from genome assembly GCA_019671005.1 of Hibiscus mutabilis. Taxonomy (NCBI): domain Eukaryota; kingdom Viridiplantae; phylum Streptophyta; class Magnoliopsida; order Malvales; family Malvaceae; genus Hibiscus; species Hibiscus mutabilis. The sequence goes on along the minus strand of CM033719.1, from coordinate 26,409,466 downwards.
CAGATCCACAATAGAATTTGAGCTTGCTGCTCTGGACAAATCTGAAGAAGAAGCCAAATGGCTTTGACAATTTCTTGAGGATATTCCTGAATGGTTGAAACTTGTGCCCACAGTATGCATATACTGTGACAACCAAGCAATAATTTCTAGAGCATAAAATTTTATGTACAAAGGTAAATCGAGACATATGGGTCGTCAACATAATATCGTTAGACAAATGATCTCAAATGGAGTTATCTCTATTGACTATGTAAGATCAAAGGATAACATTACGGATCCGCTAACCAAAGGGTTAAATCGAGATCAAGTTGAGAAAACATTTAAAGGAATGGGACTAAAGCCCGTGAAAAGTAAAGGTGCTATGTAAAGGAAAACCTTACCTAGCTGACTGGAGATCCCAAGATCTAGGTTCAAAGGCTCATATGCTCAAAATGGTTGATTGATGAATGAGAAATTGATGTTCAAAGTAAGGTACTTGTGAATTGTGTAAGGAAAATAAAAACCCATTATCCCACATTGGTGGGATAACAAGCATGAGAGGTGTTTATGTACACCAGCCCTCTTGCTAGTCATTAAATGACTTGGATTGAAATTGTGCCTCGCGCACAGGCGCGGGGGGTATGAATCGAAGCTCGTCAAACTTATTAGGGTTGGGGCGCACCCGCACGATGTGGGCGACGCGAATGTCTGGACTGGTCAAGCCCTTCGTGGACCTGCATATATTTTACCCACTTTGAATTAAATGTTTCCTTAAAATGGCATATGTTTTTGAATATTCTAAATTTAATAGGATAATTTTTGGTTTTCTTAAATTTGATTATTAAAGAGGTAACAGCTGCAATTCATGAAAATATATTCATTTAAACATGGTATTAATTGTTAATTTCCGAATTGAATCAGACACAAAATTAATGGCCATTAATTCAGAATATTTCTTTTCCATATTTTTCCTCCTTGAATCCCCTATATATAATGTGCCTACCTTCAAGGTTTAGACACCACTCGAAAACCTTTTCTTCTCCTCTAGTACTGTCGAAGATCATTCTATTGTTGTATCTTGGGAGAGTGACGACCGACGAACACAAGCACTTCAGAGCGGTCGAAATTTGTCTTAAAGAAACTGCGTAGCTACAGGCCTCAACATGTTTCCTAATGTTTTTCCAATCGAATCAAGAGTTTGTTTCTCTTTTTTTGTATTTTGATTATTTTTGCAGCTAGCATATAATATCATTATTAATGCCCGAATTTAATTAAACATATTTCCAAGCTATTGTCCAGGTACCAACGGGTTGGTCCAAGTGACAAGCAGTTTTGTATCGTTTAAGCATGTCTCAAGTTTGAGGCCTTGTGTATGCAGAAAATCCCCGTTGGGAGACTCGCCCACCAAAATCAGGCGTGCGATGCGGGTCGGCCCGAATTAGTTCGGATTACTCACCCACCAAATACTAAAAATGATCATGATCGTCGTTCCTAATAACATCGTCTCCAAAATTTAAACATAGATTCCCCTTATTAAAAGTACAATATAATTTATCATTACACCAAACATTTATTAATTAAAAACAATACAAATATAAATTTGTTAATATGTCAAAATTTATACAAGTATGTTCAAAATGTAATTGTCCCTAACCATAATTATTCATTGAAAAAAAATTAAGCATCTAACCGCCCAAAGCCATCTAACAACTCCATGCACCTAATACTATGCAAACTAGCCGTCCTATTCTACTTAATTACTAATGCTACGTATTATTTCTACTAATCTGATAAATTATTCAAAGCTAGTTTTTTTACGTGCTTGATAATTAATGTCATATACATATTTCTAACATTTAAAACAACCTTCATTCGAATCGACCTTTAGGACTATAACAGAAGGTTGATGAAAATTTAACCTCTAATTCGATTATTTAAATTAAAGATCAGACTTTACTTTAAATAGGTGTTGAGATCTCTTATGATGATGTTCCTAAATGGATGGAACTTGACCAAGTTGATAAACTTGTAAATTTGACAATTTGGTTCAAGAAAATGTTTTCTAAAATTTCCTGAATGATTTATTTGTTCTAGTTTGATAAAAATGATTTTTCAAACTCTAAATGTCATGTTTTTACTTTGATTTCAAGTACAAATGCCAAGTTTTTAAATAAAGTGTCTTGTTTCATGCATTTAGGTATACCCTTTTATAAAAAGATTGTTACCTTTGAGGAAATGATCGATCCCTTGCCTTTTTAATAGTAAAATGTAGGGCTATAAACGAACCAAACGAACACGAACGATGGTATGTTCACGTTCGTTCGTTTAATTTTAACCGAATAAATGAGCGAACACGAACAACTAAACGAACATTTTTTCTTGTTCGTGTTAGTTTGTTAAAATAATAAACGAAGGCAAACGAACATTGAGTATAGTTTAATTTTTTTCTTAAGAATTTTCTTTTTATTTTATATTTTTAATATATGTTTTTAGATTTTTTAAATATAATACCTTTGTTATAAAAAATAATAAATATAAATGGTCATATGTAAATAAATTTAAATGAACATAAACGAACGGATTATCAAAGTTTCACGAACATAAATGAACGAACAAGCCTTTTGTTCGTATTCGTTCATTTAATTAAACGAACAAAAATCTTGTTCATGTTCGTTTAATAAATAAATGAACATAAACGAACTTCCCGCCGAACGGTTCTCGAACCGCGAACGTTTAGTTCGTTTACAGCCCAGTAAAATGTTTTAAAGTTTCGTTAAATTTCTTTTAAACCCTCAGAGTTTTTAATGATTTATAAATTAGACAATTTTATCCTTTTTAAGTTCAATTTTTCAATTTTTTCAGTATATTTTATATTATATTGTTTCTATATCGTACTGTTGCAACTCCGACTCAATCTTATTTTCGGGTCGAGTTGTGGGTGTTGTAATCAATGCTTATGCTCTCAAATAAGGGATCTTTGTGTCACGAGGTCATTATGCTCTTTCCCAAAAGATATATATGATAAGATGTGCAAGATCACCACTTTTATATCCTAAGACCTCCTCTTTCTTTTTTGATGTAGGATTAACGTCTCTTGCCTCTTTAGGGTGTGACATTTTCCCTTCCTCAACCTCATGACGCTCTTGTCACGAGCCATCCACCCTCATGAGGCCACTGTCACGGTTGTTCACCCTATCTACCTACCCCTAGGGTAATTACCCTATTCCCAAAAAATATGTTTAATAAAATTCGTAGTGTCACTGCTTTTATATCTCAAGACCTCATCTTTTTTTTTCCGATGTAAGATCAATGTCTTTCGTTTCTTTAAGACATGAGATTTGTGATAGACTAACTCCAAAGTTGTCGGTTCCAAACTATTGAAGATTTTATGAAATAAGCTTTATCAAAACAAATCATTTAAAATGGAATAATCATCTAGAAAGTCACAACCTAATTTGAACAAAATATGTCAAAACAACTTCAAAATTTGTACAACCATACAATAATGGAATTCATTTACTCCTCCAACATAAAAGTAAAAGAAAAAACTACCAAGAAAATTAAATTAAAGAGAAAAAAACTAAACAAATACATAAATAAGGGTACATGGATCTTAGAGATAATCTGAGGTATCATTTATGTTATTGTTTGCGGCAGTTGGGTCAATGGTAAATGCAGATACTGTTTTTTTTTTTAGGGTAAATCTAGATACTGGACCAATACATGTAAGTTTTTACCTCCTTAACATACGCTGTTCTCATTAACATTTATTTATTACCCTTTTTCAAATTTAATTATACACATATTTCTTATACGGATCGTCTAAATATCGGTTGGCTTATCAACAACCTCTAAAGTAAGTGGTTAAAAGCTCTTAGTTGACACATTTCCCTTTCTTAAGTTGTGGGTTCTAGACCCATTAGGAGCAATTTTTTCTTTCCCCTCTCCTAAATAAGAATTGTTCAAAAAAATATTGGTTGACTTAATTTTAATTTAGGTTTAGTTTAAAATAAGATTTTTTTGTTGAAATTAGAATATTTATAATCAATAGTAATGATTAATTTTTTCGTTGTGAATGTTGACGTCAAACTATAAATAGTTTACATGAAATGTATTCCATTTTATGGATGAGAATCAAATTTTGATCTTATAATAAAAAACATTTTTTATTCTTGGCATCTTTTGTTCGGGTTTACTTGCAACCGAGCAATTGAGATGATATATAGGGAGATTTTATTTTATTTGTCTCAGTTGAAAGGACTTAATTATTTTCACGCAAATAGAGAACATCACTTTGTACTTAATAATGAAAGAAGGAAAATAGCATATACAAGGATTTTGAAACCCCAACCGCTCTTTATCTTTTTTTTAATTTTTTTTAACCGCTCGACAATTTTTTTCACTAACGTCTTAAATTTTGTTTTGTAACCGACAGCGACATTGATTTTACTGCTGGTTGTCGACCGTCGGATCTATTTTTATTTTCTTTTTTAGTTTTTTAATAAAATAATTTTGTCTTGGTGACACGGTTTTTCTGCCTTTATGGCACGTTTATCTCTGTCTATTTGCATGTTTAACTCAGTCTATTGGCATGTTTATCTCTGTCTTTTGGCATGTTTTCTTCTACTCCTTCGATCGTTTTGGTCGCTCTTTATTTTATATTTTTATCAGAATTAGATTTGACGACGCCACGACTGATCAAGATGGTGCTTATTTGTAATCCTGTTGATCTTCCCTTCTCTGGACCTTCGGTTTAAATTTGGATACGCGGTTTGTGCTTGTGAAGAGTTTCTCTCGGTGCTCGGCACTGATTTGCGTTTTCTCGGTGGTCTATCAATAGCTTCATCCCCTTTTGTGGTTCGTTTTGCCGATGCAGTCAGGTTTTGTATCTATTTTTCAATCGAGTATTTGGATGGGTTTATAACATTTTCATGTATGGTTCATGTTTGATCTAAAGTGGCTAGTTTTAGGAGAATGTCTAAATTATATATTTAGTTTACAACGATAGCTTGTAAACCCTTATTGTAATTTTGGGTATTTTCCCTATTCCGTCCCTAACACTTGCGGTTACGATTTTAGGGAATCTCTATTAAATGCTTTGGGGATTTTTTTTCATCCTCATACCCTCTCTGTGCACAACCCTGGGGTTTTTGAGGAATCTCCATCCCCATAAAAATTAAACAAAATTAATATTTTACTACCAAAATAAATGACCAATTCAGTTTAAAATATAAAGTTTGGATACTTCGATTGGAAGCAGTTACGAGATTATGAAGATTGAAAGGGTATTGTGTTGGAAAGATTTAGACGAGGATTTTAGCTTATATTGAAAAACTAAGATAGAAACATGTTGAGAAACTTGAGGGTGGCTAGGTTTGAGAGAAAGTTAAAGTGATAATAATGTAGTTAGGATTTTTTTATTAAGATATATATTAGGGGTATATAGATAAATAAGTATATTGTTTTAAAAAATCTTGTAAAATATCAAAGATCCTTGCGGATATTTTTGGGGATCCCCACAGTTATTTATATGGTTACAGTTTGGTTATCCCTACGGTTTGGATATACTAATCCGCGTCCCTATCCCCATTTAAGCTTCGGTGATAAAATTTCCACCGTTCTCGTCCCCGTGGGTAGAGATTTCAGTTATCCCCATCCCCGTCGATTTGGATCCCCACAATTTTTGAATATTTCCCACCTAATTCCCACCTCTAGCCCTACTAATACATTATTCAACTCTTGTTGTACGACCCAGAAGGAAAGAGAATCATCGCTAATCCAAAGGGATAGTGAACAAACATTGATGAGTCATGTTGAAGAAGTGAACAACACACCAGAGAATGAGATGTCCCAACCGGCCAAACCATCTATTGTAACCGAGAATCCACCAAGTCTCAAATGTAAGGACCAAGATGATATTTTTGAAGAAGAAACCATTACTCTCACCATCTACGAGAGTGATGGACATGACTCTAAAAATTTGGAATACATGGATGATGTGTTAGGTGAACCACCTCAAGGTTTGCCGCTAGAAAGAGACAAAGAACACCACTTATTCTTCCAGGAGATGGTTAAACTTCGTAGCATACCAAGCACCATTAATTCAATCCAAGACATGAAGTTCCTTAGCCATGCCGTGAAGCAAGCAAAATTGATCCACACCAAGATAAAGCACACACCATAGTGAGATAAACAACACATGGTGAGGACCTACTATTTTGAGTTTGCCGACACCAACAATCATTTTTTATCCAATTTGAGGAAGGAGGCAATTATACATGTCTGAAGAGGCCTAATTACAAGTCCAGAAATTTATTCGACTTATTTCAACTTTTTGATTGGGATCCGGACATATTTTGACCACAAAGTCTTCTTTCGACTTGTGAGCTAGTCTCTTAGCTTTCTAACGCACTTTGAAATGCATCAATCTGACATCGGGAGCTTAAGATACGACCATTTTAGCGAAAAGACAGTGCAGTCAAAAAATTTCATACGTCTAATACGGGATTTTTAAATAATTATGAATTTTCAATATTTTTATTAATTATTTGTAATTTAAATCAGCTTAGGAGTTTTCATTATGTATTTTAGAAGATTTAGGATCATATTTATCATTTAATTAATTTTATTAAGAGATTTAGATAAATTAGGATTTATTTTATTTATTAGTTTTATAGTTTAGTTCAAATATAATTCTTTGTATTTTCCCTTTGTTTTAGGATTTTACTAGCCTATAAATAGGCTCCTCTCTTTGGTAAACAATACACTTCTGTTTTTGATCAATAATATTGAAAACTCTCCCTGAGTGATTTGTCGCAAGATTTGTTCATCTTGTGTTTTTTTTTTTCTTTAGAAGTTGTTTCAACAAAATTTCTTGAAGATCTTTGGAGATCATCTTCACACTCCTACTTGCGTAGGTAACTGTGCCTAGGAGGGTGGGTTAGAGCCGATAATTGCATCTAAGAGGGTGTTGAGGACAAAATATCCTTCAACAACCATCACGCTATCTCCATTCAACCAAACCAATTTCGTCATCCACCTTCACCAAGGGGTTTTCATGCTGCACTACTCTATCATGTTCATTATGTGATCACTGAACGATTAAATAATCAGTGAGGATTACTTAAAGTAGAGAGCATGAAGTTAAAAGGAAAAAGAGATTAAGAGTAATCAATTAGATTCTTTCATTTCAGTGTGTGTTTTGTGAGTGTTGTTCATTATGTGACTAGTGAATGTTGTTCATTTGTAAAATATGTTTCTGATTTTCATTTCTAAAATATGATTTCTTATATTCAAATTAAATTTTACAAAGAAATTTATATAAAGTTTTTTCTTTCTTCTAAGGATCTGTTGGAGTCAGGGATTCAAATAGCATCCATTATCGCAATAGCTGTCGCTATATAGCAGTAGCAATACCGTCTAAAATCAGGGACGAAATTTAAAATTAAAAGTTAATGGATCAAGATTAAAATAAATTAAAGACTAAAAATATCTCTAATAGAATTTGATCTATTGACTTCAGTAAAATAAACCTACTTTCTTTTTGAATTAAAAAGATAAACCTACTTTCTTTTTGAATTAAAAAGATAAACCTACTTTCACTTACATACTTTTAACTGTAAAACAAAAATCATTTACAATACCAAAACAAGTAAAAAAATATATAACTTGAAATAGGTTTGCGCCGCTTGAAAAATAGGGTTTGCGTAGCTCTTCGATCACTGCATTTTTTTTCTTTAATTTTGTTTAACCGGCGGGGCATCGATTTTGATGTTGGTTGTCGTCCGTCAGTTTTTTTTTGTTTCATTTTTAGTTTTTAATAAGAATAATTATGTCTTTGTGGCACGTTTATCTCTGTCTTTTGACACATTTTTCGTTTTCTTTCTCGGTCGTTTGGCCGTTCTTTTATTTTATATTTTCTCAGGGTTGAATTTGACGACTCCACGACTGATGGCGCTTATTTGTAATTCTACTGATCTTTCCTACTCTGGACCCTCGGATTAAATGTGGATACGCGATTTGCGTTCGTAAATAGTTTCTCACGACGCTCGGCTCTGATTTGCGGTTCTCGGTAGTCTTTCAATAAATTAATCCTCTTTTGTGGTTCTTTTGCCGATGCAGTCAGATTTGCTCGCATCTACTTTTCGTTCGAGTCTTTTGATTAAGTTTTAAACCTTTTTCCATATATAGTCCTTGTATGATCTAAAGTGGTTAGTTTCATGTGTCAATGTTATAGGAAAATGTCCAAATTATATATTTAGTTTACGATAATAGTTGTAAACCTTATTATAATTTTAGATATTTTCTTTTTTTAATAAGACTAACAACTTTTATTCAAAAAAAATTATAACTTAAAATTCTGCATTTGTCAAATAAAAACAATGGGCCATAAGGGGGATATAGGAGATAGGCCATGTCAACGCCTCATGTAACTTTGTCCATGTCCGAAATCATTATTAAAAAAAATAGCATTATGCAATAACTGCAATAATATATGTTATGTCCACAACTACAATAAAATACTACGACTGAAAACGTAACCGCAATCGCAATTCAAATCTCCGATAATAGTCGAAGGTGCAGTTGGGTTTCTACCCTTGCAGACCTTTTTAGCTTTTGTATTATTGAAGCAGCAACAGCGGCATGCATTTTTCAATGAGTTTGATACCTTTTCTTTTTGCCCCTTGTAGGGTTTTGGAGCACTCACATTCGCAGCCAGGTAGAAGAGCAATTATTGTGGCACCAGAAAAGAAAGAGACGTATCAGCAGAAAAGGCAAAAAATAAAATATTAATACAAATAAATACGTACAACAATACAAATTATTGTTATTTTAGAATATATATATATATAAACTTAATATCGAAATCCACGGTAGTTGATTAATGTATCTATCTATCTATCACTGAGTCGATATTCAGATGATGATGATAGCTGAGATCATAGTACTGAAAGTGATAGTAGGTTTACAATACTACAACGTTTCTAGTTTCTTTCACATTTTCAAGGTCTCTTCTTTATATATATATATATATATGCCATTTTCTTCTGTTTTTATGCGTTGTTTTTGCTATAGCCATGCCCGCTGATTTATCATGCTTGATTAATTATGTATATGCTGTATGTATCCGAAATCATTTTCAAGAATTTCAAGAGAGTTTTTTGGATGCCTAAGGCATCTACCAGAGGAGTCCAATGACAATTATTCGTGTTATTATGTTGGTCTATATTGAGGTAGATGATGGCCATAAGTTTTAAACTGCTCTATGTTTAGGGTGAGAATAGAACCCTTACCATCTCACCTAAATATTATTTTTAAATTTTCAAAAAAATTTGAATGATTACATTTCATACTATTTTTTTGGTGAGAAAGGTATGATTACATTAAAAGAATCATACACATAATGTATTATAGCGTGCCTCGTTAAAAAGGTCTTCAATCTTAATTAGAGGAAAAGAGTACACACTATAATACTTAAGATAACAAAACAAAAACCTAATCATAAACTAAACATCAAAGTTCATAATCCTACACCAACCCACTAAGCTCATCATCATGGAGCAAACTCCTAACCCCGATTGGAGGAGATTCTAGATAACATACATCAAAATCCAAAGGCGTAACTAATTTAGCTAAGTAATCTGCCACCCTGTTACTCGTACGGCCAGTATGTTGGAATCGGACTATCCATGCCCTCTGGACTAACTCACGGATGTGTAGAAGAATAGACAACGTTCCCTTGTAATGCTAGATATTCTGTAATAGTCGGACAGCTTCAATTGAATCCATTTCCACCTCAATGTGGCGGAGATTCCTTTCCCAAGCATGTGCTAAACCAATGAAAAATCCCCATAGTTCTGCTTCCAGGACTGCGCAGATACCAATATACTTGTAGAATCCTGCAATCCACTTACCATTGTCGTCCCAAAAGACTCCTCCGCTGGTGGCTTTCCCAGCAACAATGTTACGGCTCCCATCCGTGTTAACCTTACACCATCCCACACAAGGGGTACTCCATGGGGTTGATGTAGCGTGTGCAGAATGTTGTTCATTCGAGGTTCCCTGTCTCGGTTTTACCATTTGCCTAGCTTCAATACACAGCATCTGGAGTCTCCTGCTCCTTTCCAAAATCGAGCTAAACTGGTCCGAAAGGTTGTTAAAGACCGCCCCATTCCTATCAAGCCAAATGAACCACGTTACCGAGCCAGACAATATATCCCAGTCCGTATTATCTACTACGAATTGTGATGCATTAGATAAGTTCATGAAGATCCAATCATCGAAGGCCATTGATAAAAATTCATCAAGTCTCTCAGCTCGAACGAAAACAACCCAGATGGTAGATGTTCTCGGGCAGCCGCGAAAAACATGATTTATATTTTCTACTTCGCACAAGCATACAGGGCATTTATCATTAGTCATAAAGTGCCGACGCACCCTTTGAGCGTTCGTCATAATTTTCCGCGCACAGACAAACCATAGGAAGATTTTTACTCTTTGTAAACCACGGTAACTGTGGATTTTCTTCCATAATTTACTATCAACCAGCACAGTTGGACCACAGCGAATTATATATGCAAACTTACAGAGAAATGTGTTATACTACATGGACGATAATGACCAGACAAGTAAATAAGTACAAACGCAAAAAAAAATAATACCAAGAATTTACGTGGAAAACCTAAAAGGAAAAAATCACGGGGGCAAAGATGAGAACTTTCACTATGATGGAGAAAGAGATTATACTTGTTTACGAGGAAACTTGCATAGAAACAAATTCTACTCAAACTGAATTTCTTACCTTTAATTAATATAAAATAAACAAGATCTATTAAAAGTAGATTCTAACTTTAAACCAAATTTCAAAGAATTTGGATCACAACTCTAACAAAATGCATATCCGAGCAGGCTTTCCAACCCACACCGTCTCCCCTAACAGCCGATAATGGGCCTTTTGTTGCTGCAATTCGAAGAAGAATTTCTAGAGGAAGAAAGCTTTGAAATTTCTCCCAAATCCAATTACCATCCCTATCTGCCATCTCTGCAACTTTCAAGCAACCCACATGATGCAACAAATGTGGAGGCACATATGTAATTAAAGGGTCAAAACCAGATAGCCAACAATCATGCCAAAAGTCTATAGAGCGTTTATCCCCAATGCAGTGTACTATGTTATCCCATACTTCGCTCCAAACTGTACATATTCCTCCCCATAGTCGTGAGCAATTACTATTAGTAGTCCTCTCCGGGAGCAGAGTATGACACTTATATTTAGTGCGAAGAAAGCGAACCCATAGTGCACCTCTTTTTGAAACCAACTGGAATGCAAGTTTCATCAAGAATGCCTCATTTTGTGTACTCAAAGTTCAAAATCCAAGGCCGCCTTGCGCTGTAGGTTGACAAACCTCTTCCCAACGTACCAAATGTATACCTTTCCCATCTTGTGATATGCCCCAAACGAATCGTTTAATCAGGTGTTCCAATTTCGTACATGTTTTTAAGGATAACTGCTGATTGCATTGTATAAATCGGGAGAGCCGCAGGAATGATTTTCGCCAAGCTGATTCGTCATGCAAGAGAAAGATTTGCACATTCAGACAATTTGTTTTGTACTATTCGAATCAAGTAATCATATGATGCCGAAGTGATATGGCTATGTAATAAAGGAATACCCAAATATTTCCCTAAACATCATCCACATGGAATCCGAGCGTACTACTAATTTGGTCCCGAGTTCCCAATGAAACATTTTTGGAGTAAAACATGGTTGACTTCGAAACAATAACCTTGTGTCCTGAGGCTTCGCAGAAGTCATCTAACACTACGAATTATCTCACACTACTCTACAGAGCTTTAGCAAAAAGAAGCATATCATCGACAAAGAATAAATGCGAGATGCCAGGGCTTCGTTTGGACGTTTGAAACGGTTTCCATCTCCCATTATCAATTTCAACCTGTATAGCATGTGCAAGTCTCTCCATAAGTAAGACAAATAAGTAAGGCGATAAAGGGTCGCCTTGTCGAATGCCACGTGATGGTCTAAAAGGTTCGGTTTGTGAGTCATTCCATAGTATCTGTGACGATACAGATGACACACACTACATTATCAGATTGCACATTTGATCTGATATGCCCACATCAAGTAAAGTATCATCAATAAAGTCTCATTCAAGTCGATCATAGGTTTTTCCCAAGTTAATTTTGATTGTCATCCAACCATTCTTTCCCGATTTCTTGCGCATCGAGTGAATAACATCCTGTGTGATGACAAGTTATTCATAATCACTCTACCTGGGACAAAACTCGTCTGATTATCTGAGATCCAAGCCGGCAGTAAGGGTTTCAATCAGTTAACCATAATCTTTGTAACTATTTTATAGATCATGTTACAAAGACTTATGGTCTAAACTGGGTAATCCATTCCGAGGTGGCCACTTTCGGTAATAGTACTAGAAGGGTTTGATTAAAAGCCAGAGGGATCCATCTCTCCTGAAATATCCGTTGTATAAAATCACACAAGGAGTCCCCAACAATACTCCTAGTGCTTTAAAACTCCCCATGTCAAAAACTGCAGATTTGATTTGTTCTTTTGTTACCGTCACAAGCAAGGAATCATGGTCTAGACGTTGCATTAGTGGGAAACTACCTCTCACCCTATAGTTAGATCCATTTGAACCCGACACCGTAAAGAGTTAGAGATAAAAGTATGGAACCATAGATACCAAGTTAGTTTCATCAACTACCATCAACACGTTTTAATGCAAAAATCCTATTGGCTCGTCTACGAGCTAACGTCGATGCATGAAAGTATTTAGTGTTTCTATCCCCATATAACGCCCATTGAGCACATGCTTTCTAACACCAAAGACTTTCTTCTTGTTCAAGTATTGTGAGAAATTCAGTTTGTAGTTTAGTTTTCAAGTTTACCAGGTAATCGTTATGATCCCTCAGCAGAGCCTTATCAATTCCGCGCAGAAGTGCTATAATTCGTTTTTTTTTACCGACGTGGCTGAAAACTTCAATGTTCCAACTCGACACTGCTATTTTAAATGCAACAATATTCTCCGCAATTGGGCCATTCGCAACCCATGACGATCGATACTGCCAAGCAACTATAAATCAAAACGGGCAATTAGGATTTACCTGTCTCTGATCAGAAAGTTGTAATAAGAGTGGGCGGTGGTCCGATCCAATCTGATCTAGATGAAGAACCTGTAAGTCCGGAAACTTAGATTACTAGCTAGAGTTAGCAAGACATCGATCAAGACATTGTTGTAAGTTTCCTCTGGACCAAGTGAAAGGCGGTCCTTGAAAACCCAAGTTAATCAATCTTGTATTAAGAATAAAATCAGAGAACGAGCGGCTCCCACCTTGAGCATGCAATGAACCACCAGCTCTCTCACTTGGATCCAATATAACGTTAAAATTCCCACCAAGGACCCAAGGAATCTCACCGCCAGGACCCAATTTACTTAGCTGCTCCTATAAACGTTTCCTCTTCGATCCCTGCGGGCTAGCATGCACAGCCGTAAAATGTACCTATCTTTGTCTTATGTCTGAGCATACTCTACCATTAACAAACTGAGTTGATACATTTAAGATTTCCATTTGCACCTCCTCATTCCAAAATAGCCAAAGTCCTCCGCTAAAGCCTGAGATTCAATACAGAATGAGTGTGCGAATCCAAACTTGGAAATAACTCTATCTGTAGTAGCACCAAACACCCTAGGCTCAAAAAGTGCCACTACATCAATTGAATGCTCATGAGCCAAAGATTTTAGAATTCTTTGAAATGTGGGGCTAGCTGCGTCTTGACAATTCCAAAAAACAAACGTCATTATAAATTAATGAAAAAAGGATCCAGAGACTCATTGCTCGACATGGTACTCAGATGATTTTTGAGTAATACTGTAACACTCCCTTCCCTGCCTGTTAGAGAACCGAGTCGAAGAGTGCTACCGATGAACAAAATGGTGATTGGTACAATCAATATTCGATAAATCAGTGTTAACATACTGACAAACAATTTCGAGCGATACTACAAGTTCAGTTAATCCAAAACAGACTGTGATTATCCAATAGGGACTGATTTAAAACTTCTACAAGTTTTAGGGACCAATTTGTAATTTTAGTATTTTAGAAGTCCTTTTCTGAAATTAGCCTTACTATACTGAAATTCAACTTGTTTTCCATGATCATGCAAATTTTCATGTTAATCGGGGTTCATTTACTAGCACAATTAATATTTTCAATAAACGGTGACCATTTCATAAGTTTTCAGAATTATTAACTAACTTACCAGAAATCGCACCGATACTCGGGAAGCCGTATCAGTTCGCCTATATTAAGACCGTTAAAGTAGTTATAAATCAATGAGCCTGTATCGATACTGTACATATCCGTATCGATACTCTAAGCATTTAATAATTATCAAAATTCAATAAGCAAGGCTCGTATCGGTACAGCTAGGGAACCGTACCGATACAAGTTGACCAAGCTTGACCATTTCGATACGCCCTAATGACTGTACCGATGCAATTAATTTTCCAAATTCCAGTATTGACTTTTCGTATCGGTACGCCCTTTGATATATCGATACGCTATGTTGACCGTGTCCAAATATGCATACCCGCATCGATACGCCACCACCCGTATCGATACGCCTTGCATTGTAATGACAGATTTTGAAAGGTTTCTATCTAATTTAACCTATCAAACGATGTCCAAATTCAATGAAACTTTACCAGCAAGATTATACTATGACAATCTACTAGCATGCCAAAATTTATACTAATATGAACCCGTTTACTAAGTTTTCACTTTCTTAAGTTAATTATACCACTTTTAGCCAAATTTTAAAAGGTCATTTAGGACCCTTAAGGCTTATACGTGCCACAAGCAATATATACATAACAAAAGGACTAAAAGTGACTAATCTAACTACATTGCCACCATTCTAGGAGTTTATAAAGGCAAAAATACATTACTTTAGCTTGATAGTGACTTGCCAAAACTTCCAACTAGCTCCGATCTCGAACCGATGACTTTATCAACCTGAAATGCATGAGACGAAATGCATTAGGCATACTTTGCCTAGTGAGGTAGTCACAACATTACCAAAAATACGATATGCAATCAAATGCATGCTTAGGCAATATCTTCATGGCATTTCATCCATATTCAATAGCAAGGCAACAAGTTCAATATCGATGGTTCATTTATTCAGTGTCAATATTTCATATCAATCAATAATAACCCTTGGATCGATCATGATAGTGGATACGCGGATTCCTACACCTCGCCAAATCAATAATGGTCTAGTCCATCCACCTCGCCAATTGACCACACAACATCCCTTCGTCTCGCCAATATAAAGGTCGTAGCCCAGGGACCGTAGTCCACCCGTACCAATGAGCTCATAAATCCTATAGCATGCCAATTGTATCCAATTTCCACTCGAATCCAAGGTCCAATAATTTAGGCCAATATTCAATACATTATCGATATCGATAGGTTGACCCTTACGTTCATTTCAATAATCCGGTGAGTTCAATAACAATAGTTGGCCAATATGCTGAATAATTCAATGACAATGGTAATAGTTCAATGGTCAATTTCCAATGATCAATAGCAATACAATGATCTTTTCAATGGCATGTCAATGGTCAATATTCAATGATTCAATGACAATAATCAATACTCTATAGTTCAATGGCAATGTTCGATGCTCTATGATTCAATGACAATATTCAATATTCAATGTTTCAATAGTTCAATAAGGAAGCTTATTGATGCTTACCAACACACCCTTGAAAGGGTTCGATGTAATGACCTTATTATCATTGTTAGCACTAAGATATTTAATGAAAATGAAACCATGAAAGGCACCTAGCCTAATATTGAGACTTCGATTGCACTCACCTTGATTTTCGTAGCTCTTAAGGCTTCCGGATTACAATTCATTTGCCTTTAGCTCTAGTAGGAGATCGTGCTTGATCTTCCAAAGCTTGAGCTAGACAAAAGATTAAGAAATTGTTACAATCATTCAAAATCAATATACAAGCCTAATAAAGCTTGTAGACAACATTAGTTCCATGGACTTAAGCCTATAACACGTGGGTTCAAACTTTAACTTCCAAGACCTAATCTTGAAATTAAGCTTAAAATATCCATGGAATCAATAAATTGTTTGAGGGGGTTTAACTCACTAATCCAATAGCTTTAATTTTGTGTTTTGAAATCAAAGGAACTCCAAGGATTGAAGTAAGGTGCTTGTTTGAGCTCGGTGAAGAAAATGGAAATGGTGCTACTTGCTTAGCTTAAACAATTGAAGAAAGATAGAAGCTTTAAGTCTCGATTTACTCTAATGTTTTTAACCTTCCTTTCTTTCCCCTATCTCCCTATTTAGCCGAATGGCTTACTTCTCAATTTGGTTGCCTCCCAAGCAACCAATCAAATGGTTTCCTAGCTTGGGAGGAAAACCCTTTTTAATAATCAATAATAATTTTCAATCCTTGTCTCATATCAATTTTTATATTTTATGACAACAACACACCGTTTTCACGTGAATAAAGCCAAGCAAAGAGGTGACTCACACCTCGAAATTATATAATTACAAGGTGGTCCCTCAATTTTTCCAAGTTTGCACTTTTACCCCCAAACATTCAATTTACTCAAATTAGTCACTAAATGACTTTCAATTATTCCAAAAAGGTCCAAGATCAATAATTAGACTCAATTAAAGTTCATTACAATGCAATTGAGTATAAAATTAGAGTCATTACATTGATTGGACCATTCCGATACAAAATTTTTGATTACCAAAACCTAATTCCGACTAAACTGATTTTTAGGGTGTTACAAATACTTTCATCTAATTCATCTATGGAATCATCACCAATGTAGTTATCATCTCCGAGGAAGAAATCATTTGAGCATCTTGTCCATTATGCAGCGTTGTATCAACTGTCAACGGTTGCACATGATTGCCAATATCATCAAGTTGGGTAGATAATTGCTGTGCCCATGCAGCAGGTGTATTCCTAGGAATTAGCCGAAGACGATTGCTTGTGGATCTGTATCCCTTTTCCTATTTACCTCTCAACCTGTCTTGCTAGCGTTATTACGATTCTTGCTTGTTTTTCTATTTCCTGGATCATTAGCTTGGAAACCGGGCTCTATAATAGTAATCGCAGTATGATTCCCTTCCCCTTGCTTGACCGTGTGTGTGATAAGTTCCACTTCCTTCCATTCCTCTAGAGGAACCACCTCCGCTATTTTTGACGCACCAAAATTCGATCTATACTTTTTTGGATATACGGTTAGGGTTGGAGGCCAAATATGCAGTATTCTTAGGGAATGCTTTTGTTTGCACCCCTTTGCCCGTGCTCTCTTTTCCCTTATTCAGTGCCCTTACCGCAGGACTATCTTTCAACTGACCTCGCCTATCACCTTTCTTTGATGCATCAACCATTATTTTTTGCTGGCCATTATCCCCTAAGGCTGCAAACTGCGAGCTACTTGCTTGCCCGGTCATCTTACCATCCCCATGATCACCACTTTGTCGCATGTTTCTACGCCTTCTATTTTGAACAGCCATCTAGGGCCATATAGCTCATCAGCCGAAATCTCAGTCACATGTACGGGGCCTTGATTTACCTCCATATTAGCAGGGCCATCAACAGGAACATTCAATGAGCCACACATCTCCTTAGAGTGTCCATAAACGCCACAACCATAACAAATCTGATTCCTTCATATTCCAATTTCTGAACAAAGTTATCAATGCAAATGCAAGATCTTAATGGTTTGTTTAGATCAACCATCACAGCTAAACGCGCAAATTTTCCACGCTCTCCGGCTTGGGTATTATAATCTACTTTCACAACCTGACCCACAACATTCGCAATACGCCTGAAGAGAGCCTTACAATAATACTTATATGGAAGGCCAGGGAGTCTAACCTAGAAAATGACATGCGATGGATGTTTTTCCGAAGTCAAGAAAGCTCTACTCCATGGTTGGAAAGTCAAGTAACTTCCATAGATTGTCCAAGGTTCATCGGTCAACACATGCATAATCTCTCTCGTCCTCAAATCTGACCAAAAAATAATTATTCTCCAGGTCCACCAGTTGGAGATCACTAAGCGGTTTTCATAATGCAAGGTTACGTGCCAGCAAAGTATTATATCTGATAGAACGTCCAAGGAGACAAACAATTATTGAATGTCGCAAGCTTTGATCAATCTGATCATGTACTCTATTAGAGAACTTTATTGTAGGGTACATCATGGATTCCTCTATTATACAATCTTCATCGAGCACAACTACATCCTCAAGATTCAAACCTGGACCATCGTAATCCCTATCATCCGACCCAGCTTCCTTAGCAGCCATAGAGGCATGCGATGCTTTTGCTTTTTTAGACTTCGGAATTTTCGTTCCCAAATCAATATCATTCGATTTCGGATGCCTTACTGCACCATCACCCACGTCCATGTCTACCACATCCTCATGCATGGCAGTATCAGATTTCAACACATCCGAGTTCTTGCCTTTTTTGGTTACATGCTAGTCTTCTAGTGCTATTGGGGAGCCAGACCTTTCCTAGACCGGCGAAATACCCAAGTGATCTGTCCGTCCGGCTGCCAAGGTTGCCATATGCATCCGCGCTAGGATTTCTTGCTCCGTTAGGGTTTTTTCTATTCATTGAGAGAGAAAAATCCCACATTCCATACGCATATTTGAATATACATCAAACTCAAATAATATATTTAAAAAATGATATTTCATATCCATTTCCGAATATATATCAAACTACATATATCAGATGCAAATAGATTAAAAGGACGAAGATTAAAGCTAAGTTTTAGTTTGTAAATGGTACTTTAGTCGGTTAGGTAATTCATTTTAATTAATAAATTAATTATACATGATATATGAATGTGTAGCCAATTAATTAAAGCTAACCTACCACGCATATATATAGTGCGTATTATTTGACCAAAATTTTTAAATAACGAATTAGATGATTCATTTATTAATTTTTTAAATAATAAACACATTAAATTTTTTGAACAATTTCTATTTAGGGGAGGGGAAGAGGGAATTTGCTAACAGAAGAAAACAATGATTAATTATGTATTGGATCAATGTATAAAACAATTGTTTTCTGGCTTTTAACTTTGATTTCTTCAAGTTATGAATATAAAAAGAGAAGTTGCAGATTGCAAATTAACCGTTAAAGATTGGAGCAATTGCATCATGGAGATCAAATACTAATCTCAACTGATGGTTTGAAGAGATTAATGTCTGTCAGAAACACAACAGTGTGTGCCTGTCTGAAGCTGGGACCATTTTAATCCGATAATCATAAATCAGAGCAATTTAATCATAACGAGGGAATTGTCCAATTAGGGTTTCATTGTTTTGTCCCCCACTTCTCTTCAATACTGTTCATGGCTTAAAAGCCTTAACATGGAAACATTGAGCGATTGACTTTACCTTTTAATTAATTAACTTGAGAAACACTAAAGTATATTTGGTCATTTTAATTTCCTGTATAAATTCTATTTCCATTGTCAATGAAACATTGAACACACACATATATATACATACACACATATATATACATACATATATATATACTGCAAAGCTGAGGATGTATCGGCAGTTTTTTCATAGGGTTCCTCGAAATGTTAAGTTCTTTTTTTCCTTGTTTCGATACAATTCGGATATAAAGTTGAGTTCGGCTTTTGAACTGGTGCAAACTGCAAGCTTACACTGATGAATGTGAATCTATCAGAGCTTCAACTGTAGTTCTGCGGAAGATCACCATTTTCTACACACACACATTTCTTCAGGGATTTTCATGTTGTTCATGTTGGGATGATGTTTCTTTTTATTTTCAGATAAATGCCGGTGCACTAAATCTTTTTGTATTCAATATTCCTTGATGTATATATATATATATACATTTAGGTTGCATAATACATGCACTGTTTTTCTGGTTTTTCTCATATGCAGATCATCTTCCAAAACTCCATTTTCCATAAAGTTATTGTCTGATATAGTGAGTCGTACGTATATATGTATACACTCACATATATTGAAATGAAGAATGAAGTGATTTGCAAACTGAAGTTAAATGGTGAGAAATGTGAAGAAGTAGTATATGTTTTTCAGTAATATTGGAATATTATGAGGGTTAATTTTTGGGGAAAATTTCTTATGCACCAGCGGTAGAATCGAAAAGTTTCCGTAAGTTCTTAGTTTTAGAGTTTATGGGCTCATTTTAGGGTTTAGGGGGTTCAAGTGTATATGTTTAGAATTTAGGGTTAATGGTTAGAATTTGTGATCTAGGATTAGAATTTAGGGTTTAGAGGTTATGGTTTAGATTTTATGGTAATATGGCTAACGATTTAGATTTTAACCTATAAGCCCTAAATTTAACCCTAAACCCTAAATTCTAACCACCCTAAATTCAAAACTCCACACTTAAACCCCTAAACAAAGTCCCTAAACTCTAAAATTAAGGCGCTTGAGGAAACTTTTTGTTTCCACCGCTTGTACATGGTATAATTACCCTAATATTTGATGGACATGTACTTTTTTCCACAAGCATGCCTATTAATTTAAATTTCTAACCCTAAAATTTAAAATCCTTAAATAAACTTTAAACCCTAAATTCAAAATAATAACACCTAAACCTCTAAGCTATAAACCCTAAACTAAACCTTTAATCCTTAAAACGAGCTTGCTTGTGTGAACTTTACTAAACTTTTAATTCTTAAAATAAACTTGCTTGTATAAACTAAAGTTTATACCGACACTATCAAATACTTTTTATATTTTAATAACTTTATAAATCGATAAAGTTAACTATATAATTAAAAGTCCAACTTGTCTAGAGTAAGAGTCTCAGTTCAGCCATAGATGTAATTGGTCCTTTAATTCTTCTCAGTGTGTAGATGCTTTAAAGAACCCTAGCTATGCTTGGCCCCTCCTATTCAAACCCTAGCTATATACTTATCTCTACTGTAACAAATTACATCACGCCCCACCATTATCTGTTAAAAATTTCCCCTTCCAATATGAACCCTAATTTTAGCTCATTCCAAAGGGAATTAGTACAAGGCTTAAGCATCTTTTTTCCACTTTTGTTGCTGAATTAAAGTTATAACTTTTTATTTTCAGTTTCAACTCATCTAGCAAGCTAGGCATGCATTGTATAATAAAGCTATTTGCAGTTGCCAATAAAGCATGAGCCTTCTTTCTTTTCTAGTATGTATTGAATGGTCCCCATATATATATATGAAGTGAACCTTCTACTTTGTTTGCTATTCAAAACTTGAATAATGCATGAATTACTCAATAACTAAAGCAGTGATTGTTCAGTGTGTGGTATGAAACAAAGTTTATGGAGATTTAAATCTTGTTGTTATATTCTTTTCGATAGATATCGACGTGTCGACCAGTGTGGGGTGCCACACGGTACGCGAATTCGCCTTACCTTTCCCTTTCTCCATTACCAAGCAATATGTGTTCACAGTGAAATTCCAGCATCTTTTTTCCATTGCCACATCTGTGATTTTCTTTTGCTAGGTTTACATTCTTATTGTTTCAATACTTCAACTCTATGCTGCAAGAGAATACCAAAAAGAAGTCATAAACCAGTTTGATCACTGATCTTCTGCAAGTTCTGCAACATTTTGATCTGCAATTATGTAAGTTTATTGTGCATCAATATGGTTTTTTAGAATAAATTATGTATATGTATGTATCTAGGTATGTATGCTTTGAGAATTATAACCTAATATCTTAAAAGTTTGCCTGTATGTCACCTGAATTGGAGAAACACCCTTGAATTATCATGAAC
Organism: Hibiscus mutabilis; assembly: GCA_019671005.1. Classification (NCBI taxonomy): domain Eukaryota; kingdom Viridiplantae; phylum Streptophyta; class Magnoliopsida; order Malvales; family Malvaceae; genus Hibiscus; species Hibiscus mutabilis. The sequence continues at coordinate 26,387,610 of CM033719.1, read as the reverse complement.
ACCTGTTTACAGTATTATTTTGTTCCTGGTTTCAGTTGATACATACAATTATATGACTTTTGAATGATGAGATGATTTCAAGTTCAAGAGAAAAGGGTGACAGCAGCAAGGTCTCGAAGGGGCCGTCGAGTTCGAGGCAGTGGTCGGGGTTTCGGAATCCGAGGATCGTCCGAGTGTCGCGTTCTTTCGGAGGGAAAGATCGGCATAGCAAAGTTTATACGGTAAGGGGACTAAGGGACCGTCGGATTAGGCTTTCGGTGCCGACCGCAGTTCAATTATATGATTTACAGGACCGGCTAGGCCTTAACCAGCCTAGCAAAGTTGTGGATTGGTTGCTTGAAGTAACTAAAGATGATATTGATAAACTCCCACCACTTCAGTTTAATCCGCCATTGATGGCAAACAATCCATCTCAATCATCTTCTTTTGCTCCTTTTTCGGATCCGAATTTGATGTTCATGAAAGATTGTGGAGGGGAAGATGAAGAAGATCATCAATGCATGGGATTTGCAGAGAAAAGTACGCAGGTTGAAAGTGAAAATATTGCAGACTTGAAGGGAAAATGGATTAAAGAACATGAAAATCAAGAAAAGCTAATTTTTCCATCAACAAATCATGGTTCATCCTTTCCTGGATTGCTCCACAATGGGGCTTCCAATTCCATGCCTTACAATTATTATAGTAACAAATATCATTGGGAGCCTTCTTCAAATCTATCTCTGTCGTCGTTTCAGTTCGGAAGCCACGGATTTCATCACCAACCTGAAAACTACTTCAATGGTAACGCTTGCCCACTGTTGCGGTCGGCACATTCCGTTTCGCCACAGCTGTTTTTCGGCACACCGTCACTTTTTCCGACGTATCCTTCATACGGGACAACGACTACAGGTGATGATAAATCTTTTCACATTATTGGAGTCAAAATATGCCAACATGTGTGAGTTGTTTTTCCATGAAATTTTTCTCATGAAAACGTAAAATGTTGCAGGCCTCAGTCAAACACAAAATGATGATCAAAGTCATGCAGGTGAGGATCATAATACTGATTAGTTCCAAATCTGATATGGTGAATGTAATATATATATATATATATACTTCTAAATGCATTTTTTTTCTTTATAGACAGCAGAACAGTTTTTAAGTTAATTTGTACTTTAAATTTTCTCTGGCAATATGCTATTAATTTTTGTGTTTTAATCAACTTCTTATATTATATTTTGCTATGCATATGTAAAATCATTTGTCTCGATGCTATGTTCATATGTAATATATTCTGCATAATGTATGATCATATACATATATACACACATGCATTAATTTCATGCAAAACACAATTTCATTACGGTTTTAAATTATAATTTTATTACGAGCAAACACATTTGACCGGTTGGTAAAGCTGTTTATTTTTGTTCTTCATTTCTTTTAAGTTATAGTTTCAGACCCACTAAAAATACTCATTTTCTTTTTTTAGAGTCACATTCCTTTCCTCTCTAAGTAGGATTAGAATTAGAATTAATCAAAAAAATTATAATTTCATTGTTTTTTTTTTCTCGCTAAGCTGTTATAATTTCATTCTAATATATATGTACATCCTATATATATTATCTTAATATATACGTGTACATCCTAATTTTCTTTATTTGCATATTTAAATATGGAAAAAAAATTTGATACAAGCCGTGTAAATTTTAATTTATACGTGCCTTTAGTTTTAAGGGTTATGGCTTTAGTTCAAAGCTTAAAGTTTATGAGTTTAGGTTATATGGTTTAAAATTTAATGTTGGTGTTTAGAATTTAGGATATAGGATTTAAGAGTTAGGGTTTAGTTTTTAAAGTTGGGTTGGGAATTTTAAATTTGAATTTTATAGTACAAATATGCAGGCCTGTGTAAAATTAATTTTACACAAACTGTGTATCAAAATTTTAGCCTCAAGTGTACAGTGATTATAAATCATATAACCGTAATAAGCACAAAAAAAGCTCTCATCTTATCATCTTCCCCAAAATTTCAAACTCTACATCTCTTGTGGCGCCAACTGTTGATGTTTTCGACAGCTAGCTTCTTTTTATTCCTGTTTCTTTTGTTTTTTCATTCTCGTCTTTTTCTACTCTGATATTCTTTCTTTCTCATTTTGTCTGGTGCTCTCGTTGGTCCGTTCGTTGAGAGTTCTTCCACAGTATGATTTTGAGTCATATGCGGTGAGGCGGAAATGTGGATGCGAGTGTAAATGCCGGATCCGTTTCTTCATCTTCTATATTTCTTCTTCGGTCTTGCAAATCTTCTGTTTCTTTCTGCGGCGGTTAGGGTTTGTTGTTTCTGCCGGCGGTGACCGTTTGACTTAATTCTTCGGCTCCTCTGCATTCGCTCAGTCCATCTATCATCGGTGACTTTAAGATTTTGACGCGATGACTCTTTGATAGCTTTCTCACTGTATTTCTTCTCACGAGACATCCTTGATGCCTTTTAATTGACATGCAGTTGAAGATGGTGATTTGGGCTTTGATTATGCTTTGGTTCTTGTTGGTTTTGGAGACTATATGGCTCCGGTTGTGTCTTGGTTTGTGTTGTTTTATTGGTTTGTGCTATTTTTCTGTTTCCATTTATGTTCTTCAATGTTTCTACTGATGTTCTTGTTGTTGCTTCTTTTGAAGATGTTGTTCCCAGCTTTGTGTGGTTGTTATGTTTGAATTAAATTATCGGTGTTTATGTTCAAAAATATATATACTATATACAATATTATTAAGTTACTGATTAATCGAGTGTCAATTCAGTTGAAAAATTATTAAAATATTATTTTTAAATAATAATTAATATTATATAATAATATTTTTATATAATTATTAAATAAATAATTAAAAATTATTCATTTAAGAATTGAGCTTGTGTTTAATAAGATTTATGTACAAATAGCTTTATCACCCCACCTATAATTATTATTAAATAACTTTTAAAAATAATTTTTTTGAGCACACAATATAAATTTTAAAAGCGAAATAAAGCTAAAACAATATATTTAATGGATAATTATTTGAAGCATCGTCGGTGTAAAGTTTTTTTCACAAGCGGCTTCTAAAGCTATCTCGTATCTTTTTAGCGGTCCCAAATTTTCTCAAATCTGAAAGCCTAATTATAAACACTGGAAACCTAACCACAAATACTAAAACTCTAAACCTAAACCCTATTTTTTAAACCCTAAAAATTAGGCACTTGCTGAAACTTTTTTCAACCTTCAGTGCATAAGATAAAAATCCTATATATATATATATATAAATTTCTTTTCAGCTTTAAAATTTTTATTATATTTTTATTTTGAAGTGTGAGTATCCAATTACATTACGACGAGTATTTAGCGTGCTTCTCCATCATCTAGGCTACTAAGGATATGATCCTTAGAGGATTAGACATTTTCAATTCGAGCGCACGTTTTAAATTTCAAATCCAGCAAGGGATAAATAATTCAAGCTTAAGCATTCCCTATCAGGTGCGCAGATAAAAACATAAGTAAACTATATATACCCATTTATATCAAGGTGATCCTTGGATTTGCTTGTGAAAAGGGGTGTGGATCGGGTTTCTTGGTTACGGATGGGTGTGTGATATTATTTGTAGCCGGTTAATGGGTGCGTTGTGTGCTATGTTGCGACTCTTATTTGGGATGGGTGCTTGTTACTTTTCGTTGTGTTTTTTATGAGTAGATTATTACGAGTACTTTTTTTTTCATTTAGGTTTAAAGGATTTTTAACGAGGTTTGTGGTATTCCTGAATATATGGTTCTCCATTTTAATCAAACATATCACTTTCCGATAAAAAAAAATAAACTAAAAAAATTAAGTGTCGAACAATTAATTGTTGTAGTTTATAAACTAAAATTGTTTTTTTTTCTAACAAATAATGTTTAGAGTGACCGCAAAAGAATATTTCTTACCATTTATATTTTCGGACGGATCAAATCTAGAAAAATCCCCAACCTCCCTAAAAACGGTGTTTTGCATTGAATTTATGAGTTTTGAAGAAGTTTTTAAGAAATCTAAATTGATAGAATGAAAAAGAAAGGAAATTAAAGCGAGTTCACTGGTATTTAGAATGACGGTGAAAGATTGAAGCACGACAATTTTCAGTAACAACCGTAAATGAAAAATCCCTGAGTTTGATGGAAAAGATCAAAGGAAATTGCTACGTACACTCAAGTGACTAAAAACCGATTCGAAGATATTAATGCCTTAATTGAATCTTTTTATATTTCAATAATCAAAATAAAATTCACCCAAAGTCCAGTCATTTAACAGTATAGTTTATCCATAATATATATATATATATGTATATATAAAGTGGAGATGGAACAGAAAAAAAGACTGAATTGGAACAGTCTGAACCTGACTGTCACATGATCCAAGGCAAAATCATTAAAAAGACTCTGCACATTACAATTTTTAGTATTATTTTATTTAAAGGTTGGCTTCAAATTTATACGTATGTATGAATTTGAGTATAAGAAAAAGGTTTCCAATATTCCCTTTCACGGCGGTCCTTTAATTATTGGTATCATTTTAGTTATTAAATTTTTAAAATTTTATTGGAGTCATACAATTTTTAGTCTACTTTTATTTTGGTCTTTCCTGTTATTTTCCGTTAGAAAATACTGACGTAAAACGTTAATTTTCTTTTCTCCTTAATAAAATAATATACTTTGTTGGTCTTACTGTTGATTAAACTAATAACAAAGAAAGAGAAATTTGCGTGGTTTAATCAGCAATAGGACCCATAAAGTATATTATTATATTAAGGAGAAAAGAAAATTAACGTCTCACGTCAGCATTTTTAACGGAGGCTGATGAGAGGGACCAAAATGAAAGTAGACTAAAAGTTAGGTGACCCAAATGAGAATTCTAAAAGTTTAGTGACTAAAATGAACGCGCCCTAAAAGTTCAGTGACCACTGGTATACTTTACCCTTATTTTTTTTATAATTAAATTGACCATTTCGATGCTATGTTCATATATTTTGCATAATGTATGATCATGATACATATGCATTAATATCATGCAAAACCCAATTTCGTTACGGTTTTAAATTATAATTTCATTCAAACACGTTGATCATATTCTATATATGAGTAATGATCATGGCTATATATTTGTACTATACATGCTTGTCTATATATATATATATATATATATATATATATCCTAATCTTCTTTGTTTGCATATTTAAATATCTAATAATATATTTACAGTATTATAATTTCATTACTAAATTTTAAAACACTTCAATATTTTTAGTATTGAAATTTAGTTTGGTGGTTCAATTAGCGCATTGGATCACTAAACCATTAATAGTTGGATGACTTGGATGACATGACAGTTTGGTGTTAATGTGAAAATAAAAAAATAATGTGATTCTACCTCATCTAGTCATTATTGTTGTTTAATTGCGGCTCTTCGTCGGCCACCCGTCACCATAACATTTCTATTTCTTTCATTATTTTTTTTAGTTTTTTTTTCACGAACTCTCTCAAAATCAACAAAAATCCATCCGAATCTTTAACATGCTAATGCTCTGATCTATATTGATTGTCATATGATAAATTTAATTTCAAAATATATTGTTTATCTTCTCGAAAGAATATTTCTCACTATTTATATTTTCAGACAAACATCTCAACCCCTCACCCCATTTAGAAAAGTCCTAGCCTCCCTAAAAATTGTATTTTTGTTTAATTTTACGAGTTTTGCAAAGGTTTTTGAAGAAATCTAAATTGATAGAGTAGTAGAAAGAGGATGTTGCAGCGAGTTTTCTGATACCTAGAGTCATGAAAGGCTAAAGCACGACGGTTTCGATGACAGCCGTAAACGGCACAGTGCACTCAAAAGACTAAAAACCAATTTGAACATGTTAGTGTTTTAATTGAAACTTTTATAATTAAACGATCAAAATGAAAATACATCCAAAGCTTATCATTAATGGTATAGCTTATTCATAAAATTATAGGGTTTATTTTAATACACAGTTCGCATAAAAGAATTATAAATCCTTTTATAATATCTAAAATTTAAAGCGTTAACTCTAAAACCTTAATTTTTAAACTCTAAGCCAAAAATCATAACAATAACTTTAAATTTTAAATTTTAAACCCTATAACCTAAACTTCTAAACTCTTAACTATTAAATTTGACATGTACATGTAAATTATTAAAATTTACACGGACAGAATGAAGTGGAGTGTAGAACAAAAAAGCAAGACTGAAATGGAACAGTCTGAGCCTGACTGTCACAAGATCCAAGACAAACATCGTTAAAAAGGGTTGTTGCACATTTCAATTACTACTATTATTTTATTTAAAAAATAACTTAACTATAAAATAAATGTCTAAATTATATTTTTTACAATAAGTGCCTAAATTTTTTTTTAGCTAAAATAGATGTCTAAAATATTTTTTAGCTAGATGCTTATAATTTCATTTTTAGTTAAAATAGGTGCCAAAGTATATGCCTTAGTTCACTTTAAAACAAGCCAAAAATAAAACTTTAGGTACCTATTTCAGTCAAAAAATATTTTAGGCACCTATTTCAGCTAAAAAAAAACTTTAAGCACATATTTCAACCAAAAAATACTTTAATAACCTATTAAAAAAGAGACATAATTTGAGCACTTATTTTATAGTTAAGCCAAAGAAAAACAATGAAAAAGGTTTCAGTATTCCCTTTCATGGCTGTTCTATTTTAAGCACTTCAGTTTATTTTTTTTAATTTAATGAATAAACTTTTGATTTGTTCCTATTTAGTTACTCGGACGTTAAATCAGAAATAAAAGGGTGATATGGTAGTCACTTGTGCTGATGTGAACTGTTTTTTGCTCGCATGGCAGCATGTCATCCACTTTATTTTTCTCTTTTTTTAATTTTATCTTTCTTTCCCAAATATGAAAGTTTAACATTTTCACCCATGTGTCACCCCAACGTTGAAATAACCATTCTCCGATCACTCAAGACACCAATAAACTCATATCATCATCTCCTGCCACTCTATCAGTTTAGTTTTTTTTTTCAAAATCACTTTAAAATTCATAAAACTCAACCCAATACCTAAAACAAGCAAAGCACCAAACTACTACAATCTACAATACCTATTGTTTGATCAGCATGAAATCACGATACATTGCTCGTTTCATCCTTTTCCACCTCCACACCGTTGGAATTTGGAAGAAGATACATCATTCAGGAATCAAAAGAAATCCAAAATCAATGTTTTTTTTCCACAAAAATAAAGTTTTTTGGGTCATTTCATAATTTTTAAAAGACAAAGTGTCCAGCCATAAAGTCGTTAAGTATTTAACAGCAGAGAGACCAAAATAGGACCAAACTGAAAGTTTAATGATTAAAATAAAAAATTTTAAACTTAAGTGCTTCAAATAAGAGTGACAAGAAAATTGAGTGATGAAATTCTAGTTTAGATTTTTCTGAATTCGATTTTGAGTTTGGCATTATATATTTTTTATAATTATTAGTATTAAACTAATAGTTATATTTTGATGCACAAGTTGTGAAAAAAATTATACAACTCTTCATATTTAAGTTATAAAATCTAAAACCTAAATCCCTAGCCATAACACCTCAAAACCTAAGCCTTAAATCATAAACCCTAAACTCTAAATCCTAACCATAAACCTTAAATTCTATACCTTTCCACTAAAACTCATAAACCCTAAATTAAATCCATAAACCCTAAAATTGAAAGGGTTGTGTAAACTAAAATTTACACAAGCTTGTGCCACGGCCGGTCCTAAGATTTTGGAGGCCCGGGGCAAACCGGAAAATTAGGCCCTAATAATAAGTGTTGAAAAATTGAATTCTAAAAGTAAGTCTCTAATAATAAATATTAAAAAATAATAAATTTTAAGAGTTCGCCCATAATAACAAATATTTTAAAAAATTTTGAATTTTAAGAATAAGCCTCTAATAACAAATATTGAAAAAATTTGAACCTCTAATAACAATTATTGAAAAAATTGGCCCCAATAAAAATATTAAAAATGAATTTTAAGAGTATGCCCCTAATAATAGTTATTGAAAAAATAATAATTTTAAGAGTATGCTCCTAATAACAAATATTTGAAAAAAATGAACCTCTAATGACAGGTATTGAAAAATTTGAACATCAAATAACAAGTATTAAAAAAAGTTGACCACAAATAACAAGTATTGAACAATTTAGCCCCCTAATAACAAATATTAAAAAAATTAAGAGCAGCCCCCTAATAACAAATATTGAAAAAATTAAATTTTAAGAGTAGGTCCTAATAACAAATATCATGAAAAAATGAGCCTCTAATATCAAGTATTTAAAAAAATTGGGCCTCAAATAATAAGTATTGAAAAAAATTGGGCCTCAAATAACAATTATTGAAAAAATTGGACCCCTAAAAACAAATATTAAAAAAAATAATTTTTAAGAGTATGCCCCTAATAACAAATGTTGAGAAAAAAATTGAGCCTCTAATAACAAGTATTGAAAAAATGAGCTACCAACAAAAAGTATTGAAAAAATAAACCCTTAATAACAAATATTAGAAAAAAAATAAATTATCATTAAAATCTCAATTATGACACTAAGTGTTGAGATATTTGATTTTGATATAACTTAAATGAAAAATGTTTTTGGACTTAAAATAATTTGCAAAGATATTTCAAAAGTTCATTAACTTGACAAATATGTTTGAAATGTTTCCAAAGGGTTTTTGACATGTTTAAAATGATTTTAAATAGTCAAAGTGTCAAAAACAGGCCAGGTGTACCGATACCCGTTTTACCCGTACCAATACCCATTTTACCCGTATCGATACGCCACTTTGTTTTCCTAAAACTCCAAATTCCAGTAGCCAAAATGAGTATCGATACGGCTTAGGCTGTACCGATACGGAAGGGTATGTACCGATCCGCATGTATCGTGTACCGATACCAAGTGTAAAAATGCCCAACGACTCTTTTATTTTAAGGCAGGTATCGATACCCAAAGCCCGTGTACCGATACGCCATGTACCAGGCTACATTTAATGTTGGAATTAAAATCCTCAACGGCTCTAATCAACCTATAACGACTAGTAACGGTCAAGAACTCATTAGAGGACTTAAAAAGGACCTTCAAGCAGCCATGGAACAACAAGAAACATCATTGCCGACATTCAATGTTAGAAAAATGTCTTAGTGCTTAAAAATGTCAAATTCTTTGTAGAAAACACTAGTGAGCCAAATTGTCACATTTGCTCAAGTGTTTAGGATTTTGGGTGAGAGCTTAATCGTGCAAACTTATTTTCCTAGTGAATTTTTTCACTGTTTGCTAATCTGTATTCTCTTTGTAAGAGAGTGTTTTAAGACTTTAGGGTATAAGTCTTGGTTGTAAGGGTTATCTTCTTGATCTAGGAAAAAAGAAAGAAAAATTAGTAGATTTGTGGAAAATCCTTAGTGTGGATAGCTAAAGTAATGGATGTAGACTTGGTTTAGAAGTCGAACCACTATAAATCATTGTGTCATAATTTTTATCACTTAGCCATTCATCCACCAAAGCAAAAATCTAATTCACCCCCACTTTGGCTATTCGATTGATCGTACGAGCCTCCCACAATTGGTATCAAAGCTTCGTCTCTTTATAGGATTAACATCCTAGAGCTGATCCTTGAATTGCTCAATTTCTACATCAACCGGTGATCATGGCACAATCCATCGACAAGCCTCTTTACTTCAACGGTGCCAACTACTCCTACTGGAAGAATATGATGATGTTTTTCATGAAGGCTAAAGACTATCATATTTAGAATATTATTTTTGATGGCCCGTTCATCCCACAAAGAAGCAAGGCAAAATGGAGTGCGGAAAATCAAAGAAAATGGAGCTCAATGCAAAGGCCTTGCATATTCTCTTTTGTGCAGTTGGTCCAGAAGAATATTCAAAAGTTTTTCTTGCGAAAATGCCAAGGAAGTACGGGACAAACTTGAGGTTACATATGAAGGTACAAATGAGGTGAAGGAAACCAAGATTGGACTTCTCAACCTCAACTATGAGAACTTTAAGATGGACCCGGAAGAAGACATCAAAGCTATGTTCGATCGGTTCTCCACCATAGTCAACGAGCTTAAAAGATCTAGAGAAATGACCCCGAAGAAAAAGCTTGTGAGGAAGTTGATTTACTCATTTCCCAACTCATGAGATTCCAAGAAGACCGCAATTATAGAAGCAAAGAATTTGAAAGAGCTCAAGCTTGACGATCTTATGGGATCTTTTCTCACCCATGAAATGATGATGTCCAAAGGGAAGAAGATTGAAGAGCAAGGCATTGAAGACTCGAATGCTGCTCTTAAAACCTCCACAAGTCAACAAGAAGATTCAAGTGGAGAGGATAGTGAAGAAAAAGAGATGACCAAGCTCTTCAAGAAGTTCACCCGATTTATGAAGCTCAAATGATTCATGAAGCAACAAAAGAAAGAATCAAGACATGAATCGAGAATCAAGAGGAAGGATCCCATATTATGCTTCGAGTGTAAGAAGCCAGGGCACACCAAATATGATTGCCCTCGTTTCAACAAAAAGGGATCAAGCCATAAAAAGAAGGCATTTGTGGCTACATGGAGCGATGAAGAGGACTCCAGCAATGATGAGGTAGTCAACCTTTGTCTCATGGCCATCAAAGAAGATTCAAGGGTAACTTCCAATTCATCTACTTCAATTTCATATTCTTTTGATGAATTGCAAGATGCTTACGATGAGTTGGTTTTAGAATTTAAAAATCACATTTTGAAAAATAAGAAAATGATTTCAACTTTGAAAATTCAAAATGATTTGATTTCTAAAACCATGGATGAATTTGAAGCAAAACTCAATGAGTTTGAAAAAAAGAATGCTAATTTACAAAAATTGCTTCAAAAAGTTCATGAAGATCATCAAAGAGAGTTGGATGATATTAGAAAAGGAAAAGATTCGATTTACAAAAATCTTAAAAAAATGAAGATTGCTCTAAAAACAATTTTGTAAAATCAAAATTTTATATTAGAAAATCTAGTTCCCCTAGATTTTTCAAAGGGAAAATGGTTTAAAACATTTGGGTCCCTAAGGGACTAATTTGTTCAAACAAAAAGGAAGACAGTGAAAAATGGATTCCTAAGGGGACTAAGTTACTTGGGACTAATGCCATTGGATCCCAAGCAATTTGGATACCAAAAATTACTTGATTTCTACTTGTAAGTGTGCTTGAGCATTGACGAACAAAGTCAAAATTTTAGAAGCTCTTGACACGCAAGGTAGAAGGACACTTGAAGAAGGAGAGGCTTAACATCTTACCTTGGTTCAAGTGGTAAATTTGTGTTTCATGCAGCTTGATCATGCCTATATTGTTTGATTTTGATGATGATCTAAGCATGTTTGTATGACTCCATGTTGTGCCTAATTGTATATAGTTAGAGGGAGTCTCAAATTCCATGAGTTACATGTTTTTGGCCCATTATGCTTATTTCTATGTCCATGGCCATTAACTTGTAATGTTTGGTTGAATTTGATGAAATTCATGCTTTCTATGTTTTAAATGATGTTTATTGAGAAGCTTGTGTAGCAATATATGCAAAATGTATATATAGGATCTCCTCAAGCCTTTGTATGAACTTAAGACTAAGTTGTAAGGCTTTTTGCTGCATTTTCATCAGTTTCATGCCTTTGGTACCGATACAACCCATACCATACCGATACGGCCTTCAACCAAGTACTGATACAATCTCCTCTATACTGTTACGCGCAGTCAAAATGGGCTGTTTTGTCTCCTTTTGTCATTCCTTATATGCTTATTGGATTATTCTCATAAATGGCATGTCTAATTGAATTTCTTGTATTTATTTGAAATTCAATTTATTTCTCTTGAATTATTGGACTAACAATTTTTTTGATGCTTGATTAAGGAGGAGCCATTTTTAAAAATTCTTTCATGTAATTTTTTTGGTCTCTTTTCTCTATTGTTACTTTACACCAACAATTGATAATTCTTATCAATTGGTACTAAATTTCCAACTATTGGTTTCAACCTTTCAACATTTGGTGTTTTTGAACATTAATGTGATTTCAAACTTAGTTTTGAAATTATTTTTGATATAACAAAAAGGGGGAGAGATTTGAAAATTTCAATTTCAACAAGAAAAGGGGAGCTTTACATATTTTCTAAAAATATTATCTTTTTCAAAAATTATTTTTCTAAGGGGGAGTTTTCACAAAAAAGAATTTTTCAAGTGGTTTCGTTATATCAAAAAGGGGGAGATTATTGAGATATTTGATTTTGATATAACTTAAATGAAAAATGTTTTTGGACTTAAACTAATTTGCAAAAATATTTCAGAAGTTTATTAATTTGAAAAATATGTTTGAAATATTTTCAAAAGGTTTTTGACATGTTTAAAATGATTTTAAATAGCAAAAGTGTCAAAAACAGGCCAAGTGTACCGATACACTTGTTAGTGTATCGATACCCAATTAACCGTACCGATACACTTGTTAGTGTATTGATACCCAGTCAGACGTACCGATACCTATTTTACACGTATCGATAATCCCCATTTGTTTTCCCAAAACTCCAAATTCCAGTAGCCAAAATAAGTATCGATACGGCTTAGACCGTACCAATACGGAAGGGTCTGTACCAATACACATGTATCGTGTACCTGTTGGAGTATGACCAAAGACCAATAATGAGATGGTTGTAAAAGACATACTTATTTTATCATGTTTATTAATATAAAGCTATTATTATTTTTCAGTCTTATTCTGTGCATTTATAAATAAACTGAATTATAATAAAGTCCTTAGAATAATATAGTTATTCTTGAATGTCCTTAGTCGAGTATTATTGTGGGCATAGACAACAATAATATATTAAGACTGATATGTAGTTGATTGATGACAAAGTGTTGTCATTGACATGAAGATGTCAAAATCAATACATAAGTATGTGTTAGAGAACGACATATTGGACTGACCCGCTATGAACATGTTTCTTGGATTATTATGTGACAGTCACAACATTGCTCATAGTGATAACTACATGTATGATCCTCAAACTTGATATCATCATTATTTCAACATCGTGAGTGACATATTTTGATGTGGTCAAATGTGTGTCATAACTGAATACACTATAAAGACTAATATTGAATATGTTGCAATCAATGTAATGGAATATGGTTGATCAAGATAAGATTTGTCCCTCCTACATAATAGGAGTAATATCATAGGCCACTTGATTGAGTGTGACTAGAAAATGCATGGCCATGCTCGAATAAATTGATATGAGATATCATAGTTATTCGTTTATAATAGTCCACTCAAGATATCAAGAAATATTAGATAGACTATACAAGTGTGACTATTCCATGACTTGTATCCGATCTAGATATAAGGACAAAAGTATGCAATACATGAAAAGAGTTAATCACGGAAAGAGGTTATGTCGAACCACGACTTCCTGTAAATTAGGTACCAATGATGCATTGCTAGATGCCACTTATTGCTTGTAATATTAGAATTGTTCTAGATATTACTCCTAACGTTACATGAACCTACAAGGGTCACGCTTATGATTGAAACGAACAAATATCGACTAGATAGCATGTGTACAAACTTGTTGTACACGTAATAAGTAAAAACCGAAATTATTATAATTACTGCAATTATAGATAATCTTGTTTATATATATTTTAATACTAGATGATTATTGTAATTATCAAATACTATTAAAATAAATATATCTCTAAATAAAACTAATTAAAGTAGAATCAGATTCTACATATTTAGTTATATTCGGTTAAATATATTGTATATTTAATGAATTCGAATTTAATTAGAATTAGGTTTTTGAATGCTATATAAAGGCATAAGGTCTAGCAGCCGAGATATGCCTTTTTGCGAAAAACCTCTCTAACAGTTAGAGAAGTAAATATTGTTCGTTTTATTCAGGTGGACTGCGTAGAGGTCGGAACATTGTTGTGACGACTTGGATTCGATATCGTGCTAGAAGAATTGGATTCTCCTAACTCCCTGCGATTTTTTAGATTTATTTAAGGTAACGTTGTAACACCCTTAACGTATATTCGATGATTAAATACACATTGAAGATGTTAATAAATTATTTAGCTGATTTCCTGACTTGTAATTTTTTTAAACATCTGACATAAAACTCGCTTATAAATTAACCAATGAATAAATTGATACATACCCACTACAGAATATCATAAATTTAGAATGTCTTACTAATGTTTGGCAGATTGCAGATTGATTAATATGCTTGAATCCTCTTCCGATAAGTTTCCAATAACCTGGGCCATTTATTAGCATGCCTCACTAAATTCTACTCAATCCTTTCCTTCATAGTACCTCGAATCTTCTTTTGATTCGAATTTGATTTAAAATCGAGATTCGAGGCTTAAATTGAGCTTGGAAAATTGCCTTCTTCCTTCTCCTCTTCACCACGGTTTTGGAGAGTAATTTTCTGATAATTCCTTCATATGTTCATGTATTTATGCCACTTTTCTTATAAAAATGAATTTTTTAATTCAATAAATTTCACTTTCCAAAAATACCTTCCAACTAGATCTATATTTCTAATTTGCCATTTTGTAACATTCCAACTAGACATAGTTAGATTCTAATCAGCCACTATTCATCAATAAAAGAAATCTCAAAATTCCTTCCATGTCCCTTTTGAGCAAAATGACCAAAATACCCTTTACTGATCAACTTATTCACAAAATTGTCATTCCATATCATTTCAATCGATTTAACTTTTTCCTAATATTTTTAACATCCAAATAGTCATAAAATATTATTTTATGACTCTTATAAGATCAATGGAACTATCTTTGAAATTTTAGCTCGATCCGATTTACCAATAATTATCGAAAATTTTATCGGCTACTAAAAAAATTCCTTAATCAAAATAAATCATGGGATTCATCCTGAATCGAACTAAAATTTTTTCCAAAACTTGGGAATAATTTTTTATATCCTTCTTCTATCATATAGTAAAATTTCATAATTTTCCAGTTCGATCCGGATACCCGAATTCCACTTAAACTTTGACTGTGATTTCCCAACAATTGAAATATTGGTTCAAACCAGAATTCCACATTTGATCCACACCCTTAGGTGATCTATCTATTTATGAAATGAAAACCCCTAAATTTTGGGAAATTAAAACTTTAGTCCTTCAACTTTTCATATTTAGTCTTGTACCACACAAGTTTTGACTGCTTAACATTTTGGTCACTAAATTTTAAACTTCAATCCCCATTCCAATTTTCCTCTAATTTCGACCAAACTTTGCAAGTACCCTAATTAATTTGCCCTCTATCATCTGATGCTTTTAAATATCAGAAATTCTTTTTCCATAACCCATAATCGAAAAAATCCTAACTTTCGCATTTTTGTCATTTTAGTCACTAAGATAACTTTTAAGCTATTATCTTAGTACTAAATGATCCTTAATCAACTTAGTAAAATTTGGGGTATTACAATTCTCTCCCCCTTAAGAAAATTCATCCTCGAATTTTTAACACGTACCTGGTTCAAAAAGGTGAAGAAATTTCTTTCTCACATCTCCCTTTTTTTCCAAGTTGTTTTCTCAATTTTATGATTTCGCCAAAGATCTTTAACAAGCTAAATTGACTTATTTCCTTAATATACAACTCAGCATACTTATCCCTAGGGTAATCTGTTCGAACAAGGATAAAGTGTGCTAACTTAGTCAATCTATCAACAATCACCCAGATTGAATCATTCTTATTCGATGTCAAAGATAGTTCTAATATAAAATCCATCATCACTCGTTCTCATTTCCACTGAGAAATTACAATCAGTCACAACAATTCAAAAGGTACCTGAAGTTCTGCTTTTACTTGTTGACATGTCAGATATTTAGAAACAAACTCAGTTATAACTTTTTTTTCATGCTTGGCCATCAAGATTGATTCTTTAAATTTTGATACATCTGGTTTCCACCTGGATGTACAATCAAAGGACTATAACGTACTTCAAAGATAAGTTGTTTCTTTAATTCTTCATCGTTTGAAAAAAATAGGTTTTTCCTCGATAATACAAACATCCATCAGACTAATTTCAAAGTCTTCGGTTTCACCTTCTTCTACTTATTCGATCAAAAGTTTGATTCCATGAAACTTCCCAGAAGGTCACCCATCCTTGAATTTCTCTGGGTTGAGCACGTTTAACAATCTTGTTCGATTCAAATTCAATACCTTCTAATGCATTTTAATTTCTAAATCCGATATCAAAATTCTTATTTCGATCAGATTTATCCTTATACTGACTATCCACCTTCTTGCCTTAGGTTCAACTTCTTTTTAGTTAACAGATACTTTAAACTTCTTTAATCTATGTAAATATAGCATCATTCACCATATAAATAATGACGCTATATCTTTAAAGCAAATACAACCATTGCCAGCTCCAAACATCAGTAGGATAATTTTATCTCATGCATCTTAAGTTGTCTCGAAGCATAAGCCACTATTTTTCTTTCTTACTTAAGTACACTTCCCAAACCTTTATGAGAAGCATCATTATAAACTACATAATCTTTGCCTGATTCTGGTTGTACTAATACCGGGGCTTTGATTAATATCTTCTTTAATGTCTCAAAATTTTATTGGCACTTATCTGTCCAACTGAATGACATACCTTTCCGCAATAGCTTGGTCAGTGGGGAGGCAATCATCGAGAAATTCTTTACAAACTTTTGATAATAACCAACAAGTCCTAAGAAACTTTGAACCTTAGAAACATTCTTCAGAGGTTTCTATTCAAATATAGTTGGTATTTTCTTGGGATTTACTCTTATCTCTTCTTCCAAAACCACATGACTAAGAAAAGCAACTTCCAGCAACAAAGATTTACAATTTAACATGTAATATCCCATTATTTGATTAGTGACCAAAATGCAAAGAATCAAAATCTAGTGGTTTTAGTTCAATGACTAAAACGTAAAGTTTTAGGTGACAAAAGTGAAAAGTTGAGAAAAGTTCAAGGACCAACACGGTAATTTTCCCAATAATTATTTTTATTCCATAAATAGATAGATCATCTAAGGTTGTGGATCGAATATAAAAACTATGGTTTGATATGATATTTCTATTATTGGGAAATTACGGTTAAAGTTTAAGTGTAATTCGGGTAATCGTATGAGCTCGGAATTTTATGAAAATTTGAAGGAAGTCTTAAAAAGACCCGAAGAGCATAGCATCGAAGTTTGAATCATTTTTATACCATTCTAGATTCGATTATATTCAGTATTATGTATAGGTGATGGAATGGCATTTTTTAAAATAAATTATTTTATTAATGGCATTTTTGACATTTCACCTATACTTTTTAATGAAAATTAATTATGGAAGAAGATAAAGTGTAGGTGTTGAATGGTGATTAGTTATAATTAAAGGGTAAGATTTTTATTATTATATAGCCAAATTTAAAGACATTTGGCATTAATCAAAGAAAGAAAAAAAGTTGCAATTCTGTTCATCTTTCTCTAAGGCTGCCGAAACCTCAAGGGGACTAGGTAAGAAATTTTCAATTCAATTTTTGACTTGATTTGTTTGATTTTTGGCTAGTGACATGAAACAAAGAAATTGATCTCCTTTGAATCTCTATCTTTTGACATAAGTTTTGCTTAGTTTCCATGTCTCTAAGTTGAGTTTGATGATTAGGGTGGTTGAAGAGCATGTTAAGATTTCATGTTTTAAGGCTTCATCAAGTTGGAAATGGTGTTGTAGTGTTGTTTAGATGCTTGAAAAGATGAAAACTTCTTGGAAAACCTATAAGGACCATTTCGGCAAAATGAAGAATATTAGGGGAAATTTTGTAAAAATTATTTTGATGATGGATTTGATTAGAATTATGTTTTCTAAGTTGAATTATGTTGTTGGATTGAAGAAAACATCATTTTAGGACCAATTTGTGAATTGTGTAAATTGGGTGAAATAAGTGAAAAAATGGAAAATATTCAAGAAGCATGGGTATGTTGTTTGCTATGATACAATGATCATTTTGGTATTAATATTTTTGAAAATGGAGATGAAATGTGGAAGTTTCCAAATTTTAGTTTATAAACCCTAAGAGAGAGAATTTAGGGTTTAAAGGGAAATTATCAAATTATTGGTTGTAGTGTGTAATTTGAAATGAGATTAAAGTATAGGAAGTATTGTGGTACCAAAGGAGTGCTTGGCTGAAAATATTAAATTTTCCATATTCGTATGTACATGTATTAGTAAAGGTTGGACATGTACTTAAGGTTGCTTGTGTCATGTATTTAATGTACATACAGATAACAAGCAAGTTCGAGATCAAACGAGTGAAGAAATAAGATAGAAAGGGTAACCGAGCTTAGTGAGGCTAGTATAAAGTTTACTTTTGAAAGTGTCAAGGTGGGTGCAATGCATGTATAGCATGATCTTTATGTCGTTCATCATATAATTAACATGTTAAAAATATGTCAAGAATTGAAAGTTTCATGCATGGATCACTACTTATTCATGGAATATTATTTAGCGTATAAATTGCTTAATATGTAAATATATGTTGCCATGTATGAGGTTATGATTAACATAAAGCCCAAAGTATGAGATAGGAAATTAAAAGTATAGTTGGATATCCATAGAGTCATAAATAGCTGTATAAACATTTTAGCACTCCCGGTAGAGTGCAATTTATTATAAGCACTTCGGGTAAAGTGCAAAATAATTAATAATTGTATACTCCGGTAAGTATACAAAAACGTTTTGGTGCTAAGCACTTCCAGTAAAGTGCACATAATATACTATACTCAAGTAAGTATAGGGGGGATGACTCGCGTACAAAAATTTTCCTTAATTCAATACTTGGGCTAAATGAATTGAAAAACATGATAAAAAGGCTTGAAAGCTCGATGATTAATATGTCAACGGTATTGGTAAGAATCAGGGTTATTACCATGTAATATGTTATTAAACATATATATCATGTCATATATGCTAATATGCATAAAATGGTAGGTGATCATATGCATTGTTATTTTATTATATTGATATCTATGTGAAATTTCATTTGAATTAAATGTTATTGCCTCACTAAGTATATGCTTAGCATATGATGACTTTCATGCGTAGGTTTTAAAGGAGCTTCGAGGGAAGAGTAGCTGAGCATAACTTTCATATTTTGGGAGGTATATCTCCATACTCATAGTAATGTAATGACATCCATCCTTTCTTTTAGAAATGTACTAGATGGCATGTATAATCAATGGAGTTGTAATAACTTATCACCAAATGTGGTTAGTTAGTGGTTGCTATAATATATATGATGAAACTAGTAAGCCCTATTATGTTTATAAATGATAATGGACTAAGTTTTATTAAATGTGGGTCTTAAGGTAGAAAGATTAAAAATATGTTCAAATGTGTATGCAAAAGCAGTGAGTTTGAAAAAATCAGCATAAATTCCACAATTGGAATTATATAGTGAATCATATATTTATTAACTAGAAATTTTGTATAGTTTTTTACAAAATTTACGGTGATTAATTTCAAGTTGTATGTAAAAAGTTATGAAATTTTATTCGATGGAATGTCAGAAAAACAGGGTAGCAGAATTTCAGAAATTCTGGACTGTGACGTGAATTTAGGAATTTATTTGAATTTTTGTGTAATGAGTTTGGGCTAATAATTTATATAGATAGAAATCTTAATGAATCTAGTTTAATTATAAAATTTCAGAATAAATTTTCGATGTCTATAAAAAAATTTATAAATTTTTTTAAAGTAAAGTAGTGCAGGTTACCCATTTTCTAAGGGAAAAGAAATGGTAGGGTTTAAAATTGGTTAGTAACATCACAGACTCGTATTTGGTAATAAATCCAGGAAAGAGATGTTACATAACAACTTAGCATATAGCTTCTTTTCTCGAAGAGTCTGAAGAACAATGCGAAGATAGACATCATGTTCTTCCTTTGTCTCGAATTGAATATCTTTTCCTTTCAAGTCTACATAAGACTTCTGTCGATCATTGATCTTTTTAAGATTATATTGTATAATCTTTACTTTTTCTTCCATTTCTTGTAATAAATATGACTTAATTAATTTATGATCTTCAACTCAAACTAATTTAATAATGATTTACCCTTTTGACTGTAGAGAGCCTCATAAGGTGCCATCTATATACTTTCTTGATAACTATTACTATAAGCAATTTCTACTAACGGTATATATCTTTTACATGATTTCAAACTCACTTATACAAGCTCATAACATATCACCAAGAAATCTTTCATAGACCTTCGATCATAACCAATAAGTCTTAAGAAACTGCGAACCTCTGTAATATTTTTAGGATCGACTCGGATCCCTATAGTTGAAGTAATATGACCTAAGAAAGCCACTTTTAATACCCAAACTCACATTCAGTCTTTCGGGTTCAGGTTAACTGATAATCCTGATAGAAAATATATCATTATCTTTTTCTTATTTTTGTTTTATAAATAATCACTACATGGTCGTAAAGAACTATTTTCCTTCTTTACGAATAATTCTGGAGCTTCTCACAATAGTACACTGGATCTCTATTAGATACTATCGAGGCTGGTACTCCATGTAGTCGATATATTCCCTTATAATCTATGCTGTTATAAACATAAGTGCATGTATAGATGTTAAAGACTAACATCATATAATTACTGCATCAGCTCCTTACAATTCAGGTTACTCAACACAAACTTAAGTTGATTACAATAACTATTTTACTTCATTGTATTCGTTGTGAGTCCTTTCTTGACCTCTGAGATTCGTCGATTGACGAAATCCAGTTGCGTCTTACTTTTCTTATTATAATCTTATGTCATCTATTACTAATGATGAGCAGCTTCAAGTCATACAATCACACATCAGTAATATGACATTAATGTATTTACTGAAAACTTATAACAAACTCAATTTAGCATCCAGAGCCGGCTAAACTTGTAGCTCTGATACCACTTAATGTAACACCCTCAACATATATTCGATGATTAAATACACATTGAAGATGTTAATAAATTATTTAGCTGATTTCTTGACTTGTAAATTTTTTTAAACATCTGACATAAAACTCGCTTAAAAATTAACCAACGAATAAATTGATACATACCCACTAAAGAATATCATAAATTTAGAATGTCTTACTGATGTTTAGCATATTGCAGCTTGACTAACATGCTTGACTCCTCTTCCGGTAAGTTTCCAATAACCTGGGCCATTTATTAGCATGCCTCACTAAATTCTACTCGATCATTTCCTTCATAGCACCTCGAATCTTCTTTTGATTGGGATTTGACTTAAAACCGAGATTCGAGGCTCAAATCGAGCTTGGAAAATTGCCTTCTTCTTTCTCCTCTTCACCACGGTTTCGGAGAGCAATTTGCTGATAATTCCTTCATATTTTCATGTATTTATGCCACTTGTATTATAAAAATTGAATTTTTAATTCAATAAATTCCACTTTCCAAAAATACCCTCCAACTAGATCTATATTTCTAATTTGCCATTTTGTAACATTCCAACTAGACTTAGTTAGATTCTAATCAGCTAGTATTCTTCAATAAAATAAATCTCAAAATTCCTTCCATGTCCCTTTTGAGCAAAATGACCAAAATGCCCTTTATCGATCAACTTATTAACAAAATTGCCATTACATATCATTTCAATTGATTTAAATTTTTCCTAATCTTTTTAACATCCAAATAGTCATAAAATAATATTTTATGACTCTTATAAGATCAATGGAACTATCTCAGAAATTTTAGCTCGATCCGATTTACCAATAATTATCGAGAATTTTATCGGCTACTAAATAAATTCTTTAATCAAAATAAATCATAGGATTCATCATGAATCGAACTAAAAATATTTTTAAAACTTGGGAATATTTTTTTATATCCTTCTTCTATCATATAGTAAAATTTCATAATTTTCTAGTTCGATCTGGATACCTGAATTCCACTTAAACTTTGACTGCAATTTCCCAACAATCGAAATATCGGTTCAAACCAGAATTCAACATTTGATCCACACCCTTAGGTGATCTATCTATTTACGAAATGAAAATCCCTAAATTTTGGGAAATTACAACTTTAATCCTTCAACTTTTCATATTTAGTCATGTACCACACAAGTTTTGACTACTTAACATTTTGGTCACTAAATTTTAAACTTCAATTCCCATTCCAACTTTCCTCGAATTTCGACCAAAATTTGTAAGTACCCTAATTAACTTTCCCTCTATCATCCGATGCTTTTAAATCTCAGAAATTCCTTTTCCATAACCCATAATCGAAGAAATCCTAACTTTTGCATTTTTGTCATTTTAGTCACTAATATAACTTTTAAGCTATTATCTTAGTACTAAATGATCTTTAATCAACTTAGAAAATTTTGGGGTATTACAAACTTTTCATCCTTTTTCACCCCAGATTCATTGCTCGTACATAGATCACTGGCAGAATACGTCGGATAATTTTTTTGTTGCGCCATGGGGTGTACCAGGGTTTCCCAAAAGTATTATCAAAGCCACTTGTGCGATACTAATTATGACTTAAATACTTGGATGATGTTTTTGTATGAGATGCATGTTTTGTTTTTCTTTTTGGACGAGTATACGATATTTGTGCGAAACAAATAAATTGAATCCAGTCACGGTTAATATGTTAATCTATTTTAAATAAGTTTTTATAGTCGATGGTTAAACGTTAATCACATGTTTGTTGCTGTAAGGTTTTAATGCTTGTATGTTAATTGTTAACATGATGAACACGCGGTTCTGATAGCAGATCATTTTCGGTAGAGGAACAATGGTTGTTCAAGTGCAAAAAACCTTAGGGATTGAAAAATCCAAAAAACACGAATCTTTTGATAAAAGTTATCAAATCGTGAGGTTTTTCTATAGTAATAGAAGTGCTAAAATTAAAAAATTTCTCAGCATACTGGGGCTGCCGACTCGCACCCTACGGGCGGACCCAGTAGCACTGGATCTGTCGAACTGCACTCTATGGGCAGACCCGGCAGCACTGGATCTGCCGGACTGCGTAGGCAACAAAGGTCGTAGGAACTATTTTTATAATTATAATTAACAAGATAAAACATGTTTATGTTTTGGATAATATGCACGGTGTTTGAAATGCATGGTTATCGCCACATATCCCATTTACTTTGGTTTTATATTTATAAATAAAGCATGTGTGTCGTGCATTTCTTTCATCTATTGTAATTCCCTTCTCATCTTACTCCTTTGTATGTAAAACGAGTTTCTAAAAATTGTAATATTTACGGAGAAAGCATGGATCACAGGAGCAGAATGATGGGCCGATCAAAGGTGGATTAGATGCTTGAGAAACAAGTTCTATCTTTAGTTTATTTCGGTTCTCCCGTTGGCTTGGGATGGGCCACCTTAGTTTTACGGGTTATAACCATTGCATTTATATTTACTACTTTACATATATGTTTTACAATGTATGTTTTAGCATGATGATAATTGATTAGATCATACTTGAATGGTGAGATTAATATAAAAAACCCTTCATATTTAATCAAAATAGCCATCCAATATTTGCCTCGTTAAAACCTTGATCGGTACTATGTAGGTTTTGCCAAAGTGAAGTACTTATATCTATGTTGGTTAAACGCGAAGAATAAGCAAGTGATATTCATTGGTTGTAATATTGGTTAAATTAGGTTGTCCTAATGAGATTAGAAACCTAAAGGCTAATGATTTGGATAATCATGAGATGATTAGGAACAATAGTTGTTCACCAAATATAGGAATTACATGAGATGTAATTAGCAAGTGTTGCTTACCTAAATAATTGAATTCTATGAGTAAAGCTAAAGCTGACTTAGGATGAAATGAAATATGGATCTTTACCCACTAGAAATACTTTTTAGTAAGTTTTTCAATTTTGAGGGTTTTTAATAGTGGGAATGTTATTACCTTATAAACATGATAAAAGGTACTTATAAATCATATTTTATCGTTGTAGATTTGTTATGGCAAACTCAAACTCATTATCATTGCGATCCGTCATTGAGAAGGACAAATTGAATGGCTTGAACTTCCATGACTGGTTCCGTAACTTGAAGATTGTCCTCAAGCAAGAACGAAAATTACAAGTCATCGAAGAACCTGTCCCTAAAAAGCCAGTAGATGATGCCTTCAAAGTTGAATTGGAAGCCTTTAAAAAATACTCAAGTGACATAGTAGATGTCGGGTGTTTGATGCTTGCGACCATGACTCTTGAGCTTCAAAAGCGACATGACGACATGGTTCCCTATTAGATGGTTAAAAATCTTAAAGAATTATATGAGGGGCAAGCTCGTCAAGAGAGGTATGAGACCTCTAAGGCTTTGTTGCGATGCAAGATGATGGAGGGAACTCCGGTAGGAACTCATGTTCTCAAAATGATAAGGTATATTCAGACCTTGGAAAAATAGGGCTTCCCTCTAATTGTTGAATTGGCTACTGATGCTATCATGCAATCATTGCTGGGTAGTTTTAATCAGTTTGTTCTTAATTTCAATATGAATGAAATTAACAAATCGTTGCCCCAGTTGCTTGGTCTGTTAAGAACAATAGAGAACAACATGAAAAAGGTTGGATGCAAGCCCATTCTGATGGTCCAAAAGGATAACAGAAAAGGAAAGCCCAACACCAAGGCAAATCTAAAGCCCAACAAAGGAAAGACTGCATTGAAACCCAACGGAGGAGTTGCAAAAGAAGTAAAGTGCTTCCATTGCAACAATGCTAGACATCGGAATAGAAATTGCCATGTCTATCTTGAGGACATCAAGAAGGCAAGAGAAAATGGACAGCCTGGATCAGGTATTTATGTTATTGATATAAATATATCAACGTCTACTTCTTGGGTATTAGATACCGATTGTGGTTCTCACATTTGTACTTCTGTACAGGGACTAAAAAGGAGTAGAAAATTGGCAAAAGGATATGTAGATCTACGAGTGGGAAATGGAGTAAGAGTTGTTGCATTAGCTATATGAACATATACTTTGTCATTACCTAGTGGGCTTGTTTTAGATTTAGAGAATTGTTATTTCGTACCTAGTTTGACTAAGAACATTATTTCAAATTTTTGTTTGGACAAGATTGGTTT